>OX335663.1:4034797-4657195 GCA_946894095.1 Incurvaria masculella | reverse complement strand
GAAGATCTTCAAAGTTTGGTTTTGATTATTTCTTTACGCAATTTTTGTATTGTTTACTTGGGGCCGAATCAAGGATGCGCCGACTGTTAGGGATTTAATATTTGGCTTTTCTGTTTCTTATTCCGTCGTTTTGTGAATACATGATTTTCAGGGTTCCGTACCAAGGGTGCCAACGGAACCCTATTACTAAGCCTCCGCTGTCCGTCCGTCCGTCCGTCCGTCCGTCTGCCACGGGGCTGTATCTCAGGAACGGTAATAGGTCAGCTGAAATTTTTACAGAGTGTGTATTTATTTTGTCCTATAACAACAAATAGGCAAAATTAAAATATAATTAAAACTGAAGGTACCATACAAATAACGTGATTTTTTGTTATAAATCTTGTACCATGGTAGAGAGCCATTCGTGTGCAAGTCCGACTCGCACTTGGCCAGATTTTTCATAAAAAAATAATCACGAAAGTGGAGATGCTCGTTGAGATGTTTGGAAATTCAAAAGCAATTCACATGATGCAAAGAAGTCACTGGATCTTCGGTTGGTCATCTCCTTTCTAAGAAATGAAATCATCAGAGCTTAGTGCTCGTTAGCAAGCGACCGTATTTACTGCAGACGCCAAGAAGAATTAAATCGCGCTTCCAACGTAGAACAATAATGTCTATCTTCATTATCTGTACACTCCTTTTTTATGTCATCATCCTATTGAGATTCCTAAGAATTGAATGAGTTTATCTAGGAACAAATTGTCGTTACTGATTAACCCCTGTATTCACCACCTCTAGTTACCTGTACCCGAAGTCTCAGTAGTCACCTAAATTGGCGTTAACGGCAAACCGATCGACTGGCGTTTTCAAATGTATGGAGAAATTGAAAAGCGCGCGCAGCGGGCGTTAAGCGAACTAACATTTGCGAGTCCGAGTTTGAGTTGACAGCTTACTCAACGTGGCCGTAAATACGTCGACGTTGCCGTTTAGGTCGACTCCGCGTTTTCATACAAATCGGAAGTCTGCGTTTGACTATGACAGCTTGAAGAAGTAAAACCACAGAATATCAAGTAAAAACTTGTATGGAGTTTGGAGAAAACGCCAGTCGATCGGTTTGCCGTAAACGCCAATTTAGGTGAGAACTCAGACTGACCACTCTGTACCCGAAGTCTCAGTAGTCACCTAAATTGGCGTTAACGGCAAACCGATCGACTGGCGTTTTCAAATGTATGGAGAAATTGAAGAGCGCGCGCAGTGGGCGTTAACAGAACTAACATTTGCGAGTCCGAGTTTGATTTGACAGCTTACTCAACGTGGCCGTAAATACGTCGAGGTTGCCGTTTACGTCGACTCCGCGTTTTATATCTAGTAAAAACGTGTATGAAGTTTGACGTTTTTTCGGAAAACGCCAGTCGATCGGTTTGCCGTAAACGCCAATTTAGGTGAGAACTCAGACTGACCACTCTGTAAACAAATGAGTAACTTTCGGTCACATGGGCATATTTACATGGTGTAACCGAAAAATGACTGGGATTTTTGTAGCTAGAGGTAGTGGAAGCGGGCGTAAATGATATAAATCCCTCAATCTCAACTTGACTATGGTTATGTGATATGTATGTATGTATAATCGACCGTGAAGCAAGATTAATTGAAGAAAGAGCCCAGTAAAAAGAACTACTTTACAAACATACAACACATTCCTTGGAATAGGCGATGTACCTGCTTAGCACGAAAAACATATTTACTCCACAAAAATGTTTTGATAAAAGGTAAGAAACATTAGAATTTCGAGAACCCCATTTTCAAAAACAGAAAAAGGATTTTCAAAATATCTCTTCGCCAAAAGGTGCCAACCGCACAGGCGGGCATGATAATTAGTGAACAATTAATTGAGATTGAATATTATAAAGAGGATAAAGCCAAGCTCGCCTCAAAAAAGCTGGGAGTCCTCAACAGGGTGCGTCAGTACTGTCGTATCGTATAAAATTGTATCTTTATTTATTAGTTATGTACCGTTGTAGGCATTGGATTATATTTATAAAATTTAAAAAAGATATAACCACTTAAGGTGGCCCAACCCCAGTGGTGAACGAACTCGTTCGCGTACACGGTAAAAAACCGTGCTGTTGCGCTCTGGGACCTTCTCTGTTTCAAAAAAAAAGACAGGCTCCGTGATGAAGAAGATCCAACATGTCCACAAAAAAGGCAATGTGCAAAGTGTATGATTTGATAAGATTTACGAAAATTTTCAATTACAAAATGACTTATAGCTAAAAGTAAACCACGACCGCTGTAGTCAAAAATATAACAAAAACCAAATAAATTATAAATCTTGATTAAATGAGCTATGTCTGATGACTAATCTTTTTAAGATGTTCTTATTTTATCATTGCGTAATCGACCTCCAAATTTATTGTATAAAACGCGCGAAAAATTCGAACTTTCGGACCTTATAACTTAGAAACCAAACGCAATTTTACAATGCCAACGGTCATCAGACATCTAGTTCGATCAAATAAAGCTATTTTGAGCAAAACTTGGGATCTCTGACAATAAATATGAGCGTGATCTTCTTTCCCCGTTTGTATGGGAAGTTGAGCGGGTTGGGCCACCTTAAGCACATTTTCATTTCAAGATTTTTTTTGAAACAAAATATCTTATCAAACGATATGTCACAGACCTGTGAAACATTATCGTTGTATAGCTGACACCGAGGCTGACACATTCTTCGTATCGGTTCCCGAACGCCGGAATTATTAGGTTTCCGTACCCAAAGGGTGCCAACGGAACCCTATTACTAAGCCTCCGCTGTCCGTCCGTGCGTCAGTCTGTCACAGGGCGGTATCTCATAAACCGTAATAGGTAGGGGGCTGAAAGTATTTGTTTTGCCGCTAACAACAAATATGTAAATTAAAAAAAAAAATTAAACAAAAAACGTGATTTTTTGTTGTGTTAAATCCTTTACGATGGCACGGAACCCTCCGTGTGCGAGTCCGACTCGCACTTGACCAGGTTATACGTGTGCTGGAGAGATGGAATAGGGCCGATGTTTAGTGGTTCGTGAAGGAGTTCAAAAAGATATTAATTTAACCAGTGATGGACAGTCAAAGAAGTTTGCCTTGTTTGAATGTACTGCTTATTGATCGACCATGAGAGGAATAAACTGATCATATTCGTAATCGATATACCACAAGTGTGTGCCACAACACTGACCCACATGCCTGCGGACACCGAACATCTGAACGATTTGTCCAGTATCGGGGACCCATCCTGTAGCGAATGGTCGAACGATCGAGCCAAGGATAAAACCGCAATGGTTTCAAAAAACTTATCAAAACAGTTAGTTGTCTCATGTTTTGACCGGCGCGGGTGGCCTTGCCTTCCATCCAGAGGTCTGGAATCAAATCCCCGCCCGTTCATGCACAACTTTTTTTCTTTCCTGAGTTGGACAAGTGTATGTAGTTGCGAATTCGAGCTGTACCATTGTTCTAATTCTAAAACTGTAGGTATTTCCCTACTAGGTAGTAGGGTTGAAAACTTTATCAAAATCTGGACCAAGTGCAGGCCCTTGTGGAACTGCCGTGTAAAATTTTGTGTTTATGTAGCAAACAAGTGTTAAAAGTGGCTGATTATGAAAAAAAGTAAGACTAGAAAATGGTCTGAGCGCGAGACTATTCGTTTTGAATAACTGCTTTGGAAAATAACATTGTAGAATTAACAATAACAAAGAAGCGCGAGTCAGATTTACAGAATCAAGCTTTTTGCCTGTCAGTTTATATATTTTGTTTTTTTAATTCATTTGATGACACCCAAACACATATAGATAAAGAAACAAAACATATCAACATAATAAAAGTACAACTATCTACATGCAACAACAGTTGCCACACTATTACATAATATTATACTATGAAACGTGTAAAACACTAAGATGGAGGCTGCTCTGTCATAGTATACTATTACATTACGTATCGTCGAAGATTTAAATGACTCGATCGATGCATTACAGACAGAATGTTCATTCAGTTCTTCAGATTGAATCTTCAAACATTGACGGTTGAAGGTCGCATACAGATTCACAAAATTGATCGGCGCTCGAGATGTAGGTCGATTCAATATTCAGATCATTTCGATACGAATTTATTGGGTCGTTCGGTTTTGTCTCGATGTCCTTGTATGTAGAGCAATTTATTGTAATGCATCCGAACAATTGCAATCTCCGATTTGCGAAATTATACGTAAAAGGTATATCACATCCTCAAAATGTTAAGGCTCCGAGTAAATAGGAACCCATATAACTAATTTCAAAATGTCCGTCTTCTTCGACGATTCGTGTTGAGATATAGGGATAGATATGAGGGATGGCCACACCCACCGTGGGAATTTAAACATAGACCTTAATTTGCCGTTAATTTGACCAGTGATGGACAGTCAAAGAAGTTTGCCTTGTTTGAATGTACTGCTTATTGATCGACCATGAGAGGAATAAATTGATCATATTCGTAATCAATATACCACAAATCCACGCGCCCCTGAGACACAGACGCGAGAATCTGTCATTCCAAGAGTAAGAAAGTGCGTCAGTGCCTGTGAATCACCGTCAAATGTGAACGTAATACGTTTGCAAACGTGCAAATTGGCAGGAAAAAATTTATGAGGAATATCGATATATCTAAAACTATTGCTTTGGTATGTCGATGATGAGGAATGATTGCGGCTGTTTGTACACTACGCTAGGTTGTGGTCAGTTATTGTCCTTATGAGAAATAATCCTGATTTAGGCACCCTCCGCTTTGGCAGGATTCCATGTCAGGTTGCATACAAAAAAGGCGATCAGTAATCTTTGAGTCTAGAAAACCGATTTTTGACGGTTTTCTCTACGGAAAGATTCCGGTGAACGGTATTTCAATGATTCAAGGTTTTCTGTCGAGAAAATCGCTTTGACAACCGCTATGGTTTTGTCGACTGAAAGATTCCTGATTCCTGAGCATAGAATTCCAAGAATAGGCCATTCCGTCCTTGCACTTACGGGAGTGCTTTTGATTTCTTTAATTTAAATTCGTTGAAAAAACTTGTTGGGTGGCAAAAAGTGTATTTTACTTAAGTAAATAAATTATATAACTACATAATTAATTCGGTTGTACGCCCTCCTAGAATATTGTATTATTATATAACTAGATATGTTTTTATAGATGTTTAGTATAATTTGTCTCGGTAAATATTTCCTGTTGATATGTGTTTATGAAACTAATACATAATTGCAGTACATTATTTCTCTCAGGCACTTCCAGCGATCAGCACTGTTATTCGTCTGGATATTGGAATTGGCATCAACAGGTCAGTATGGAATAGTGGTTTTGTTTTTAAATATACTTACATTTATACCCATATTACCATGAATTATTCCCAAATGAATTAGGTGCCATGCCACCCCTTTGTCAGTTTCGGTAGCCCAGTGGCGCGACGACGACGCCTTGCATAAGTTCGGTGAAGCAAGGTTCTGTATGGGTGACCATTTCATAACTTAAAACCAAACACTATTTTACAATGCCAATGGTCATTCGACATCTAGTTCGATCAAATAAATTGTTTGAGTATAATTTTGGATTCTTGACAAGAAATGTCCGCATAATCTTTCCACGTTTGTATGGGGAATTGAGCCGGAAGGCCCACCTTAATCGTTGTTACATCTTCAGACTCGGCTCCCGATCTCACAACGGTGTCCCCCTTCCCGGATGCCACCGACCTCCCGCCGGAGGTCGCCGACGCGCGGCCCTGCTTCAGCCTGCGCCCCGGCGACCAGGACTTCCAGACGGTCGACCTGGTGGGCGCGTTCAGGGTCGACCAGCCGGCGGCGGGGCTGGCGGCGCGCGTCGAGGGCTCCCGACGGCTGCAAGTTGCCTACAGGATAAACGACGACGCAAACCTGACGCTACCGGCTGAGTGAGTCTCTATTACTACTTGTTAACCAAGTGGGAGCTAACTTAGATGGGGCTAGGTTTAAGACCCTGCATCTAGGAACAGAATTCAGTCTAGACGAGCGACGGTAGCTCATGCTTAGAGGGTTCCCGATCCCTTAGTCGCCTATTGGATAAACGACGACGCAAACTTAACACTGCCAGCTGAGTGAGTCTCATTAATACTTATTAACTAACTGAATCGATGCGGCTGCGTGTGAGGCCCTGCACCCATGACCAGGATTTCGCCCAGATGGCTGTAGGGGTTGGCGCAAGCTTGGAGTATTCTCAATCCTTCAAGTCGTTTACAGGATAAACGAAAACGCAAACCTAACGCTGCTGGCTGAGTGAGTCTCTATTACTACTTAGCAGCTAGCTGAGTCGATGGGGCTGCGTGTGAGGCCCTGCACCTATGTATGACCCGGATTACGCCCAGACGGCGGTAGGGGTAGGCGCATGCGTGGAGTAATCTCAATCATTCAAGTCGCCTACAAGATAAACGAAGACGCAAACCTAATACTGCCGGCTGAGTGAGTGTTGGTTATTACTTAGTAACTAGCTGAGTCGATGGGGCTAGTTTTAGACCTGTATCATCCTGTGTAATCCAGAATTCAGTCCAGACGACGGTGGAGGTAGGCGAACACTTAGAGGGTTCCCGATCCCTCAAATCGCCTACTGGATAAAACTTAACACTGCCAGCTGAGTGAGTCTCTATTACTACTTAGTAACTAACTGAGTCGATAGCGCTGGGTTTAAGGCCCTTCATCTACGACCAGAATTCAGTACAGACGACAGTGGAGGTAGGCGCTTGTATACTGAGATCACGATCTCTCAAGTCGCCTACATGATAAACGACGACGCACACTTAACACTGCTGGCTGAGTGAGTTTCCATTACAACTTAGTAACTTACCGAGTCGATGGGGCTGGGTTTAAGGCCTTTCATCTACGACCAGAATTCAGTCAAACGAGAGTGGAGGTAGGCGCATGCATACAGGGTTCCCGATCCCTGAAGTCGCCTACATGATAAACGACAACGCACACCTAACACTGCTGGCTGAGTGAGTCTCTATTACTACTAAGTGACTACCTGCGTCAATGGGGCTACGTGTGTGGCCGTGTATATATCAACAGGATTACATCCAGATAACGGAGGGGTTGACACATGCGTGGAGTTCTCACAATCCCTCCAGTCGCCTGCAGAATAAACTAATCCATTTTCACTGAGGGTGGCTGTTTCTTTTGTTCTTGTTCTTTGCCATAAACTGTTTGTTCTACCAAAAAATGTTCGGCAGCAGCATTTAGATCTAAGTACCTATGTATTTCATTACTGTGGACGGAAAACTCTTAAAGTTTCATTGCAGATTCCTGCACCCTGGTGACCCGGACTTCGTCCAGTCGGCGATAGGACTGGCCGCAAACGTGGATACATGATGAATGCACTACATGATGAATGACGACGCAAACTTAACTATACTGGAAACTCACTAGGAAACTTGAGACTATCTTGGAAGTCAGGAGGTCCTACTTTACCCTGCGCCTCGGCGGCTATGATTTCCAAATAGTCAATAAACGAGGCGCGTTCCACATGCGCTTATTTTTATACTGCATCATATGATTCTGGTTGTTGATGAAGGAGTCGATAGAACAAAACAACGGCGGTATTTTATGGTTTTGTTTATGTATTTGCGGGTTGTTTGCAGGGAGCTGTTCCCCAAGGGTATGCCGCTCCAGTTCTCCCTCACGGCGACGTACCGGCTGCAGCCGCCCCGTGCAGGTCGACCGCCGCCCCGCGCCGCCTGGGACGTGCTGCGCGCTCGCTCCGAGCGCACGGAGCTGGCGCTCACCATCGTGCCGCTCGCGCGCGAACTGCGGCTCGCCGTGCGCGACAGGGACGGCGCGAGCCAGAACTTCACCTTCCGCTCGGATAGGGTGAGTCTTTGGAGATCGGTAGGTGCCCCAAGGGCATGTCGTTCCAGTTCTCCATCACGGCGACGTATCGGCTACAGCCGCCCCGCGCCGCCTGGGACGTGCTGCGCGCGCGTTCGCCGCTCCAGTTCTCCCTCACGGCTGCTGTCGCCCCGTGGGGGTTTCCATGGTAAATTAACTTGCCGAGTGAACATTAATAAAGTGATTAAATGTGATGTTTCTTTGCATTTCGTACTATGCTGCCTGGTAAATTACACTTCACTTGGCCTTATTATACATCGTTTGACACACGGAATATTGAGGAGGCCTCCTCAATATTCCGTGGTTCGGCAGTTTGCATGGTACGAAATGCAACCTTAATACGTAGTTAATATACCAGGGAGGTTGGCCATATTTGTTACGGTAGTGTATGATCCTTTTTGCAGCATTTCAGATCCGCAAGCCCGAACTTATGATGATTGAGAAAGTTGTCCTGAGAAATATACTTCAAGTGCCTGTTTGCCACGCTTTTATATGAGTGCTTGGCATAATCTATGATACCGAATTGCAGCTGTTATCTGGAGGCTGGCACAAGCTGCAGGCGGCACTGGGCGCGGGAAGGGCGCGCGCCGCTTTGGACTGCACGCCGCTCGGCTCCGCGCCGCTCGACGCCGCCTACGACTTCACGAACGTTACCTCTGTCACCATCGCGTCGGCCGCCGACGGCACGCCCGCTAAGGTACAATCGACGATATAAGTCCAGTAACACCCCCCGGTCCCCCGCCGACCGGTCTACAGGCAGTGCGTCCTACCGCACTCCGCGCGAGCGGTGCGGCCCTCTCCTCTCGCTTACCTCCGCGCGATGCGAGCAGTTCAAAGCAATCGCTCTGCGAAGTGCTACTGGACTTTTGAATGCAACCGTTCACTGGCGGAGCCGGGACAAACTGCTCGCCGCTCGCATGCACAAGCCGATATACTGCTGTTCTGAAAATAATCTTCGAACGCCGTAAATATGGCCTCATACTATAATATTTTAGTAGGTATGAGGCAAGCGCTGCGCAGCTGCTGACCGACTAATTTCGTATAGGTATTTACCTGTGCAAGTAAGCTGTACGCAGCCACATACGCATTATGAGCGCTTAGAGCGATTTTAATTCTTTGATTTCAGCAATTTGTATGTTCTTATAGAAAATGAAGCTAGCAATTTTAGTTTATGATGAGAACTAGGCACTGCTATTTGCTATGGAAATCAGAGATCTAAATCGATTTAAATATTTAATGAAACATTGTGTGTTGGTCTCAATATTTTGAATGCTATGTTTAATAAAGCAGTGCTATTTCAGATCGACCTACAGTGGTTGTCCCTCACCTGTGACCAGTACAACATCACAGAGGATACCTGCGAGGAGCTGCCCAGCGATACACCGTCAGACGAGGTGGTTTTCCATAGTAGCTTACGGATCAATGAATGTGATATGTATGTGGGTTATAAAAAAAAACTCGAGGGAATGTCTTTGTACTTCTTTTGTTTAATCCAAATAAACACTTTCAAATTCAAATTAAAGTAATTAAAATAAAATTTACTACATACACTCATGTATGTGGAATCGAGCTTGAAGAAAGGAAAGGTAACTATAAAAAAAACTTTAAGAACATACTGCAAGACTGGACCCGAACCAACCAAACATACCTTTCGCGGGAATGTGTCTACCAATTTTGCCATACTCATAATTTGGAATTCTCCTACAGTCCCACCTCCCGTAATTAATACATCGATAAAGCGCTTTATCTGCGTTGCGGACATTGACTGCAAAGATTGAACATTCAAACATATTGTTATAGTCACCGAAATTAGCGTATAAGATGCAGTAAACCTTTTAATATGTATTATCCATTAACTATTTTCTCGACCAATTACGAATCTTTAGGAGAGGACAGCTGCACCTCAATCCCCACACTGGTGATGCCCATGGCTGCCGATTGACCATAAATACTGTCTACCTATTTCGATTCCACAACTCCGTCCGTCTAATGTCCGTCTACTGCGTTATCGGGTTGGGTTATACCGCAGGGCTTGCTCCATGCAAATATTTTATTTTAACCATTATTATGTTTATGATTTCATTTGCAGAATTTACTGGGGTACTTGATGGCTACAACGTCGTTTCCGACAGTAAGCACTTTTGTTTTGTACTTGATGGTTCTTTCATCAACGAAATGTTTTAATGACATCTTGCTGATGCTACAAATGGAATGTTTTTTGTCATTGAACAGGAGTCGCGTGTGAGCGCCAGCCAGTCGGCACCGCCGAGTCTGACACCCGTCTGTAACGAAACATGTCCTCCAGTAAGTCACCATTCGATTGAAAGGACCACCGACCACATAAGTCCAGTAGCAGCCTGAGGAAGTGGGGGTTTGCACATGTGGCGTGCCCCTTCCCCCGCCGACAAGTCTGCAGGCGGGGCGGGGGGGGGGGCGTCCTACCGCAACCCACCCGGGCGGTGCGATCCCCTCCTCCCACTTCACCTCCTCGCGGTGCGAGCACTTCATAGCGATCGGGTTAGAATGTGCTACTGGACTTTTGAATGCGACTGTACCTACTCTACACCTCTTGCCTGAGCCCTCTAATTTGACTTTTCACCTAAGTTGGCATTAACGCCAAACCGATCGACTAGCGTTTTCAAAGCATGGAGAATTGAAGAGCGCGCGCAGTGGGTTTGTTTTGACAGCTCACTCGTTGCCGCCCTAAATACGTTGACGCTGCCGTTAACGCCGACTCCGCGTTTTCATACACATCGGTAGTTTGATTTCGACAGCTAGAAGAAGTAAAACCACAGAATAAGTAGTAAAACTTGTATGGGTTTGACGTTTTTACGTGTAACTTGGAAGTTCCGTAAACGCCAATTTAATTGAGAAGTAGGACTAGGGGCTAGACCTACACGAATGATAAGTTTTTTTTAAAACTCAAATCCATGATATACGTATCCAAAAATGTGTATGCCGATACAAAAAGGCGTATGGAAGTTAAGTTTTAAAATAAACGTACCTAAAATAAACGTTACCTACAGAAACATTTCAGCAAAATATTTCTTAATTTGACTAAGAAAACAGCCACGAGCCTTGCAACTTGATCACCTCATTATCCTGATTTGAATTGGAGACCGAGGGACAGTAGGTGCGCTGGTACCCAAAGGGTGAAATCGGAACCCTATTACTAAGCCTCCGCTGTCCGTCCGTCCGTCCGTCCATCACAGGGCTGTATCTCATGAACCGTAATAGGTAGGCAGCTGAAATTTTCACAGAGTGTGTATTTATTCGGCCGCTATAAGAAAAAATAGGTAAAATAAAAAATATAAAAATTAAAGGGGGTCCCATACAAAAAACTAGATTTTTTTGTGTTAAATCTTGTACGCAACTCTTAGTGTGCGAGTCCGAGTCGTACTTGGCCGGTTTTTTCATTTATTTGAGGTGGCAACACATACGCTCTTACAGAATCATCAAAACGCCTGTCCTTCCGGCTGTCCTAGCCGGATATTCATATGCGTTGGTCCTTCGAGCCGGCGAGTAGCTGCACACAACACTTGAATCTTCGAACCAACTACGTGTTATCATTAGTATTATCTTTAGTGTTATGTTCCGCAGGGCCCAGCCGGCATCCGAGGACGAACGGGACTAAAAGGCGATACTGGATTTCCGGGAGTACCAGTAAGTGTATCTTACAAAACTATATTAACTTTACAAGGTTATTTAATTGCCCCTAAGGCTGAGATAAATAGTCGTAACAGAAACTAAGACTAACCAAAAGTAGTACTTTGAGACGTCACTTTGCATTACTTTGAGATTTCGTCCATACAAAATGTGTCAAAGTGACGTCACAAAGTACTACTTTTCGTTAGTCATAGTTTCTGTTACGACTATTTATCTCAGCCTTAAGAGTTTGTAAGAAATCTAAAGACAATAAAGGTTAGGTACCTAATTTGTTTTAACTAACATAGCGTTGGTTTTATTAAATATGACACTCGATTTGAACATGTTAAAAGATTATATGTCTACATTCCTAAGTTCAAAGACCTTATTCCTAATTCACATCAGGTTTTCGGATAGAAGTTGGTTTTCGGAAGAGAAATTGCTATAAAACATCTTTGGCTTGGCATAATTCACTGACAGTTGACAGTGCCTTCCTTGACCGTGTTTTCCTTCACGGTATAAAGTAAATTTATTTACACTCAAATGAAAAATGGGCTTTAAAGAAAATAAAGTAACTTAAATCATAAATGTGAAAATGTCATTAGCAACAATCAAATAATCGCAGTTGATTTTAAATCTTTTCTAACCTGACCTTAACCGAGGCGCGGTGTCAGGATACCGTTAAGAGGGGGCAAGAAAGCCTATTTCGCAGGGCAACCAACCGTTGGCCATTGCCTATGGAAGGTTACAGTGGTTCTAGCCTAGGGTAAGGCGGCTGAACGCCTCCTCATGTTATTTTTCTTCTTTGATATGCAACGAACCTGACCTTTACTTCACCATTATGGTACGCCTACCTACAAGTGCGTGTAAAAGTGTTCCTTTGTTCTTGTACTTTGTAATTGTTGCAGGGCAGCATCGGACCACGAGGCCCCACGGGGCCTGCCGGCTTCCCGGGCCTGAAGGGAGACAAGGGCGAGCTGGGCCCTAGCGGAGCGCCCGGCCTCCCGGTAAACACATCGTCACGACATCTTACGTATTGAATATATGTGACTTACTTTGTGCAATTAAGATAATTCGAAAACAGATAAGAAATAACTTGATAGGGTATCAACTAAAAGTTTGGTTGTTTAGGCCGCTGTTTTGTGTATGGCGTAACATAGCGTAAGCCAGGCCTTCATAGCGGTGCCCGATGACGCCCATGGAGTTTTAAACTTTTACAGCGGTTGCGAAAACCATGCCGGCGGGCTACGTATTCCTTGACACCATGTTTGAAGGATCCCAGGTCGTACTTTGACACATTCCACAGTTTACCGACCCTATAAAAAGGACTCGAATTCGAGGAATGTAAACAGGTGCATTCCTGCCGGTTGCGCGTTGAACGACAGTGGAAAGGAGATGGGTGGATAGCGTAATATAGGTCCGAAGAGTATTACGTGGTACAGACGATAAAACACACGAGACTCTACGTATCCCTTCGGAGTTGGAGGGTCACTAAAATCTGGGATTTTAATGTTTGTTTAAGGAAGTTTAATGGCATTGTTTAATTTAAAGCATAAATGTTTTAACACTTACTCTGCAAATGTGTATTCTAGGGTGTTCGGGTAATAGGTAGAGGAGGGACGCGCGGGGAGAAAGGGGATAAGGGCGATACCGGAGAAAAGGGTGAGTTATACTCGATTTCAGATAACAGCACATTATGTCGACCAGTCGAAATTAGCGTGAAAATCCCACGTGGTTTTAATTGTAAGCTAAGTAGTAGTAGTAGATGTAGTGTCAGCGTGCCGCCCTAGCGAGTTTAATAATATGTTGGCCAGAAGCCAGGAGAGGCATTCACGGGCTCTTTTTGTGAGTATAAACGGATGCTAACGCAAACACTGACGCGCGTTAAATTCGCGAGTGACAGATGACAGCTCTAGCGTGCGTCTGCCGCATCCGGTTTATAGAATACCATTTGGTAGCGGAAAATACGCAACAAGCGTACATGATGCAAGATTGCGTCGCGTTCGGAAGTTTGCGAAGGCATTCACGGACTGTTTGCGTGAATGCTAACGCAAACGCTTGCGCAAGTTAGCGTGAAATTCGCAAATTAGTATTCACGAGTGACAGATGCAGCTCTAGCGTATGTCTGCCGCCGCTCACGCTACCTTGCGTCAGCAGCGTCTCATCCGGATTGGTTGTGGAATCCCATTTGGTAGCGGAAAATACGCTACTACTAATGACCCGAGCTTGTGTCGCGTTCTGAATTTTGGGAAAAGTCCGTGAATGATCCTCCCCACGATGATAAATTGAAGTAAAGTAGGCTACTGCTTCAAATGGAGCAAGGAAATAATTAACAATAACTCAACATTATGTTTATTATATCTACAATTTAAAAATAGTTCAATTTGTGTTAATATATAACGCTGCGCAGGGGAGCGCGGTCTACCCGGCGCGGAGGGAGCTGCAGGGTTCCCCGGCCTCGACGGAGTAGAGGTATTGTCAAGTTTATTTTTATCAAATTATATTTATTATACAGTGGCGGTTAATACTTGGTTAACGGTTGTCCGGTGTGCTATATAGGTTATCGCCGACGTGTTTTGACCGCTGCTCAGTGGGCTTCTTCAGGAGTTCTTCTTCGTCAACAGTATATGTAACTCTGTCTGTCTGTTGCGTTTTCACACCCAACCGCTGAACCAAATTTGATGAATTTTGGTATCGTGATAGTCTGGACCTTGCAGAATTACATATGCTACCTTTTGTTGCGAAAATAAAACTCAAAGGGGGTGAAATATGGGATGAAACTTTGTATGAGGAACTCAATACAGAGGAAATATTCTGTCCGACATCAGTCCAAAACGACATTGACGCGAGCGGAACTGGGTACCTTAGCAAGTAAGTCAGCTAAATAGGCCACTCACAAAAAAAATTCGCCATCTCCCACCATAGTCGACGTGGATTGGAAATATATAATGCTCAGAAACAGAAACTAATATGATCTGCTCATTTCATCTGGAAACCTCCAAAGTTATATTTGAGGGATAATTCGGGGTTTCATTCCCGTCAAATCCAAGTTCGATTTGAGAAGCGAAAACGCCAGTTCACGTGCTGTGGCTGGGTTACCCACGCCTTGCATGGCTGAATATTCACGCACAACTACCAATAAGTTCGTATACCTCGCATAATCAAATCAAATCAAATAAAAAATCATTTATTCTTCATATACACAGTAAGATTTATAACAAAAAAAGTAGCACAATCAGTTGGCAAGTAGTCATGAATAAAAGGGGCCATAAGTTGCATTTCACTCAGTGAGCAGCAACGCTGATTTACGTCTGGTCCCTAATGGTTTTGCATTATATAGGTGAATATAGGTGAATTATAATATAGGCGAATGTTCCGCAGGGTCCCGCAGGCCCTGTGGGTGCGCCGGGCACCAAGGGGGAGCCCGGGGCCCCGGCGCCCGCGCCCCCTCCCGCCAGCGTCAACGCTTCCTTCTTCAGAGGTTCGTGATTCAGATGTTAAAGGTCTAAAGCATGATATTTGTGCTTTCGTAAAAGGTATCAAGGGTGACCAGCCATTAAGTTAGTGCTCTCGTGACAGGTCTAAAGGGTGACTAAGCATATTTGTGCTTTCGTGACAGGTCAATAGGGTGGCTAGGCATGATATTTGTGATTTCGTGACAGGTCAAAAGGGTGGCTAGGCATGATATTTGTGCTTTCGTGGCAGGTCTAGAGGATATTTCACCCAACTATGGTATTTATGTGTTCATGACAGGACTAAAGGGTGACCAGGGGTCTCCCGGCGTTGTGGGCGCTCCGGGCGCTCCGGGCGCCAGGGGACCATCGGGAGTCGACGGCCAACAGGTAATTGAGCGCTGTACTGAATGCTATGTACACCTATAATAGGTGCTCACACCATGTGAGAGTAGTACTCAACCTTTGGAGTATATTTAATTATATTTTATTGTTAACTTTGTGTGTGTACTGTTGGTGTGCTTTATTATAAATAAATAAATAAATAAATACATTGCAGCGGATTCACATAATGTGTGCGAACCACGGAGAAGGGAGATAGAGAGATGTTGTTAGCTCATATTACTAGAGAGCGCAGGGTCTCTAGTGCGGTGGGAAAGTGGAGGGAAAAACACTTTATGATGGGGTCATGCACAGCCTGTTTTTGCTTAATCCACTTCCCTTCACAATTTAAATTTATGCCTTCCCAAGGATTTAAATATTCTTATGTTCTTACGCATTCTTACGTGCCGTTGAAACTCAGGAAAATCAGTAGTAAGCACAGAGCAAGAACTGCCGGCCCGCTGCGGGCATGTGAAGCAGCCGGCCGGACAGACAATGCTATAAAGCTAGTAATCGTATTCATAATTCAACTGATTCGCCGGTGCGAAAAATTGGCTGCGCTGCCGCCCCCGACGATTATCGGTTGCTACTGCTATCTTTCCGTGCTCGCTGGGCACGGAGACTACAATTATTGTTGACGTTTGTGCTGCTTGACCCCCTGGCAGGGCCTGCGAGGGGAGCACGGCGAGGTGGGCCCGCGGGGGGGCCCTGGACCGCGGGGGGAGCCCGGACAAGAAGGACCACAGGTGAGTGAAGATTACGATCGCGGATCTCCGCGTTAATTTCTGGTTAGGAGTTCATATCCAGAGGAGAGGGCATAAATAATTCATGCAGTCATATCCTTTAGTACGCGGACTACCACCGGACTAACCATTAAAAATTCTATTCAGTCCGGTGATAATCCACGTTAAGTTAGTCCGCCAATTCTGAATACAATTGATAGAAGTTAATATGCAGAGATGTTTTTTTTCGTGTTTAGTGATAGTACTAAGTAGCTATATATTTTTTAATATCGGATTCTAGATATCCTCCGGACAGAATTTGAATAATATTCGTTAGTTTATATATTTTATTAGGTTTATATCAACAGTAAAACGTTTTGAAAATTATAAGTTTTTTATGAGCACAAATTAACTAATCATTACTCGACGCCGAAATGCAGTTGACAAAATGTTTTTGACCGTGTTGATCTGCATCCGATTGACGTTCGCAGGGCCCAGAAGGTCCGCAGGGCCCGCCGGGGCCGCCGGGAGCTCCGGGGCTGCTCCAGAGCGTGCAGAGCTCCGCGCCGGCACCGGGCCCCACGGGACTACCGGGCGAAAAGGGCGAGGTAAATACAGGTACCAGCAATAAATAAGAACGGCTCGTACGCTCATGCACTACTTTCCTTTTCTTTTCGAGTTGAATAAAATGCCTTAGCAATTCGAGCTGATTCGGAATCCATGTAAAGCTGTATATCCCCTTCCCCTTCTCCCCTTCTACCAAGGTAGGGTTGAGCCCGCCCGGATTGGTATCATCGCATTGGCTGAAAAGATGGTCGAAATGGCATCGGAACGTCCGTGTTTTCTATATATCCGTCCTCATAAAGTGAAGGTCCTGGCATGGCAACTAATTCCTTCGGGAATGCGTTGTGTTGGGCTAATATCATGACGGTGGGTGTAGTAGTAGCCATCCATGTCCAGTTAGATAAAAAAAGAGCCCCCGGACATATATTCTTTTTCCCGGAGAAGCTCCTTGCACCAAATATCAGCATATCTACTCATGGAAGTAGTAGAGTTAGACAGAAACGAACAGGAGAACTTCTCGCTTTTGGTTTCCTAAGTAGATAGGCCGGATTTTTCCTGATATGTAAGTAAATTTTATGGGCCGAGTGCATGAAAGGACAAAAAATCAACGTCAACGTATGATTAAACACGTCATTTTGTATAGACAGTATGGATAAGAAACTCCATGCGGTTCCCTAAATGTGATGAGTTTGAATATTATGATACTTTTGAGATTATCGCGGGCGTTGAACATATTTGAAAATTTACCGCTTCCTCCTCCCGCCGCGTGAAAAGCCGTAAATTTTCAAACATGTTTGAACATTGATTAACTCAGCGTCTCTTCGTGCAATCGGGGCTAAGTGTGTCAGTATTGCAATCTTTCTTTCTAAATGTCAGGCTTTTGGGTGGTGTACTGTATGTCTGGCGATTTGACAGCGCGGCGCGGCGGGCGGGCCGGGCGCGGCGGGCCGCGACGGCGCGGACGGCGTGCCCGGGGCGCCCGGAGCGCGCGGGGCGCCCGGCGAGCCGGCCGCGCCCTACGCGCACCTCCTGGTGAGAGCCGCGGGGACTCCGCGTTTTGTGTACGCCGCACGGTTTACCGCGCAGATTATCAATATTGCTAGCGATGGGTCATTCGTAAGATTTTCGCGAGTCGGGTCCGACCAAATGACGTCTTCTTCCCCAAATATCTGCAAGTATTGGATTTAAAACATAGAATTATTATGTCATTGCTTATATGATTTATTATGTAGCTACTGACGCAGGTATCTTAAAAGACACTGGGTGACGACAAATGGATTTGGTCAACTTTGTCCCTACATGCCCAAATTGGTGTCTAATTTGTATTGGAATCACTTTATAATATTGTTTAATACAAACACAATATTTAACTTTTATTTTACTAATAACACAATCGTACTGTAATTAAAAACTGTAATTAATTTGCACCATATTATTCAACTATTTTTTTATAATAATATGTTTTATATATTTGTGACGCAGCCGCCGAGCATATCGGAGCACGAGGTCCGCAGTATATGTGAGGCTGTCCTGAGAGGTCAGTGCCATTTTGTTAAGTATCTTTTTTACTTACAGGATTCCAAAATGTTTATACACCTGTCACATATCCTAACCTATCTCTCATTACAAAGGCAACATGAATATTAAATTGTATATTATTTTAGTGGTATGCAAGTGGCATTCGAAAATACAATTTCCCTTACAAAATTAGCATTTAAATATTTTGAAAATGACTGTGTGATTGAACTACATTTTTCAAGTGAAACCAAATAAAGACGCAAACATCACCTTATCGATGGGTGGATGTGAAATGGACTCTACCAAAATGCGTAGAAGATTCAACAATCAACATAGAACATTAGAATAGCCCAGAATAGATTTTTCGAAAACAATCGTGATATCAAAAATCTAATCAAACGTGACATATTTTTTTAAAATGATTTCGCAACAAGCTTTGTCACCTTCGACATTGGAGTGAGAGGAATCTACCTTTCCAGTGTAACATTTGCAAAACAAAATTATTTCATTCCTTGTTAATTTTTAGCTTTTTATTATACTAGCCAAATCACAAAGTTAGACGAGGCACCCCAAGTTAACTAAGTCTGACGATAAGAAGTGTCATTCTTACAATATAATAGGTCGGGGAAAAAGTCTTTTCGCATTATAGTATGTATGAACTTGTAATAAAATCTCTTTGGCTATACTATTTGTATCTGGCTGGTTTTGGTATCATTGAAAGTTTAAATTTTAAAGAACATAATTCCAAATTCAAATTAGGAAAATGTGTGATTCTCATTTGTTCTTCGTACTGTCAAAATGAGTGAATCTAATGAAGAAATTCGATACATTTTAAAATTTTACTACAAAAAAGGTAAAAATGCAACGCAAGCCGCGAAAAAAATTTGCGATGTTTATGGACCTAGTGCAGTGTCTGTGAGAGTAGCACAAATTTGGTTTAAGCGTTTTCAATCCGGAAATTTTGATGTCAAAGATGCACGTCGCTCTGGTCGCCCTATTACGGATAAAATGGATGCCATTTTTGAAAAAGTGGAGCAAGATCGGCATATCAGTAGTTACGACGTAGCTGAAGAACTAGGAATTGACCACAAAACAGTTTTGGCGCATTTGAAAAAAACTGGGTACACAAAAAAGCTCGATATTTGGGTACCTCACGAGCTCACTGAAAGAAACCTAATGAACCGTGTACTCATTTGTGATTCTTTATTACGACGTAATGAAACCGAACCATTTTTGAAGAAGCTGATAACTGGTGATGAAAAGTGGATCACGTACGACAAGAACGTGCGAAAAAGGTCGTGGTCAATGGCCGGTCAAGCTTCACAGACTGTGGCGAAACCCGGGTTAACTCGCAACAAGGTGATGCTGTGTGTGTGGTGGGATTGGAAGGGCATTATTCATTATGAGCTGTTACCACCAGGCAGGACCATCGATTCTGAACTCTACTGCGAACAACTGATGAGATTAAAGCAAGAAGTTGAGAGAAAGCGGCCGGAATTAATC
Source organism: Incurvaria masculella (assembly GCA_946894095.1). Lineage (NCBI taxonomy): Eukaryota > Metazoa > Arthropoda > Insecta > Lepidoptera > Incurvariidae > Incurvaria > Incurvaria masculella. The sequence continues at coordinate 4,637,525 of OX335663.1, read as the reverse complement.
AACAGAAGGGGTGTGGTTTTTCATCATGATAACGCTAGACCTCACACATCTTTAGCCACTCAGCAAAAACTAAGAGAGTTTGGCTGGGAGGTGTTAATGCATCCGCCGTATAGTCCTGACCTTGCACCTTCAGATTTCCACCTGTTTAGGTCTCTTCAGAATTCTTTAGGCAGTGTCAGGTTAACATCACGAGAGGACTGCCAAAACCACTTGTCGCGGTATATTGATCAGAAGTCCCATTATTTCTATAGCAATGGGATCATGTCCCTACCTACAAGATGGCAAAAAGTTATCGAACAAAATGGTACCTACATACTTTAGTTAAATGTAAATAAACCATATTAAAAAATGTTTTGAATTTTCTTAAAAAATGCGAAGAAACTTTTTCCCCAACCAATATGATTATTTGTCTAGGAATCAACCTATTTTCGTTAATGTATGTTTCCTTTTTCTATACAAAATACATTGCGGAAACGGTGTCCATTTCCGAACTTTTTTGACTAAATGTAAAAATCTAAAAGCAAATGGAATTATTATGCTTTTTTTTGCTTATATCTAGAAATCACATTACTTTCAGATTTATAATGTGAAAAATCGACTTTTTTAGTTATGATTATTATTTAAATAAATGAGGGAATCCAAAAATATTAACAATACATTATTAGTCTTGAGTTCTATTTGGACTTACTGAGCCGTTTCACTACATATTATTACATTATAAATAAATAAATAAAATAAATACATTTTTTGATAGGTACATTTCACGGTAATTTTGCATGTATGGGCGCGAGTGGTTGGCTAGTCTCTAGCGCCTTAAATACTTCTATACAATTTGAGTGGTTTGTCATTGAAGGGAATGTTTGCAGATCGGCTCGCGGAGCTGTCGGCCGGGCTGGCGGGCCCGCCGTGGCCGCCGGGCGCCGCCGCGCGCGGCCGCCCCGGCCCGCGCGGGACTCCCGGACCGCCCGGTACGATATTTATCTAAAATGTATTTCATTACTTTATTCAGTAAGTAAATATAAATTTCAAATTAAATTCAGTCTTTACTAAGTAAATATATTTTTTTGAAGTTTGATCAGACGTTACAATAAATAATAATATTAGAAACTGTCTATTTTCACAAAATGAGTCCGAGTAATGAGTCTCCTAAGCCAAAAGAGAGTCTGTTGTAATAAGAAGAAACTCTCGGAGAAGACTACCATAACAGACTTACATCATGCAAAGAAGTGAATGAATGAATGAATACATTCTTTATTTTGCAATAAAAAACAAATTCAATTACAATAACAATTCGAAACAACAACAAAATTGCACAAAAGTGGACTTATCACTAGGAGTGATTTCTTCAAGTCAACCTTATTCTTGGCTTATTGTTTCCTGAACAGATAGATACAACACGAAGAAAAAACACATGTGTATTTGTTTGTAGGTCCAGCGGGCGAGCCGGGGGAGAGCGGCCCGCGCGGGTACCCGGGCGCGGAGGGGCCGCCGGGCGCGGGCGGCGCGCGGGGGGAGCGCGGCGAGCGGGGCGAGAAGGGCGACCGGGGCCAGGAGGGCCGCGGCACGGAGGGGCCGGAGGGGCCGCGCGGGCTGCCAGGTGAGTGGGATGCTAGCGCAGGTACCCGGGCGCGGGCGGCGCGCGGGGGGAGCGCGGCGAGCGGGGCGAGAAGGGCGACCGGGGCCAGGAGGGCCGCGGCACGGAGGGGCCGGAGGGGCCGCGCGGGCTGCCAGGTGAGTAGGATGCTAGCGCAGGTACCTGGGCGCGGGCGGCGCGCGCGGGGAGCGCGGCGAGCGGGGCGAGAAGGGCGACCGGGGCCAGGAGGGCCGCGGCACGGAGGGGCCGGAGGGGCCGCGCGGGCTGCCAGGTGAGTGGGATGCTAGCGCAGGTACCCGGGCGCGGGCGGCGCGCGGGGGGAGCGCGGCGAGCGGGGCGAGAAGGGCGACCGGGGCGAGGAGGGTCGCGGCACGGAGGGGCCGGAGGGGCCGCGCGGGCTGCCAGGTGAGTGGGATGCTAGCGCAGGTACCCGGGCGCGGGCGGCGCGCGCGGGGAGCGCGGCGAGCGGGGCGAGAAGGGCGACCGGGGCCAGGAGGGCCGCGGCACGGAGGGGCCGGAGGGGCCGCGCGGGCTGCCAGGTGAGTGGGATGCTAGCGCAGGTACCCGGGCGCGGGCGGAGCGCGCGGGGAGCGCGGCGAGCGGGGCGAGAAGGGTGACCGGGGCCAGGAGGGCCGCGGCACGGAGGGGCCGGAGGGGCCGCGCGGGCTGCCAGGTGAGTGGGATGCTAGCGCAGGTACCCGGGCGCGGGCGGCGCGCGCGGGGAGCGCGGCGAGCGGGGCGAGAAGGGCGACCGGGGCCAGGAGGGCCGCGGCACGGAGGGGCCGGAGGGGCCGCGCGGGCAGCCAGGTGAGTGGGATGCTAGCGCAGGTACCCGGGCGCGGGCGGCGCGCGCGGGGAGCGCGGCGAGCGGGGCGAGAAGGGCGACCGGGGCCAGGAGGGCCGCGGCACGGAGGGGCCGGAGGGGCCGCGCGGGCTGCCAGGTGAGTGGGATGCTAGCGCAGGTACCCGGGCGCGGGCGGCGCGCGCGGGGAGCGCGGCGAGCGGGGCGAGAAGGGCGACCGGGGCCAGGAGGGCCGCGGCACGGAGGGGCCGGAGGGGCCGCGCGGGCTGCCAGGTGAGTGGGATGCTAGCGCAGGTACCCGAGCGCGGGCGGCGCGCGCGGGGAGCGCGGCGAGCGGGGCGAGAAGGGCGACCGGGGCCAGGAAGGCCGCGGCACGGAGGGGCCGGAGGGGCCGCGCGGGCTGCCAGGTGAGTGGGATGCTAGCGCAGGTACCCGGGCGCGGGCGGCGCGCGCGGGGAGCGCGGCGAGCGGGGCGAGAAGGGCGACCGGGGCCAGGAGGGCCGCGGCACGGAGGGGCCGGAGGGGCCGCGCGGGCTGCCAGGTGAGTGGGATGCTAGCGCAGGTACCCGAGCGCGGGCGGCGCGCGCGGGGAGCGCGGCGAGCGGGGCGAGAAGGGCGACCGGGGCCAGGAGGGCCGCGGCACGGAGGGGCCGGAGGGGCCGCGCGGGCTGCCAGGTGAGTGGGATGCGCAGATACCCGGGCACGGAGAGGCAGCTGGGTGTGATCAAAGTGAAGGGGGAGTGCAGTTAGAAGAGTACCTAATCGGGGGAGCCTGAAGGGCCTGAGCACTATGATCTACGGATGACTACGGAGCCCAAAGTTGGAGCTGGTTCAGGTTTAGAGAGAGGATAATCTCATTCTAGATTCGACCTTTTTCAGCTACTGTAGGCTGGGCCGTGTTAAATTATTTGATTGGTCAGGTACTCCCATTCGCAAATAATATGTATCTAAGCAGAATGTGAAGTCTCTCACACACGGAGAAGTAACAAGAAAAATATGGGTCTCATGGCAGGTCCTGCGGGCAGTTCAGGTGCCCCGGGGCGGAGCGGCGCGCGCGGGGAGCCCGGACATGACGGTAAGTGAGAGTCTTAACATTTACAAACGAAAATGTTGCCACCACACTGGGCCGTGATACCACATACCAATATATTGGGACGGGTATATTCTAGTAAGGAAAATCCTACCTGTAGTTATAGACTAGGAGGTCTCGACAAAAATGGTAACGATAACGTAAATGGCTGAAACTAGGTTCACGGGATAAAGAACAACCCTCTGAAGCTAAATGTGTCAGTCTGACTGTGCCAAGTGGTTGCGTTACTTAGATAATGCGCCTGAAAAAGTAGTTATGGTGACAAAAAATACATATGATAAGGTAAGTATGGTAAGGTGGATGCTAATGACGAAGCATGAAAGTATCAGTGCATACTTGCTTAGCAATAAAAGACTGAAGAAATCTTTGGTTGCATTTCGTAGTTATAGGCGATTTAGGTTACAGATATAACTTTAGGTATATTTAAGTATTTAATTAAAAAAACCGATTGGTGATTGTTGCATAATTAATAGGTATCAATGTTTCCAGATAATCAGAATATTCATCAGCAGGTACAGACCAACATCTATATTATACATATAGCCAATAGATAACGCAACCACTTGGCACGGGCAGACCGAAATATTTAGCATCAGAGGGTTAGTCTCTAACATGTGAACCCATATGCAGCAATTTACCTTATCGTGACCTTCCGGAATATTACTTACTTAAATGTAGCCTGTGTCTACTACCCTCACGGTGTGCGACATACAGAAATTTTGACAAACTTCTTCGACAGAGCATTCGAGCTCATCACCAGGCATCCGCTAGATACCTTCTTACTTCTAGGCGATTTTAACGTAACGAATGGCGAGTGGATGACCTCAGGCGACTCGAATTTTCTCTGTTTACACTCCAGCGCTGATAACACTGTAAACTTAGTTAGGGAATTTCTTTCATTGTCGGGCTTGCTACAGTACAACTCTGCTTTTAATGTTAACAATAGGATATTAGATTTAGTTTTTAGTAGCAAAGACTGCCGTGTAATTGAATGCTTAAGGCCTCTCGTCCAGATCGATCCCCATCATAAATCGTTAGAAATTGAGATAAAATTCGACTTTTTTGCTTTTCTAAAACCAGCTCCTAGAGAAATAAAATCATTTAATTTAAGTAATTTCGATAAAATCTCACTTGAATTGTCAAAAATTAATTGGGACCATAATTTAAAAAATGTCTGCATGGAAGAAGCTACTAACATATTTTATTCTATTCTTAATAACCTTATTGATGCCTACGTTCCCCGACGTACTGTTTCAAACACGTCAAGGTACGCCCCCTGGTACACAAAGTCACTTATCAAGCTTACGAAGGAAAAAAGAAAGTATCATAAAAAGTGGAAACTTTATGATAGTCAGTCAGACTACCAGGCATTTTGTTGTTTGAGGAAAAGAGAAAACCTTATGGAAAGGGAGTGTAACAGTAATTATATCGAAAAAATTGAAAACAATATAAAAAAGAACCCTAAATACCTCTGGACCTTCATAAACTCCATTCACTCGCACAATGACTTGCCAGAAAAAATGAGTTTTAATGGTAAGACATCTTCTGATGGCTGGGAGATATGTAATATGTTCAACGCTCATTTTAATTCTGTTTTTGTACCTAGCTCCAATGTCCATGGCACAATGTATCCCGAAATATCAACGGAAGCCCCTATTGCACTTGAAACAGTTTACATTTCACAAGATAACGTTCTGAAACATTTAAAAAATATTGATGTTAATAAGGGCCCTGGGCCAGATGGTATTCATCCTTTGCTTATATCTAAGTGTGCTATTGATCTTACTTATCCATTAACAATCTTATTTAAAAAATCAATTACTTCTGGCTGCTTCCCGACTAAATGGAAAGAAGCCTTAATAACTCCCATACCTAAATCAGGTAAAAAAGATGACGTTATTAATTACCGGCCTATTTCTAAACTATGCATTTTCGGAAAAATTTTGGAAAAGCTCGTCACCGAACAAATTTCCTTCGCAGTATACAGGCATATTCTTCCAAACCAACATGGGTTCTTTCGTGGTCGTAGCGTGGAAACAAATCTAGTTACATTTACAGATTATATATTAAACTCTATGGATAAAAAACATCAAATCGATGTAATTTACACCGATTTTTCGAAAGCGTTTGACAAGATAAACCATAATATTTTGTTAAAAAAACTTTTCAGAACTGGTATACACGGTGACTTGTACAGATGGATTAAATCATATCTCACAAACAGAACTCAGGCGGTCTCAATAAAAGGTTTTATTTCTAGTTTCACACCCATCAGCTCAGGAGTTCCTCAAGGATCCCATTTGGGACCCTTACTTTTTACGTTATACATAAACGATTTAGATAGTTTCATTAAAAAATGTTTTTTTCTTTTGTACGCTGATGATGCAAAATTTTTCAAAATTATATCTTCCAGTGACGACTGCAACCAGTTGCAACATGACCTCAAAAACCTACAATTGTTTTGCACTGACAACCAACTTTTTTTAAACACAGATAAATGCTATATCATAACATACTCCAGAAAACGTAACCCAATACTATATGACTACAGACTAAACAACACAATCTTAACACGAGTTACGCAAATAAGAGATCTCGGTGTCATACTTGACAATAAAATGCGGTTTCATCTACATGTTGATCACATGTTAAATAAAGCATATAAACAATTAGGTTTTATTTTAAGGGTAGGTAGGCATTTCACACACGCGTCAACTTATAAGACACTTTATTATAGCTTTGTTAGGAGCCAATTAGAGTTTGCAAGTACAGTATGGAACCCACAATACGATATCTACATTGATCGAATTGAAAAAATTCAGCACAAATTCCTCAAATCTCTCGACTATAGGACTGGACACGATTTTTTTAATTACAATACCTCTGCATTACGTTACTCTATACCGTCTTTTCAAAGCCGACGTCATCTCAATGATGCAGCTTTTCTGTGGAAGATAATTAATTGCCACGTGGACTCTCCATCTTTATTAGAGAAAATTACTTTTAAAGTACCTCATCGTACTACACGCAATAAGGACCTGTTTTATATACCCTCATGCTACACAAATTATGCTCAAAACACTTTTGTTCGACGTAGTTTGAGCAACTATAACAAACATTTATTTGAAGTAGATTTATTTTGTAACTCATTATTACCATTTAGGAAGAAAACCATGAAAATTATATTAGATACTTGTTGATTTATGTTCTATCTTTAATATGTCTTTCTTTTATTTTCCTCACTTGTATATTCACTATCTTATCTTATCACATCACAACTACATCAAAATATGCTCTCAATAAGTAATTATACATGTAAAAATAGGGAACTATAGGTCTATGTGATATTCTTATTATAAATGTAATTTTTTATGACTGTTTGTTTTCAAAATAAAAAAAAAAAAAAATTAAAAAAAAATTAATTTATTAAGCTCTTTCGTGCGACTTCGATAGGTTGAAAAGGAAAATAGAGCAACTATAGTGGTACCTATAAATTCCCCTTCTAATTTGCTAAATAATTCTGGTCTCGTATTACAAAAACGATGTTATGCTTCAATGTTATGTTGTGACATAAAACTATATTATGCAAGTGAAATTTGAAATGTGGAATGGACACCGGATTTTTATGTTTTATGTAACGACATGGTTAGCTAGTACCAAACTGACCGTGAGATATTGCCATGAGAGGACCTTCCTTATATTGATCGGCTGGATGGAAAACACGAAAAGTTTCATTGCCACTTCGACCATCGTTCATTCATTGCGATGATACCAACCTGGGCGGGATTAACCTTACCACCTAGTAAGACCGTCAGTTTTACGTGGACTCCGAACCAGCCTCAACGGTTAAAAATGGTCACCCATCCAGAACCCTACGCTCAGAGGTGCTTCACCCACCCAGCCTATCGAATCGCACGGCGTCGCGCCACTGGGCCACCGAGGCTGACGTGGGGTACGACGTGGGATATCCCCGGGGCTACCATCGAGGACATAAGTCCAGTAGCAGCCTGCGGTCGGGTTGGTTTTGCACATGTGGAGTGCCCCTTCCCCCGCCGACCGGTTTTAGGGGGGACCACGGAGCAGAGAGGTAGAGAGGAGATGTTGTTAACTCATACTACTAGAAATCACATTGTCACATGTGCGAGGGGAAGCGGGGGGAAAAACACGTTCATGGTTGGGGTCAAGCACTGCCTATTTTTGCTAAATCCATCTACCGGTAGAACCGGTATTCTGGTAGCAGCTGTTCCGAGAGCTATTCTTAATGGTTACAAGACTACAACTAGATGGCGGCTTTTGCATTTTACCGTTTACACGCCTTATCACGTGAGCTGTCACGTAGCGACCCACTTGGTGGACACAGACCCAGTTTGCTTAGACCATCTCCTCTCTACCTCCCTCCTCCATGGGCGGGACATCCTACCGCAAGCCGCGCGGGCGGTGCTATCCCCTCCTCCCGCTTCACGTCCGCGCGGTGCGAGCGCTTCATAGCGTGTGCTACTGGACTTTTGAATGCGATCGTACACAATGACGGATCGTTTCGTTGACGCGTGCGCAGGGGCCGCCGGGCGGCCGGGCCCGCGGGGCGCTCCCGGCACCTGCGACTGCGTGACGCCTCCCTACCTCGCCTACGCCGCCGCTGCCGCCGGCAACAACAAGGGACCCTGACGATGAGACACAGCCTCTGTCCGCGATTCAAGATTCTTTAATCTCGACACGTCACCAATTACACTAGTCTTAGCTTAAACAGTACATCACGCTCCACCTGACATCGAAATAATTACGAAATGAGGATCAGAGCTCGTAGTCCCAGTTGTCACCTAAATTGGCGTTTACGCCAAACCGATCGACTTGCGTTTTCAAATGTATGGAGCAATTGAGGAGCGCGCGCAGTGGGCGTTAATTGAACTAACATTTGCGAGTCCGAGTTTGATTTGACAGCTTACTCAACTTTGCCGTAAATATGTCGACGTTTCCGTTTACGCCGACTCCGCGTTTTCATACAAATCGGAATTCCTAGTTCCCGGACTTTTACAGCTCGAAGAAGTAAAACCACAGAATAAGTAGTCAACTTTTGTAAGGGGATTGACGTTTTTACGTAACTTCGAAGATCCGTAAACGCCAATTTAGGTGAGAACTCAGAAAAGAAACGGCATAGTATACCGCACTCCATCTCGCATCTAAGTTGTGTCCAAGCAGCAAGTTCTTCTCTGTTCTATTATTTCCAGCGATTCTCCCGGGAACAAGTGATTCAGTTTTTTTGAGAAAGGATCAGACTCGAACGCAAAAACGACATTTTACCAAGTTATTGTTTCGCTAAGTAGGTACCTTTTTGAATGTAACTAGACATGCATGGCTAATATCACACCGAATGTCATGACGTTAGCCTGACACCACGTGGGATCTAGGTTCCACGCCAAGACTTTGCGACAAATGACACTAAACGAAAACATACATTAAAAAGATTTACGATTTAACACAAAACGAACAACGTTTTTTGTATGGGGACCCCCATTTATTTTAAATTATTTTTGAATCATACCTATTTTTTGTTATAGCAGCAAAATAAATACACACTCTGTGAAATTTTCAGCTGTCTACCTATTACAATTCATGAGATACAGCCCTGTGACAGACGGACGGACGGACAGTGGAGTCTTAGTAATAGGGTTCCGTTGGCACCCTTTGGGTACGGAACCCTAAAAATTTATATCTCGGTAACGTAGACACTTTAGTGAAAAAAATATTAACAGTATTGTCACAGAAAACATGATGATTACACTAGCGAAATTAGTGTACTGGGTGTGTATTCATGGCATTCAGTCATTGCGGATTCAGTAAAGTTAACAGTAATGTCAAAGTAAATTTTCTTCTGTTAACTCTCTACTGAATCCGCAACGACTCAATGCCAAGAATACACGTGCTGGCCGTTTGGACACCCTGTATATTTACCTACCGCTACGATAAGCTGACAAGGGCTCATGGAATTTGCCGCCAAAAACTTAGCTTTAAGTGTACAAGGTAAATAAACACTCATTACAAGAACATGTTTTATTCCTTAACACTCCTGTCAAACGTACAATTTCGCCCACCACATCAAAAAACAACTCGAAAAAATTTGTCTAAATGTAACCAGCGCCAGTGCACAGACCGATGGCTGTAAATTCGAACAACCAACCTCGGTGGTGCCCGGGCTATGAGCTGGCTCTCTCGGCGGCGTCGATCTCCACGACCGACTCGATGTCGGTTTTGCAGAAGAAACACTGCTTACTGTTGAGGAGGTGCTGCTCGATGCAAGACCTGGAAACGAATAGACGAGTCGTGGGGAAGTCAAGCCCCCAATCTCACGAGAAAGATGCCCCGCTGAGTGGGGTCCATTCAGGGCTAGAGTGAGTTCGAGTTCGGGAGTGAGTTAACCTAAAAATACGTGGGAAATATATTATTATTTAAATAACGGAACTGTTATTTATACTTCCAACGTATTTACGGGACGGACCAGATTTTTACCTAACTGTAATGATATTCAAGAAGTGTGGAAACATAGACTATTTAAAAAAGTGAGTTGATATTTAGTGACGAATTCGAACTCACTCTTGCCCTGAATGGACCCCCTGGTTTTTGGATTGCGGATGATAAAGTAAGCCAATTCGCTTAAGTCATAAAAGTATTCCATTGTTAAGGCTGTTGTGAAGTCACAGAAAATCGAAGAATTGAAAAATTTAAGACATGCATTCTTTGTCCATTGGTCAAGGCACAATTTTGCATGGCGACTGCCATTACAATAGCGAAATCGTCTTTCAGGCCCTAACGTTTCCCTACCCCTAAACGTTGTTAGGTTTTAATATTTTTTTTATTTAACATGAGAAAGCTTCATTACATCTATTTATGTTTTGATTTTTTTGTAAATAACTATATTTATCAGTAAAAAAAATCGAAAATGAACGTAAAAACGGACAACTTTTTTCCAATGTTCAGTAGCCGATATTTTCCAATATAAAAGGTATATTAAAAAAATTAGAACATACAGGCATAGATTTCTATGATCAAAAATTTCAAAACCCTAGTAAAACATTAAGAGCATGGGAACAGTTATTGCCGGTAGACATGGAAGGGTAACGACTGTCTTAGGGGGTTTTAGCACCAGCGGGTCTATTCCTGGCATTCCGTAATCAGGAATCCCGAGTCGCTTTTGTAGTAGTTTTCAAAGCAATTTTCTTGACGAAAATATTCCGGAGCACAGTTTTTTAATTAATCAAGGTTTTCTGTCGAAAAACTCGCTTTGGAAATCGTTGTAAAAGCGGTTTCCAAGACAGACTCAAGACTCCTGATTCCTGATTACTGAATGCTAGGAATAGACCTGCCGATTGCGTTCAGTTCGATAAGGGCGTAAGTATGACAGAAATCAAAGGTCCCTCGCGCAACGTAACCGTCGAGTCACCTGCAGGAGTGATGGCGGCACGGCACGAAGGCGGCGTCGGCGGCGCGCGCGTAGCAGATCGTGCACAGCAGCTCCGAGCGCGAGCCGCTCGCGCCGGGCGACTCGCGCGCCGCCCGCAGCCGCTCCACCGCCGCCTCCAGCGCCGCCGTCTCAGCGGCGGTCACGTCCTCCGGGTCTGGGGCACGTGTCACCGCTTCGGTGGTGTAGAGCTCTAGCAATAGCGAGATGAGGTAGCAATGTGCTAACACACAAGCACTCAACGATTCCATTAGGTGTTTCAATAGGAGCTCAACATTTTAATGTCGTCACCGCTTCGGTGGTGTAGAGCTCTAGCAATAGCTAGATGAGGTAGCAATGTGCTTAACACTCAACCACTCAACGATTCCATTACGTGTTTCAATAGGAGCTCAACATTTTAATGACGTCACCGCTTCGGTGGTGTAGAGCTCTAGCAATAGCTAGATGAGGTAGCAATGTGCTAACACACAAGTACTCAACGATTCCATTAGGCGTTTCAATAGGAGCTCAACATTTTAATGTCGTCACCGCTTCGGTGGTGTAGAGCTCTAGCAATAGCTAGATGAGGTAGCAATGTGCTAACACACAAGTACTCAACGATTCCATTAGGCGTTTCAATAGGAGCTCAACATTTTAATGTCTTCACCGCTTCGGTGGTGTAGCGCTCTAGCAATAGCTATATGAGGTAGCAATGTGCTAACACACAAGCACTCAACGATTCCATTAGGTATTTCCATAGGAGCTCAACATTTTAATGTCGTCACCGCTTCGGTGGTGTAGAGCTCTAGGAATAGCTAGATGAGGTAGCAATGTGCTAACACACAAGCACTCAACGATTCCATTACGTGTTTCAATAGGAGCTCAACAATTGAATTGGGCGCCATTTTGGCTGTCATACCCGTGTTTTCACAACCTCCAGTTACCTGAAATCCGATATGTAACTTTCCGTTACATGGCACATTTACATGGTGTAACCGAAAGGTAACTTGGCGATTGTTATAGCTGGAGGTGGTGGAAACCGGCGATAATGACACATTGATTGTGGCATAACGTATCAATCAGTGACATATGGGAGTTAGTTCGTGGTTTGTTTTGAGCTATCGTTACCGAAACTGGTCCAATTCTTTTTTTATTTTTTTATTTATAGGTTCGTCCACATAGATTCGTTTCTTACATTTACAGATATTAAAAGAAAGAAAAACCACACCAAAACTATCTACAATTAAGGACAAACACAACATGTACAAATGAATTGCTAACTTACAAAAAAAATAAAACAATTATAACCAAAAAACAAAAAAAAAAACAATCATATAACCACAACGTAAAAGTAAGAAGAGGAATAACAGTGAATATAAAAATAAGTACATTAAAATGCAAACCAAACAATCAATCACAAAGCAGATATTATCAAAGAATTTTAGAGAAAATAAATACAAAAAAAAAAAACTTGAGGTTGATAAATATTATTCAGGCAGTTTTCTTATTGTTTTTTTTAAATTTATAATCGTCGAGGAATAATCAATATAGTTCGATTTATATGTCTTATTGAAAGTACTACAAATTCTAGTAAGAGGCGAACTTTTACCAAGATTAGTTTTGTGCTTATTTACTTTTAAGTTTTTTAAGGGAACGAAATTAGATAATATTCGCGCTGAGAGCCCTCAAAATGGCGTCCCGTGAGCGGTACGACATCTCTAAATGCCGTACAGTGCTCATATATTTTTATGCAACCTGACATGGATGGCTATACCACACAACACTGGATGGAAAACACGGACAATTTTTCATTGCCGCTTCAACCATAGTTTCATGCAATGCGGTGGTACCAACCCGGGCGGGCTTAACCCTACCACCTAGTAGGGGAAGGGGACCTACAGTTTTACATGGGTTCCGAACCATGGAACAGCTCGCATTCGTAACGAAATGCACTTATCTAACTCAGAAAGAGAAAGAAAGTGGTGCATGACCAGGCGAGGATTTGAACCCAGACCTCTCGGATGAAAGGCATGTCCTCTAGCCCCTAGACCACGAGCTGCATAACATTGCGAAGTACTAACAGTGGTAGAAGGAGAACAAATCGTCGTTGTGCCGGCCCAGCATGAACTCGAGGTCCTCCAGCTTGAACAGGGGCTCCGTCACCAGCGCGCGAGTCACCTTCTCCAAGTGCTACAATAAGTGTTTCCTGTTTGGTCATCGGCGACATGAGATAGCGTCACAGTTGTTCGTCGCTATATCTGCTATAACTCACTAAAAAGCAAACTAAGCAGTTATGTTCAAAAAGAATAACAAAAAAACCTTGGAACTTATTAGATAATTGTGACAGTGTGTGCAAAATTTGCCATTTACTATAAGTGGTTATGGTGCTGTCTCTACAACCAAGAGAAAAACAACAATCGTTGTTATGATTATAATTTTTGCCTACAGAATGAATAACATAAATAAATAAGAGAAACAGCTGATTCGGTTGTCTGTAGCTGCACACCCGGTCTTGTGTCCCGCGCCGCCGTCTCTATGTGGATCGGTTGCGCCCCTGGCTGCAAAGGGGCCCGTACATAAACGGTCCGAATCGTTTGTAATGATTACTGCTTTGAGCGTGCAATCTGATTCGGGACGCTTGTGTACGCTTTTAGCAGTGTAATCGATTATAGTTCAAATCGGAATGCGCTGCTAAATCGACGACGACGAGTGGCGACCTCTGTCGGGCGGGCGGGGTGCAGCAGCTGCAGCAAGCAGCCGGCGACCGGCGCGAGCGCGACGTAGTGGTGCACGCGGTCCGTGTCGGGCAGCCCGCGCGCCGCCAGCCGCGCGAACCCGACGCCGCCGCCGCCGCGCGAGCACACGCGCGACACCACCGACATCAGCAGCTGCGGCACACAATCAATATGGGTATGAACCACGGAGAAGGGAGGTAGAGAGGAGATTGTCTAAGCAAACTTGGTCTCTACGTCACAGCCCACGTGATAAGTAGATTTGTCGTAGCGTCATTCGCGACATGGCTCTGGCGGTGTTAGGTTGCGGGACAGTATTGTGGTCTGCGGCGCAATTTGCGGGTGTCGATTACACCATGAGATTTTGTGTAAAATGTTACAAACATTATTCAGGAAAAATAATCTGAAGTCTGTAGGTGGAATTACGGTTCATTTGTCAGTAAAACACCTCATATTTTGTAATTTAAGTCAAGATTCGAACATTGTGTCTTGTAACCATTAAGAATAGCTCTCGAAATAGCTGCTACCAGAATACCGGTTCTCAGGTACCGGTTGATGGATTTAGAAAAAATAGGCGGTGCATGACCCCACCATGAAGTGTTTTTCCCCCTGCTTCCCCCGCACATGCGACACTGCGTTGTATAGTAATATCTCCTCTCTACCTCTCTCCTCCGTGGTATGAACGTCGCTCCTAAAGGCTTGGTACAAAATAGCCAGTCTATTGTTTTACAATAGATGAATGAAGACCTAGATGTTTCACCAATGAGAACTAGAAGTATTCACAACCGATGGCGCAACTGCATGGATACACGTTATGGAAATAGGATGGCGCCACTTTCGTACCTAGAACTTGCGAAATAGCGAATAGACTGCTGGTAGCATACCTGACAGGTGCGAGTGAGCATCAGTTCCGGCGGCTGTGTGAAGGCCAGCGGAATCATATGGAGTGACATCTCCAACGCGCGACACAACCCGTGGTACAGATCGAAGCACGTCGCGCACAGTTTAGTCTGTCGACCTTCAAGGTCACCGTCTTGGGACACTCGATTGATCTGTGGAATGAATATATCGACATAACATGTGATCAATACTACAAAGACGAGTGGTGCCATACGCAGTTTCAACTTTGGATCCTTGAAGATAGCCTCTTAGAAGCGGCCACGAATCGTTATCCTAGCGATACATTGCCAAATATTCATGTGATTAATCTCTCGGTGCAGATTGAATACGTGTTGCAACATTTGCCAACCTATTGAGTTCTGTTCTTGAAACTCCCGATTGATTTATGGAGTTAGATGCTGGCGTTCGGAGAAAGCAAGGCTCCAAAGACAGTGACGGTGTGAAGATTGAAGCTGTAGCTTTGCTTTGCCGACCCTTTAGGTGTCTATCTTCCAACACCTGGTGGATTATCAGCGTTGTTATAACCAACTCGAGAGACCGAGAGGTTGAGTGGTGTCTTGTGAGCCCATGGTGCAAATTGAAGAGGCGAGAACTTACCCTGTCTGCCAACCTTTTACGTCCCAGTTTGCAAGACTTGGTTGATATCTACAGAAGATTCCATCAACAACTACTAAGAGGACTAGGAACTACTGGGAGGACATCTAGACATCCACTTTGGACATCTCTTTACATGTTTTATTTCGAAGCAAGGGACCAGATAAATAAGTGATGAGGTCCGACGTACGTCCTGCAGAAGGGTGATGAATTCGGAAAAGGCCCAGTTGATCTGGCTGAGGAGGGAGTGGAGGAAGGCGGTGGCTTCTTCCGGGTGCGCCTTCAGGTAATCGCCAATGCGTCCCTGAATCAGCTCCGACGGACAAGGCCCTGCGGGGTACACCATAACTCTAGCGAGAGCAAAACTGGCCACTGACTTACAATTTATTGCCTAGATTAATAGCTCAGTGCTTTTATGCGTAACTGGACTAATACAGCTACTGTCTTGATAGGAACAAGGTTCCATGCAAGGACCTTCCTTATATTGCTTCATTGAACTGGATGGAAATCACGGACAATTTTAATTGCCGCCTCGACTATCATTCATTCAAGCGATGGTACGAGCCCAGGCAGGATTAAACCTACCATCTAGTCTATCAAGTAATGATGGGGTAGGCCCCCAGTAGTCTAACGTGGAATCCGAATCATGAACGATGAATCCTTTAGTAGCTTCTTACAACATGCATGGGAAGAAATGCAGTGGTGGTAGGTAATGTGATTCCAGTCTTTGAGACCTAGTTTGTCAACCTTGCGATGACGCGAGTTTTAACGGATGTCTAGCGAAGAAAAATACTAAAATGTATGCCGATCCCAACTTCCTGGAGGCCATGTAAGTGTGGAAAAGAATTATGGGAAGATAGTGATCTCTTTAATCATTTATAACGTCCAGAGTCAAATCGCAAATAATTTTCTTTGATGCCACTCTCTATATGCTCAGATTGGACATTTCTTGTAATAAAGTATTTCTTACCAAAACACTGACTCATGAGTGCAGCGTCAACTTTGGAGCCCAAATTAGACACAGTCGGCTCCCTGTCACCGTAACTGTAAAGAAGACAAGTCAAATAAGCATATTCCTGAGAGGATTGTAATTACATATTACACACAATTCAGTGCATTCAGACGATTGTGATTACATATTGCACACAATTCAGTGCACTCAGACGATTGGGATTACATATTACACACAATTCAGTGCACTCAGACGATTCCGATTAAATATTACACACAATTCAGTGCACTCAGACCATTCCTATTACATATTACACACAATTCACGACTCGTCACGACAGCGTCAACTTTGGAGCCCAAATTAGACACAGTCGGCTCCCTGTCACCATGACTGTAAAGAACACAAGTCAAATAAGCATATTCCTGAGAGGATTGTAATTACATATTACACACAATTCAGTGCACTCCGAAGATTGTGATTACATAGTACACACAATTCAGTGCACTCAGACGATTATGATTACATATAATACACAATTCAATGCACTCAGGGATTCCACGAATATAAACAGTGGCAGTCGACGTACCTGGCGGCGAGGTGCGGCCACTGGCGGTGTCGGTAGCCGAAGCCAGAGCCGTGCCAGAAGCGCACCAACACCCAGTTGGACTGCGCCCACGAACGGCCCGAGTACGGACGAACCAATTCCTCGATCATGCGCATCTGTCTATGGGACATTTTCAGTTCAAAGGACGTGCATAGGAACGTATGTAACGTTCGTACAGCTCGTGTTGTAGGGGCTAGAGGACTTGCCTATCATGCGAGAGGTTAGGGGTTCAAATCCTCGACCCGGTCGTGCACCATTTTCTTCCTCTTTCTGAGTTTGATAAGTGCATTTCGTTACAAATATGAGCTGCTCCATGGTTCGGAACCCATGTGAAGCTCCCCTTCCCCTACTAGGTGGTAGGGTTAAGCTTGCCCGGGTTGGTGGCATCGCATTTGTTTAAACTATGTCTAGAAATGACAAAGAAAAATTGTCCGTGTTTTTCATCCATTCAGTACAGTCGTGCTCATAGGAAAGGTCCTGCACTGAGAAAAAAGTAGGCTGACAAAGTGACAAAAATCACGTTGTCAGAAAAAAATTGTTGAAGCATCAAAATAAGTTGTTACTATAACGAATTGAGCTTATTTCTCAGGACAGCTTTTATTTTGTCAATTGCTTTTTGTCATTGAAACAAAGTCGTATTTGTTACTGTAACAACTTTGGTCACTGTTTGTAACAAAGTGGAAGTTGCGAGCGCAACAATGTCTAGTATGTTTTGCTAGAATTACTTTGTTAGATTGTATATATGGTCGACAAAATAAAGGTTGTCGTTGCAACCAATTCACTATGACGGCTCTCCAGGGTTAAAGTTTCTTTTTTGGGCCAACAATAATTTTTTCTCAGTGTGGCATCCCTCGGGAATTTGGTGTATTGAGCTAATATCATAACTGTAGTTGTGTTGTAGCCATCCATGTCGGAGTTCCATAAAACAATTTACAGTTGTGTACGTTCAAACTGCAACGATATATATAAAGAATAATCAAAGCGGAAAATGTCGTGTATCCTTACATTTGAATAGGCACCTTTTCGATGGCGCGCATGGTGTTGGGCTGCGTGGCGAACGACGCGAGCGTCTGCACGAGCGAGTCGCGCGTGCTCGCGAGCACGACGCGCGCGTCCGCAAACTCAGCGCACAGCAGCGACGCGCACCACACCAGCAGGTCCTCCCACTCTGTACACCATTGTACAATGTTGTGTTGGGCTGCGTGGCGAACGACGCGATTCTCTGCACCAGCAATTCGAGCACGGTAGCCCATTGGACGCCTTTTCTCAGGTGACACTCCCCGAAATAAATTAACGGCTGATATGAGTAAGCCAGTAGCTACAAGGTAGCTCCAATAGACGCCATCCCCGAGTTAGAGACGGAGGAGTGACATAACCCGAATATAAATGAACGACTAACATGAGTAAGCCAGTAGCTACAAGGTAGCTCCAATAGACGCCATCCAAAAGGTAGAGAAAGAGGAGTGACACTCCCCGTAAACAAATGAACGACTTACATGAGAAAGCTAGTAGCCACAATGTATCTCCAATAGACACCATCCAAAAGATAGAGACAGAGGTGTGACACTCCCGCATATAAATGAACGATTAACATGAGCAAGCCAGTAGCCACAAGGTAGCTCCAATAGAAGCCATGCAAAAGGTAGAGAAAGAGGAGTGACACTCCCCGAAAACAAATGAACGACTGACATGAGCAAGCCAGTAGCCACACGGTAGCTGCATTAGACGCCATTCCCGAGGTGGGGACAGAGGAGTGACACTCCCCGAAAATAAACGAATGGTTAATATGGGTAAGACGATAGATCCATTGACAACAATTTCCGAGGAAGAGATGGAGTAGTGACACTCCCTGACAATTAATTACCGATAACACTAGATAGGCACGAAATGAAGCTATGGTCATGAGGCATAGCCATCTCCCCACATAACCGCCGTGACCGCGACCAGTAGAATCCACTGAGCTAGAAAGAGACCTGCTAGGCCGAAGGCCGACATATTTAGATTGCAGAAAGACACATTTAGCATCAGAAGGTTGGTCTCTAACCTGTGAACCAAGAACCTCTAACCAAGATCCAGCCGACAGACCTTATCGTGACCAAAAATATCCTCCCGGAATAGTAAGCCGACGCCCTAAAGGTACCATTCTTCGCCAACCAACGTACCTGGTATGAGGCTAGTCGGTACGGTAGGGTGCATGAAGAGTCGCAGCGTGTTGCACAGCTCCAGGGCAGCCTCCAGGTAGTACTCGGGCACGAAAGGGAACAGCTCCGTGGAGAATCCGCCGTCATTGTCTGCAGGAGTCGGAACATATCACGAAATCCCTGAACGTTGGCTAATAGTAGGGGAGCCCAATAGGGGATTTCGGGATTTACTCGAGCGCGTCAGATTAATATGTGGGGGGATACCTTGCACCCTGTTGAGTACCCCCACCTCATATTAGACCTCGACGCAGAGCCGCGCGTCAAGCGCAGCTCATCAGATTAGTTAAAAAAAATGGATCACTAGAAATACTCGAGCGTGTCAGATTAAGGTATGGTGGGTTCATTATGTACTGAAATGTGTACATTTCAATAATCTGACGTTTTAAGCGTGACGAAAAGGAGTGGGAGGGTTACAAACTTGCAAAAAAAAACGTCACTTGGACATTCTCAAGCGCGGTTGATTTTTTTTTAATTTGAAGGAAATTATTCCAGGATATCGGGAATAACATAATCTGCCGTTTTCCACAAGCCGAAGGAACGAAAATCGTTAATAACGTTGAGTGCGTGCAGACTGTGCAGACGCGGTAGAGTATGTATCCCCCACTCCGCGCCTGTCTTTCCCTTTCGCTCTTTCCCTATCTCTCACTCTCTCGCACCGTTCCGACGCTACTTTCCGTTAGTCCGATGCCATTGAAAAAAACAATCAAACAATTTGCATCTCATGTAAAAATTCGAATCTCAATATAGATTCTAATTGAAAAAAAATAGATTTATTTTTGTTTGCTTGCTATTCGTACGTTTAGGTAACAAAATGCAGAAATTACAAAACAAAAATCATTCATATATAAATTTTTTTCAAGTCGTCAGATTAAGAAAACCCCTCTAGATAATCGTCAGATTATTGGTCATCAGATCTGGAACATCAAGATGAACCGTCCATATCTTAATCTGACGCGCTCGAGAAAATCAAAATGGCGATTTTTTTTGCATTTTTGAAAAGCTCCCGTAAGCTTGCGTCACCTCCAAATCGTCAGATTTTTGAATGTGAGCATCTTGAGGGGTCACTGAACATCCCCTCTAAAAATCTGACGCGCTCGAGTAAATTATTATTTTTTTTATTTGATACCCCCCCGTACGGCCACCCCCACTATGCAGACCGGCAGATTATTATACCTCCATTATCAGAGATACGTGGGGCATACGCCCTATCATTATCTGACGCGCTCGGATATGTCTATGTGACTGTTTTTTTTTACATCTTTGACCCCCCATAGACGCTCCCCCCACCGGTGAACGGGTAAACATCACATGACTTTTTTTTTTATTACGTGATCTTTCAAATTGAATAGGTCTCCACGATGCTCGAGTAAATCCCCATTTAGCATCGTGGGCTCCCCTACTATAAGCTTTTCGTAAAAATACAATGAGCGAACAAGCAGATTGGTTGTTTTCTTTACTGGTGGCATATTTCACAGGAAGATAACCCATCTGAGCTTTCGTCAGAGGATGTCTTTAGGGGCCTGGGGCTTTGACAATTGCAAGTGGTCATGGGTTCAATTACCGCCCCGTTCCTGCATCAATTTCTTTCTCTCTTTAAGTTGGATAAATGCATTTCATCAAAGATACCATCTGTTCCATGGTTCTGAATGCATGTAAAACTGAAGGTCTGCTTATGCTCCTAGGAACCGCATTGGATGAAAACGTGGTTGAAGTGGCAATGAAAAGTTGTCCGTGTGTCAGTTCAATGTAGCTGTGCTCATAAAAGGAAGGTCCTGGAATGGAGCTAATTCCTACAGGAAGGGGAAGTTTTGGGCAAAAAAACCGCCCCAGGCAATGGATAAAGTATTTTTTTTAACCGACTTCAAAAAAAGGAGGAGGTTATCAATTCGTCTGTATGTTTTTTTTTTTTTGTTTTTTTTGTTTTTTTTTTTTATGTTTGTTACCTCATAACTTTTGCCTGGGTGAACCGATTTTGATAATTATTTTTTTAAATGATAGCTAGTGCTTCCCAAGTGGTCCCATTTTAATTTGGTTAAGTTCTGACAATGATATCCATGAGAAAATAATAAAAGTCTTAAATTTGTATTAAGATTGCGCGACAAATGGACGAATAACTCAATATAACGCCAACCGATTTCGATGATTCTTTTTTTATTGGAAAGGACGTGTACAAATTAGTAAGTGTTCTTCAGATTCACTAAAAATAAAGAAATAAAAAAAAATTAACAAAAAAAATAACCGACTTCAAGGAAAAAGCACTAAAAAGTAAAAAATAATTTTCATTTTTGTATGATAATTTTATGTATTTAATGGATACGACATTACCGTTATCTCATTAATTTGAGTTTCAGCGACATCTACATTTTAAGCATTGTAATCAGATTTTGAAAATAATCTGAAAAAGTATTGGTCGTGACATTCGTCGGAAGCAGGACATGAACCTGCGACCTTTGGATTACATGTCCACTGCTCTAAACCAACTGAGCTATCCCGACAATTACATCAGCCAACGAATTTCTCGATTATATTCGAATCGACACAATGCTTCCCCTATCTTCTGCTAGATGGCGCTGATGATGTTTTTGCGTATTGATCCTACGCTAAGGCATTTTGACTGCAATGATTGAGCTATCAATCTTATTGCTGTCGTCACCAAAGACGTTTTTGGTATCGGACACTAAGAGTCAGCCCGGATTTTACTTGATAATTTTATGTATTTAATGGATACGACATTACCGTTATCTCATTAATTTGAGTTTCAGCGACATCTACATTTTAAGCATTGTAATCAGATTTTGAAAATAATCTGAAAAAGTATTGGTCGTGACATTCGTCGGAAGCAGGACATGAACCTGCGACCTTTGGATTACATGTCCACTGCTCTAAACCAACTGAGCTATCCCGACAATTACATCAGCCAACGAATTTCTCGATTATATTCGAATCGACACAATGCTTCCCCTATCTTCTGCTAGATGGCGCTGATGATGTTTTTGCGTATTGATCCTACGCTAAGGCATTTTGACTGCAATGATTGAGCTATCAATCTTATTGCTGTCGTCACCAAAGACGTTTTTGGTATCGGACACTAAGAGTCAGCCCGGATTTTACTTGATAATTTTATGTATTTAATGGATTTATTTATTTATTTATTTATTTATTTATTTATTTATTTATTAAGCAGTCATCTGGTAGTAAACTACACTTGAAATTGTCATACAATATTCATCGTTAAAATACATTGCGTCTAACAATACAAAGAACAAAGTAGTAAACCGAGGTTTAAAATCGTAATAAATAATCTTAATTAATTAATTTTAACAACATAAATATAATTTGCCAAAGTTACAGGTAATTGAAATTTAAATGTAAATGTAGGATACGACATTACCGTTATCTCATTAATTTGAGTTTCAGCGACATCTACATTTTAAGCATTGTAATCAGATTTTGAAAATAATCTGAAAAAGTATTGGTCGTGACATTCGTCGGAAGCAGGACATGAACCTGCGACCTTTGGATTACATGTCCACTGCTCTAAACCAACTGAGCTATCCCGACAATTACATCAGCCAACGAATTTCTCGATTATATTCGAATCGACACAATGCTTCCCCTATCTTCTGCTAGATGGCGCTGATGATGTTTTTGCGTATTGATCCTACGCTAAGGCATTTTGACTGCAATGATTGAGCTATCAATCTTATTGCTGTCGTCACCAAAGACGTTTTTGGTATCGGACACTAAGAGTCAGCCCGGATTTTACTTGATAATTTTATGTATTTAATGGATTTATTTATTTATTTATTTATTTATTTATTTATTTATTTATTTATTTATTAAGCAGTCATCTGGTAGTAAACTACACTTGAAATTGTCATACAATATTCATCGTTAAAATACATTGCGTCTAACAATACAAAGAACAAAGTAGTAAACCGAGGTTTAAAATCGTAATAAATAATCTTAATTAATTAATTTTAACAACATAAATATAATTTGCCAAAGTTACAGGTAATTGAAATTTAAATGTAAATGTAGGATACGACATTACCGTTATCTCATTAATTTGAGTTTCAGCGACATCTACATTTTAAGCATTGTAATCAGATTTTGAAAATAATCTGAAAAAGTATTGGTCGTGACATTCGTCGGAAGCAGGACCTATCATTATCTGACGCGCACGCGAGTGCAGTCCTGCTTCCGACGAATGTCACGACCAATACTTTTTCAGATTATTTTCAAAATCTGATTACAATGCTTAAAATGTAGATGTCGCTGAAACTCAAATTAATTCATTTTTGTAGTTACGATTTCTGTTATTTTTTGAGTCGGTGTCAGCCAAGGTTAGGTTAGGTTAGGTTAGGTTAGGTTAGGTTAGGTTCGGTTAGGTTCTCTTGATTGGCGCAGCGCGTGCCCGGCTGACGCCGACTCAAAAAATAACAGAAATCGTAACTACAAAAATGAAAATTATTTTTTACTTTTTAGTGCTTTTTCCTTGAAGTCGGTTATTTTTTTTGTTAATTTTTTTTTTATTTAAGATATTGACAAAACAGGACATACTGAAAATTGAAAAGCTTAGCCGTAAGCGAAGCTAGGCAGAGGTAGGGCTTTTCACGCCAGAATACTCAGTGAAGTATACAATAACATACCATAAGGTCGACCCATCTGAGGCTCCGATTCCGTTTGCGGAGTGGCTGTCGGTGTGGACGTCGGCGGTGTCGCTGGGCTGCCAACACAACAATCATGTTTTCTTCATTTTTCTCCTTTTTTTAATTTTTTTTTTTTGCGTGAAATAAATACTCCTATGCTATGCCATCGTAGTTATAGTAGGCACAGAAAACCGACCGTGTGTCTTTTATTTTCTCGCTCAGACACCGTCCAGGTCCTCATGACTAGTACGGATGCTGTGGCAATCCCGCAGCGATTGCATCCGTCTATTTGTATGATTCACACCATCTTTGTATTGCGTAGCTCTGGTGTTAATTTGTAATACTGCCTGAGCGAGATCGTCATGCATGCTGCAAATGTAAATACTTGCCTTGGTCCGTTGTTCTGTGATGGAAATTAAGAGTTTACAGAGGGTATGTTCGTCTACTTCTTAGTGGAATAAGGGCTGATTTTTCAATAGTCTGATAAACAGCCAGATAACTATAAGACGGATTTATTTACGGTTCAGCTTATCCGTCCGATAAGTAAGTAAGTCCATATGTTTGTTAGTAAAATTTTAGTCAGATAATAGTGATAGAAGATATAAGTCTCCGGCAATGACATCCGTATTTTGAAAAACGTGAATTTGTATTATCAGTCCAATAAGTACTATCTGAGGATTGAAAAATCGACTCTAAGAAAAATATTTTTTATCTGCTATCCTGCTACTTACTAATTAATGTTTTGAATATAAGACGAATGAAGGTTTTTCCCATATTTTGTGATTGTGTTGTGTAAAATATTTCGTTCTGCATCCGTTTATCGAAATTCGACCAATGTTTCATTATCAACAAAAAGATTTTGAAGTATCGCAAAATACTAGAACAAACCTTAGGCTGGAGCTCGACTCATAGCGGAGCTGCAGCGAAGCGTAGCTGTCGCCGGTCACCGGCCGCAGCAGCGAGCTCTTCTCCGCGAGTATCTCCTTACTGTGCACCTGCGCACATTCGCACCCTCACTCGTGTGGTCACATACCGCCTGGTTAGCACAAAACAGTCGTTAGGTGAAACCGGAGTATTAGAGAAAGTGTTGATGCAAAGGGATCACAAAGTCACAAATGTATTCGAGATCTTAGATTGGTCAAAATCACAAGGTGTCGCTGGTCAGAAATATAATACCTTTTCTCTTTTCTCGTATTGATAGGGTGTAGTCCGAGGGAGCCACAAATGTAGTGGGGAAGTTATATATTGGTTCCACTTTAATTTTGGATCGTAAGGTTTTATCTCGAGTCACCAACAAATTGAAGAAATTATAGATTGATCTACGCGGATGCCAAAGTCGCAGATATTTTTGAACCAATCATATGCATCTTAAGTTTCTTCCCCTTGTGTGCGATTCAGGTTAAAAAAAGATTTGTAATGATAAAACATTTCAAGAGTGGGCTAATGAATTTCAAATGTTTGCACTTACAGTAACGGCAAGGCATCAGAGATGAGAAAAGAACTTTGTTGCAATTAAGGAGCACTGGTATATTTGGAAGCCTGGTATAACCTAGGGATCCAAGAAATTCAATTCAAAAGAGCTTTATTTGATTGAACTAGATGTCTGATGACCGTTGGCATTGTAAAATTGTGTTTGGTTTCTAAGTTATAAGGTCCGAAAATTCGAATTTTATACGCGTTTTATACGATAACTTTGGTGGTTTATTACGCAATGATAAAGTAAGAAAATCTTAAAAAGATTAGTCATCAGACATAGCTTATTTAATCAAGATTCATAATCTATTTGGTTTTTTGTTAGATTTTTGACTACAGCGGTCGTGGTTTACTTTTAGGTATAAGTCATTTTGAAATCAAAATTTTCGTAAATCTTACCAAATCATACAGTATGCAATTTATCTTTTTTGTGGACATGTTGTATCTTCCTCATCACGGAGCCTGCCTTTTTCTTTGAAACAGAGAAGGTCCCAGAGCGCAACAGCACGGTTTTGTACAGTGCCCGCCGGGTTGGGCCACCTTAAGGGGTCGATTTAGACGTACCTAGACATGCACAGGGTAGTGGGCGTTGAGCAAGTGATCCATGGTTCGGAATGCAAGTTAAACAGTAGGTCCCCTTTCACTGCTAGGTGGTAGGGTTAAACCTGCCCGGGTTGGTATCATCAAATCAATGAAATGATGGTCGAAACGGCTTTCCATGTTTTTCATCCAGTTTAATGTAGCCGTCCTCATAAAGGACTGTCTTGGCATAGCACCTAATTTCTGCCGGAATGCTGTGTGTTGGGCTAATATAATGACATTGTGTGTGGTATTAGCCATCCTATTCCATTTACCTATTACTCAATACCTTGATTTTCTAGGTATTGAGTGACACCCTTATGGTCCATCAAAAGTACAAGTATGCACAGCGTAGTGGGCGTTGATCAAGTGAGCCGCAACGAATATAGCGCACCAGCGAAGAGACTTGTTAAGTCTGCCTGCCGTATCTTGCTCCACCTACGTGGATTTTCCGCCTCCCGTATCTTGCTCCACCTACCTGGACATTTGTGGCGTAGTCGGCATCGCTAGCCAGCCGCAACGAGTGCAGTGCGCCAGCGAAGTGTCTCGCCAGCTCCGCCTGCCGTCTCTTGCTCCACAATGCTCCTATCACCCACGCCATTTGCAGTGAGCTCTTTGTCAACTTCTCCTGCCAACATTTCGTTTTCAACAGTTTGTGTTGTATTATTGGTACTAGCCAAAATGTTAAATCTGACAATTACAATGTTTCTTTGATACTTGCCGGACGGCGAACAAAATCATTTCGGTCATGAAAATTAACAATTTGTTTTCGTTAAAACTCGTTTAAACAAAACAAATGGCAAAAAGTAACACTGAATACCAAATGGCATTCTCTATCATTATACCTTAGCAAAGGAAGCTAATAGAGATTGTAATAAAACTTAACTAATTGACAATTAACCAAATTATTTTGAAAAGTAATTCGTATATGGCAAAAGTGTGACATTATGACCAAGTGTTGCGTCAACGCCTGATAGTAAATTTAAAAACCTCGTAAACTTCTTTGGACCTCTGCAGTTCCTTCCTTACGGAGAGCGTCAAATGTTTTTTCATCGTTTCGCTGTCGGTCAGTTCCTTCTTATCTACAATTACAAGTTAGGTTAGGTTAGGTTAGGTTAGGTTAGCATCCAGTAGTTATCTACAATGTACAAGTTAGGTAGTTTAGAATCCAGTAGTTATCTACAATGTACAAGTTAGGTAGTTTAGCATCCAGTAGTTATCAACAATGTACAAGTTAGGTAGTTTAGAATCCAATAGTTATCTACAATGTACAAGTTAGGTAGTTTAGCATCCAGTAGTTATCTACAATGTACAAGTTAGGTAGTTTAGAATCCAGTATTTATCTACAATGTACAAGTTAGGTAGTTTAGCATCCAGTAGTTATCTACAATGTAAAAGTTAGGTAGTTTAGCTTCCAGTAGTTATCTACAATGTACAAGTTAGGTAGTTTAGATTCCAGTAGTTATCTACAATGTACAAGTTAGGTAGTTTAGATTCCAGTAGTTATCTACAATGTACAAGTTAGGTAGTTTAGCATTCAGTAGTTATCTACAATGAACAAGTTAGGTAGTTTAGATTCCAGTAGTTATCTACAATGTACAAGTTAGGTAGTTTAGCATCCAGTAGTTATCTACAGTGTACAAGTTAGGTAGTTTAGCATCCAGTAGTTATCTACAATGTACAAGTTAGGTAGTTTAGATTCCAGTAGTTATCTACAATGTACAAGTTAGGTAGTTTAGCATCCAGTAGTTATCTACAATGCACAAGTTAGGTAGTTTAGATTCCAGTAGTTATCTACAATGTACAAGTTAGGTAGTTTAGCATCCAGTGGTTATCTACAATGTACAAGTTAGGTTAGGTTAGGTTAGGTTAGTAGTTCAATTTATGCAAGGGGTAAAAAAGATGTTACTGCATCGAAGTATGCACTAAGGGAGACTGCGAGTATGTGATGGATTACCGCAGGCACTCAGGTCACTGGCGACGGCCGCCAGGCGACGCTCCACGTCGTAGAGGCAGTCCGCCAAATCGAGCTGGTTGTCGCGAAGCTCACTCAGCTGTCACACATGAGCATTATTAACTAAATCACGGCAGACATTTTTGAAATTATATTTGTTATTGTCAAGGTCCCGTTGCAAAGATCTCTCATTCTCTAACCCTGCAAATCAATTTGCCCGCAAGACTCATGAGCTCAAACAATCCTGACCATGTGTGGGACTCGGTTTGAATTGATTGCAAGAGACTCTCTTGTTCTCATAGTTGGCAATTTACAATATGTCTTAATGACAGTATAGTTCGCGCCAAATTTTAATATGCCTCTAAAGCTCGCACGTGTATTCTATGCCCTTGTTACAAGAACTTTTTTTGTACGCGCGAGGCGCATATAGGTTTGGCGCGTGTAGTATGTGCTGCTAATACAGAAAATATCATTGAGCGGGTCGTAACTCGGGGGGGGGCGTGGCCTTCCATGCCAGAAGCCCGATTCTGCTATTTGTCCAATTTCAAACCATTCCGTATAAGTTATGTTTCCGTCAAACATAACACGTTAAGTTTCGAGTGCGGTTTCCAAAAATCGGTATTCAGCTAATTCACACACGCGTTTTGTTATTGTCTATGGAGTGGTTTGTCTTGCGCGCCGCCTGCAGGGTAAAATAACCTGTCACGATTTTGACAGTTAGTTTCTCACTCAAATATGACATACAAAAAGAAAGAGACAGCGATATGCCAACGTAATGTAGAAAAGGGATGTTCGAAGTTCGGCGATGCGATGCTACGAATTTGACAAATAGAATTCTCAAAACCGCAAGTTTTCGGCAAAACACACGGCCCACGAGAACATGAGCGCGCGTTACGAGTTTGCGAACAAAACGCAAACACAACGCATGCGTTTTGCAAACTGCGCTAGTAGAATACCATTTCACGCGAAACATGCGGTTTTGAGAAAACACAAACATAACGCGCGCAGTTATCAATTAGCAGAATAAGGCTTCAGAAGCCCGATTCAGCTATTTGTCCAATTTCAAACCATTCCGTATAAGTTATGTTTCCGTCAAACATAACACGCTAAGTTTCGAGTGCGGTTTCCAAAAATCGGTATTCAGCTAATTCACACACGCGTTTTGTTATTGTCTATGGAGTGGTTTGTCTTGCGCGCCGCCTGCAGGGTAAAATAACTTGTCACGATTATGACAGTTATTTTCTCACTCAAATATGACATACGAAAAGAAAGAGACAGGGATATGCCAACGTAAAGTAGAAAAGTGATATTCAAAGTTCGGCGATGCAATGCTCCGAATTTGATAAATAGAATTCTCAAAACCGCAAGTATTCGGCAAAACACACGGCCCACGAGAACATGAGCCCGCGTTACGAGTTTGCGCATGCGTTTTGCAAACTGCGCTAGTAGAATACCATTTCGCGCGATACATGCGTTTTTGAGAAAACACAAACAAAACGCGCGCAGTTATCAATTAGCAGAATAAGGCTTCTGGACATGGGTTCAAAACCACGCCCCAATGCACCTCTTCTTTCTCATTCTGAGTTGGATAAATGCTTTTCATTACGAATACGAGTTGTTCCATAGTTCGGAATACAGGCTAAACAGTAGATCCCCTTTCACTACTAGGTGGTAGGTTACATTTGAATAGCATAGGGAATATCAAGAATATCAAGGTGTGGTATTAGCCATCCATGTCCAGTCAAATAAAAAAAAAAAAAAAAGAATAAATATCAGTCCACAATGCTGGCTGAGCCGTGGAAGAACTTGGCCTTCTGTGCGGACATCGAGTCTGTCATCAAGTACGAAACAAGAAATTGGTTTTTCTTTATGCGACCTGACATGGATGGCTAATACTACACAACTACCGTTATGATATTAGCCCAATACACCACATTCCCGAAGGAATTAGGTGCCATGCCAGGACCTTCCCTTTATGAGCACGGCTACATTGAACTGGATGGAAAACACGGACAATTTTTCATTGCCGCTTCGACCATCTTTTCATCCTATGGAATGATACCAACCCGGGCGGGCTTAAACCCTACCACCTAGTAGGGGAAGGGGACCTACAGTTTTACATGGATTCCGAACCATGGAGCAGCTCGCATTCATGACGAAATGCACTTATCGAACTCTGAAAGAGAAAGACAGTGGTGCAAGTTGGTATTGAACCCGGGCCTCTGGTACGCTAGGCCAGTCCCCGCGCCACTAGGCTACGAGCCAGTAGGTCTATTCTTGAAATTCCGTGCAAGAATCAGGAATCTTTCTGTCGATAAAACCGCTTTTACAGCGGTTGTCAAAGCAGTTTTCTCCACGGAATGATTCCGAGCACGGCATTTAAATTTTTCCATTGAGAAAATCGATTCCTGATTTCTAAGCACGGAATCGCTAGAATCTCACAGAAAAAATCTTGCAGTTAATTTTTTTGGTTTTTTTTTTGCCGCTATAACAACAAATAGGTAAGATTAAAAAATAATTAAAATTTAAGTGGGACAAAAAACGTGTTTTTTTTGCTATTAATTCTTTTACGATGGTACGGAACCCTTTGTGTGCGAGTCCGACTCGCACTTGGCGGGTTTTTTGTATGGTTAGTCCAGTGCCTTACAGGTTCTCTCTGAATACGAACCTTCTCGGCGTGCTTGGCGGCCGAGCCGTGGAAGATGGCGAGCAGGCCGTCGACGAGGAGCAGCATCGCGGCGCGCGACTCCACGCAGCCGGCGCCGGGCATCAGGGACGGGGCGCCCTTGAGCGCCAAGGCCATGTCGGGGCCCATCCTTCCGAACAGAATTCGGACGTTCAGTTGACGACGGCATTTTATTTTATTTATTTATTTATCTATAGGTAAGCCAACAGTAAACACCCGGACAACTTATAGTACTTTTTTTTTATGTGACTGGACATGGATGGCTAATACACAGATAGCAGAAAAAATAGACATAACAGAAAAAATGGCTGCTGTTGCACAGCTGTTTATGCAAGTCAATTACCCGCAATATCTATTCGGTGATCCGGTGGCGACTCGATTTTTTTTTTATGTGACTGGACATGGATGGCTAATACCACAAGTTCTGTCATGGTATTAGCCCAACACACCACATGGGAGCTAGGTGCCATGCCAGGACCTTCCTTATATTGCACGGCTACATTGAACTGGATGGAAAAGACGGACAATTTTCTTTGCCGCTTCGACCAGCGTTCATCCAATGCGATGGTACCAACCCGGGCGGGATAAACCCTACCACCTAGTAAGTAAGGAAGGGGACCTACAGTTTAACGTGGAATCCGAACCACGGCCAGCCTCTCTCAACGGTCGAATGGTCACCCATCCAAGACAAGACCGGACCCAGCGTTGCTTAACTTCGGAGAGCGATCGCCGAAGTGTCGCGCCACTGGGCCACTGTGGCTGACTATACTAACAGTACAATACTACAAGAGTAAGTGCCACATTCAGGGTGTGAGTACCAATAATAGGTATACACAGCACTCAAATTAAGCTCTTAAACTAAATAATTATTACAAAAGAAAAAATATAAAATAATGTGTATTAGATACCTTCGTCTTCATCTAGATAGAAGACTAACCTGGCAAAAGCACATCTTTACTAAAAGAAAACAACTAAGCCTGCAATTACGGAACCTATATTAAATGCTGGGCCGCAATTCTCAACTGTCACTAGAAGCAAAGTTAATGCTGTACAAAAGTATAATAAAGCCAATCTGGACCAAATCATACAAATATGCAAATTTCATAAATGTACATACATGGAGCTGTTAGTAGATAAAGTTTTTTAAATAATGGCTTACAACTGTGTAAAGGTTGAGCTTGGCAAATTGCCCTAATACATTTTTTTTTTTATTTTTGAAATTTTATCTATAGTTGTACCATTACCCCAAAATATGATTCCGTGCCGTATGTTGGAAGAGACATATCCATGAGACCACAGGGCCACATACCTGTTCATCGGGTTGGACATGGTCGCGTTCATGAAGCGAGCGATCGACGAGATGACCTGCGGCAGCGTCGCGAGCGCCGGCGAGCCCGGCTCGTACGCGCCGCTCACCGCTGGACATGTTTCATAGGTGTGACACAGCACGGATATACAATTGGAATTTGCTACCAATTCAGATGATTCTTATGAAATTATATGAAGAAAAAGAAACATATTTATTTATTATTTACTCTTTAATAAAAAAAGCCATATCTTACAACTAACCCTACCGAAAAATAAAAAATTTAGTACACGTATTATCGGACTAAAAATACAAATTAGACCATACTACTGAAAGAATGCATTGACTGGCTTAAGTCTATTTAGGGATTTAGTCACACGTTTCCATTATGATACATTCTTATTTCTTATTTTTATTGGTATGAATAAAATTACTTATTTTTTTTTATCTACCGGTACCTTTTATTTTTTTATTTATTTTAACACATACTGAAATGACATACAGTCTCAGTTCAAAAAAAACAAGATTACAAGTTACATAAAGCATGAATCCCCTGTACTGGGAGTTACACTGACCAGTGTCGACGGTACCACCGCGGTTATAGCGCGGCTCGAAGCTCTGCACGAATTCGTTGCCCTCACCCAGGAGCGCCACCAACCCCTGCCTGCGGCACCACCGTAGATAAAAACCGGCCAAGTGCGAGTCGGACTCCCACACATAGGGTTCCGTACCATCATACAAGATTTAACACAAAACAATCAGGTTTCTGTATTGGGACCGTTAATTTTAATTTTTTTTTCTAATTTTACCTATTGATTGTTATAGCGGCAAAATAAATACACACTCTGTGAAAATTTCAGCTGCCTACCTATTACGGTTTATGAGAGACAGCCCTGTGACAGACAGACGGACGGACAGCGGAGACTTTGTAATAGGGTTCCGTTGGCACCCTTTGGGTACGGAACCCTAAAAATGGTCACACGGGCAATAAAAAAATTTTCGGCGTTTTCCATCCCGTTCAATAAGCCGTAAGCCGTACTCATAAAGGAAAAGTCCTCGCATGGCATTCAATTCCTTCGGGAATGCAGTGTGTTGGGCTGTGTGGGGCCACTAGCCAGCCGTGTCCAGTGACGCACGAAATAAGTTCCTGAAGGAGATAGAATCGCACTGCGGCCAGGCACCTGTAGGTCCGCACCAGGAAGGGCAGCACGCCGCCGAGCCGGTCCACGTTGTAGAAGTCCAGCGAGCCATCGACGAAGGCCCGCGGGGGCACGTGAGGGGGGCTTGCCCTGAGTCATCATGAGACCTATTGTTTTCACAAGATGGGTTTCTTCCACCAAGTACTGATTAGCTTAATCCTCACATTAAAGCCCCTTTCTTAGCATCTCGCAATCTATACCAGTACAAGATAATCAGCACTTTATTAATAAAGGACATTTAAGTGTCGATTAAAATAAATCAGCACTTGGTGAAAACCAGGCATATCTCTATTATGTTTCAGTTTCAGTTTAGTTTCAGTTTCTTTATTTCCTCCATTAGATGTATATTACACACTCGGATTCGTCTTTTTTTTTTCCTGTCGGTTCGATTACTTCTGGCGAAGAAGAGCCGACAAGAAACTTCGTCAGGTTGGTCATTGTATTATTATTTTTTCCAGTGATACTTACAAACTAGTTTACAGTGATTGATTGATTACTACTGCTCACAAAGAACATTATTATAAGAACATTATATACATTGGTGAGGAGCAAACTCTTGACTACTATAATGACATCTTATTCTAAATTAATAGGAATTATGATCTAAATTATTCAGGTGTAAAAAGCCATCGTCATTTTTGATACAAGGTAATATCAAATTAAATATAAGTTAGTAAATAAACAAATTCATACTACAATGTAGTACCCATGTCAGAAAAAATAAAAATAATAGAAAATAATAATAATAATAAAAAAAAAATTAATTGGTAGTACCGTGTTAGGTACCCAGTCAAGTATGTAGTCATGAGCTTTAATTTAAACAAGTTTTCTATCTAATAAGGCTTCCTGGATAGTGTAGTAGCTTTTTTTTATTAATACTGATTTCAATTTGCTCTTAAAACATTTATCTCCTAATTTCCTGATCTCCTCTGGAATTTTGTTGTATAACCTAATACTATTGCATATAAAACTTTTTGAAAATTTTGATGACCTATGCTTAACATTTTGTAAATCAGTTTTATGTCTAGTATCGTAGTCATGTACATCAGCATTTAAGGTATTATGGTGCTTATATTTCCTAGCATGGCAGATATTTTGATACACATATGCGCTAGGTAGGGTCATAATTCCTATTTCGCTGAATACATTCCTACAAGAATCTATAGCTTTCATGCTAAGAATACAACGCAAGGCTCTTTTTTGCAAGACAAATATTCTATTTGCTTCTGCTGCATTTCCCCAAAACATTAGTCCATACAACATGAGACTATCGAAGTAAGCAAAGTAGACAGTTTTTGCAGCTTGCGTGCCACAGAGTTCCTTGATTTTTTTAATGGCATAACAGGCTGAGCTCAGTTTACCAGCAAGACTGTCTATGTGGGGTTTCCAGCAGAATCTATTGTCAATTATTAATCCCAGAAAAGTTAATTCATTAGCCATGTTTAACGATAATTCCTCTACAGTATTGGTTACGTCTTCATTATTTTTACGCCTATGTGCCCCAAGAACAAAATGCATTACATTCGTTTTATTAGTATTTAACAATAGATTATTGTGTTCAAACCATGATGTGAGCGACTTAATTACTGACAAGAAAACCTCCCGTAGTTCAATTATATTTTTGTTTTTCAAAACTACTGAGATGTCATCTGCAAACATAACTAGTTCTATGTCTTGCCCGATTGAACCGGAAATGTCATTCACATAAATCAGAAAGAATAATGGACCAAGGATAGAGCCTTGCGGTACTCCTATTGTAACAGGGTCAACATCCGATTTTATACCACTGACCTCACATATTTGTTTTCTGTTTTCTAGGTATGTTTCACATAAACGTAGCTCTTTTTCTCTTACTCCATAATACTCTAATTTTAATAACAATATATCATGTCTTACACAGTCAAATGCCTTTGATAAGTCACAGAAAATGCCATATGTGTGCTGAGAATCATCCAAAGATGTTAATAAAGTTTTTATCATAGCTGCAATGGCATCTCCTGTTGACTTACCTTTGCGAAATCCAAATTGTCTGAAATTTAGTAGATCGTGTTTAGTGAAGAAGTGAGTCAAACGTTTTTCCATAACTTTTTCAAAAACCTTGCTGAAAACTGGTAGTAAGGAGACCGGACGGTAATTCTCAACATTATTGTGACTTTTTCTATCTAAGTAATCGTTACTTTTTCTTGATAAAGCAAGTGGGTGCATCCGTTTCTGAACAAATATGATTTGTAGCCATGAAACGAGGGCACATAAAACTACTTATTTATCAAGACAGGTGGCGTCTTAGTGAGTTCACCTAAGAGACTCAATCCACCTTTTAAAAGACATGATGATGGCCTTGGACAAGATGAGTAAGTCAAAAAAAGGAGAAGATATTTACCATAAAATATGGGGCATCGTAATCGTCAAGTTTTGAGTGATTAGGTATCCACATGAGACGACAGAGTACGTACGGGCTTCCCAGCGGGTTGTTCTCCCACAGTCGCAGCACAACGGTTAGCAGGCGCGCGTGGCAACACCACGCGACGGCGGGCGTGTTGCGGGAGATGTTGAACAGCCGCTGAATAACAAACATCCATCCTGGTCCTTGCTTGCGGCGACGCTAGGTTCGGGTCTCCAGTTTCCCTAAAATATGGTTGATATAGGCGATGGCTTTGCCCGGCGTGATGCTCGTGAATGGGTACGGTTTGTAGGGACTGGCTTGCACCTATTGACAACATGTTAGATGGCGGGCATGGGGCATTAGAGTTGTCTTTGATCTTGGGCTGTCAGTGCTTTGACAAATATACTTGCATGTCCGGAAAGAAGTTGTCTGTCCCTGTAATGGCAACTTTGAGAAAGAGAATGAGTCTTCCTTGAAAGGGTTCCGTACCATCATACAAGATTTAACACAAAAAAATCTCGCCCCCCCTTTAATTTAAATATTTTTTTAATGTTATCTATTTGTTGTTATATCGTCAAAATAAAAAGACACTCTTTTAAAATTTCAGCTGCCTACCT
This sequence comes from Incurvaria masculella, assembly GCA_946894095.1. Lineage (NCBI taxonomy): Eukaryota > Metazoa > Arthropoda > Insecta > Lepidoptera > Incurvariidae > Incurvaria > Incurvaria masculella. The sequence goes on along the minus strand of OX335663.1, from coordinate 4,601,775 downwards.
ATTACGGTTCATGAGATGAAGCCCTGTGACAGACAAACAGACGGACGGACGGACGGACAGCGGAGGCTTAGTTATATGGTTCCGTTGGCACCCTTGGGTACGGAACCCTAAAAAAGGAAGGTCCTGGAAAGGCACCTAAACTTTTCAAGAGTGTGGTGTAACTAGTATACAAATTCTAAGTGTAACGCCTACCGTGCCAGATCATAATAAAAAATGTTGAGAAGGTCACAATGAATTGTATTCACCATGTCCAGTATGCAGTTGTCCATGATGTATCTCTTGAACTTCTCCAGGAATATCTTCCTGGTGGAAGGCACCAGGTCTGTCCCGTCAGTGTTGTCCAACATCATCAGCAGAAACTCCACCTGCAAGAAGTAATCCTTCTGAAGTAATTAATCTATTTGAATTTTATGTTTCAATACCCCTCTTCATTCAGCAAACATGATGAATTCATTTTATGATTCATGAAATGAATGATTTCATTATTTATATCCCATTATTATACAAAATAACAGCATATGTAACCTAAAAGCCTAGTCCGCATTGGTAAAGTTGGCGGTAGAGTTAGTAGGGCGAGACTAAATGTCCCTCCGACTCTACCAATGTACACGCAATCGATAGAGAAGAGTACATCCTGAAAACAGTTAAGTAGAGTTAGCAGGGCAAAACAGCAGGTCTCCACTCTACCTCTAACTCTACTAATCTGGGCTAGGCTAAAGTCATACTGTTGTATTCAGAGTGGGCGGAGGATTAACTTTAATCTGCCAGACTAAACCGGTTTTGTTATGGTTAGTCCGGTTCTAATCTCGTACTAAGTTTTGACAGGTGTTCTCTGAATACGAAAGAAAGTGCATTGTTGCCTAACAATCCTGTTCAATTTTCACAATATCCAACGAGACTTGCACGAAGAGACGGCTGAGTTAATCAATGTTCAAACACATCACTTTTAGAGAACTGAATGAAGTTCCTTCCATACTGTCCATACAAAGTGACGTGTTTAATCATATTGACGTTGATTTTGATTTTTTGTCCTTTCGTGCACTCGGCCCTTTGCCTCCAGATTCTATATTCTGTGTCACACTGTGACAGCTGTGAAGCTTTGTTATAGTCGCTAGGTCTAAGACTGTTTTTTTTTTTATGTGACTGGACATGGATGGCTAATACCACAAGTTCTGTCATGGTATTAGCCCCACACACCATATGAGAACCAGGCGCCATGCTAGGACCTTCCTTATGTTGCACGGCTACATTGAACTGGATGGAAAACACGGACAATTTTCATCCAATGTGATGGAACCAACCCGGGCGGGATTAGCCCTACCACCTAGTAAGTAAGGAAGGGGACCTACAGTTTAACGTGAAATCCGAACCACGGCCAGCCTCTCTCAACAGTCGAATGGTCACCCATCCAAGACCAGACCGGACCCAGCGTTGCTTAACTTTGGGGAGCGATCGCCGAAGTGTCGCGCCACTGGGCCACTGAAGCTAATATGGTTACCAATTTGTATAAATACAATAACCTCTCAGAGCATAAACCGAAATAGACCTGGATCTGTTCCAGTGATGCTACCGCCGTTGAGATCTTGTCGCAGTCCTCTTGATACTGTTGCTCTAAGTCCCGCTCGCTCAATTGTATGGTAGGTGATTTCACCTTTGATCCTGAAACATTTTTCATTCCATGTTGCCACAATATCAAAATGTGACCGTTTTAGTAAGTCAAATGGGTGCGACTCACTTGGAACATAAACATGTATACTGCTCCAAATTCCACTGCTTAAGGCTGTTCCGACCCATATAAAGTTGTTTGCACACATAATGCAAGAAGTATTGCACTTTAAGCCACGAATTAATAATAAAAGTTTAATATAGTCATATTACTTGCAGCGAAAACAATTTCACAATTTCAGAATTATTGGCTTTGTTACAATTTATTTAAATACGATTTTTATTTAACAGCGCCATCTAACAGTGTAAAACTTCTAATCGGCAATTGCAACAAAACCATTAAACCTGAAATTGTGAATATGTTTTCGCTGCAACTACTATGGCTATATTTAATATTTTTGACGAATTCGTGCCTTAAGGTGGCCCAACCCGGCGGGACTAACTCATTCGCGGCCACGGTACAAAACCGTGCTGTTGCGCTCTGGGACCTTCTCTGTTTCAAGGAAAAAGACAGGCTCCGTAATCAGGAAGATGCAACATGTCCACAAAAAAGATAATATGCATAGTGTATGATTCGGTAACATTTACGAAAATTTTGATTACAAAACGACTTATCGCTAAAAGTAAACCACGCCCGCTGTAGTAAAAAATCGAACAAAAACGAAATAGATTACAAATTTTGAATAAATAAGCTACGTCTGATGACTAACCTTTTTAAGATGTTCTTACTTTATCATTGCATAATCCACCTCCAAAGTTATTGTATAAAACGCGCGAAAAATTCGAACTTTCGGACCTTATAACTTAAAAACCAAACACAATTTTACATTGCCAACGGTGATCAGACATCTAGTTCGATCAAATAAAGCTATTTTGAGCAAAATTTTGGATCTCTCACAATAAATATGGGCGTGATCTTCTATCCCCGTTTGTATGGGGAGTTGAGCGGGATGGGCCACCTTAAAGTGCAATACTTTTTGCGTTCTGTGTAAAAAAAACATTGTATGGGTCGGAACATCCTTAAGGTGGCCCAACCCGCACGACTCCCCATAAAAACGTGGAGATCATGCCCATATTTCTTGTCAAAGATCCCAAATTTTGCACAAAATCGCTTTATTTGATCGAACTAGATGTCTGATGACCGTTGGCATTGTAAAATTGTGTTTGGTTACTAAGTTAAAAGGTCCGAAAGTTCGAATTTTGCGCGCGTTTTATACAATAACTTTGGAGGTGGATTACTCAACGATAAAGTAAGAACATCTGAAAAAGATTAGTCATCAGACATAGCTTGTTTCATCAAAATTTATAATCAATTTGGTTTTTGTTAGATTTTTTACTACAGCAGTCGTGGTTTACTTTTAGCTATAAGTCGTTTTGTAATTAAAATTTTCGTAAATCTTATCAAATCATACTTTATGCACATTGTCTGCTTTGTGGACATATTGCATCTTCCTCATAACGGAGCCTGTCTTTTTCTTTGAAACAGTGAAGGTCCCAGAGCGCAATAACAGGGTTTTGTACTGTGCCCGCGAATGAGTTAGTCCCGCCGGGTTGGGCCACCTTAACCTTTAATTTTAAACAACAATCAATTTAAATTTTCACGATCACATGTTTTCCCCAACAAGTAACTAGGCCCTACTAATCATTTCTTTTATTTGAGCATGGCGCAAGATTTTAATTACTTTTCCATGGGGTTTAATTCAATGCTGGCGGCCTTTACCCTACCTTACTAAGTAGGGAAAGAGACCTATAGTTCTACATGGATTTCATGATATTTTAGATGATTTCCCTTATTCTGCTGTACTTATGTGGCCATATGAATGGATAAATTATGTTTTCATCTAGTTAAACCTAGAAGAAAAATTATTCTAAAGCACTAATATTTCATGCCAACATCGTCGAAAATATGCCGGAGAAGGATGTCCAATTCGTCTCCTTTTCTGGTGTGAAAGGTTTATGTAGTTTTGAAAAGACGCTATAGTATGACGCCAAATTGACAGCTCCATTTTTTTTTATGTGACTGGACATGGATGGCTAATACCACACTATTCTGTCATGGTATTAGCCCAACACACCACATGGGAGCTAGGTGCCATGCCAGGACCTTCCTTATATTGCACGGCTACATTGAACTGGATGGAAAACACGGACAATTTTCATTGCCGCTTCGACCATCGTTCATCCAATGCGATGGTACCAACCCGGGCGGGATGAACCCTACCACCTAGTAAGTAAGGGGACCTACAGTTTAACGTGGAATCCGAACCACGGCCAGCCTCTCTCAACGGTCCAATGGTCACCCATCCAAGACCAGACCGGACCCAGCGTTGCTTAACTTCGGAGAGCGATCGCCAAAGTGTCGCGCCACTGGGCCACTGAGGCTGGCAGAATGGAGTTTTGGTCATTCCTTCTCGCTGGGACCGTGTCACCAGTCCTCGAGTGCATAACAAACTAGAACAATTTACTTTTAATAATTCACCTTTCACCCTAAGAATGCTAGAAGTTGTGATTTTGGTAGCTTCTAATTTCACCGCTGGCTTCGATGATGTCGACTCTGAAACATTGTTCAATTTGTTTATTATGAAATGGGTGTAGTGCCGAAAGGTCCCAAATCTGTATCTGTAGCTATACGTCACTGTGATCAGAGAAGATCTATTGGGACTTTGTCCCTTTATAACTCATCCTCCAGCCCTACACTTTTATATGAAGTGGCTGATCGATCTAAACGTCTCTGATGCATCATATGCGTTTGTTTCCTAAGGGGGCCACAGTTGCATTGAAGAGGAGTTCTGTTCTCCTCCCAACAAAAACCTGCAAATCGTTATTTCAGATAATATCATGGCATACATGTCAATCAATCAACCACTGTAAACTAGTTTGTTAGTATCAAAGAAAAAAAATTAGGAACGAAGTGAAATATATGTAGTAATAGATTTAAATCAGTGACCCTGATAGCCATCTCTTGGTGCAAACACTCTTTGATCGATTGAATAGAAGTTCCCATCTTAGTTATACACTTATTGCAATAGAGGTCTAGCTTGCTTAACACATTGTATGAAACTTCCGTCACTATGGCGTTCGGCCATCTATATATGGTTTCACTTCTAACGCGTGTGAACTGCACAATTGAATTTTTATTATTATCAAAGGACCTGCAATCAGCGGGTCGGTCTCGCAGCGCACCGAAGCAGGCCGCTCCCACCAGGGACGCCGCACGGTCGCGCGCAGCGCCGCCTCGTCCGGGCACTTCACGTGCAGGAAGTTGTCGAACCTGCAGCTGACACGGACACGAAATTTATACGTCAATCTCAAAACTGCAGCGAGAGTTTGAGCTGATAAACTGCTGCTTCTTTTACCAGTACAAAGTGCCAACTGCAAAAGTTTAGAACTTTGTAATGTTAAAATAAGCGGCAGTTAAAACTTTGTAATGTCAATAGAAGCTGCTATTAGAACTTTGTAATGTCAACAGAAACTGAAATTAGAACTTTGTAATGTCAATAGAAACTGCAATTAGAACTTTGTAATTTTAAAATAAGCAATAGTTGGGACTGTGCAACGTCAATAGAAGCGGCAATTAGAACTTTGTAATGTTAGAATAAGCAACGGTTGGGACTGTGTAATGTCAATAGAATCTGCAATTAGAACTTTGTAATGTTAAAATAAGCAACAGTTGGGACTGTGTAATGTCAATAGAAGCTGCAATTAGAACTTTGTAATGTTAAAATAAGTAACATTTGGGACTGAGTGATGTCAATAAAAGCTGCAATTAGAACTTTGTAATGTTAAAATAAGGAGCAGTTCGAACTTTATGATGTCAATAAAAGCTGCAATTGATAAAATAAGCAGCAGTAAGAAATTGGGAATTTCAATAGAAGCTTCAATTATAACTTTGTAATGTTAAAATGAGCACCAGTAGAAACTTTGTAAAGTCAATAGAAACTGCAATTAGAACTTTGTAATGTCAAAATAATCAACAATTAGAACATTGTATGACAAAAGAAGCTGCAGTTAGAACCTTGTAATGTCAAAAGAAGCTGCAGATAAAACACTGTTATATCTAAATGTACTAATCCAACTTAGAAAAAGAAAGAAAATTGTCGGGTAGGGATTGAATCTATGACCTGTTGCTTGAAAATCAAGGCTCCCGCAACTTGTAGCTGACTACAAGCCATTTTAAGGTGGCCCATCCCGCTCATCTCCTCATACAAAAGGGGAAAGAAGATCACGCCCATTTTTCTTGTCAGAGATCCAAAATTTTGCTCAAAATAGTTTTATTTGATCGAACTAGATGTCTGACAACCTGTTGGCATTGTAAAATTGTGTTTGGTTTCCAAGTTATAACGTCCGAAAGTTCGAATTTTTCGCGCGTTTTATACGATAACTTTGAAGGTGGATTACGCAATGATAAAGTAAGAAAATCTTAAAAAGATTAGTCATCAGACATAGCTTATTTAATCAAGATTTATAATCTATTTGGTTTTTGTTAGATTTTTGGCTACAGCGGTCGCGGTTTAATTTTAGCTATAAGTCGTTTTGAAATTAAAATTTTCGTAAATCTTACCAAATCATACACTATGCACATTGTCTCTTTTGTGGGCAGGTTGCATCTTCCTCATCACGGAGTCGGTCTTATTCTTTGAAACAGAGAAGGTCCCAGAACGCAACAGCACAGTTTTGTACCGTGCCCGCAAATGAGTTAGGCCCGCCAGGTTGGGCCACCACATAGGTGTATCTCGATGTTAAAATAAAAAAGTTATTAAAGGACTGACATGATCTTCCCAAAGAGGATGTACTTGACGAGGTGATGGCGCGTCGCAGTATGCTGCATCAGGCCGCACAGCACGTACACACACTCCTTCTGTCGCGAGAACGACAAATCCTACCGAACAAGCATCATATATTATAAGTGTACAGAAGCAACATGGGAATAAAGGCCGACTTGTATTATTTTTACGTGCCGGAGCCCACGTAACACATATGCAGTGCTACTTTCCATACTCGTATTTCAATTGTTGAATGACAATAATGTTTTTTTTACGGAACCTGACAGGATGGCTTATACGACAAAACTAGCCATTCCCGTAGGGATTAAGTGGCAAGCCAGAACCTTCCCTTTATGAGCACGGCTAAACTGAACTGGATTGAAAACACGGACAAAGTATCCAGGTAAAATACACCAGGGTGTAAGTTATGCTATCTTATCCTGTTATGGTGTAAAAGAGGAATTGAGGGTGTGCAAGTGCATAAGTAATTCATTTCAATCCACTGTCATGGTGTTAGCAGAAGCGTAATGATGTCCTAATGTGTACTATCTGTTCATTTCTTGAATGCCGTCACCTCCCGTCTGACAGCTTATCCCGCGCAAAAAGTAACAGAGAGAGGGTGTTGAGTAAGGTGTGAAAGTTTTACCCGAGGGTTATAGTGTACTAGTGTGTACAATGCGATTCAAACAAGAATAGGACGGGGCTCGTGACTAACTTAACTCGAATTCTCGAGGAAAAGTATGCGGCAACACCGCGGCAAAGTGCTGAAGTTTGTGAAGTGAAGTGAGGGTTTTAGCAGTTTGACATTTAAAATGGCGATGATTCTATCCTATTCTTATTTGAATCGCATTGTATATGAGTCATTTAAACGAAATATTTTATAGTGTAACAAAGAGCAGGCGTTGAGTAAGGAGGAGTTTAGCGGTTTGCCGAGGGTAATAGTGTGCTAGTTTGTAGATGAGTATTTTCAATAATTAAATTGATAGTGGAACAGAGAGAGGGTATTGAGCAATAAGTGAAGGTGTATGTTTTGGGTGATGTTGTCACAAATGCAAATTCTTTCGATATATTTTTTGAAGAAAGGGTGTTGAGGGAAAACCATTAAGAATGTTTTTTTATGATTTTGCATATTTCCAGGGCAACGGCTGTCGACGGAATATACCTCCGGAACAAGTTCGTACAGAAGGCACTCGCGCACGACGCAGTGCTCCAGGATGTCGCAGACGAGTCCCTCGTCCATGAACGCCCACAGCCAGTCCAGCAGGCGGCAGAGCTTCTTATGTGGAGAGATTTTTAGCGCCTCGCTTAGACCCACCTGGTGTGTTATGTCGAATACATTATTTTCAATGACCCATCGACATGAATTCCTAGGGGGAAATAAAAAAATCACATTTTTGGAAAAAAAAAGGTTGTACAAACCAATCATCAGCGGCATGGGATTCAAGATCATTATACACATACATAATATTATTATTTTGACGAGAGCTCCTATTTGCTTTCGATATGTGATGAGTGAATTGTCATTTAAGTGCCTTCACACTGTTTTCCAGAGGAAACTCTGTGTCCTTTATATGTAGGACTGTTACGCAATTTAACAGACCCGTCAAATAAAACCTAGTTTATTACCTACTCGTATGAACTCGATTAACCAATTTGGCCTTAACAAAAAAAACAGTGTCGGGGTGTTTTTTCTTGTCACAAAAAAGGACAAAATGATATTATTATAATTGCAACAAAATTGTACTCAACTAAATTGGACTAAAGGCCGAAAGATAGAACAGAAACCCTGTGGAAAAAGCAGGCGTGGCAACACGTCATGCATGATAACAAGGCGACCGCGAGCCACGTATGTGACATCTGGGGGTCTTCTCATGAGATTCTCATCTGTGAGTCACCGGTGAGTCACAACAAATTCGTACTCGTTAAATGACAGCTACGAAGAAAATTCTGTGACTTACCAGTGATTCACCGGTGACTCACAGATGAGAATCTCATGAGTAGATAGCGAGGAACTCTACCGCCCGCTAGTACGCACTCACGAAGTGTTCGTCGCGGCGCGCCGCGTAGTAGGCGGCGGCGCGGGCGCGCGGCGGGTCGGCGGGCGGCGCGGCGCGGGCGCGCGGCGGCAGGCCGAGCGCGGTGCGCACGCGCGGCAGCACCTCCGCCACCGCCACGTAGGTGACGCCCGTGCGCGCCGCCAGCACGGCGACCGCGAGCCGCGCGAGCGACATCAGGAACGCCTGCCGCGGTGTTCACAGTTTTAGTGGAAGCTGTTTCATTGCACCTATTTCCCAGTCGGTTTAGATGTAATGAATGACTGTGAAATTTCAGTCTAGCATAGATCAAGGAACGACTTCAACATCAAATTTTGCATTGCACAAAAGTCTATCATGACACTCACAGACCAGCAGAGGGCACAAATAATTTTATCCAACCGACAAACTTACGTACATAGGCTTTATTTTGTGTGCGGGACACTTGTCGACAACCGGTAGCATAAACAATGTTATGTCGAGTGAGATTGTCAAAATGAACCCACACCATAGACAAATCTGCGCCTTTTGCTATTCATATGAATATTCTTATATTATAGGGCCGATTGTTAACACTAATAGTTGTTTGAGAAACGAACTTTTGTTGGTTGGGATACCACATTAAATCTAAGACAAACGTCGCCATTGATAGAATTCAATTATTTGTATTCCTTGTTCTTAAGACTAGGCGCAAAAAATCAATACCTTCTTGGACATGGCGTTATCTTCGCCAGCATTGATGGAGACGGCGCTTGTGTGTGTGGGCGAGTCCAGCGGTGACGTCGGCGGCATCTCCTCGCGGTTGGACTGCTTGCATGACGCAATCATTATTTTAATTCATTTATTTATCAAAGTTCTGGTAGTAAAACTAGACCAAGTCGTGTCACAGTTTGATTGACCGGCAGATTCGATCAACTCAGTGAAGATGAACCCGCAAAAAAACTTAACTAGTCTAAATCAATGCATTCTTGGAGCACATTCGCGCGCGGTTGCGATGTTTCGACTGTGTCGACCACACAATGTGTAATATCATAACTACCGTTATGATATTAGCCCAATACACCACATTCCCGAAGGAATTCGGTGCCATGCCATGACCTTCCCTTTACGAGCACGGCTACATTGAACTGGATGGAAAACACGGACAATTTGTCATTGCCGCTTCGACCATCTTTTCATCCAATGCGATGGTACCAACCCGGGCGGGCTTAAGCCCTACCACCTAGTAGGAGAAGGGATCTACAGTTTTACCTGGATTCCGAACCATGGAGCAGCTCGCTTTCATGACGAAGTGCACTTATCGAACTTAGAAAGAGAAAGAAAGTGGTGCATGTCGGAGCGAGGAATTGAACCCAGACCTCTGGTCGCCTTTGTATACTATGTAATAGTTGTATAGTATTATGTATTATACAACTATTAGATTTGTAGAATATTTTTATTTAATTTCATTTCATTAAATTTCATAGGCCAGTCCCGCGCCACTAGGTCTATAATAATTATATGGTCACTTTGACCATACAGCGGCGATGCGATATCGAACGCATGGCAATTCTACTTCCTTTCTGTTCAGTGATACATGTATATCAATCGTCATCATACATATCGTCGATATTGGATACCGGGTGGCTAAGCTCAAATGGCAGTGGGCTGGTCACGTCAGCCGAAGAGACGACGACCGTTGTAGTAACCGTGTCCTGCACTGGCGGCCGTGGACAGGAAAACGGAGCGTGAGAAGACCACCCGCCAGGTGGGGAGACGACATCAAGTGCGTCGGCGGAAAGCAGTGGCTCCGTACCGCTGAGGGCCGGGAGGACTACAGAAAAATTGGAGAGGCGTATGTCCAGCAGTGGACGCAAACACGCTGACTGACTGACTGACATATCACAAGGTATATTAGGCTGCGCACAGGTTCGCGCGGTGTCAATGCGGGTATGCGCGGAGTCAACATTGATAACGGACACTGTCATTAAAGTATTTGCTGTCACTCAATGCTTCATGCAACCATCCCATTATTTCAGCGACCACGTGCGGTGCAACCTTTTCGTAATTTTAGCAAAAGTTGCTACCTTTTCATCTTATACCTACAATTTTAAGCCTTCACAACCAAAAAAAAAATAGTAGACAGTTACCATGTCAATCAGTTAAATAAAAGGTCAAATATTCTGGCTGACTGACTGACATATCACAAGATATATTAGGCTGCGCACCCTTCTACCGTCAGGTCTGCGCAGCGCGCGCCGCTCCCGGCCACGTTCCAGCCGCAGAGTCTCGGCCGCGAGCGAGTCGAGCGCGGCCAGCAGCAGCGCGGCGTGCGCGCACTCCCTCGCCGGGCGCGCTTGCAGCGGGCTGGAGCCGTCGACGGGGAACCTGCCGAGCGACGGGGGAGCGAGCTTGGAGAGACGGGAGTAGCAACCGAAAGCAGAATGCCCATCGCCCCATACATTTTGGGCCCCTCAACATTTTAATGCCTGTCTTCCATATCAGTGTTATTATTTTGAAAATAATATAACTTTTCGAGTTATGAATTTTTAAGACCAAATTCATTGCCATTTTAAAGTTATTGGGAAAATGCGGTTTTGAGATTTAGAATGTTTTAGAGACACCAGATAGCTCAGAGTAGAGAAAAATTCTCCAGTCCAAGCGCAATAAAAATGGACAGAGTTTAATGTCTCTTTGATATTTCATAAGCAACAATCCTTCACATTGGTCCCAGGGATAATAATTTTACAAACGTTTTTACACCTTTTGTCTCCCTTAACGGATGGAATGGCATGGAGCAGGCTACCCGAACACGTCTTGTGACAACGGAAGTACTATGCGATGTTCTGTCCTTGTCTAATTCATATTGTTAGTAGGAAAAGAAGTAACTGTGTATGATTCCTTTTAATTATTAAACGAGTAACCGGCCGTGAAAAATGGGGATTCAGATAGTTTCAAATATGTTCAAATAATAAATATAAATTCTCCCATATGTTTCAATAAAAGACACAAATGATTTCTAAGGGGCCTGGATTTGGGCATTCTACTTTGTTGGTATGGTGGCGGCGTAGCTACTTTAAGATAAGCGCTTGCGAGTGAGTTCGCTTACGAATTCGTGTACTATTGATTGTCTAGAACTGGAGACTTACGAGACTTAGAAATTACGAACTTTACAGGATACTATTTAGTGTATCCTTGGCATAGCATGTGGCAGACTTACACAAAGGGCACATGCCCGAAGTTGGCGTAGAGGTTCTGGTGCATGGCGATGGAGACTGCGGGAAAGTATGCCACGCCTGCGCCGCGGTGCACCCCATCAAATGCCACGCCCATGGACACGCCATTCCTGTCACCGCAAGCTTCGATTTACGTCGATCGAATTAATGGTTAATCGTTTTCTGAGTGGTCAGTCTGAGTTCTCACCTAAATTGGCGTTTACGGCAAACCGATCGACTGGCGTTTTCTCCAAACTTCATACAAGTTTTTATTAGATATTCTGTGGTTTTACTTCTTCAAGCTGTCAAAGTCAAACGCGGACTTCCGATTTGTATGAAAATGCGGAGTGGACGTAAACGGCAACGTCGACGTATTTACGGCAACGTTGAGTAAGCTGTCAAATCAAAATCGGACTCGCAAATGTTAGTTCGCTTAACGCCCGCTGCGCGCGCTCTTAGATTTCTGTATACATTTGAAAACGCCAGTCGATCGGTTTGCCGTAACGCCAACGGCTCTGGACTGCTAACTTTGGACAACATTGTAAGTTTGGTTTTAGTGTATGCGCGGAACCAACATCAATAGCGGACACCGTCATTAAAGTATTTTCTGTCACTCAATGCTTCATGCAACCACACCATTTCTTCAGCGACCACTAGCGGTGCAACCTTTCGTAATTTTAGCAAAATTACGAAATTTTATCTTTTTTTTCCATTCGAAATTGTTTATTTATTGTATAAAACGAAATAAAATTACAATGAACTAAAGCTATCTTAAACTAATATTAAACAGTCTTCACATCTATAAGTAAAATTTTAATTTAAACTAAAACTAAAGAGAAATGTTGATCGGAGAGCAATCCAATGAAATATGTTGCGTTAAAGGTAAAAAATGTCATTGAATTCAGCCGATGTTTGCCCCAAAGTGCCTAGACCACTCGCCGCGTTGCCTCTTTAAATTTCGCCTTTTTATCTTGTACCTACAATTTGAAACCTTCCTAACCACAAAAAAAAACTGTAGAAATGGTTCAGTTACCATGTCAATTAGATAAATAAAATATTAAATTTTCAGCAATAGAGAAGCCGAATACGTTACCGCTGCGCCACGGCTTGCCATTAGACGATGCGGAGACGTTACAATGGCGCACGCGGCGGTTGTCATACGAAAGAAAGCGCAATCGCTACAGCCTCGCTAGCTCAGTGTGCGACGCCTTGCCAATCGATAAGCCGGGGAAGCACCTCTGAGCGCAGTTAGATTCTGGATGGGTGACCATTTTCAACCGTTAAGACTGGCCGTGGTTCGGATTCCACGTAACACTGTAGGTCCCCTTCCGTACTAGATGGTAGGTTACTCCCGCCCGGGTTAGTACCATCGCATTGAATGAACGATGGTCGAAGCGGCAGTGAAAATTGTCCGTGTTTACTATCCAGTTCAATGTAGCCGAGCAATATATGGAAGGTCCTGGCATGGCCCCTTGTTCCCATGTGGTTTGATAGGCTTATATCTGACGGTCAGTTCGGTATCAGACATCCATGTCCAGTTACATAAAAAAAAGCACCAACATACATGCAGGGGATATTTTATTTATTGTGCACCTTACCCGCGTAACAATATTTAATGAAATTCAATACCTGTAGAACTCGATGGTACCGGCATCAAGGTCTATACAAGAGCCGATGACGTCACCGCTGAGCCAGGCCTCGCCGTACGGCGACGTGGCGACGTTCCAGCGGCGCACGAGTTAAGTTGCCTAATAAGACATTCTGCTTATAGAAATGCCGATGGTGCAACCTACATTGCACCTGGCAACTAACCAACACGTTATATCTGCTGATGCAGAATAGTTTACCTCATTAATTATTTACCAAATACATTCATTCTGTTACAGTTATTAAACAAGTAAAGACTTCTTTTTTAAAAGCCTTTCGCCCCGGTCTCCAGCTTAATTGGCGCAGCCGGTAGGATCACCGTAGTCCTGACGTATCCAGACGTATCCAGAAGCATCCAGACGCATCCAGACGCCATCGCAGAGTATCCAATTCTACGCTGCGTGGACCTAGTCGTGACGCGAGTGGTGCCAGGACTTTTGTCTCTACAATTCGACGGTGATCCAGAACCAAACAAATTTATTAAGTGTGTGACCAAGCTGTGCAGAATCCAGGTGGAGCATGACAGTAACGACGGTGTTGTGAGTAGAACTTTTCACCATCCATCGGTCCTCTTCCTGTTTCCACTTGTATAGTGTGTGTGTCCTTGATCAACTTCTCGAGGGTACATACGTCGTAGGTACTTCGAAATCAGTACAGTGTGTGCAACCGACAGGATCAAAATCTCCAGTCGGTACAGTAGTTAAGGATATTTTTTTGTGTGTATCTTAGATCAACTTCTCTCAGACACTTTTAACGAAAAATTAAATAAATAAATAGATTTTATCAATATAACTTAACTTAAAATATTTAACAGTTAAAGATTTTATAAATAATATGGCGAATCCCCAGTTAAATATTATCCCCAGGGACATGATCGAATTGATCCCTAAATTCGACGGGGACAAGAGTCATTTAAGCCTTTTTATCAAAAAGTGTGAGTACATCATCTCAAATTTCCGTGGTGATCCCACCCAAGATGAATACGTATACCACGTTCTAACAAGCAAGTTACGTGGGCGGGCAGCCGCAGTTATAGGTGAGAGGGATGATATTTTGAGTTGGGCAACGGTGCGTGAGATCCTGGAAAGAAATTTCGGCGACCCACGTAGCGAAAGCTGCCTGGCCCTCGAGTTAGAAAATTTAAAAATAAGACAGGGCGAAAGCTACCCCGATTTTTGCAATAGAATAAGCGAAACAAAAAATTCATTGTTATCAAAGGTCAACCAAAATACCGCCGACCCCGCTATGAACGCTAGCAAGCGAGCAATATATAATAATCTTACTCTTCATGTATTTTTATTTAACTTGCCTAGCGATCTTGTAAGGATAGTTAGGCTAAAAAGTCCCACAACCCTTGAAGAGGCTCTTAGTATAGTGATAGAGGAGACGAATTTCAGGACGCTCTACTATGCCAAGCACCGGCCCAACACATCTAGGCCGCACGATGGGCACTCACAGAGACCACAAAACCACCTCAACCCTGTACATAACAGATACCCCCTTCAAAGCCGACCCCAGACATCGCAGGACGTCACAAGGTCCCCTTACCCAGCGGCGCAACAGTCGCAAACCTTCAGGCAGACAGCCCCTAACTTCTCTCAACGGCAACCAAACCGACCCCAAAATAATTTTAATCGACCCCGACCTTCATACTCAAATAATTTTCAAAGAAACCAAAACTACCCCCGAGCTCAAGTCTCTACTCAAAACCCACCGACTAAGACGGACGTGACTATGAGGTCCCTAGCACCTCGACCCCAATTTACCTCGGAGGAATTATTTTGTAACGATGTCGACCCCGAGTACTCGTACGAAGCAGCAGGAGGCGATTACGCTGACCACCAGGACTCGAGCAATTGGAACGACTATCGCGATTACGAGGAAGTGTCGTGCCCAGTTGAACAGGAGGTAGAAGAGACCGTCGAAAATTTTTCGATAGCAGCCTCGAACCAACCAATATTTCCCTAAATTATAACCCAGAACTAAAATTACCTTATGTAACACTACCCGAAATAAACGCACGGTTCATGATTGACACTGGTAGCACAAGGTCTTTTATCAGTCCCCGACTTGCTGAGACATACCTAAATGACTACTTACATTACGAACCTTTTCAGGTAACTAGTACCCATGCCAGTAGCTTACATAACGGAGTAGTAACCACCCCCCTATTTAAGACGTTTAACAGCAAAGACAAACATAAATTTTACGTGTATGACGTAGATCATAGATACGATGGACTAATAGGCAGCGACTTACTAGACCAAATAGACGCTAGCATCGACATGAAAAACCGACTATTACGAACAAAGACAACAACTATCCCATTCACTTATACAGCCCCACGAAAGGAGGATATTATAATCGCACCCCGCTGTGAGCAACGCGTCAGCATTCCCGTGAACTTGCACCAAGGCGACGCAATACTCGAATTTGCACAATTCACTGACGGTGTCCGTATGCCTCGCGCTATCGTGAAATGTGAGAATGGCCGCGCGACAACTGTAATTCAAAACACGCGAGACCAGCAAATGACGTTGACTATACACCGACCATTTAAGGTTGATACGCTTAGAAATGAAAAATCTCAACAAAATATTACTTTTACGACTGACGAAATAAAAAACATACAATCTTTACAATATGAAAATCTTAAGAAATTAAGACTTAACCATATGAATCAAGAAGAAAAAAAAATTATACTTGACACATGTAAGGAGTACAAAGATATATTCTACTGCGATAAGCTACCCTTAACTTTTACGAACCATGTAAAACACAAAATAAACACAAAAAATGAGGACCCCATACATTTACGAGCATATCGACAACCACCAAAACAAAACGAAGAAATAAAAAAGCAGGTCGACCAACTTTTACAAGATAACGTGATACAGGAATCAAACTCCCCCTGGAGCGCCCCAGTTCATTTAGTCCCAAAAAAAATGGATGCCTCCGGAACACCTAAATGGAGAATGGTTATCGACTACAGACGACTAAACGACATAACAATTGACGACAAATATCCCTTACCTAATATTACTGACCTTTTTGATAAGTTAGGTAACAGTACATACTTTACGACCCTTGACCTAGCCAGTGGATACCACCAAATTGAAGTTGACCCCGAAGACAGATCAAAGACCGCTTTTAGTACCCAATTCGGTCATTATGAATTCACCAGGATGCCGTTTGGACTGAAGACAGCACCAGCGACATTCCAACGGGCAATGAATAATATCCTTAGAGGCCTCCAAGGTGTACACTGTTTAGTTTACTTAGATGACATTATAATATTTTCATCCAGCCTAGAAGAACACATACAAAAATTACGTACCATCTTTCAACGACTCAGGGAAACAAATTTGAAAATACAACTAGACAAATCAGAATTTTTACGTAAAGAAGTTTTATATTTAGGCCATACAATAACACAAGACGGACTTAAGCCGAACGACGACAAAATAAAGGCAGTATTGAAGTACCCGATTCCCAAAACCCCGACCGAAATTAAGAGCTTTCTTGGATTAATAGGATACTACCGTAAGTTTATAAAAGACTTTGCCAAAATAACCCAACCTATGACCTCTTGCCTAAAAAAGGGAAAAAAGATAATCTTATCGGAAGAATATATACGTTCGTTTGAAAGGTGCAAAGAACTTCTTACAAATGCACCGCTACTGCAATACCCGGAATTCTCAAAACCGTGGATTTTGGCCACAGACGCTTCGAATTATGCTATTGGAGCAGTTTTGTCGCAGGGACCCATAGGGAGCGATAAACCATGTGCATATGCCAGTCGCACCTTAAGCGAGACTGAGACCAGATATAGCACAATAGAAAAAGAACTTTTAGCAGTAGTCTGGGCCGTAAAACATTTCCGTCCGTACCTTTACGGCCAGAAATTCACAATTAACACCGACCATAAACCCTTAGCCTGGCTATATTCACTCAAAGACCCAAACAGTAAGCTTATGCGTTGGAGATTAAGACTCCAAGAATATGACTTCGACGTCAAATACAAAAAAGGTACCAGCAATGGCAACGCTGATGCCTTATCAAGAATCAAAGTAAATGCCATCGACGATGACTTAGATTCAATGGTAGTACAAGTTGACGACGACGACAAAATCGTTGAAATCATTGCAGAAATGGAAACAGAATATGAAAACAAAAAAATGAAGGACGATAATCCAACATCAAAAGAACCTGAAAGAATTGAACTAGCAGACTCAGATAACGACACAGCCCACTCCATCTCAAACCGAGAACACCTAGGAATCCCAATATCCAATGACGCAATAGACACTAAAGGAAACCAAATACTTATATACACATGGAAAAGGAACAACCTCTCTGTAAAAGATATCTCCATACCGAAACAAAGAAGATTAGAAGTACACCTGCCAACTAATAACGAAGAACTAGTTAAAAAGTTTCTTAAAGAATACGTGGATTACAAGAAGAAGTATTTTATATATTTCGAAGACCAAGAACATAGAAAACTATTTAGTACAGTGATTGTAAATTTGTACAAAAAGGGTGCACAAAACTTTGTAGAATGTACAGAAAGAGTCGTAAATATCACAGATGAAGGTGACCAAAGAGATTTAATCTTAAAATGCCACGAAGGCAAGACGTGTCACAGAGGAATCAAGGAGACCCTAGCAAGATTAAAACGCTCATACTACTTTCCAAACATGCAGGAGACTGTTTCAGCTATCATAAACTCCTGTGAGCCTTGTAGAAAACTCAAATATGACAGGAAACCCTTAAAGCCATACCTTCAACTAACCCAAACACAAGATTCTCCATTTCAAGAAATTTTTATAGACTTGTTCTCAATCGAAAGTAAATATTTTTTAACAGCCGTAGATGCCTTCAGCAAACTCGCGCAAGCTTTCGAAATTCCCAACAGGAGCACCCCTGAAGTTGTACGAGCCCTTATAAAATATTTTTCTTGTTACGGAATACCACAGAAAATTAGTTGCGATTCGGGAGCCGAATTTAATAACGAACTAATGAAAGAACTAACAGCTTTTTATAACATAGAATTACACATAACTACCCCTAATAACCCAAACTCAACCGCAATAGTTGAACGATTCCACTCAACACTGACAGAGATTTATAGACTTGCGAAATACGATCAAAAGCAAAGTGATGTCACCTCGGTAATGACTTATGCAATTATGGCATACAATAATACTATCCATACAACCACAAATCTCACACCTTTCGAAATTGTGTTTGGCCATACTAGTCTTTCGGATGTCTTTGACATCAATACTGAAAAGAATTTGATACAAAAATTGCTTCAAGATCATAAAAAAAGAACCAAGATATTATACGAATTTATTTCCGAAAACACTAAAATAAACAAGGAAAAAGTTCAAAGAAAGAAAGGTGGAGAAGATCCCCCAGAATTTAATATAACTGACAAGATATTTATGAAGACTACTCGAACAAGAAAAGGAAAAGATAAACCTAGGTATGAAAAAGCCGAAGTACTAGAAAAACCAAAAAGAGGCATAGTTCCAGTGCAATTAGGGAAAAGACAAACAAGAGTACCTATTAAACAAATTAAACGCCCTCCACAGGTTATGTACGGCACTGCTGGGCCTAGCGGAATCAGGACACGCAGCAGAGATAATGAAGATAACGGACAACCCGGGAATTCTTCCTCTGATGATGGGGAATTCTCAAGTTCAGAGGGATGAATGGTTAATTTTTAAGAAAATAGATTTAAAGTTAATTGAAGTAGAAATAAAAAACAACCTAGAAAAATGTAAGGAATTAGAATACATAGTTAAGAACAATGGGATATATTATAAGGAGTTTTTAAGTTTTAAAATAGAGCTAGAATATATTATGTCCATTACAGTTAACAAACTAAACCAAATTCTTCCTAATTCAAGGAATAAAAGAGGTATACTAAACCCTCTCGGCTCCATCGTTAAACTAATCACAGGAAATCTAGATCACGCAGACGCAGAAAAGTACGAAAAAACTATTTCAGAAATTGAACTAAAGCAAAATGGCCTACATAAAAAGGTAACACTTATTTCAAAAATAATTTCCAAGCAAATAAACGCAACCGATTCCCAAAATAGAAATACCATCTCTCTCGCCCAAAGAATAAAAAGAATTGAAAATGCATTACTCAAAACTGAAATGAAAACATACCATAGTTTTCATACATACAATATACTATCTACGTTTAATCTACTTATGTTTAACTTTCAAACAATTTACACTAGAATTAGCGAAATAGAAACGGCAATAGCCCTGAGTAAATTAAATACCCTGCATCAGTCAGTGGTAAATTCAACCGAATTGCTACAGATTTTAGAGGACATTCAGAAAAGTAATAATTTAATATTCGAAGCTAAGATTAGTAATATTATAAAATTAGAACGTAATATAGCGATGAAAGCTTATATTAAGGGCAGTACTTTAGTTTTTATTCTAGAAGTACCACTGGTGGAAAAAGATACATACACACTCTACAATGTCATTCCTATTCCAATATATAATCCTAGAATCCTTTCCACTTGCACTATCATACCTAAATACCCTTACCTCCTAGTGAAGGGAACGAAATTCAAGCCGCTCGCGAAATCATGTGAGACCATAGAGAAACAGAGATATCTGTGCCAACAAGAAGATGAGATCCCACACTTCAAACAACCTTGCATAGAAGAACTCATGCTATTTAAGAAGACCCTACCATCCTGTGAGTTACACAAGATCGACGTCGGCGACCTGTCAATTTATAAACTCAAAGAAAAACACCAATGGATCATCTACGCCCAGAACGAGACTATGCTTACAGAGAATTGCACGACAGGAACTGCAAGACAACTTATAAAGGGAACGTACATCCTTTCTAACAACGACAACTGCGAGATCGACATAGAAGGACACAAAATCAGACCTCAACAAAGCAGCTACAGCCAGACCGTAGACCCCTTACCCCCCATACCTAAGCTGAAGCCACGTGCCCTATATACCGTGACTACAGGACAAACCAAGACCCTGAAGCTTACAGACACGCACCTCGAGGACATCCAGCTCAAGGACATCCAACAGCTTTCGCAAGTCCTACAAGACGAAGATAAGGAAGAAAAGACAATAAGTGTTAATTCAATCAGTGTAGCAACTATAGTGTTATATGCGATAGTATTCATAATCGCAACCATTACCACATTTCTGTTTTGTAAACTAAAATTAAATTTTTGCAATAACCACTATGTAAAGAAAAATCATCAGAGTACTGAGACACCCTCAGATGATTTTTCCCCTAGGGATGGAGGAGTTAAGTTGCCTAATAAGACATTCTGCTTATAGAAATGCCGATGGTGCAACCTACATTGCACCTGGCAACTAACCAACACGTTATATCTGCTGATGCAGAATAGTTTACCTCATTAATTATTTACCAAATACATTCATTCTGTTACAGTTATTAAACAAGTAAAGACTTCTTTTTTAAAAGCCTTTCGCCCCGGTCTCCAGCTTAATTCACGCGGCCGCCGTCGTACGCGTACGAGTGCGGCGCGTCGCCCACGCCCGTGTCCGTCGAGAACGCGCAGTCGCCGCAACACCAGCCTATCTGCAGGGGGTGTTCGGAGCTTACAACAAGCCGTAAGGTAATATAAATGAACATTTATACGACCTCGAGTTCTTTTAACTGTTATGTAAGAGTGTTTCTGAAATCATGATGTGTTAAAGAAGTAATTGACTCGATGATTTGGTTATATAGCAAAGAATAAGCATTATTTAAACTTATTTATGCAACTATCTTTTACACTAACAAATAATATATTAACTTTTTAATATGTAAACGTTTCTTTGATTTGCACATCACCAAATAGACCAAATTGTCACATAATATTCATTTATATGACTCTAAGATTTATGTATTTTTTATTTATGTTACACTAATCGTGTTAAAGGATTCAAACCACCATTACATTACAATTTCATGTTGGACGCGTAACCGTTGCATACACAATGCTTATAAGACTATCTTTGCATTGTGTCAACATATTATATATGTAGTTGCAGATTTATTGTTTTTATGGTTTAATTGTTTATTTAATATCCATAGCACTGCATTCGGATTTGTTATCATTTATCATTAGCATATGCCTTAGGACTCGTCTGACCTGCATGATGCCCTTGGAGCCAAGCTGCACTTCGTACATCCAGCGGCCGGCGAACGCGCACGCGGTGGCGCGGATCGTGGAGAAGTTGGACAATCCCTGCACTCTCACCCGTTCGTCCCCCGCCAGGATCATGCGGCCGGTCCCTGCACGTCCGCACATATGAAGGTTTCGAAGCAAGCTTTACTTCATTATTTAATGGGAATGATGTGCCAACTCAATACTGCTCCAGCAGGTAGGGTCTTTTTTAAAGTTCCGTTTCCGCCTTTTCTCAAACATCAGCGGTTCCATTTAATGTCCATGTAGTGACAAAGATTGAACATGTCTAACAAATGAGTGATAAAAGAATGACAAAGAAAATATACAAAGCCTATTTGGGTGGAATTGGTATGCCCGGAAGAATGGTCCATAACCACATAAATCATGTGCTCCTAATAAGGTAAAATTCGTAATCGAAGACGCATGCCTTTTGAAGAACATATGAGAGAAATATGCTGTCATTGTCGTCACTTTCTACAGAAACAGACAAAACTAAGAAATATCTAAACACACCTACCATTGGAAGCGTCAAACACGACGATCTTCGGTCCTATCCTGCCGGGCCTGTCATCGCCGTCCTGAGGAGATGAGTAAACCTAAATAAATGTAATTTTTCACAAATATTACAATGCTCTTGCAAAGTAGAAATATTCACAGTTCACTTTGTGAGGTAGGCAAAAAAAATGATTATTCATTTCCAAAAGAGGTGGTTCTTTGTTGTATGGGCCAACATTAGTTGTAGAGTAGGAGTAATGTTTCTGTTAAAATTAATTAGTGTTCATGATTACTCTTGTGTAGCATCAAGTGCATCATATTATTTTATGTTCCAGAGGGAAACGTAGTGTAGGGAGATTACTTGTTATTAATAATGTTATTTTTTATGTTTTCTGTATTTCTCTCTGTGTTTTCTCCTAAATAAATCAAATAAAAAATAAATTAATAAAATAAAATAAAATAGCAAGAAGAAAATAATCATGTACTATTTTGCCTATTTGCATTTTACATGTCAATCAATGGGTTTTAGATAAAAAAAATTGGGAGATCGTCAGCATACGTCCACAAAATACTGTATTTTACTTCTTGTCCCGGCTGCCGCCGACATGTTGGCCAGCTGAGATGGCGCAACGATTCGAACAGCCCGAGCCGCGAAGATGTGTGGAAGCTGTGTTGAGGTCTTACTCAAACTTGATAGACATGTCATTGACACAGGATAACCGCGATTTATAAACAATCCAAATAACTTTTTCAGCCGCCATTTCTGTGCATTATGCATAATTTAGACTACATCTACATCAGTTTAGCTTGGGTGTAGCTTTGCCATTCAATCAAATACCCCTCTGACTTCATGGTCAAGGCTATCAAAAAAGGATCACGAATTTGTCCTTATTTCCAGTGTAACCATATGAAAATACATGACCGTACAAGGCAAGGACTTTTTTTATTTGTGGGGAAGACTCACTAGACTGATTTTTGTAACAAAATTGTATGCTTACTTACCTGTATGGATGCCATCTTTCGTGTATTCTTGACAGTTCGCTGTGTCGCCTTTGCCTCCAAAATTGAGTCCAAATTGTCCTTAATGTAGCTAACATAGTTGCTTCGCCTGTAAGAAGATCTAAGTGTGTATATCATTATCGTAAACGGAATAAGTCTATAAACCAGTGAAGTTTATTTGCGGGTTCATCTTTACTGAGTCGATCTAATTTGGGGATCTATCAGTTTGTGACGTAACTTAGTGTAGTTTGACTACCAAATTTTTAAATAAATGAATTGAATTGAATTGTAAACAAATACAAAATTGTAAACAAAATACATACAATGCGATTCAAACAAGAATAGGACGGGGCTCGTGACTAACTTTACTTGAATTCGTGAGGGAACGTATGCGGCAACACCGCAGAAAAGTACTGAAGTTTCTGAAGTGAAGTGAGGGTTTTAGCAATTTGACATTCAAAATGGCGTTGATCCTATGCTATTCTTATTTGAATCGCATTATACGCATTTAAAGGATCTGTACATGCCTGACCATTTATCAATTGTAATTTGTATTCTGTGCAAGTCAATTCCACGAGAATTATGCGACTATACCTAAAGCATTTTTTTTGTGTAACTCTCTATGTAATCACTCTACCAATCCAAAACAAAAATATTTATCACAATCACTTCATTAAATACACCATCTACTTACTGGTTGGCAGGATCGGAGTTCTCCTTCATCACAAACTCCTCGCCGAAGACCCGGCGCACCGTGTCGTGGACCTCGCCCCTCGCCGGCGCAGGCGAGCCGCAGAACATGGCCCGCAGCGCGTTCATCATTCGGATAAACTCACTTTATAACCTCAACATTGACAGCCCTAACATAACCTCCTAAACAACATCCTACAATTTCTGCGCCCGAGCAACTGCTGCCATGGGTCTGCAAATGGTTTGAACGATTCAACTGAATTGAGGTATTAAAATTATATTTCAAAATGTGGGGCAAAACATTTACTTAAAAAATATTTGATTGGTAAACAACCAGGGAAAATATTGATTTAATTGCTTTTTCTCCAGATAAATGAATCATTTAGCAATTTGTGGCCAGTCGTAATATTCATAGACTTTACTACAGATAATGCTGGGCTTTTTATCCATAGACCTAGCATGCGCGCGCGTATGTTTTTTATGTAGCATGCGCGCGCAGCACTTCTATGTTTTTATCAGTGTGGATCCATATACATACCCCTCTCCTTTACCCAGCAGGTGTCAGCGAATTATACTGATTGCAACATTACGCTCCCTCAATTCCTGCTACGAAACATCTTTGATAAAAAGCTATCGTCGGCCAAGGTCCCACCAACTTGATAGCAATACCGTCATATAAATTGAGATAAGCTATCCATCGAATATTTCAAATTTATTTAAAAAAACTGGGGACAGAAGCGAAACCATGCAGGAGAGCTGAACGTGGAACGCAGAGTGAGAGAGACCACCAGGTAAGCAAGCGAGAATATAATTACTGTAGGGCTGTGCGTGCAAGATATTGGTAATGTTTGTTTAAACCCGTCTACTCACCAGCGGCCGAGCACACAACAACGCAAAAAAGCTAAGCTTTAAAACCACGAATAAAACACTGACATTTTATGTAAATATAATAACACATTTATTCAAAATGTTTATTGATTTATTATACTAACTATATTTAATTATATTTAATAAATTATATACTCTATGGCACATAACATGTTCGATGGGTGCTTATTAAATTATAAAGTTATGGTACTGTATCATTTAGCAAAACCATAGAGATCTATATTGAGATAACATTTCTTACATCACTGATATCCAGCCAAGACCACACTAAAATTAAAATCGCATCTCCAGCAAGTACAAACCTTCACAACCTGCACAAAATCGAGAAAAAAAAAACCATTTCTTTTGGCCCATATTCACGGACACATAGCCCAAAAAGGAGAACGGTAGATGGTGTTATTCTCACTACTGTCCTACTGACCCGTCAAGTAAAAAACCCTTAATAAACATGTTCCATCCTTTGAAACATGGCACCTTCATAATTACAACGCAAATATAATAATTACAAAGTAAATATTGCTTGCATTCGGCCTTCCTTCCAATCTAGCAACACTGAGCGATCAAGACACTGGCCTATCAAAAATTTCCGTGCGCCGATGCCGCCTATTCAAATCACACCACTTTTTATGTTACACGCGGCATATGGCGTCCGCCAGCCCCTAACATGGGCTTTCGAACTTTCACGGGGGCTGCGAAAACCATGCCAGAATGGCTTCTTTACACAATGTTTGAAGGACCCCAGCTGTTCCTTGAAATCGTTTTTAGGGTTCGAGACCCAAAGGGTGCCAACGGAACACTATTATTAACCCTACGCTGTCCGTCCGTCTGTCACAGGGCTGAATCTCATGAACCGCAATAGGTAGGCAGCAGAATTTTTCACAGAGTATGTATTTATTTTGCCAGTTTAACAACAAATAGGTAATTAATAAATTGTAAAAATTAAAGCCCCCTTACAAAAAACTAGATTTTTTGTGTTAAATTTTGTACGATGGCAAGGAGCCCTTCATTTGCGAGTCTGACCAATTGGCCGGTTTTTTCTCATCGTCTACTGACCCTATAGATAAAGGACCTATAGGATCGGCTTGCCGATGTGCTTCTGCAAATGCAATATTTTTTTTTTATTCTTGATTTGATTGGGGCTTTTGACTATGCCAGCCCCATAGTAACTGTTTTGTGTTTATTGATTGTTGCGCAGCACAGGAGACTTGTTAAAGAAGTTGGTCACAATTTTGAATTCTTTACTCTGTGGTTGGCATAGGGCTTCATGTCTATCGTTGGCATAACACTAGCGCATACAACACGCAACATATATAACATTATTTAACAGCAATAAACTTGTTTGACTTAAATCCTAATTATCAATCACCAAAGATTCCAAAGAATTTATAATGTTTGTTCACTTCCATTTATTTTCGTTTTAGAAAATGTGTCTGTATTTAGCTTATTCCTCGCGTTGTCCTTTTAAAAGAGCCGTTAACCCCAAAACAATATTTCAAACACAGAAACCTTTCGCATATGAATGAGAATTGGCATATGGTCACTGTATGGCCAAAATGTGCAAATAATCATATGGGAAGCTGGCCGTGCGTCTTGCATCACATAGCCCAAACATCTACCGCACGCGAATATGCTCCTGAAATGCATTCACTAACCCCGATTCCAGGAAGAGACGGCTGAAGTAATCAATGTTCAAGCATGTCACTTTTAGTGAACCTGATGGAGTTCCTTCCATACTGTACATACAAAGTGACGTGTTCAATCATACGTTGACGTCGATTTAGATTTTTTGTCCTTTTGTGCACTCGGCCCTAAGTCCACACATACCCTCCAATACGTCTACGACTAAGGTTGTCTTGTGGCGTTTAAGTTGGGTTTCGTAGTTTAAGAAGATTGAAGGCAAGGGTCGCATATTATTCGCTCTAGGTGGCACATCTTCCTTATCTGAGGTTTCAACCTACTATCACCTTACCCCGTCCACATGTTTCGACAATATATCCCCCACCACATGCTGCAGTCGCCCGATAGTCCGGAACTTGTCGCCACCGTGCATACACTCGCTCAGCAGCGCGGACAGGGTCGGCCACCTCGCGTCGACGTCGTCCGG
Organism: Incurvaria masculella; assembly: GCA_946894095.1. Lineage (NCBI taxonomy): Eukaryota > Metazoa > Arthropoda > Insecta > Lepidoptera > Incurvariidae > Incurvaria > Incurvaria masculella. The sequence goes on along the minus strand of OX335663.1, from coordinate 4,575,090 downwards.
TATCGGCAGGATGAACGGACCCTCGTCGCCGGCGAGGACGTAGCACGCCGCCCACAGGTTGTGGTCGGCGAGGTGGTGCCGGCACAGGCTCGCCACGGAGAACGTGAAGCCGCGAGCGCTGGGGCGGCTGTGGCGCATGTACCAGTCGGGCAGCTCGGCGCCGGGCGCCGCTTGCTTGTCCAGCACAATGACGTCCTCGAGGTCGACGAACGCGATCCGACGGTTCTCGTCCGCCGCGATGTTGTCCAGAGACCAGTCCATCAGGTAGAAACGGAACCTATAAGATTTTCTTACTTAGTTCTGTACCCAGTTAGAAACCGAATCAATAAGTTTGAATACTTAGTTTAATTAAGGTTTTTACGCTTAGATAGCAGTCTACTCAAATTGAATCTGTGAAAACATGTTTGTGGCTTTGTGACAATTACATTGTCTATTTTGTAGATTAGTTGTAAGTTTTCCAATAAATATTATAAATAAAATACTTATTTCTGTACCCAGTTAGAAATTTTTTAATACGTAGTTCTGTATCCAATTAGAAATGGTACCTTCAAGTTTGAATACTTAGTTCTGTACCTAGTTAGAAACGGAATCAAAAAATACTTAATTCCGTATCTAGTTAAAAACGGAACCTATAAGTTTTAATACTTAGTTCTATACCCAGTTATAAAAAGAACTGCCATTAAGGTTCATAATAATAATATAGATAATTCACAGGAAGCGATTCAAAAAATAAAATTATGATATTCAGAAAATCATATTATATTTCATTTTGATTGTGATTTTTATGGGCTTCTAGCTGCGCGATCCCTTTTTAACTGTCAACGCTTATATATGGTGTACAGTACATGGCGAACATAAGCTTTCCGATTCACGCTCACATACCCAATTTTGAGAGCTCAGTGCGAATTCGACCAGTTGTGAACGTGCCATAGGTATCGTAAGCTCAAATCGGACCATGCTGCAGGCCGCCCGGGCGTGACAATTCCATTTAGGAGGATAATGAGGTGATCGAGTTCGATACAATGGCTTGTGCCTGTTTCCTCAGTGAAATTAAGAAACATGTTTCTGAAATTTTGCACATTAAATAAACCAACTGAGAGCTATACGTGTGTTTTGATTGTTTTTGATAACTTAACTTAATATCCCTTATATTAAGGATATAAGAAAAGTAAAAAAAAAATCAAAACGTACAGACGTAGCTCTAGTTCATTTATACGATGTAAAAATTATCGCAAAATTATATCTTAGTTTGATTTGCACGAGCCTTTGCATGGAACATGATCACGTCATTATCCTCTTAACGGGCTGCGAATAATTACCGCTCGTGCTTGAACGTGAAGTCCATGGCCGCCTTGAGGATCTGCCCGGCGTAGTGCAGCCGCAGCGGCCACGGCGCGCCGCGCGCGGCCGACAGCGGCTCGCCCGCGTGCGCCGCCAGCGCGAGCCGCCCGCACGCGCCGCCCCACCCGGGCACCGCCCAGCCGCCGCCGCTCAGCGTCTGCCGGTGGAGGCGCTGAGTGGTCAGTTGCTTGGACGTAAGCGCTGTCTACACGTAACGGTTACATCACAACGGGACCTCAGAGTGAGTATTTCACAGGACAAGAAATGGGAAGAACACATAGTGGGATAATTTTATGTATTTAATGGATACAACATTACCGTTATCTCATTAATTTGAGTTTCAGCGACATCTACATTTGAAGCATTGTAATCAGATTTTTGAAAATAATCTGAAAAAGTATTGGTCGTGACATTCGTCGGAAGCAGGATTACAATGCTGAAACTCAAATTAATCAGCCTCAGTGGCCCAGTGGCGCGACACTTCGGCGATCGCTCTCCGAAGTTAAGCAACGCTGGGTCCGGTCTGGTCTTGGATGGGTGACCATTAGACCGTTGAGAGAGGCTGGCCGTGGTTCGGATTCCACGTTAAACTGTAGGTCCCCTTCCTTACTTACTAGGTGGTAGGGTTAATCCCGCCCGGGTTGGTACCATCGCATTGAATGAACGATGGTCGAAGCGGCAATGAAAATTGTCCGTGTTTTCCATCCAGTTCAATGTAGCCGAGCAATATAAGGAAGGTCCTGGCATGGCACCTAGTTCCCATGTGGTGTGTTGGGCTAATACCATGACAGAAGGTGTGGTATTAGCCATCACGTCCAGTCACATAAAAAAAAAAAAAAAACATAGTGGGAATTGTCAAGAGAGCTAATTCGTCTCTCTACTTGATAAGAAAGGTGTTCTCCTACAAATTTGATTTTGTATTTTATTTATAATCCATCGACAGCTTGCTACACTCGGAATTGTCATATTCCATTAGTTAACATTTAGCATAAGTGCAGAACTATATCTCAGGCTCTACAAAACGTATGTCCGTCCCCTCCTAGAGTACTATTCCCAGATTTGGAATCCGTACTTCAGGAAGAACATTAACTCCTGGAGAGAGTGCAAAGACGGGCTACCGAAATGGTACCAGCCTTGAGAAATAAGTCCTATGACCTATGGGAAATAAGTCTTGAAGCATTTCGTGTTACCACACTTGAAGAAAGAAGAAAAATAGGAGACCTCATTGAAACTTTTAAAATACTTAATGCCCACTATGATTTGCTTACACTGAAATTGGTGTTCCCAATGAACAAAATGGGACTTCGTGGCCATTCGCTAAACCTTAATCAAACCAGGTTTAATTCAAATCCAAAAAAGTCCTTTCTTTCAAACAGAGTAGTGGAACAAATTGCCTCAAGAAGTAATTACATGTCACGGTAAATGGTTTTAAAAACTAAACATTTAAATTTAAAGTACACGCATCAGCTTAAAGCTGCAAGTGTATACTAAATCAACATTAATAATAATGTTTTAGATTAATAATAATAGTGGCTCTCTGAGCTGTAGACCTCGGAAGTCTGTTTTTGTATGGATGAAAACTGAATAAATGTTAACCGCACACTGTTATCCTATGTATGAGCGGCTCGTAGCCTAGCGGCGCGGGGACTGGCCTAGCGTACCAGAGGCCTGGGTTCAATTCCGACATGCACCACTGTCTTTCTCTTTCCGAGCTCGATAAGTGCATTTCGTCACGAATGCGAGCTGCTCCATGGTTCAGAATCCACGTAAAACTGTAGGTCCCCTTCCCCTACTAGGTGGTAGGGTTTAAGCCCGCCCAGGTTGGTACCATCGCTTTGGATGAAAAGATGGTCGAAGCGGCAATTAAAAAATTGTCCTTTTTTTTTCAGTTCAATGTAGCCGTGCTTATAAAGGGAAGGTCCTGGCATGGCACCTAATTCCTTCTGGAATGTGGTGCATTGGGCTAAACATTAGTTGTGTGGTATGAGCCATCCATGTCAGATCGCATAAAAAAAATGTTCATGTCATGGGCGGACGAAAAAATTTCATACAATTCACGAAATTCAAAATTTCACGAAAATCGGTTGAGAGATGCAACCTGTAGAGAAGAACAGCCGCACAGGCGGAATCCGTACTACAAGCGACGAATCCCTTAGTTAGATGTCTCTTATGACATGCACAGTAAGAATGCAGTGGGAACGCACGATAATTTTTACGTGCCGGCACTCTACAAATACCAGCAGGCCTATTCCTGGAATTCCGTTATCAGGAATCAGAAATCCTGAGTCTAGAAAACCGCTTTTATAGCGGTTTTTAAAGCGATTTTCTTGACGAAAAGATTCCGGAGCATAGTATTTCAATTAAATCAATCATTCCTGATTACGGAAATCCAGGAATAGGCCTGAAGCTCTTTCTAGAATTTGACAATCACATGAACGGAGATGATCCTACCTGCAGTATGATGGGCTCGGGGTTAACCAGGAGAATCGTGAGAGCGTTTAACAGCGCTCCAGTGTCAGGCCGGGTGCCCGCCCGCAGCACAGACCCTCTCAGCAGCTCCGGCAGGGCGCGCGTGTCCGGACACAGCAGGAGGCCCGACCGCGCCTGCCGCTGCTGAGACTTCAGATCAAATCTCACTAACTTCTCTGAAAATGACATTAAATGCAAGACTTTAGTGAATACGGTATCAAAAAGATTTGATTAGTAAGTGTATGGATTTAATCTAGCCCCTCAAAAGTACAATAGGCCTAAATTAAAGAGGTGTCGGGGATGGGGTTTCCAATGGGAACATAATCTTAGCAATTAGCTGGGTGGATAGGAACTCATGAGAAAAGAATTTTTCTTGCAAAAAAGAATACTCATTTAATAAATTTATATCAAAAATAGCATTTTTTTAACACACTGAACTGAACTGAAGAAGTAGTAGCAGGATTTTGACTATTCTATACGATATCCGTTATTATAGATTGACATGCCACCCCCGTCATGACCTTAATGTATTAATGTATTGTAAATTAACCTATGATTGTTATTTTTATAAACCATACAGAAATCGTTTTCTCGCACCCTCATGATCACAATGTGGCTGGGCGCATCGTGATTTCCCGAACATTGTTAGGTCAGGTTAGGTTACACGCGTTTATTGCACATGAATGATTTCTTGGTGTTTTGTAGGAATATAATTTTTGTTTTTTATTTTTTTGTTGCTTCTTTTGGATTAGAGAGAATGTATATATATATACATTCTTCAGAGCAGAATGATGTCCTTAAGGTGGCCCAACCCGCTCATTTCCCCATACAAAAGGGGAAAGAAGATCACGCCTATATTTCTTGTCAGAGATCCAAAATTTTGCTCAATATAGCTTTATTTGATTGAACTAGATGTCTGATGACCATTGGCATTGTAAAATTGTGTTTGGTTTCCAAGTTATAACGTCCGAAAGTTCGGATTTTTCGCGCGTTTTATACAATTACTTTGGAGGTGGATTACGCAATGATAAAGTAAGAACATCTTAAAAAGATTAGTCATCAGACATAGCTTGTTTAATCAAGATTTATAATCTATTTGGTTTTTGTTAGATTTTTTACTACAGCGGTCGTGGTTTACTTTTAGCTATAAGTCGTTTTGAGATTAAAATTTTCGTAAATCTTACCAAATCATACACTATGCACATTGTCTTTTTTGTGGACAGGTTGCATCTTCCTCATAACGGAGCCTGTCTTTTTCTTAGAAACAGAGAAGGTCCCAGAGCGCAACAGCACGGTTTTGTACCGTGCCCGCAAATGAGTTGAGGCCGCCGGGTTGGGCCACCTTAATGCTAATTGCTCTTGGGACATAATTTTGTATCTCGAATAGTAAGCATAGCAGAGAGTATCTTATTTAAAGCTTGTGGGCAGACTGAGAGAAATGCGGAGAGCATGTTCAATCCATGTGGCCATTGTTCCGACTTGCTGTGATCACCAGACGAGGATTGGTATGGATTAGCGAGGCTCCACTACATAATTAATTGATAAAATAGGCTTTATAATACTAGGCTATACACAGGTTATACCGAGGTTCAGTCAAGAATATCGAAATGGGCCATTGCATATAATCTAATAAATACATTCACGCTCACACTGTCGTATGCATATAATTTGTTGGAAAATGGCAATTGGAAATAATTGAGATTAAAAAATATTTCTTTCATCACTGCACTATACATACGAAGCACATCACGATCCTTCGACATAACATAAATTCGAGATAACCGAACCTCGGACACCTGTATAATAGGCTATAAATCTCAGGTAGAAAACGAAGAGGCTGCCTATGCAAGCAATTAAATTCCCATCAGGTGACATGGCTGTCATACCCATGAAAAAATGAATATATAAGTCATATTGAACTTTCTTCAAAAAACATGTATTACCTATTCGTTCTTCCATATTGGTCATATCCAACAAATCATTGGGCTTGCATCCCTCAGTTTTGTTGATCATCTCGCACAGTTTCCTATCCAGCTCCCGCAGCTCCCAGTCGTGCCCCAGCTTCTTGAGCACGACTCGCTTCCCGCTGCGGGCGGTGCCATAGAAAACGTTCTTCGCGTTGAACAGGTGCCTCAGGGCACGCGGCTCCAGCGAGATCTGGTTCGAATAGAGCTCCGGGCACACGGAGACGCCGTAGCAGGCGGGGCAGCGGTGCAGCTCCGTCAGCTGCGTGAGCGCCGGCGCTCGGAGGTCGCCGAGCAGCAGCGCACACGCGTAGAGCGCTGCGCAGCTGAGCACCACGAGGCACAGGCCGCGCCGACATATTCTCCTCCGCAAAAGCATTTCTAATTCGTTTCACAGAAAGAGTGGTGTTGATATTTTGCATGATTCCAGCATCTTGCTAGCCGAAAGGCTATCCCAGATATCTGTAAAAATAGAATTCCTTAGATTTCCCGATTTCTTCCACAGATTATATGTACGTTTTCCGTAGGAGCGGACGAGCACATCGTCAAAGAGTATGTAAACGCTTTGCTTTCATCGTGAGTTTAATTTCGCACCGCACTTTTCCGAAATCTTTGACGTTTTTCCCACAGATTTTTTTTTTGTTTGTTTATCCAATGGACAGGCAAAAGCTTTCGCTATACAGCCTTCTCTTTATTGTACCTTATGGATTGTAGTCAATTCTGGAGTGTCATGTAGTTAAATATTTTATATTGTCTCATGTATATATAGAAATATGGGTTCAAAGTTGGTCGGTTGACTTAATATATTTTTCAGGGCGGGCAAGATTTTTTCTCTTTCTTTGTACGTAATTTCTAAGCATTTATATAGTTTTTCTCCTTGCTTATCAAAAGCACAGCAATGAAAGAAGAGGTGGTCCAGGGATTGATCAGCTAAGTTGCTGTGTGGGCATACGGCAGTGCCGATAAGGTTTAATCTGTAAAGTTTTTCCCACAGAATTCAAATACTTCACAGAATAAAGGAATTTTGTATTTTGTTTTTCTAATCGGGAAACCATAAATCCATCTAATTTTTTCAGACGTCACGGCCCACAGTGGTCCCGATTTGAAAAAAAAGGGACATAGGCCCCCTTTTGACTATTGACGTATTTTTTTTTATAATTGGAAGCAGACAACCAACATTTGAGATTCTATGTAGGAGTTGTTATCATACGTCAAGAAACGGCAAAGAAAAAAAAATATTTAGTTTTTTCTTGTATGGATGATTTCACATTTATATTTTTTTCTACTAAGTCCTGCTAGGATCCACTTTGAAACTTTCAAAATAATTAGAACCTACTTAAATACACTTTTAGAAAAAAAAAATTGCTGCTACCTCTTGCAACCTTCTGAGAAAAAAAATATTTAGTTTTTTCTTGTATGGATGATTTCACATTTATATTTTTTTCTACTAAGTCCTGCTAGGATCCGCTTTGAAACTTTCAAAATAATTAGAACCTACTTAAACACACTTTTGGAAAAAAAAATTAGCTGCTACCTCTTGCAACCTTCTGAGAAAAGTCCGTCCGGACGGACGGACGGACGGACGGACGGACGGACGGACAGCGGAGGCTTAGTAATAGGGTTCCGTTTTCACCCTTTGGGTACGGAACCCTAAAAATTAACCAAACATTTCATTTATTAGAATTGGGGTACAAAGTTAAAAAATATTTAGAAAATATAGTAGCTTTCCTCGTAAATGTGATGAAAGGCTTGTTTTTTAATGATTTTTTTGATAAAATTAACATTGGTTATTAGACATTGCACTGGTCACTTGTTGTGTCAAGGTTTCTGAACCACAACGTATCAAGCAGCCAGCTTACAGAGTTTACAATTTCTAGACGCTAAACAATCTTGCTGAATAACCCATATTTATCTTTTAATAAAACATAACTAGCAAGAGCATTTGCAACACGTACAATGATATCTGGCTTTGATAGACATGTTTTGCCTAAACTAGCTGCCCATATCGTTTTTTTCTCATATCAAACGAATTCTAATTTATATTATATTATATTATATACATGGCTTAGGTAAGGAAAAACATTACACAGTTTGTAATGTTTTATGTGTATGTGTATGTAATGTTATGTAATGACAATGATAGATGGTAAAATAAATAATGTAGTAACAGGTACTGCAACTTCGACATGTAGCATTTGTGAAGCAAAACCCTCACAAATGAATGATCTTGATAAGTTGTCTGAAAGACAACTGAAAAAAGACTTCTATAAGTATGGTCTGTCCACGCTTCATCTATGGATTCGGTGTCTGGAGTGCTTACTCCATATTTCGTACAATAGCGATTTCAAAAAATGGAGTGCACGCCAAGAAGATCATAAATCATTAAGAAAAATAAAGAAGGATCAAGTACTCGCAGATTTCCGCAGTAAAATGGGAATTTTGGTGGATGTAGTAAACCAAGGAGTAGGCACTACTAATAATGGCAATACTGCAAGAACTTTTTTCAGAAACTACTCTTTATCTGCGGCAATTACAGGACTTGATGAAAATTTAATTATCCGAATTGCTGTCCTGCTGCAAACTATAAGTTCTGGGAAACGAGTAAACATCCTCAAATTTGAGAAATACGCACGGGAAACGGCACAATTATACGTTTCACTTTACGAGAGGTATTATATGCCAGCATGTCTGCATAAACTTCTGCTTCATGGAGCGGAAATAATAAAACATTTCTCCCATACTCCAATAGGAAAGCTATCTGAAGAAGCTTCGGGGGCGAGAAATAAAGACTTTCGCAATCTCAGAGAGCATCACTCAAGGAAAATTGGCAGAACTCACACGAACACAGACATTTTACACAACTTTCTCGTATCATCAGATCCTGTTATTTCTTACATACGTCCACGGTACACGAAGCCTGCACATCTTGAAATGTTTCCAGAAACACTTAACTTGCTTATTTTAGACAAAGTAGAAATTCGATTATGATATTGATATCAACATTGACATGGACATTGTATTTTATGTATGTGTGCGTTATATTGTAAATCCACACAAAATACTTATATTTTGGGCGGTTGGTATTGACTACTTCGAGATTTCATTTTTATTTACTTTTAGCTAGTGCTTGTTTTAAACGTTAAACATTAAAAAATCCCGTTTGTAATGTTTATAATATGTGTCCTTACATGTATGCCATGAATATAAAGTAATGTTTTGAATTCGACTAAATGATATACTTTATGAAACAAAACTGTTTATGCAGCTAATTTAGGCAAAACTTGTCCATGAAAGCCAGTTATTTATTATTAATTGTTTCGGAATAATCACCATGCAGGCATAGAAACATGATAACATTGTAAACGCTTCGAATTTCTGATTCATGATAACTTGTTTGCAGCCGCTATTGCTTAGTTATGTTTTTTTAAAAGATAAATATGGGCCAATCGGCAAGATTGTGTAGGCTTCAATAATTGTAAACTCTGTAAGATGGCTGCTTGCTGATGTGTGTCAGAAAAGTTACAACAAAAGTGAGCACTTCAATGTCTAGTAACAAAATTATGCTATATAAAAAAACATTCAATAATAGGTCATTCGCCACATTTTAGAGGGAAGGTACTATATTTTCGTAATAACTTCTTAACTTTGTACGTGTTGCAAATGCTCTTGCTAGTTATGTTTTATTAAAAGATTAATATGGGTAATTCAGCAAGATTGTTTAGCGTCTAGAAATTGTAAACTCTGTAAGCTGGCTGCTTGATACGTTGTGGTTCAGAAACCTTGACACAACAAGTGAGCACTGCAATGTCTAATAACCAATGTTAATTTTATGAAAAAAATCATTAAAAAACAAGCCATTCATCACATTTACGAGGAAAGCTACTATATTTGCCTAATATTATTTAACTTTGTACCCCAATTCTAATAAATGAAATGAATGGCAATTTTTTTTTAAATATAATTAAATATGCTACAGTTATTTTGAAAATTTTTAACGCGGATCCTAGCAGGACTTGGTAGAAAAATATATAAATATGAAATCGTCCATACAAGAAAAACATAAATATTTTTTTTTCTCAGAAGGTTGCAAGAGGTAGCAGCTAATTTTTTTTTTACAAGTGTATTTAAGTAGGTTCTAATTATTTTGAAAGTTTCAAAGCGGATCCTAGCAGGACTTAGTAGAAAAAAATATAAATGTGAAATCATCCATACAAGAAAAAACTAAATATTGTTTTTCTTCGCCGTTTCTTGACGTATGATAACAACTCCTACATAGAATCTCAAATGTTGGTTGTCTGCTTCCAATTATAAAATAAAATACGTCAATAGTCATAAGGGGCCCTATGTCCCTTTTTTTTCAAATCGGGACCACTGGCGGCCCTCCAAATTCTAGCAGTTGTATTCAGACCCTACTTTCGGAAAAGCGTATATTAGTAAGATCGCCGAGAAAGCGAATATAGTGGATACTTGTGTTCTGAATTGATATCACTGCTCATTACAACAATCGCACGATATCAAATCGGAACTAATTTGAGCATACAAATGTGTCAGAGCCTGACCTAACAACCTCGAAAATCCCTTGTAAGTCTAGATAGTGGTTATTCCAGGCCTGTAATTGTCTAACTAGACTAATAAACGTCGAAAGCCTACGTTATTTCAGAATACAAGTGCACACGATCAGAGAACTGCCACCTCCGTTGTTTCCGCAAGCGCGTACACAAAGGGTCCGAATAGTTTGTAATGCTTACTGCTTTGAGCGTGAAATCTGATTCGGGACCCTTTTATATGCGTTTATCAGTGTAATTGATTACAGTTCAAATCTGAACGCGCAGTAACGCGTGAGCACTGTTTACAGCATTGCATGACGTAGGGATGATGTCATAGCATTCACGGGACGCCATTTGAGAGCTGTAAGCGCGATGTTACAAATGGTTCAAATCGGACCACGACCTAAAGCGAAAGCTGTTGCCTTTGCCTTTCCGTACGGAAAAGATAATGAGTGACATATGTCATTTTCCTTTGTCAAAACGTCATGCGAAGGAATTTCCCAAACAATAACAGCCACAGGAAATAAAGCAACGTGAAATATTAGAAAGGCCTAAACTGGGATGATATTTGGTTTAAAGCAGTAAAGGTGATCTATTTGAACAACTTATCGGTGGTTGCTGTGTGCATCGTTCGCTTCCCGCACTATTAGTGCATAACGAATCTCTGGGCCAATATCCTGCTCAAATACCTAATTCAACGATGAATTACCTTCAAAACCATCTCTACAACTACCTGGACGATGTTTCCGGCTTACTGGGTGAGCCCTCTGACCATATTTTTAAGTTTAAGTACTCATGATTCCTAAGTAGGCCGTGTTTGGCATTTCCGTTGGAATGTATCTACTTGTACCTACTAAGGCATGTGTCGTTTTAGAACCGGTTTAGTCGTCGAAAGGCAAATCCAGTTATGTTTATTATGTCACGTTCAATGGGATCTATTTTATTTTCTATTACCTAAGCTCTAAACAGACCAAACATTTTAGTAACGATTCTACATTTACTTTTGAACTACGTAGGTATATGATTTGTATGTTTGTATAATCGACAGTAAAGCAATGACACATTATTTAAAGAAAGAGCTTAGTAAAAATAACTACTTTACCAATATACTGCAAGGCTGGAGCCGAACCAGCAAATCATACCATTCGCGGGTATTGCGTCTACCAATTTCGTCACCTGCTGTATACCCCTAGTTAGGAATTCTTCTACAGTCCCTCCTCCCGTAATCAATGCCTCCTGCTAACACAGTGTTTAAGATTATCCTATGTAATTTATATTTAATTCTTCATCAGTGTTGCGGACACCTTGGCACCTTGCGTTCGCGTTGTCACCTTGTAACACATAATGTACCATCACAATGTATCCTTGCTTCACAGTCGATTATACATACATACATTTCACATTCCTTGGAATAACCGACGTACCATCTTTGTACAAAAAAGTATATTTACGTTCACGCTTAATCGGTTTTTTTCTTCTTTTAAAATAACAAAATTTAAACATTTAATAATTGCCAGCACAATAAGTCAGTCAGTGTGATGTTGCATCATCATAGCATGTGATTACTTTGATGACTATTTGTAACCACTTCTTTCCTCTCTGACTGGTACGTTATAAAAAACTGTAACAATTACTTAGCTTACACAACTTCCCTAAAATTTTGTTGCATGTCTAAAGAACCAAAATATAAACATTAACTCCGAATTAAATGATTGGCCATTTTTTCATGGCCACAATTGGCCATGAAAAAATGGCCAATTGTGTTGCCATATTGATAACACTTTGCCCCGATTGCAGGAAGAGACGTCCGAGTTAATTAATGTTCAAACATGTCACTTTTAGTGAACAGCATGGTGTTGATATCAGCTTCCTTCCATACTGTCCTTAAAAGTGACATGTTTAATCATATGTTGATATTGATTTTGGGTCCTTTTGTGAACTTAGCCCTAAGTCATGAGACTTAACTCCAGGTTAATATTCACCTATTTAGTCTATTTTTTTTTTAATGGAAGCATCGACTGTCTCGAACTTCTGATACAAATACATTTAAGTGTGCCTCGGGTGGGCAGTAGAATTCAAAACCGACTGACTTTTGCTCCTAGACGCTGCCGTACGAATGTTGGCACCCACTATCCAGTTGTTAGAATGTGCAATGAATGCAACATTTGGCGTATTTTTTTTGATATTTTTGCCGACTCCCCACAAATCATTAAAAAGTTAGCAGTACCTATTTATAAGTTAATAAAAACAAAAGTGTGTAGTTTGCAAGTGTGCCCATATATTTTTTTAAAAATAATATTCTTGTTTGTTCAGAACTTTTCTTTTGTTTAACATTCTTATTTTTAATAAAATGCTGGTTTGTTTTGTTTTGTTAAATATGTTAGGTTAAGTTATCATTCTGTTATTATTTCGCATGCTGTGTTCGCCTATGTGGGGTGTGCACGAACGCTATATTTTTGTAACACATCTCCTTTTGTAAATTGTACGTGTATTACACTGTTGGCGAACCTTAATAAAGAAATAATAAATAATAATAATATATTTAGTATATTTTTTATTAAGTATATTTTTTTATTTAGTATATTTTAGTATATAAATAGTATTTAGTAAGACTATTTAGTCAAAGAACCCTGCATTAAATTGGTCTCAGTGTGCAACAGAGTTATGGCATATGTATATAAGGATTCTGTTCGTACTTAAATTGTTACTATGGTCACCAACTTAAATTATATTGCAGAAAAATAGGATTCCTAGAAAAAGACATGTGGTAGTCAAAAAACCATTACTGTAGGAATGCTGCTCCATGGTTCGGAATCCATGTAAAACTGTAGGTTTTCCTTACTAGGTGGAAGGGTTTAAGCTCGCTCGGGTTGGTACCATTGCATTGGATGAAAAGATGGTCGAAGTGGAACCGAAGTGCCACTTCGGTTGCAAACTGGGGCCAAAAAGTTGGCACCGTTTACTTGCCCTAAGAAGAATTGTCATTGACTTTTACGACGAGGGAATTTTTTACTTGGCGAAACATAGCCTGCGCAATTTGGGCGACATTGATGGCTACGCAAATGACAGCACGGTGCTAGCCAGTTACCCCAGTCACCAGAGACCACAAGCTGTGGTGAAGTGAATGAGGATAGGCGGTGCCTCGTTGTTAGACTCAGAACAAGACATAGGCGTGCAAATTCAGTGCGAAGCGGACCCCGTTAAGTGCAGCTCCGACCTTCCAGCGAACAACTCTACGTATTGACAACCATATAGGGATTTTTGGTGTCGACCTGATGCATAGGCTTAATTTCGGACGCCATATCGAGGATAAAGCTAAGCTCGCTTAAAAAAAGCTGGGAGTTCTCAACAGGGTGGGTCAGTATTTCACGCCTGACCAAAAACTGCTCCTCTACAAGGCGAAGATAAGTCTTGCGTGGAGTACTGTCCGCATTTGTTGGACGGCTCAGCTAAGCTTGGCTCCCTGGACTCGATACGGCCCGACGTGCGTCTTGTCAACGATCCCGAGGAATTGGAAAACCTCCAACTCCGAAGGGATATAGGGTAGCCTGGGGTCCTTCAAACATGGTGTGAAGAAGTGGGAAATCCCATGGGAGTCGTCGAGCACCTTAATAGGTCCTGGCTTACGCCATATGCCGCGCTTAACATAAAAAAGCCTAGCTAAAAGGACCAGTCAATATTTAACATTGTTGATCCCTAGTTGGATACGCAGTTGGTGGGCTGATGTCAATAAGTCGAAGCAGACGTCAGTAATTAATTTGACAAGATCAGCAACCTGCACATTATGTACGTAGGCAATGCCACATTATGTATGTTGGGTGCCACTGATTGGGGCGTAACGTAGTGAGTCATAAAATTTTAGTACAAGCCATTTATAGACGCTTGTGAACGTCCATTGTAGACAAATGTGTTCTGATGACTTTCCTTACAACTCTAGTCCAAATATTGAATCAGAATGAGATATCCTTGTCAGATTTTGAATCGAAACTTCTTTACGGACACTCCTTCGGGTGGCACGTTTCGGTGGGAACTAACTCAGAAAAAGTGAATCGTCATGAAAGAGAAGTTGCCACGCTCCAAATTTGAAAAAAACTGGCCAAGTCCGAGTCGGACTCGCACACGGAGAATTCCGTACCATTATACAAGATTTGACCCAAAGAAATCACGTATCTTGTATGGTGGCGCTCTTTAATTTTTATTATTTTTATTTGTCGTTATAACTCAAAATTTCCACTGTCTACATTTTACGGTTCTTGAGATACAGCCCTGTGACGGACGGACGGACGGACGGACGGAAGGCGGAGGCTTAGTAATAGGGTTCCCTTTGGCACCCTTTGGGTATAGAACCCTAAAAAGACGTGGAAAAAAAGATCGCTCTCCGAAGTTAAGCAACGCTGGGTCCGGTCTGGTCTTGGATGGGTGACCATTCGACCGTTGAGAGAGGCTGGCCGTGGTTCGGATTCCACGTTAAGCTGTAGGTCCCCTTCCTTACTTACTAGGTGGGAGGGTTTATCCCGCCCGGGTTGGTACCATCGCATTGGATGAACGATGGTCGAAGCGGCACTGAAAATTGTCCGTGTTTTCCATCCAGTTCAATGTAGCCGTGCAATATAAGGAAGGTCCTGGCATGGCACCTAGTTCCCATGTGGTGTGTTGGGCTAATACCATGACAGAACTTGTGGTATTAGCCATCCATGTCCAGTCACATAAAAAAAAAAACGAGTCGCCACCGGATCCCCTAATAGATATCACGGGTAGTTGACTTGCATAAACAGCTGTGCAACAGCAGCCATTTTTTCTGTTACCTGCTTTTAGAAAGTATCAATATGTTAACATAGATTTTGAAATTGTCTAGTAAAGCGTGCAACCTATTTCATCTGTAGTACAAAGTGGCAATGGAGGTATTTTTTTTTCGAATCTTCATCATTTTTAGGGTTCCGTACCCAAAGGGTGCCAACGGAACCCTATTACTAAGCCTTCGCTGTCCGTCCGTCCGTCCGTCCGTCCTTCTGTCACAGGGCTGTATCTAATGAACCGTAATATGTAGGCAGCTGAAATTTTCACAGAGTGTGTATTTATTTTGCCGCTATAACAAGAAATAGGTAAAATAAAACAAAATAAAAAATTAAAAGGAGGCCCCATACAAAAAACGTGATTTTTTGTATTAAATCTTCGTGTGCGAGTCCGACTATCACTTGGCCGGTTTTTCAACTGCATCAATACGAGCAATTATTTCTATATTTGCTTGTTACTATTTTAGGTAGTTGGTAGAAGTTTACAGCACGGATAAATAGTACCTATGTGATGACAATTTACTACCGTATGAAAATGAAATAATATTCATTAATAATTGGATTTCATTACAAAGCATGAAGAAAGAAATGAGAAGCACTTTTGCCGGTTGTCCCACCACAACTCACATGCTATCTTTTTGCTAACTAGTTCTACATAATACTTTTATTGTATTTAATGGATACAACATTACTGTTATATCATTGAT
The DNA here is from genome assembly GCA_946894095.1 of Incurvaria masculella. Classification (NCBI taxonomy): domain Eukaryota; kingdom Metazoa; phylum Arthropoda; class Insecta; order Lepidoptera; family Incurvariidae; genus Incurvaria; species Incurvaria masculella. The sequence continues at coordinate 4,559,269 of OX335663.1, read as the reverse complement.
TAGCAGCCCGTCCCAGCTTTGCACGGGCATAATATCGTTTAAAAAAATATTATTTTGACACAATGATGCACAAATAAACTCTTTTTACGTAGAGTTCCTACACTGAAATATTTGAAATAAAAAAAAACTTAGATATTATTATTAGATATTAGAGAGCTCCGATAATAAACGCGTCCGATCGCTGCTAAATTCAAAGTACTAGAACCGCGGCCTCCGACGTACTATTTATAGGCACGCTCCTGCCGCCCCGGCCGGCCGGTCCTGCCGCAAACGCTACTTCCCGCAATTTTTAAATCTGTAATATCTTCGAAAATATTAATTTAAATCATATGCTGTAAACGGCCATATAAATCTATATTAAATCAACAATGTATTAAAGGTATTTAATTGGATAAGGATTAATGCTGTATTGGTTAAAATCGCTTCGAAAATTAGCCATTATTTGTCGTAAAAAGTCAATGACAAAAAAATTTATTATGGTATATCCATAAGAGATAGACATATACCATTGCGGAGTTTTCTGTAGACTTTTTCAATGTGTACAATACTTAGTACATTATTTTGATAAATCTCGTAGGATTCAGCCTGCGTTTGCAATGTAAGCGGAAAAAATGTAATTTATTACGACATCACATTGGAAACCTCAAAAATAACAGTATTTCTCCACTATTTAATGGTGTTTTTATACATATGAACCTTTCTCTTTAATCACTCTATCTATTAAAAAAAACCGCATCAAAATCCGTTGCGTAGTTTTAAAGATTTAAGCGCACATGGGGATATAGGTATATAGGGACAGAGAAAGCGACTTTGTTTTATACTATGTAGTGATTTGTGTTTTAGCGACATCTACATTCGAAGCATTATATTCAGATTTTAAAAAAAATATCTGAAAAAGTTTTTGGTCGTGACATTTGTCGGAAGCAGGATATCACGACCAGAAAGGTTTCATTTCTTTATTTTTAAGATTATTTTCAATAATCTTAAAAATTAATCTTAAAAATTTTAAGTTAGAAATAGTGGATGTATTTTCATACCTCAACTAAATGATTGCTAATATTTATTAATATTTGAACATTTTTACATTAATAATAACTCTAAAGTGTTGTGATACCTGCTATTTACATGTGGTAGTGTAGGCAGACCCTGCCAGCATATATTTCTGTTCATACACCAGAAAACAGATTTCTACTTCAACAAACTTATTTTGTGCACGTGCGGTCATGTCGAGTGTTGATTTTGCGATGGAGGTGGCGGAGCTGCAGACCATGGTGGAGGAGAGAATGAGCTCATTTGAGGCGCAACTAAAGTCTGCTGCCAACAAGCCGGCCGATCTTCCCACACTGACAGCTGACTTCAATCTGTTCCGGCAGTTTGTTTGGAAAGCTCTGGGAGTGGTGCGTTCTCAAGTAGCTGGCCTTGCGGAAGTCGTGGATGCGCAAGAGATGAGGTCGCGTGCGAAAGTCCTGCTGATACATGGTGTTTCCGAGTCCGAGTCCGAAGAGGCGACGCAGAAGGTAGTGGAGCTAGTGCGCACCAAGTTAGACTTTAGTGGTGACTCCATCAAGCTCTGCCATCGCCTGGGTGTGAAACCTCGGGCTCAGACACGCCCTCGGGCAATTTTGGTTCGCTTCAAGCAGCTCAACATCCGGGCCGCGGTCTGGAAAGCGAAGACGTCGCTCAAGGGCTCAGGCATCACGGTGTCAGAGTTCCTCACGCGGACGCGACACAACATCTTCCTGGTGGCACGAAAACACTTTGGGATGGCGCATAGTTGGACGCAGGAGGGCCGCATCGTCATCCAGCTAAAAGACGGGACCCGTATCAAAGTGGTGGCGGCTGGAGCGTTAAAGGTGCTAACAGACAAACATCCTGCGGTCTTGAGTGGTGACGACGGCTTAGGTGATAGGCCGAAGCCCCGGTCCTCGGACCGCATCAACAAGGGAAAGTCGAAATGAACTTTCAAGTTATTTCAGACACAGGCACTTCTAGATCGACATCTAGTAACTAAATGGTAAAATATTCTCCAATGTTGCTTTTCTTGATTCTCGGCTGCTCACAAAGAGATATACATGGCTACACGTAATTTGCAAAGACAATGTTTGTAATGTAATTTGTTTTGTTTGTTTCGCTCCTTGACAGCCACCACAGATTCAGTATGCACAGAATAAACCTCTTTAAATTTTTCAATTGTCAATGATCTTTTTTTTTTCTATATTGATCTAAGTGGGAAAAGGCAAGGACATTATCATCTCTGATTAATCGTGTTAGAATATTTTTACCCTGTCCACTGCTCGTGTATTGTTTTTTTCTTTCGATTTATAACTGTCTCGGTTTTTAAAAGTTGCTTATACGTACCTATATTGAAATGTATCATACCTTATGTGAGTTATTTATAATGTTAAGTAGCCGTGAATTTTGTTTGTTCGGTTTAGTTATTAGAAACATGTTTGTCCTCATGTTAAATGCACTTTTTAAATCTGTTTTATTATGCTTCTGCCTAGTTCCGCTCGCCTCTTCTACTGTTAACATGTTTTCTACTTTTTTCTCTGTTCATCCAAGTGGGAAAAGGCAAGGGCATTGTCACTTGTGATTATTTGTGTTAGAACAATTTTACTTTCTCTACTGCTCATGTATTGTTTTTTTTTAACTGTCCTTTTTTATAAAGTGGCGTATATGTACCTACATTGATGTGTATAATAAGTTATTTATAATGTTATGAAGCTGTGAACTTTTTGTCCTGTTTCGTTATTAGATACAAGCTTGCCGTATTTAAAATGCACTTTTAAATCTGTTATTATTATCTTTCTGCCTAGTTCTGTTCGCCTCAACTACTTTTAATATGTTTTCTGCTTTGTTCTGTTTTTTCACACTGCTGGCGGGTGATGAGGAATCGCCTACAGGGAAAACCTTTTTATTAGTTAATAATATATACTGTATACTATATATAATATATATATATATATTTATGACCACATTATCCGACGATTCAGATAATTATTTTTCAGTTACCTCGTCTGATGAGTTCTTTAGTGACGATAGTTCTGACAATGGATGTGTTCTTCCACTAGATGAAAAACTTGACTTCACATTTTCTAAATACCCCAAAAATTTCAATTTTGTACATATCAATGCTCAAAGCATACCCTCTCACTACCCCGATCTTCTCAGGTCATTTCCAAGCAAACACATCCATGCTGTACTCGTTTCAGAAACTTTTCTTAAGCCTACATTGCCATCTACTTCTTTTTCACTTCCCGGGTTCCAACTGATCCGTAACGACAGAACTGGAAAAAGTTGTGGTGGTGTTGCCATCTACCTCCGAAGCTGTATTCCTTATTCGATTGTTGCTCAGTCTCCTGCTCAGTATTCGGAGTCACCAGAATACCTTTTCTTAGAAATCATCGTTAATCACTCCAAAATTCTAATTGGTGTTTATTACAGTCCCAATCTCACTATTAATTACTTCTCATCACTCGAATCATTCCTTGAGGAACACTGCCCTCAGTACAATCATACTATTATCATGGGAGATTTCAACACCTGTCTAATAAAAAATGACCACCGCGCTAGAAAACTTAACTCCCTTGTGTCATCAGTAAATATGAATATTCTTCCCTTGGATGCTACACACCACTTTCCTAATTGTGAACCTTCTCTGCTTGATCTGATTCTTACTTCTTCACCTGACCATGTAAGTGAACATGGTCAGCTGACAGCGCCTGGCTTCTCATATCACGATTTAATCTATTTATCCTACAAGGTCCGTCCTCCTAAGATCAGGCGAAAGGTTCTCATGCAGCGAAATTTCAAGGATATTAATCTGGAGCGCCTAAGGGAAGACGCGCGTGGCTTGGATTGGTCTGCTGTTCTTAGTTCCTCTTCTACAGATGTTATGGTTGAGGATTTCACCTCCAAACTTACGGCTCTATTTGATATTCACGCACCTCTCAGACCCACACGTGTGAAACATTTACCAGCTCCATGGCTAACAGAGGACATTCGGAGAATGATGGTGAAGAGGGATAGAGCCAAGATTAAACTTAAACATAATCCTTCCGATGCAAATCGCACCAAGTACAGGCTGCTCAGGAATCGGTGTAACAGGATGTGTAGGGATGCCCAAAGACGCCACATTCATAATACTCTCGAAAATAGCTCTCCCGTCAATGCTTGGAAATTTCTTAAAACTCTTGGAGTTGGTAAAAAGTCTTCTACTGTCAGTAACAACATCGACATCAACGCCCTTAACAGGCATTTCTCCTCTCCTCTCACCACCATTGATCAAGTGGTAAAATGTCAAACTCTTCTTCAGCTTTCAGCTTTACCAACTCCGGAGCATGCTTCATTTACATTTCGCCAAGTCACTGACCGTGAAGTTAAGCTGATCCTGAATTCAATTTCAACAAAAGCTGTAGGTGCCGACTGCATTAGCCTCGACATGCTCTCACCACTGCTGGCCGAACTGCTACCTATAATTACATTTATTCTAAATCATTCCCTATCCAGTGGATCTTTTCCGAGTACCTGGAAAAGGGCTTACATCATTCCTGTCCCAAAAATTTCAAATCCTTCTTCTTTCAGTCAATATCGCCCTATTTCTATTTTACCTGTATTGTCAAAAATTCTGGAGCGCATTGTTCACCAGCAGTTGGCCAGCTTCCTTGCCGGCAATCACTTGCTGAACCCAATGCAGTCAGGTTTCCGACCTTGCCACAGCACCGTTACTGCTCTCGTCAAAGTAACTGAAGATGTCCGAACAAATATGGACAACAAGAATCTTACAGTCTTAACTTTGTTGGACTTCAGCAATGCATTCAACACAGTGGACTTTGACATCATGCTTGGTATTCTACGAACGCTTAACTTATCTCCGGCAGTGCTTGACTGGTTCGCGTCTTATCTCTGTGGTCGACATCAGTGTATCAGAATTGACAATGTGTGTTCTGACTGGGCTGATTTAACTGCTGGTGTTCCACAGGGTGGCGTGTTATCTCCTCTGTTATTCTCTATATTTATTAATCTAATTACAAATATGTTAACTTCTCTTTACCACCTTTATGCCGATGACTTACAGCTGTACTTGCATTGCTCCTTTGATAATTTGGCACATACCGTATCAGAAATGAATGTGAATTTGGATCATATCCTAAATTGGACAAAATCATTTGGTCTGACGGTAAATCCTATGAAATCACAAGTCATAATAGTCGGCAGCCCTAGACTTGTATCGAAGATTGATCACAATACATTACCAGCGGTAATCTACAATGAAGTAGTTATACCGTACTCTAAAACAGTAAAAAATCTAGGCATTTTAATTGATGACACCCTGTCATGGGCGCCCCAGGTAAATGAGATCAGCAGGAAAATCTTTGCTGCCGCCCACTCTTTAAAACGCTTACAGAGTTTCCTTCCAATCCGTACCAAAATCACGTTGACGCAAACTCTCCTACTTCCAATTTTAGATTATGCAGATGTGTGCTTTTTGGATTTAACTGAAGTTCTCCTTGATAAATTGGAACGTTTACAGAATCTCTGCATTCGCTACATATATGGTCTGCGTAAATACGACCATGTATCGCAGTACCGTCGTCAGCTTAAATGGCTACCCATTCGTTATCGAAGGAACTGTCACATACTCACTCTTCTTTTTGGGGTCTTAAATAACCCTCACTCTCCTGAGTACCTTCGTTCCCGATTCTTGCACCTATCTTCACACGGTCTCCCTCTACGTTCTAGCGACGACAGTATCCTTGCGATTCCCCGCCATACAACTTGCTTCTTTTCCAACTCCTTCACTGTACATGCAGTACGTCTGTGGAACTCGTTGCCTTCCTCCGTCCGCTCTTGTCAAACTATCGGCTCTTTCAAGTCGAGAATCAAGGAGTTTTATTTAAATGAAATCTGAATATACTATTTTTATCGCTGTACATCTTTCTTTTTATTATCATCAAAGAAATAGGTATATATTTTTGTTTTGTTTTAATTTGTTCCTAAATTGTGGATATACAATATATATTTTAGTATATTGTATTATATATATTAGTTTATTTTATTCAAAGTATGCTTGTATTGTCATGTAAATTATGGTTTATGTATGTTTATACTGTATGTATATATTTTTATTTTATTTGCTTTATTATTTTCCTTTCAAATTGCTATTGTGTACCTACCTACAGATATTTTAGATTGTCTCTCCTCATCACCCCAAAGGTTGACTGGAAGAAATCACTCCTAGTGATAAGTCCGCCTTTGTGCAATTTTGTTGTTGTTTCGAATTGTTTTTGTAATTGTACTTGTTTTCTATTGCACAATAAATAATTTATTCATTCATTCATTCAAAATCTCATTACAATGCTTCCAATGTAGATGTCACTTAAACTCAAATGAATAGTTCTACATATGTGTTTTCTTGAATTTTTTGTATGAGAAAATTAATTTGTGAACGAAAAGTCAAATGAGAAAAGGATCACCTTGTCACAGTCTCAGACGAAGAACAATAAGTAAAAACTCAGCCAATTAGTACAATGACATATTATAGAAACAGAATTCGGTAATTTCAGCACATCATATGAAATATGGGGGACGCATCATAAAGTCCAAAAAGCACGAAGTCCAAAACCCATACCGTCCAAAACACTAATGAATTCGGAACTTTTTCAATTAGGTTAGGTTAGGTTAGGTTAGATTATAATATTTTCATTTATAAATGTATGCAAAAATACATACTTTTGGATGTTCTGGGTTTTGGACCTTATGCTTTTTGGACTTTATGAAGGCGACCCAAATATGGTCTATGTTCAATAACTACATAGATGGCAAGCTGCGTGATGCACTTAGATCACACTGCATTTCTTACCGTGCAAGTCGAAGGACGCGTATAAGAAATTTGTCATTCCTTTCGGATTTCACGTGAAACTGTAGGTCTCCCTCGGTATACAATGAACGAAGGTCGAAGCGGCATCCAGTTCAATGTAGACGTGCAATATAAGAAAGATCCTGGCATGGCACCTAATTCTAATGTGGTGTGTTGGGCAAACATTATGTCAGTTGGTGAGTATTTTTCTTTGTCAATATAAATGTCGCTATTCCAACACAAACAAGGCATTAAGTGCTACCATTGTGCATGATTTAAGTGCAATAAAGGTTTTTTTATTTGATTTGAATTGAAATCGAAAAATCGACCTAAATGTGGTCTATTGCCGGAGCAGCATGACAAAATTAAATATCTGTCGGACGCACCAATCGCTGATTTTCTGCATACCTCAGCATATGAATGGTCGTCTTGGTTGGTCCCCATTAGTCAGCATATTACGAATAGCCACATTCAGTAACTAACCGTGCGTCGTGGCAGAAACGCATGCCTCATCCAAACTTCTGATTTCAATCGATGGTGGTGTTTGATTTGTGTGCGTTCATCAGAGGGTCGTTCCTTAAGTGTAATTTTATTAATAATATATTTAGGATTCTGAGGATTTGTGAGTTAATCTGTGATTTTAAGATTTAGATGCCTAATTATAGTGTTTTTTTTCAAACTATACATGAAGATTTCTGAAGCGCTCATTTTGCATGAAATTTAAAAATAATCATCAGGTTTGGGCGAATTTCTTCCGTATCTAGCAGTGGCAGGACTCTCAGCACGTGAAAATGTTCACGCTTGACCAGTTTTTTTTTTAAGTGGACTTTTTTATGTAACTGGACATGACTGACTAATACCACGCCCACTTTCATGATATTCACACTGCGTTCCCGGAAATTAGGTGCCATGCTAGGACTTTCCCATTATCAGCATGGTTACATTCCAACCAGCCCGGTCTGGCTTAAACCCTACACCCGGCAGGGAAAGGGGACCTACCGTTTTACATGGATTCTGAACCATGGAGCAAGCTCCGACTACTGGTTTCTGTGCACCGTGCATTTACTTTATAGATAAGAGTTTTTTTCCATGATAACAAAACGTTAAAATTCAACTCGGACTTCATGAGCCCAATTCTTGTGCTAATTATTTTACATACGGAATACACACTCCGGAATCGTGACTGAATCGGTAAACTAATTCGACCTATCCGGGGCGATTCCATAGTATATTAACTTGTCGTGTGAACAAGCAGGTGAGCGATAAAATCTGACGTTTAGTTGCATTTTGTACCATGTTAACTGCAAAGCGATGTTTTATTTGGCCAAGTGAACTGAAATTTAACCGTTAGCATGGTACGAAATGAAACTAAACTTCAGATTTTTGTCAGCCTCAGTGGCCCAGTGGCGCGACACTTCGGCGATCGCTCTCCGAAGTTAAGCAACGCTGGGTCCGGTCTGGTCTTGGATGGGTGACCATTCGACCGTTGAGAGAGGCTGGCCGTGGTTCGGATTCCACGTTAAGCTGTAGGTCCCCTTCCTTACTTACTAGGTGGTAGGGCTTATCCCGCCCGGGTTGGTACCATCGCATTGGATGAACGATGGTCGAAGCGGCAATGAAAATTGTCCGTGTTTTCCATCCAGTTCAATGTAGCCGTGCAATATAAGGAAGGTCCTGGCATGGCACCTAGTTCCCATGTGGTGTGTTGGGCTAATACCATGACAGAACTTGTGGTATAAGCCATCCATGTCCAGTCACATAAAAAAAAAAAAAATTTAATCACTCACTTGCCTGTTTACCCCGGCATGATAATTTACAATGGTAACCCCTCTCGTGCATTTACTGATCGCATATGGAAATGGATAGGTAATTTTTCGTTAGCGCTGAATTCGGAAAAACATTCAATTACCAGAATACCGAAGTAACGTCAAAGTGGATTCCTCTCCTGAGAACACTCCTGATTCATCAGCGCGGAATTCCCAGAATCGACCCGCAGGCTGCGCCCAGACGGGACGGCCCAATCTGTGCACTCCCGGGGCAGTCGTATCAGTGCGATAGCTGACATTAAAAAAAAAAGGGGTAATGCATCTAACTATCAGTGAAAAAGAAATGGCGGGAGCATGCGCGCGGCGTATGCACCGCGCCGGGGTCGCCGCTTGAGGCGTCGCGGGGTTATCGGCGCGGCGGTTTTGGGCGCGACGCTCGCCGGCCGGCGGCCAGTAGAGGCGGCGCGCGCGCGCGGACGGCCAGCGAGCATGAGCGACAAGTTCACCAAGTTCCACGCGCAGGTGACGCAGGACTGCGGACGCGCGCTGGCCGCGCTCGGCGCCGCTTACGCGGCCGCCTACTACCGTACGTACAGCTCTTTTACTGATTCCGTACGTACCGCTCTTTTACTGATTCAGGACGTACCGCTCTTGTACTGATTCCGTGCATACTATTATTTTACTGATTCCGGACATACAGCTCTTACTGATTCCGGACGTACCGCTCTTTTACTGATTCCGGACGTACCGCCCTTTTACTGATTCCGGATGTACTGCTCTTTAACTGATTCTTTACGTACCGCTCTTTTCCTGATTCCGTACGTACCGCTCTTTTACTGATTCCGTACGTACCGCTCTTTTACTGATTCCGTACGTACCGCTCTTTTACTGATTCCGTACGTACCGCTCTTTTACTGATTTCTTACGTACCACTTGTTTACTGATTCCGTACATACCGCTCGTTTACTGATTCCTCACCGGAAAGCGAAAACTAAACTATCACTTCGTCCTGTCCGTCTGTCCGGTCCACTGAAGAGGAATGAAGAAGCGCTCGATATCGCGTCTCCGCCCTATGGTCAAATTGACGATATAATTGTTTGGGAATCCGGCGGATACCACACAGTCGAAACATCGCAACCGCGCGCGAATGTGCTCTAAAATGCGTTCAAGTCACTTCCCACCCATAACAAACTCTCCAATAATTCTGTGACTATATTTGCATGGGGCATGTACAGTCGCATTCAAAAGTCCAGTAGCACATTCCAACGCAATTGCAATGAAGGGCTCGCACCGCGCGGAGGCACGCGGAGGTGACACGGGAGGAGGGGATAGCACCGCCCGAGCGGGTTGCGGCAGGACGCCCCGCCTGAAGAGGGGGGAAGGGGCACGCAACATGTGCAAAACAAACCCGACCGTAGGGTGCTACTGGACTTACATATGTGGATAATGGTAGTTTTGAAAATTGGAGACGGCGGGTCTCATAGTAGGCGCACTAAATGGCATATCTCCTTCCTTTTTTAGGGTTCCGTTGGCACCCCTTCCGTCCGTCCGTCCGTCCGTCTGTCACAGGGCTGTATCTCATGAACTGTAATAGGTAGGCAGCTGAAATAATTCTGTGACTATATTTGCATGGGGCATGTACAGTCGCATTCAAAAGTCCAGTAGCACATTCCAACGCAATTGCAATGAAAGGCTCGCACCGCGCGGAGGCACGCGGAGGTGACACGGGAGGAGGGGATAGCACCGCCCGAGCGGGTTGCGGCAGGACGCCCCGCCTGAAGAGGGGGGAAGGGGCACGCAACATGTGCAAAACAAACCCGACCGTAGGGTGCTACTGGACTTACATATGTGGTTAATGGTAGTTTTGAAAATTGGAGACGGCGGGTCTCATAGTAGGCGCACTAAATGGCATATCTCCTTCCTTTTTTAGGGTTCCGTTGGCACCCCTTCCGTCCGTCCGTCCGTCCGTCTGTCACAGGGCTGTATCTCATGAACCGTAATAGGTAGGCAGCTGAAATGTTCACAGAGTGTGTATTTATTTTGCCGCTATAACATCAATTAGGCAAAATAAAAAAAATATAAAAAATAAAGGGAGGACCCATACAAAAAACTAGATTTTTTTTGTGTTAAATCTTGTACGATGGTTCGGAACCCTTCGTGTGCGAGTCCGACTCGCACTTGGCTGGTTTTTATCTGTGGTCGGTCCCTATCCGAAGGGCTCGCAGCCCAAACTACGGGTCGGGCTGCTTGGATCAGAGTTCTGCGGGAGTTGGGGGGAGCCTATCATCGGGTTCGACCTTCAGCCCCCAAAATTGAGGTCGGACTCGCTGGGGCATGTGGTTAGCTGCAGGAGCGAGGAACCTCGTTGTCCGGCAAGCACGTCGCGTGCGGGCTGCCCGCTCGGACTCTCATGAAGCAAAGGTCCTGGCATGGCACCTAATTCCATTTAGGAATGTGATGTGTTGGGCTAAAATAATGACCGTAGGTTTGGTATCAGCCATCTATCAGTTCCCATGGTGATATTTAATTCAACACACTTAGATTTTTTTATGGAACCTGACACGAACGGGTAACATCACACAAATACCGTTATGATATTAGCCCAGTACACCACATTTCCGAAGGAATCACAGGTGCCATGCCAGGACCTTCCCTTTATGAGTACGCCTACATTGAACTGGATGGAAAACACGGACAATTTTTCATTGCCGCTTCCACTATTGTGTCATCCAATGCGGTGGTACCAACCCGGGCGGGCTTAACCCTACCACCTAGTAAGGGAATGTGACCTACAGTTTTACATGGGTTCCGAACCATGAAACAGTTCGCATTCATAACGAAATGCAATGTAAAGATTAAACATTATCATGCTCATATCCCTAAATTACCGGTAGGCAGGGGTCACAAGAACAATGTCCCACTTCATAAAAACGCGTAATTGTCATAACAGCGACCTAGCTTTTTATGTGTTTTTCTCATAATGCGTTGCTTGCTATGGATTCCCTGAATGCATATATTTCGTGATATTTCACATCTCTGTGTTGCAATGCTATAAACTGTGTCAAGCATTTGATTGGTGCATAAAATGCTGCACTTACCATTTCCAATGTCGTGCTTGCATGCACCAAGTAAAGTGAGGTGATTCATTGCCTTGGATGCTAACACGATTCTATCTTTATACGGGTGAATTTTTCAAGTGTGCCTTCAAGGCGAAATTGAATCCGAAACTATGAGAACACTCAAAGGAGTCATGGGCCGATTTTAAAGGTACCCAAAAGGTAAAAAACGGAACCCTACTACTAAGCATCCGCTGTCCGTCCGTCCGTCCGTCACAGGGCCGTATCTCATGAACCGTAATAGGTAGGCAGCTGAAATTTTCACAGAGTGTGTGTTTATTTCGCCGCTATAACAACAAATAGTTAACATAAAAAAAATATAAAAATTAAAGGGTGATTTGATTGAAAAACGTAATTTTTTGGTTTTGATGGCACGGAAACCTTCGTGTGCGAGTCCGACTCATACTTGGCCGGTTTTTATAAAAACTAAACTTGCATTATTAGATTAAAAAAAAAAATTTTGCTAGGAACCGAATTTTGTTAAAAATTACTTATTTATTTATTTGATGAACGAGCAACCTAAGCTGGTGTGTCCATGTCTGGGTTCACTGGTGCTTTGTTATTACGGTTACTTTAGTTAGTGTTTTTAGGTGTTTGTCAACCCATCCATATTATCCATATAATCGCATAGGAAGCCGGCCGCGCGTCATGTGCCACAAAGTCCAAATAGACTAGAAGTTTGCGACAAAAATGGTTACGATAAAGTAAATGGCTGAAACTGGGTTCACGGGATAAAGACCAACCCTCTGAAGATGAATGTATGGGTCTGCCTGCGCCAAGTGGTTGCGTTACGTAGATAAGGCACCTAAAAAGTTGTTATGGTAAAAATATATATATATATGATAAGGTAAATGGCAGCAAATAACGAAGCATGAAAGTATCTGCTACATATCAGCTACATTGAACTAGATGGAAAACACGGACAATTTTTCATTGCCGCTTCGACCATCTTTTCATCCAATGCGATGGTACCAACCCGGGCGGGCTTAAACCCTACCACCTAGTGGGGGAAGGGGACCTACAGTGTTACATGGATTCCGAACCATGGAGCAGCTCGCATTCGTGACGAAATGCACTTATCGAACTCTGAAAGAGAAAGACAGTGGTGCAAGTTGGTATTTAACCCGGGCCTCTGGTACGCTAGGCCAGTCCCCGCGCCACTAGGCTACGAGCCGCTCAAGTATACCAATACTGAACAAATCTTTGGTTGCATTTCGTAGTTATAGGCTATTCAGGTTACAGATATGACTTTAGGTATATTTCCGTATTTAATTAAAAAACCGATTGGTTATTGTTGTATAATTATTAGGTATCAATATTTCTAGACAATCAGTATATTCATCAGCAGGTACATACCCACATCTATTTTATATAGGCATCTAGGTAACGCAACCACTTGGCGAAGGCAGACCGACATATTTAGCATCAGAGGATTGGTCTCTAACATATGAACCCAGATTCAGCCACTTACCTTATCGTGACCAAGCATGTCGCGAATTTGATCCCGAAATGCATTCTTCGAGTCAGTGGCCTGAGTCTGAGTTCTCACCAAAATTGGCGTTTACGGCAAACCGATCGACTGGCGTTTTCTCCGAACTCCATACAAGTTTTTACTAGATATTCTGTGGGTTTACTTCTTCAAGCTGTCAAAGTCAAACGCGGACTTCCGATTTGTATGAAAACGCGGAGTGGACATAAACGGCAACGTCGACGTACTTACGGCAACGTTGAGTAACCTGTCAAATCAAGCTCGGACTCGCAAATGTTAGTTCGCTTAACGCCCGCTGCGCGCGCTCTTCAATTTCTCCATACATTTGAAAACGCCAGTCGATCGGTTTGCCGTAACGCCAATTTAGGTGACAACTTAGACTACCGGCTCAGTTCCCACCAACACAAAATAATTAGTAATAGTACTAAGCCAACACTAACAATCCAATACGTTTGGGACTATATTTGCGTGTAGTATGTACGTTTAAAGCCGGGTCCAGTGCTATAATAAAACTCTGTTAGCAAATATGGTTAGCGGACATGTTATAATAACTATGCATCTCGTGCTGCGGGAAGTATGCCTCCAGTGACGTTTTCTCAGATCTTTTCATATATGAGATTAGCGTCGACATATGACGTCATAATGAAAGTCGAGCCCAAAAAATATCTTTAATACTTTTCTAGAGACGCTGTGATAAGCTGTGTATTTCTTTCCTTTAATTATTTTTTAAAAATCTCTTTGGTGTTGTTTAGTGCTGCTTAGTGATGTTTAGTGTTATTTGGTGCTGATTGACGAGCTTTATGCTGTTGCTTAGTGCTGTTAGGTATGATTTAATCTTAGTTTGTTTTTTGTGGTACGTCAGCGGATTGCCTCGTTGCGCACCATATCCCGTGGCGATATTCCCATCATGGCTCGCTGCATTGCTCGCTGGGCAACTTTCAATTTCTGAACAACGGCGACCGTCAGGAGAACGTTTCACACCCGTACATCATAACCGGGAGGACGCACTGGTCATATATTCTAGTCTTTAAATTTTACGGAAGGTCAGACCTCACAGCGAATTTAAGTTTTCCGAAGGTAGCCCAAACCAGTCTTATTTGATGTTTTAAAAAACCACAACGTATGAACCCAAACAACACTAAATAACACCAGAAAACCCTACTCAATAAAAAACAACATAAAACACCAAATAACCTACATAAAAATGTTAACTAATCATGCTGTTTACTTTTTCTATCTTTTTTCATCACTTTGCCATTAAAACTTTTTTTCATTTGGTTGTTGAATATTGCAACCACCTACAATGTTTACGCATATTATACCTGTTGCGTGTGTGCGGTCGCAATGGCGATTTACGTCGAAATCGTTATACCTACCGCCGCTTAAAATCTTCGGTGTGCCGCAGCCTACTGTCGCTTGCATTTCAAGCGTGCATGCAGCATTAGGCACATGACCTATCTAATATAAATAATCCGAACTGAAAGACTAATATTGAAACTCGTAAACTTTTTTACGATTTCAAGAAATATCACGAGAAAAAGGGAATTGTGATTTTTTTTATGTGTTCGGTATTTTTCCGTCCACAGATTTACCTATCCAAAATGGATGTTGCTAGTGAGCTGACCTGAAGGACCAATATTCGCCAATATTGCAATCGATAAACTTTCTTAAGAGTTCAACATAAATCACGCGGAAGAGGCGATGTCTCACGGTTCAAGAGTCGTGAATATGCAATATCAGTTCGGTGTGTTTCCGTCTACATATTTGCTAATTAAAATAATCGATACTTTTAATGAACTGGGGCCACTGGAAGATAACCCATAAAATTGCATGGTTTAGTAACGTGTCGAACTCCGCCGCGACAGGCACGTTCTGAAGGTGGAGCCCTCGTGAGTCTCCGATGCGTCGAGCAGCTACCCCTGCTCTTTACCCGCTGTCTAAACTAAGCATTATACTTATGTCCCGCGTATTTTTTTAAATAGTTATATAGTATGGTTTTGAGGCGTGGCATTCAAAAGTGCTTTGTCCGAACTGACTTAGGAAGCGCTTAATGACTTCTGACAACTTTTTAGTAATTATTCAATTATTTATTCTAGATAATTGCTTATTCATTATATCACTGAGCACAGTACTAAAGTCGAATTTTAATTCGGTAAAATAAGCTGACACGGCGTCTTTAGCTAGTACACTGTTTATGACATACATTATTTGAAAATGTCGAAAATTTAGTCATTTCATTACGTCTTATTAGGAGATTACCATCTATTTTCTCGCTATATCTACTGTAAGAATAGCAATATTTCTTACTAAAACGGAGTGAACGGTGAACGGAACTGAAAAATGTTATACAAACAACAATCACTATAACAAAAAAAGAAAGAACTTCTTAGATTATTGTGAGGAAGTGTGTAAAATGTTGCCATTTGCATTTTGCATCTTGTAGCACTATGCCCCTTCAAATTATCTCATAACTTCAGTCATTTTAACCAAATTAAGGTCCTCAATTCGTCGGAATATTTTGTTTAATTTTTTAGTTTTGTTGCTATGGGGCTCTGCCGTCTGCTTCACAAAGTACAATTTTTCGCTAATCTTAGTTCCTGTTACGACTATTTATTTCAACCTAAGGTTCAGCTTTTTTTCTTAGCTTATTTGCACAATGATACATGTATGAAGTCACTTGGCGAAAACATAAACTTTTACACTCATAAGCAAACAAAAGAGCGTCTGATATCGGAACCGTGACCTTGTAAACCTCGTCCATGATATGCTTTTGTCAATCATATATCTCTGTAAACGGGGTTTATCGGGGTATATAAATGGGGTATAAACGGGGTATATGTACACCTCCACAAACATGTGGAAGATGCAACATGTCCACAAAAAAGACAATGTGCATAGTGTATGATTTCGTAAGATTTACGAAAATTTTAATTTCAAAACGACTTATAGCTAACAGTAAACCACGACCGCTGTAGTCAAAAATCTAACAAAAACCAAATGGATTAAAAATTTTGATTAATGTCTGATGACTAATCTTTTTAAGATGTTCTTACTCTATCATTGCGTAATCCACCTCCAAAGTTATTGTATAAAACGCGCGAAAAATTCGAACTTTCGGTCCTTATAACTTAGAAACCAAACACAATTTTACAATGCCAATGGTCATCAGACATCTAGTTCGATCAAATAAAGCTATTTTGAGCAACATTTTGGATCTCTGACTAGAAATATGGGCGTGATCTTCTTTCCCCTTTTGTATGGGGAGGTGAGCGGGATGGGCCGCCTTAACCGTAACATATATGTACCGGCCGTGTTGCATGGAAATTATCTATCCATCGTAAAAGTAAAGTTTTTCCTGTTGGATTTTGTCGGTGGATTGTTGAGCTGATATCATGTTCAGTTACATAGAAAATACATCCTTAGCAGTCAATCTTATTGTTTATTATTTATTTATCATCCAGAGGCACATATTGCACGCGGATTAGACACATTTTATCTTTCATTAGTCATTTAATTCAGATGTCAAGTTTTTAGCCTGCAACGAATGAGGATCAAACGTTATAGGTACGCTTGTTTGGACATCGACACATAGTGGGAATCCCCTTATCAATTGACAGTTCTTCAAATAAGAATATAATAATGTGTGATTATATGATGTAATAGATATGTTGTGGAAAGAGAAAAGCTAACTGGATTGGATAGCCAAGTTCACATCTCTTATCAGCTGTTGGTTGTGATGACCCTTAAGCTAGCATCTTAATCACTGGTTATTATCTGACTAGTTGGGCTCGTCTATATAAGCGTATGTGGGCGTATTACGAGTTATGTATCGCCTCACTAAATCGCTTCGAACGCCCATTTCGCTAACTTATCCATTGAATAAACCTTTTTGACATTTATTCTACTTTGGCCGTCCATTGGTTTTTAGGGTTCCGTACCCAAAGGGTGATAACGGAACCCTATTACTAAGCCTTCGCTGTCCGTCCGTCCGTCGTCTGTCACAGGGCTGTATCTCATGAACCGTAATAGGCAGCCAGCTGAAGTTTTCACGGAGTGTGTATTTCTTTTGCCGCTATAAAAACAAATAGGTAAAATTAAATAATAATAAAAATTAAAGGGGGACCTCATACAAAAAACGTGATTTTTTGGTGTTAAATCTTGTACGATGGTACGGAACCCATCGTGTGCGAGTCCGACTCGCGCACCGGTTTTTTAAATTTGTGATGAAAATATTTCCTTAGAAGGAATGACTCGGAATCAGGATTCCAAACTACAGGGACTATTGGGTTTTAAATGAATTGTTGTGATCAAATTAAAATTTTCGTGTATGTTGCGGAATACCTAGTATTCCGGGAGGTCACGACATTTTTGGTCACGATAAGGTAAATTGCTGAATCTGGGTTCACATGTTAGAGACCAAACCTCTGATGCTAAATATGTCGGTCTGCCTGTGCCAAGTGGTTCCGTTATCTAGACCGGCTGATGAATATACTGATTGTCTAGGAACATTGATACCTATTAGTTATACAACAATAACCAGTCGGTTTTTTAATTAAATACTTACATATACCTAAAGTTATATCTGTAACCTAAATCGCCTATAACTACGAAATGCAACCAAACGTTTGTTCAGTTTTGGTATTGCTAAGCAAGTATGTACTGATACTTTCATGCTTCGGTATTTGCATCCATTTACCTTATCATAAATATGTTTTGTCACCATAACTACTTTTTCAGGCGCCTTATCTGCGTAACGCAACCACTTGGCACAGGCAGACTGACACATTTAGCTTCAGAGGGTTGGTCTTTATCCTGTGAACCCAGTTTCACCCATTTACGTTATCGTTACCATTTTTCATGACCTCCTAGTCTATAGATCTGATGTTGCGAGTATTGCTTTTCGACGGGTTTTTTCACTTCCGTTATCAAGTAGGTAAGTACTTATTGACATACTTCATACAGAACACGTAAAATTCGGGACAAAAAAATGTTAGTAGTGTCCGGAATAAATGCGGTGTCCGGTAGTGGCGGCTGGAAAAGTTGTCAACCCTCATTTCCCCCCACATTTCCACTGCTTCGACAGGAAGTATTGTCACGGGTATATTGAGCTGTCATTGAGCTTTAGGATATGGCCTCTGAGATGACTATTTGTGGTTCTAGTGAAGAGGTACTCCTAGACTAGGAGGTCGCGACAAAAATGGTAACGATGACGTAAATGGCTGAAACTGGTTTTACGGGATAAAGACCAACCCTCTGGAGCGAAATATGTCAGTCTGTCTGTTCCAAGTGGTTGCGTTACATAGATAAATCGCCTGAAAATCAGTACATACTTGCTTAGCAATACAAAAACTGAACAAATTTTTGGTTGCATTTCGTAGTTAAAGACGATTTAGGTTACAGATATAACTTTAGTTATATTTAAGTATTTAATTAAAAAACTGACTGGTTATTGTTGTATAATGAATAGGTATCAATGTTTCCGGACAATAAGTATTTTCATCAGCAGGTACATACCAGCATCTATTTTATAAAGCCAATCTAGATAACGAAACCACTTGGCGCAGACAGACCGACATATTTAGCATCAGAGGGTTGGCCTCTAACATGTGAACCCAGATTCAGCCATATACCTTATCGTGACCAAAAATGTCGTGACCTCCCGGATTATCCAGTTTTGGACAGTCGTAATGCTCATTGAGAATCTCGTATGTTTCTATGAGCTCGTCCCTTTCTCTACGTCTACGTTGTTCCAAGGATGTCAGCTTGACTTTTTTTTTATGTTAAGCGCGGCATAAGGCGTACGCCAGGACCCAAAGGTGTCCGACGACGCCCATGGGTTTTCGAACATTCAGGGGGGCTGCGAAAACCATGCCGGCCGGCCAGGTGCTTCTTCACACCACGTTTGAAGGACCCCAGGTCGTAATTTGGGGGAAATACTTCGGAAGGGAGTTCAATCCATTGTTTACCGACCCTATAGATAAAGGATCTAGAGGATCGGTGGGTTCTTATTGTTGGAATGTCGACTGTGAATTTGTGCATTTTCTTACTGTTCCGCGTTGACCGAACCTTTTAGTCTTTGTATGGTTTCTTCTTTAGTACTTTTGTTGTCTTGGTCGCTCTTCTTTGAACTTGTTCTAGGAGAGTAATATCTTTGACGAAGTAGGGATTCCATATTTGGAATCTATATTCCAGGAGTGGTCTAATGTGAGATTTATATATTTTGATTAACGTCTCTTTGGTTAGGTTCTGAAATGATTTCCGTATGACATAGAGTAGGGCGTTTGCTCGTTTAACTATTGTCTCTATATGATTTGTCCATTTTATGCCCAGAAATCTTTCGGTTACATCATGTAAATATGCAACTTAACCGAAAGTTAACTATCGGATTTCAGGTAGCTAGAGGTGGTGAAATCAGGGGTTAGACAAATAGCCAGACATTATACAGATAATCTGGAAAAAAATCATAATACATTTTTTATTTAAATTACATTTTGCGACTTCCTGAAAGTAACAATATACCCATGCGGGTAGGTATATTGCAGCAAAATGTAATTAATTAAATCAAGCAGAGCAAAGTAGGTAGCGTTGAACCTCCGACAATATTTTTTTGTCAAGTAGATTATACATTGTGTACAAAATGTTGCAATTTATTAGTTTCCTCTGATATCAGTTCGCTAAATGAAGTATTTTTATTGAGCACAACATTGTAACATTGTGATAATGGAGGTGAATTTGAAGGTGGTTCTGCGGGTGATTCTGGAGGTCAAGTGGGACAAAAATAAGTGTTTTCATTTTAGATTAATTTAGCTTTTTAAATATATTTTTAATAAAAAATAATAAAACAGCTAAGTCTTGACTCAAACCCAAAAGAACACGCAAAGCTTATTAAAGATGGCGTGTGACCGCAGCGGCATCACCTAAGAAACGTCAAAACTGTGGGTGTGTTCAAGATGGCTGCTCCATACCGTACCGAACAGAAAAGAACAAAAAAAAAAGAAATGAAATATTCCGGAAGGTCATGACATTTTTGGTCACGATAAGGTAAATGGCTGAATCTGGGTTCACATGTTAGACCAACACATTTAGCTTCGGAGGGTGGTTAGGCTTTAACCAATTTCAGCCATTTCCATTCAGTGTTCCGAATTTTTATGTTTTACAATACAGTAAGTAAGTAATTTTGACCAACACTTAAAACGTTTCCACGATGAGAATGTCTTTAGCGGCACGCTGCTAAAAACACGCGACATTAAAACAGCACACAGGTATTCATGTCATCTGGTGGTAATAGCCTGAATATGGATTTTAGGCTCTGCTTGGGTGAAGTTCCAAAACGCCATTGACCCAAACGGGGCTGTCAACATCAAAAAGCTGCACTTAACATCGAATAAGGGTTAGCGGGGTACTGCACCATATTCAGAATATTAGTGCCAATTTTTCTTAACCTACCAAAGGTTATGTTTATAAAAAAATCGCATTTTCGATGCTTGCACTTTGATTCATTTGCCTGCGCAAGAACCCAAAGAGCCTGGGTGTGGAACTGCCCAAAAAGTAAAAAATTAAATGGATCGATTATGTTGTGAAAAGAGATGTGCTGGGCTAATATCACGTTTGTCATAGCCCTGCCTGAACATGCAAAAAAATCCATAATAAAACAAGAGCTAATGTTAGAGTAGAAATTGCAATCAGCGACAAGTAGGTAATTTGTAATAGTTCCCACGTATACTGCATCACATGAAGAGTCCTTTACGCAGGCAATTAAGTCCCGGGAATTTAGATATAACTCGGGAACTGGCTACACTGCGTGTTTCATAGATAAATTGCTGGAAAGGGACCTTCCTATCGTTCTATTCGAAATTTGAAATGAATGAAGAGTTTCATTTGTTTTTATGTGTGTTTTTCTAAAGCAACTTTTTAGGGTTCCATACCCAAAGGGTGCAAACGGAACCCTAACACTAAGCCTCCGCTGTCCGTCCGTCCGTCCATTCGTTCGTCCGTCTGTCACAGGGCTGTATCTCATGAACCGTAATATGTAGGCAGCTGAAATTTTTACAGAGTGTGCATTTATTTTGCCGCTATAACAATAGGTAAAATAAAAAAAAATAAAAAAATTACCTACACGTTGTCCATACAAAAAAGATTATTTTTTTGTGTTAAATCTTGTACGATGGCACGGAACCCTTCGTGTGCGAGTCCGACTAGCACTTGGCAGGTTTTTTTAGTGGCGTCGTGATACTGAGAACATGTGGGTCTTGCACCACAACGCGCCAGCCCATTCCTCGTAACTTGTGCAAGAGTTTTTAGCGAAAAAGGGCATCCCAATATCGCCCCCAGACTTTTTCTTATTCCACATGATGAAGTTGCACGTGAATGAAACTCATCATAGCGGCGTATAGGCCAAGCAACCTGTAACTGTGGTGCTGAACGAGTTAATTTCGCAAGACGGAACGTTAGAACCGTTGTGTACAGTTAAGCGGGAGACTATTGTGAAGGTCGATATAACAATTTTGGTTGTAATTTAATTTCGTCGGTATACTGGTAAAACCCGCTATTTGACATTTTTTACTAAAATGAGTTAATAATGCAGTTCTACCTAATTTTCCAAGCTCTTTCTTATGGTAAAACCCATATTGCTATGATGTTTAGTTTTAAAGCTAGGTTGTGTAAACAGATGGACAATAACACCAACCGTAATGAGCTATTAATCTTTCAAGTCCATTTATCTCGAAATGCTAATTTCTACACTTAACCCTTTCACCGCTAGGAACGTATATATCCGTCAGAGCAAGGCATTCTGCAGGCGCCATCGTCGGATATATCCGACAGAAAACGACTCCACTTCAAACATTAATAAAACTTTACTGATTACGAAATAATGTGTTTTATTTACATAATTGCACAGTACATACTAGCGTTCATTAGATTTCTACTGTTTCAACAGTGGAAACACACTATTTGCAACAAAACAAACAACAATTCAATACTGCAGATTATCGAAATAATTGTAGTGTGGCGTATTGAGAAGGATTATGCCAAAAAACCTTGGCGGTGAAAGGGTTAAAGGGTTTTATCAGTATACGGAAGATTTGTTTGTGCCATTCCTCGTATATAGTCCTTGGTGATGCAATTATCAGTTCATCATACTTATGTTGCCAAGGCATGATTTTAATCCATCAGTAAACATTAAGAGTACCTATTGTATGTAATGTCATGACAGCTTTGATGTCACTGTAATCACATATGTAAGGTCGTTGGTACAATGCTCCGATTTGTGAAAGATTTGTTTTTGTGGCTTCATCTGCTTTTGTCTTAAACGTCTGCACATTGGTTCTAAAATTATACAAATAGAGTGCTTTGGGGATGCAGTTCTATGATAATTAGGCATCCAACCAATGGGCATTCGTTTTTTGTTTGCTGCGAAAAGCACATCGGCCGAACAGGTGATTCATCACATGATTTATAAGCAAAAATCAATGTTTGTTTCAGTTGAGTATGTGGACGTGGAGTATGGACGATGGCTGACATGGCTACTAACGCCACTCATCATCACATTTCTGCTGCCGGCCGTCATGCTCGTGCTCATCTACACCAGCGCTGTGATCTTCTACGTCTACAGGCTATACAGGTGCTTACCGAAACATCCTTCGTTACTTAACATTAAGTATGCCGACATGCAATACAGGCGTTGGCTGACATGGTTTCTGACGGCGCTCATCATCACGTCCCTGATGCCGGCCGTCATGCCCATGCTCATCTACATCACAGCCGTCATATTCTATGTCTATAGGCAATGCAGGTGCGTACTCAATACATCCTTCGTTACTTAACATTAAGTATGCCGACATGCAATACGGGCGTTGGCTGACATGGTTTCTGACGCCGCTCATCATCACGTCCCTGATGCCGGCCGTCATGCCCATGCTCATCTACGTCACAGCCGTCATATTCTATGTCTATAGGCAATACAGGTCGAGCGGCTCGTAGCCTAGTGGCGCGGGGACTGGCCTAGCGTACCAGAGGCCCGGGTTCGATACCAACTTGCACCACTGTCTTTCTCTTTCAGAGTTCGATAAGTGCATTTCGTCACGAATGCGAGCTGCTCCATGGTTCGGAATCCATGTAAAACTGTAGGTCCCCTTCCCCTACTAGGTGGTAGGGTTTGAGCCCGCCCGGGTTGGTACCATCGCATTGGATGAAAAGATGGTCGAAGCGGCAATGAAAAATTGTCCGTGTTTTCCATCCAGTTCAATGTAGCCGTGCCTCATAAAGGGAAGGTCCTGGCATGGCACCTAATTCCTTCGGGAATGTGGTGTATTGGGCTAATATCATAACGGTAGTTGTGTGGTATTAGCCATCCATGTCAGGTCGCATAAAAATAAAAATAAAAAACAAAAAAAAAAGGTGCTTACTCAATACATCCTTCGTTGCTTTACATTAAGTATGTGGACATGCATAACGGGCGCTGGCTGACGTGGCTTCTGACGGCGTTCATATCACGTCCCTGATGCCGGCCGTCATGCCCATGCTCATCTACGTCACAGCCGTCATATTCTATGTCTATAGGCAATACAGATGCTTACCGAATACGTCCTTCGTTACTTCACATTAAGTATGTGGACATTCAGTACGGGTGCTGGCTGACGTGGCTTCTGACGGCGCTCATAATTGCGTCTCAGATGCGGGCGTCATGCCCATGCTTGTCTACACCAGAACTAACGTCGAAGCGAACTTGTAGGTTTGTTAACATTGAATTAGGAAGCCTCAGTGCAGTGGAATTGACTGCTTGCAGTTCACGATATATCATCAACCTGTGACACGTGAATGAATAGTGAAGATCATTAATAAAATATCATCACAATATTTTTTTTAATAATTAATACTTTCGTTCCATTGGTGGCCAGACCGGCAGTTAAACCTGAGCATTATTTTGGTGGTTCACAGATGGTCAGCCATTGTATTGGCTAAATTTTTCACCATAATGCTCAATTTGTTTGTTAATTTGACTTTTTGAACACAACTCAAAGTGCTAAGTGCCGCTTCAGTGCTACCAATCAACGCAATGTCACGTGTACGATTTCAGGCGGCTGCGGCTGAGGGAGGGGGTGCAGGGCGATTGGAGGAACGCGGCTCGTCTCGCGGTGTGCGCGCTGTGGGACGCGCACGGCTGGCTGTGGCATGGTACGATGCAACCTAGTTTATTGTTATGCAAAATGCGCGAATTATGCTAATAAATTACTTCTTTGAAGTCGGAATAAGTATAGTACAGTTAAATATCATATATTTGTTGATATATAATTGAATAATTTAATGTGAATGACAAAACCATGTTATGTAATAAAATAACAAAATAATCGGTACGTCACAGAAAAGTTGTAATATCTATAAATTTACAAGCATCCTAAGAAACTTGCGTAGGTAAGCCTATTTTAAATTTCCTACGATTTTAAGTTTCATAGGACAACCTGTAAGTTTACGAATGTTACAACTTTCCTGCAACATTTATGAGTTTGATAACACTTTAACAGGGAAATTAATTAAATTAGTTCAGTCTTAAAATAAAACCTGACACCTGTATATGCATATACCCCAAAACTCAACGTCAAGCGTACACTGGGTGAGAGGGCATTTAATTTAGGTTTTTATAAAAATAAAATCAATGTAAAGAAAACTTACTGAATATTATCAGCAAGAAATGAATAAGATTGAGACGCATCAGCCAAGGAAGGCTGCCAGTCTAGAATTGGTTCAGTGGCAATAGGCTTTTTTGAAAAAATTAAATCTACATATCAGACCACATATTTATAGGTGCCTAGTCTATCGGTGCACTCCGCCGCCCCCATATCACGGTCAGACAGCGAGGCCCTGAACTCTTTCTGGATCAGTCGGCCGATAGTACTTTCCCTAACAGGATGCGAGATAGCGGGTCGGGAGCGTATCCTGGAAGGGCTTTCCTGCCCCACAATATTTATTTCATACAACTTTTTGTACTTTACAATGCCGATTATCCAGACAAGATGATTTTGATAGTTATGTATTTAATATATAAATGGCATAGCTACCTACGAAATCCCTCAAAATACATGAATTGAAATAAAATTTGTGCTCAGGAAATAAAAAACACGTTGCCAATTCTTATAGCCAAAGATCTAAATTGATACATGTCATGAACGACATTTGCTTAAAGCACTTTTCGTGGCACACCAACGTCACACTGTGACAGCCAAGCGGGTTGTGATTTGTGATGTGAGACCTGTACGTGAAGTGACACATATATTTATGAAAACTTTTGCCTTAATACATATCTGAACACTTGGAGTTCGATCCCAATATCGAGGGCCGCTTTTCCAGACAGCACAACCTTAATTCGAGTTGCGAGCTCCACCTGAGCCCGTAGTCCCAGCTGTCACCTAAATTGGCGTTTACGGCAAACTGATCGACTGGCGTTTGGAAATGTATGGAGAAATTGAAGAGCGCGCGCGCGTGGGCGTTAAGCGAACTAACATTTGCGAGTTCGAGTTTGATTTGACAGCTTACTCAAGATTTGTAAAAACGTCGATGTTGCCGTTTACGCCGACTCCGCGTTTTCATACAAATCGGAAGTCCAAGTTTGACTTTGACAGCTTGAAGAAGTAAAACACACAGAATATCTAGTAAAAACTTGTATGGAGTTTGACATTTGGCGTTCGAAGTTCCGTAAACGCCAGTTTAAGTGACAACTGGGACTAGCAGCTCAGATTCCTCCACATCGGGATATTCCACGGCTATAGCGTGCTTTCGCCGGCAGGTTACGAGATATCTGGCCTGGAGAAGATCCCCGAGGGACCCTGCCTGTTCATCTACTACCACGGAGCGCTGCCCATAGACATGTACTACTTCATCGGGCGCATGTACCTGATGCAGAGGCGTCTCGTGCACACCGTCGCCGATCGCTTCATGTTCAAGATACCCGGTGAGTTCGACGTGAAACTTCAGAGGATGTCGCGTAGAAGTATGGAGGTGAAGAAATAACAGGAGAATGGATGGAACTAAAAAACCGGCCAAGTGCGAGTCGGACTCGCACACGAAGGGTTCCGTACCATCGTAAAAAAAACAAACACGTTTTTTGTACGGAAGCCCCCTTTAATTTTAATTATTTTTTAATCTTACCTATTTGTTGTTATAGCGGCAAAATAAATACACACTCTGTAAAAATTTCAGCTGTCTAACTGTTACGGTTACTGAGATACAGCCCTGTGACAGACGGACAGACGGACGGACGGACGGACGGACGGACGGACAGCGGAGGCTTAGTAATAGGGTTCCGTTTTCACCCTTTGGGTACGGAACCCTAAAAAGTGTCGACACCTCAATTGTGTCGCCGGAGGAATTTGACCTTGGTTTCGGCTCTCGCTGAATACATCATTACGTATGAAGAATGATGGAACAATCATCTGGTTTATTGAAAAATAATTCTTATCTTTATCAGTTTACCTACCGATTTCAAATGCTTCCCGAGACTTCAAATGGGATTTTTCTCCGTTTTCATCACTGCGCTACAAATATGTACGGCGATATCATTAAGTCGCGTGGCGTCATTTTTTGCGCGCTCGTACCATGGAGGTAGAGGTAGAAGTCTGTGAAGGGAAAAAACCCAACTGGCACTTTGGAAGTATATCCCATTGCATGTCATAAGAGGTGACTGAGGGACAAGGTTCGTAAGCCTCGGTAGCTCGACGATTTGCCGTGTGGTCATCGAGTGTGGGTTCTAGATGGGTGAACATTCGACCGATGATGCTGGTCAACCATCCTAACTGGGGTTGATCATGGCCGAGTTGTTACCATCGGATCAAATGAACAATGATCGTAGCAGAAATGAAAATTGTCCGAGCTTTCGATCCATTTAAATCTTACCCATATAAAAACATACGTGACGTAAAAACCACCTGGGCCACTGCTTTCGTTCTGTACTTTTTGTGCCAACAAAATGACAGTAAGTGGTTTGGGAAAATGGCACCAGTGGTTACATAGTCATGGGATATGTAGGGTATATAGGGTAGTTTGGAGCCCCTACTTCAAGAAGGATATAGATGTACTTGAAAAAGTCCAAAGACGATCAACAAAGATGGTAGTCACCATGAAAAACAAACATTATGAGGACCGACTAAAGCTATTAGGCCTCACAACACTGGAAAAACGCAGACAGCATGGGGATCTTATCGAAACATATAAAATACTGCATGATTCCTATGATGTCAATAATTTCAAAACAATGTACATATTTAACACTAACGAAAGGCTACGCGGTCACTCGCTAAAGATAAATCGCACCCTAGCATCAACAAATCCTCGAAAATATTTCCTAACAAACACAGTTGTGGATAATTGAAACGGCCTACCTGAGGAAATAATAAGTGCATCGTCAGTAAATGTTTTCAAAAACAAAATGGATCTTTACTTAAAATAAAAAAAATATATATAAATAAAAAAAAAATTATAAAAAAAAAATTCATAGACAATAAATAAATACATAAGTGCAAGTGCTTAAAAACAAAAGTGCAAGTGCATAAAAAGAAGTGCACGCATCAGCATAATGCTGCTAGTGCATTACAATATAATAATAATAATATTGTGTGGACTGGATCACATTTATTTCTCTTCACCGTGTTTGATTCGATTTTCAAATAATTCTTGTAATGAACAATGTGATTCTCATATATATGATTTGATCACTTGGAAGACCTGAATGGCTCTCTCAAACGATCAAGTTTCTTGCCTACAGATTACTAAATTATTAAATTCATGCACATTATTTGTGCTTGGGTTGGCCTCTTACCTTCCGACTGCCAAATTTGACATTAGTCCCTTACATTTTCTGTCAAATTTTACAACTGCAAGGTATGCCTTGGTGCTATGAATCTCTTAGATCACACGACCGTGCTTGCAGGCTGGTCGATCGCACTGGAGAACCTTTGCGTGATACCGGGCACAGTGCAGTCGTGCAGTAGCATCCTCCGCGCGGGCAACAAGCTCGCCATCAGCCCGGGCGGCGTGTGGGAGGCGCAGTTCAGCGACCACCACTACCAGCTCAACTGGAAGTCGCGCATCGGCTTCGCGAAGGTGGCACTCGACGCAAAAGTGGTGAGTGGCAATCGACGCCGTTGGCGTCTTGGTGTCTCAATCTGCGCGCGGGCAACAAGCTTGCCATCAGCCCGGGCGGCGTGTGGGAGGCGCAGTTCAGCGACCACCACTACCAGCTCAACTGGAAGTCGCGCATCGGCTTCGCGAAGGTGGCACTCGACGCAAAAGTGGTGAGTGGCAATCGACGCCGTTGGCGTCTTGGTGTCTCAATCTGCGCGCGGGCAACAAGCTTGTCACCAGCCCAGGCGGCGTGTGGGAGGCGCAGATCAGCGACTATCACTACCAGCTCTACTGGAAGTCGCGGAAGGCTTCGCGAAGGTGTGGCGCTCGACGCAAAAGTGGTGAGTGGCAATTGACGCCGTTGGCGTCTTGGTGTCTCAATCTGCGCGCGGGCAACAAGCTTGTCACCAGCCCAGGCGGCGTGTGGGAGGCGCAGATCAGCGACTATCACTACCAGCTCTACTGGAAGTCGCGGAAGGCTTCGCGAAGGTGTGGCGCTCGATGCAAAAGTGGTGAGTGGCAATCGACGCCATTGGCGTCTTGGTGTCTCAATCTGCGCGCGGGCAACAAGCTTGTCACCAGCCCAGGCGGCGTGTGGGAGGCGCAGATCAGCGACTATCACTACCAGCTCTACTGGAAGTCGCGGAAGGCTTCGTGAAGGTGTGGCGCTCGACGCAAAAGTGGTGTGTGGCAATCGACGCCGTTGGCGTCTTGGTGTCTCAATCTGCGCGCGGGCAACAAGCTTGCCATCAGCCCGGGCGGCGTGTGGGAGGCGCAGTTCAGCGACCACCACTACCAGCTCAACTGGAAGTCGCGCATCGGCTTCGCGAAGGTGGCACTCGACGCAAAAGTGGTGAGTGGCAATCGACGCCGTTGGCGTCTTGGTGTCTCAATCTGCGCGCGGGCAACAAGCTTGCCATCAGCCCGGGCGGCGTGTGGGAGGCGCAGTTCAGCGACCACCACTACCAGCTCAACTGGAAGTCGCGCATCGGCTTCGCGAAGGTGGCACTCGACGCAAAAGTGGTGAGTGGCAATCGACGCCGTTGGCGTCTTGGTGTCTCAATCTGCGCGCGGGCAACAAGCTTGCCATCAGCCCAGGCAGCGTGTGGGAGGCGCAGATCAGCGACTATCACTACCAGCTCTACTGGAAGTCGCGGAAGGCTTCGTGAAGGTGTGGCGCTCGACGCAAAAGTGGTGTGTGGCAATCGACGCCGTTGGCGTCTTGGTGTCTCAATCTGCGCGCGGGCAACAAGCTTGCCATCAGCCCGGGCGGCGTGTGGGAGGCGCAGTTCAGCGACCACCACTACCAGCTCAACTGGAAGTCGCGCATCGGCTTCGCGAAGGTGGCACTCGACGCAAAAGTGGTGAGTGGCAATCGACGCCGTTGGCGTCTTGGTGTCTCAATCTGCGCGCGGGCAACAAGCTTGCCATCAGCCCAGGCGGCGTGTGGGAGGCGCAGATCATAGACTACCACTACCAGCTCTACTGGAAGTCGCGGAAGGCTTCGGGAAGGTGGCGCTCAACGCAAAAGTGGTGAGTGGCAATCGACGCCGTTGGAGTCTCGGTGTCTCAATCTCCGCGAGGGTAACATGAGATAATAGCCAGATTGCCAGACATAACCTCTTAATGTCAAGTTGCAATCTCTATAGAGTTCTTATTGCCTGGTTCCCAACTACGGTAGGCACATACGTCCTAGCCC
This sequence comes from Incurvaria masculella, assembly GCA_946894095.1. Lineage (NCBI taxonomy): Eukaryota > Metazoa > Arthropoda > Insecta > Lepidoptera > Incurvariidae > Incurvaria > Incurvaria masculella. Next base: position 4,529,226 of record OX335663.1, on the reverse strand, counting down.
GGTAGCAGGAATGGAATTTGTTCTTTGTTAGGCAAATCAACAACAAATGAACATGTGAATAAAACTACCAACAGTCACGGTGTCCACTGTGACCTGGACAAGGTTCACTGCCATGGTTTGTCTGTGGCTACAATTAATACCATTCCTGCCACCCACCACCAAAACATGCACCTACTGTACAAGGAGTGTCTTATTGCAAGGTACAAAACATGCTGAAGTTTCTTAGTTTCACACTGGATATTACAAGCCTACATACAGGTATGTTCCAATTACGCCAGATACGCAACTATATCACTGCCAAAATCCTAATGGATAGTATAACTGCAACACTCTAGCAGGAGACGTGTTTTTAGCGCTTCCAATGTCCAACTGTGAGGTTATACGCGAGGAAGACTCTATTCCCACCGACGGCGAAAAATCAGTGAGGACCGGTAGGTCTTTACTTGATACTGTCTTATTGCCATGTTACCACCACACAAAGTGTCAGCTAAGTATTTGACAAACAATGTTGGTTGTCCACAGCCGATCGTGCCGCTCTTCACGCAGAATGTGCGCGAGGCGTTCCGCACGGTGGGCTGGCTGCGGTGGCTGTGGCTCCGGATCTACACGACGACGCGTGTGCCGCTCGCGCCCGTGTACGGCGGCTTCCCCGTCAAGCTCACCACGCACGTGGGCGCGCCCATCCAGCACGACCCCGCGCTCACACCGCAGCAGCTGCAGCACAAGGTATACTGGTGAGACGGAGAAGAGGTGTCATGTGGTCGTTACTCACGATGCTCGTGTGCCACTCGGTCCAGAAATCGACACCGCGCGTGAATGTGCACCCCGAAAAGAGTTCTCCGAGTCAGTTCCCACCAATGCAAACCATTTAATATGTGTGCAACTATGTTTACATCTGTTTGTGTGGCATGTACGTTTAGGGGTCTCATAGTAGAGCGCTAGATGAAACATCCTCCTTTTTAGGGTTCCGTACCCAAAGGGTGCCAACGGAATCCTCCTAGTAAGCCTCCGCTGTCCGTCCGTCCGTCACAGGGCTGTATCTCATGAACCGTAATAGGTAGGCAGCTGCAATTTTCACGGAGTGTTTATTAATTTTACCGCTATAACAACAAATCAACAATGCAAAAATAATAAAATTTATGGGGGTACCCCCATAAATTTACATACAAAAAATCTATTTATTGTTTTAAATATTGTACGATGGTACGGAACCCTTCGTGTGTGAGTCCGACTTGAACTTGGCTTTTTTTATTCACCGGCGTACGTGTTTAGCGGCCTCGCCATCTAGCTCCAGGAGCCCACTCTCACGCAGAGTTTGTATTTTTCAGGGTCTCAACTTACTTTGAGAGAGGACAGTGAGTCACTTAGGGTGGAGCAGTTCCTACCCGACAGTCTCTCTTATTATCGCACCACATTTTATAGAGCAACCATCTTTGCCTGGAAACGGTGCAGTAGTCAGGTAGCTTGAATCGTGCCTTGGCCATCTCAATGTCCCAGGGTATTTTAATGTATGCCTATGGTTAAGGCATTGGTTTTCCATGTGCGGTTTTCAAGTCAGTTTTCTGTCAAGAGCAGATATTACCCTAATTATGATGATTACCCTGATACTATTATCCTAAAGGACTCGATAAGATGGTGTTCGCAGCCCGAACTATGCATCGGCTTGTTTGGACTACAGTCGGGGGTGCCAACGTTGGCTTCGGACTTCCATCCCCGGATTAGCAGATAGCATTTTGTATTTCATTATTGTGAAACCATCGAATGATTTTTATAACTACCTATGAAAAGCAAGATTTCTTAAATAATGAATAATGCCCACAGGTTATGCGAGCCATCGAGGGGCTAATACAAGAGCACCAGCGGGTCCCCGGCAGCATCCTCCAAGCACTCGTCGAACGAGTGTACCGCGTGCCCAAGAAACCGAGACAACAGACCAAGACCGTTAACGGCCGGTGTGCAGCCAATGGGAGAATTCCGCACGCAGCCGATGCCGCAGCCACCGAGTACGTCGCAAGCGAAACAAACACACATGATGGTGGTGACAAAGGTGAAGATGTAGAAAAAAGCGAAAAGTTAGTCGATAGGAACGGACACGATATCAGAAATGACACAGATACCGTCAACGCTTCTGTCAGTGCTGACAGTAAGGATGTTGATGAGAGGGAAAAGATAAGCAAAGAGAACAGATGTGGAGTTGCCAAGGAAAAGATAGTTACCGATGTAGTACATAAAGGTAATGATGTTAAAGCCAAAATAAATGACATTCAGATAGTAGAGAATTTCAAAGTTGAAAATGAAGATAAAGTTGAAGTCAAATGTAATGTGTTGGAGAAAGCCAAAATATCTTATAACAAAGACAGCTCTTTTGATGATGAAGAGAGAATGAATGTTAACGATAAAGCGTCTGTCATAGTAAGCAATTTAATATCCGAGTTGATAGACAAAGTATCTGAAAAAGCAAATGCAAATGTATTTCACGAGATGAACTTGGGGGAGGGTAAGTCGAAAGTATCTTAGAGCTGAAGCCCGTGTGGCTTGATGCAAGTGTGTCATTTTGTGAAGGCTGATGAGTTAATATTGAATCTTAAACCGTCAACTCGGGGTAATGATCCAAGTGTATTTTATCTTTTTCTATTTAAACAGAATTAGACCGGTGTTGCCAAAACAGACAGAAAATCAATTCTCTCTATTAACAGGATGTATAGAGGATGTGATGAAGCCAGAGTTGAGATTTAAAGTGAAAAATAACTATTACGAAATTTCCAATGAAAGTGTACAGTCGTTTCGTCTGAAATCTATACACCGGAAATAGAGACAAATTTGAGATCTCTTTCTGACATGCCGACGTCAACCATAGAGTAAAAGGGACTTAGAAAATCCTTCTCTTTCTAGAGTATACATTTGATAAGTAACGGCTGTACTTGCTGCACACATTTTATGACTTTTATGAGTTTTTCGAGGAAAACTAATTATTTAAGTTATTAAAACAGTAGAAAAAGTAGACGAAATGTATCAATAAAAAAATGTCGTATCTGTTTCAGTAATATTGTCAAATTAATTTTACTTACTAGTAAAAAAAATTATTTTTCAGATTAATATAGATAATTTCTCTTCCTTACAAGAAACCTAACCTAACCTCATCTTACTCATATCAACTAAGCTAACCTAAAGTCAGTGAAACCGAAAGTGAAGTTTTAGTGAATTCACAATATTAACAAGAAATTTAAACAATGGCGAAGAAAACTGCTCATTTATCACGACAGGTGGCGTCTAAGCGAGCTCAACTAAAAGATCTGTTAAAGCTGACCGCTTTGACAGATACCATACAAAATAAAACAGAATAGATACAAAAAAATGTTTTTACTAACTCTGTGTTATTTTCTCCAAGTTATTCCTAATATAAATTGTTCTTAGTTAAAATTGTTCTTAAAATATAATTATCAAAAGAAGTCGTGGGAAAGAAAATATCACAAAAACAACGTATAATATTTTGTTTCACACATGCTGGCAATGTCATTTAAATTTGTTTGAAGACAAAAAAAATCTTTTCCTTTCCTCTCAACCTTATTCTAACTGCATCATAGAGTATATCTTTCATCTGAAAACTCGTAATTAAAACTTAACAGGAATGACAGTTTTAAGGTCGCTCATGCTTTGCATTTTCTTCCCTATTGACAATAATCTGTACAATTACAATTTAACCGCGACACATATGCCATCGTTAAAAAAAACTAAACACAAATATAGTCAGAGATCACTCCTACAATGCAGGTTGGATTATTTTGGATGTCTTAATTCTTAACTACAATTTAATGAATCTAAAATAAGGTAAGGCCGTAACTTCATGGAATTGTCTAGAATAGACCTTGGCTGGATTTGGGGGAATAACCCTTAAATCGGCCTGTGCAGGGTGACTTAGATATTTTAAGCTTAGTTTATAGTTAATTTATAAAATAGGAACATAAAACTTAAATTTCATGTATCATTTATCAGTATCACATTGGCAATTGGCGTGTATTTCACTTACTTCTCTATTTGTAAATCGAAATTATTGTTTTATATGTAATTGGAGATAAATGACACAAACGCAAACGTATTTTTATGTTATTAGCCTACCCCATCGCATTCCTAAAGAAATAAGGTGCCAGGTCCAATCGAACTGGATGGAAAATATGGACGAACTGGATGGTTTGTCCTTAAGGTGGCCCAACCCGGCGGGACTAACTCATTCGCGGGCACTGTACAAAACCGTGCTGTTGCGCTCTTAGAACTTCTGTGTTTCAAAGAAAAAGACAGGTTCCGTGATGAGGAAGATGCAACATGTCCACAAAAAAGACAATGTGCATAGTGTATGATTTGGTAAGATTTACGAACATTTTGATTTCAAAACTACTTATAGCTAAAAGTAAACCACGACCGCTGTAGTCAAATATCGAACAAAAACCAAATAGATTATAAATCTTGATTAAATAAGCTATGTCTGATGACTAATCTTTTTAAGATGTTCTTACTTTATCATTGCGCAATCCACCTCAAAAGTTATTGTATAAAACGCGCGAAAAATTCAAACTTTCGGACCTTATAACTTAGAAACCAAACACAATTTTACAATGCCAACGGTCATCAGACATCTAGTTCGATCAAATAAAGCTATTTTGAACAAAATTTGGGATATCTGATAAGAAATATGGGCGTGATCTTCTTTCCCCCTTTGTATGGGGAGTTGAGCGGGTTGGGCCACCTTAAAGTGGGCTATCTCCTACGACATAGCAAGGAAGGTAGACCTACATATTCACGTGAAATCAGAAACAAGCCTCAACGGTCAAAAACGCACATCAAATCAAGTTATTAGGCATAAAAATGGTAAATCCTTCGCTGTCCTTCCATAGGAATCCGGTTTCCCAACGTGGTCCGTCGAATCTTTTTCGTTGTATTTTCCAAAATACTATGAGCTTGCCTAAGGCTCGGTGTGATTCGTTGCTTGGGCTCGACGCCCATTTCTTCGGCTCCTACATGCATGACGTAATTTACGTTATTTTCGTATCTGGCCGTTCAGATACCCGTGAGTGCACCATCCGAGGTGCGTTAAAGAAGCTGCTGGCACATTCGGTCCACCGTTCCTTATTTGCCAGCCCACAATCATGACCTATTAAAATACCGACGGTCGAAGGATTTTCGAAATTTAATTTTATGCCTTTTAAATGGCTGAAGGCCCGTTACGTTGCCGTCGGTATCGAAGATGCGGCCGGCAAATGAATGTCTTAATGTTAAGTCCAACGTGATGGGACGGTTGTTGTTCCGGCTATGCCGCGTAGGGTCAGATCGCTCCGGCCCCGGTAGCCCTAGTTTCGTGGCGAGGTCCTCGTTCATTAATGTGATGGCTGAACCTTACTGGGTGTGTTAGAAATCTATGGAATTCCCGTGTGTTCCGGAATAGATGAATGAAAACCTAGATCTTTCACCAATTAGGTCAATGCCGAAGGGACGAACAATAGATGGCGCAACTGCATGGGTACACGTTTACGGCTATGGAAATAGGATGGCGCCACTTTCGTACCTAGAACTTGCAAAATATGCTAAAAATAGATAGCACTGTTTAAATATAGGATTTATTCATAAATTAATAATACAATTTTGTTTCAAAGCTGGAAAATATATAATTTTAAATCAATACACACATTTTTTGACAATCCATAAAATCAAATGACTTTTTAATAGATTTACAGCAGTGAGCCCTATAGCTGCGCCATCTCTTGGTGCATACACTCTTTTTGTTGTGATCGATTGAATAGAAGTTACCATCTTAGTTATATGTTTATTGCAATAAAGGGCCGGATTGCTTAACACATCTTGTATGAAACTTCCGTCACTATGGCGGTGGGCCGTATACTTACGCCAGTAAGTAATTATTAATCTATGGTTCCGGCAAGGCGATGAGACTAGCTCAACTGCCTTCTTGCGTAGTAGCTGTGTAGCACAATAACGTTCCCAGTATTATGAGAAGAATGCCGCAAATGGATCCTGAAACCATAAAACCATGACGTCATATTCATTCCACGTTTCTAGATTCTATATTTCTTGGACCACATTGAGAAGTAAAGAGAACATAAGAAACCACATATGGCGTAAAATCACATCTAACCTCAAAGAAAGACGTACCTAACCTCAAAGACTTTGTGGACATTCTCTGAAATTCAATCTCTATCAATAGGGACCTACAGTGACAAAATGCACTTATCAATATCAGAAAGAGAAAAAAAAGGGATGCATGTCGGGGCGAGGAATTGAACCCAGACCTCTGGTACGCTAAGTAAGTCCCCCCCGACCACTTCACTATAAAAAAATAAATAATAATAATTACTGTAGAAAAAACTTCATGGGCTCTTCGGAGCTGCATAACGCTGTCCCTCCGTCCCCTTTCTACCACTGCACAATACTGAACAGGCAGGGAATGCACCCATTCACTGTCGACATTCCCAAAACAAGAACCCACCAATCCTTTAGATCTTTTATCTATAGGGTCGGTAAACTATAGAATCCCTGCTGAAGTTTTTCCCTCAAAGAACAACCTGGGGTCCTTCAAACATGGTGTGAAGAAGCACCTGGCCGGCGGACATCGTTTTCGCAGCCCCCGTGAAAGTCCGAAAGTCCATGGGCGCCTTTTTTGTGAGTTCCTGGCGTACCCATATGCTGCGCTAAACATAAAAAAAAAGCAAAGTGATCATCACTCACGTATAGAAAGAGGCTCTTCGCCGAGCAGCCAGCCCGTCAGCGCCGTGAACACGAACGTGAGCGAGTTGGTGACGGGCACCGCCAGCGACAGCCGCGACGACTGCAGCGCCAGCAGGTACAGCAGTGAGCCGCACTGGTTCACCAGGAACGGCACCACGTACTGCGGGCAACGGGCTACTGTCTACTATGTCGCAATGCACCCTATGTTTTGATACCTGTAGTATTTCTATGTTACGCCCCTTTTTAAGATTTAACATACTATTTCGCCTATGTTACGATGCAGATTCTTCATGATACTTTTACTATGTTACAATCTGCCTCTAGATTTTAATATTCCACATAGTGTCTTGACTTTGTTACGATGCCCACTAATTCAAGATTTCTTGGAGAATTTATACGTATTTTAAAATCTTTAATTTATGTATTTTTGCACTCTTCTATGTACCCATGTTTTAAAAAGTCTGCACAGTATCTGGATTCAGCGAAATGTTAGTTGAGAATTCATTGCCAAGACCAGACATTTGAATGATGTGAATGTATGTAAAAGAAGTTAATAAAAGACAACTGATTTCTATAGGGCATGGATTTGCGCATTCTCCTTTATTTTTAAAATAAAAAAAAAATGTAACTCGATATGTAGCTTTAAAATAATGATCTGAACTTATATCTTGTGAACACATCGCGCTATGCTGTCTATGGTTACGATGCACCCCTATTTCAAGATTCCTGTGTTTCTGCTATTGTAACGTGCCCGTATTTGAAGATTGCTCATAATATTTTTACTGTTTCAATGCACAGCTGTTATGAAATTTCTGATAGTATTTCTTTATGTGATGTGTTACGATGAGAGGTTTTCCAAATTAGCTTTATAGGGGTGCAATGTGCAAATCTATTGCCACTCTAACGAAACTTACCCAAAAACATCACAGTATTGAAGCAAGATGCAATTAACTTCAAGTAAATATTCAGCTAGTTTCTTTTCCAATGATCTCCACAGTGGTGAGTCCCATATGCAAGTTAGTGAAGTTAATCGATCCACCACTATAAACTATTTTGTAAGTATCAATAAAAAAAAACCGGCAGAGTGCAAGTCGGACTCGCACACGAAGGGTTCCGTACCATATGTAGTACAAAATGTTACACGAAAAATCATGTTATTTGTAGTGGTATTACTTTAATTATTATTATTGAATAATTTTAGCTATTTGTGGTTATAGCGGCAAAATAAATACACACTCTGAAAATTTCAGCTGCCTACCTATTACGGTTCATGAGATGCAGCCCTGTGATAGACGGACGGACGGACATCGGAGGCTTAGTAATAGGGTTCCGTTTGGCACCCTTTGGGTACGGAACCCCAAAAAAATAATGTAATGTCTGTGGGTAGTTGTGAAATATATTAAATAACTTTAGTGAAGTGACAACTACCTTCAAGTCAGTTAGAAGATAACCTGAGCAGGCAGTACCGCTGCTCCTGATAAATAACTCATTAATCCAGTCATAACCTGCTGTAAGTGAATATATAACATTGGCGACGAGTGAAAATACAAGTGGAAAGTGAGGGAAGTGCAAAAATGGCCGTAAAATTCAGTGAATTTAATATGCAAAATGACAATTGGAAAAATTACATCGAACGGTTTTGTTTTTGTTTGGTGGCTAATAACATTACAGAAGACAGCCTTAAAAAAGCTAATTTATTGTCAGTTTGTGGTCATGGGTTGTATGATTTAATTTTATCACTAACTGCTCCAAGTCAGGTGAGTGAAGTGACATTTACCAGAATCAAAGAAATATTGGACAATCATTTCCATCCCAAACAAAACGAGATTGTTCAATCATTCAAGTTTCACACAAGAAATCAAAATGTAGGAGAGAAAATTACAGACTACATAGCACAGTTGCGAAAGTTAACTATTGACTGCAATTTTAAAGACCTTGAACGTACTTTGCGCGATCGGCTTGTATGTGGCGTCAGAGATAAAGTGGCTCAAAAGGAGCTGTTACAGAAGTCAGATTTGAGTTTCAAGCAAGCTTGTGATATAGCTTTAGCTTATGAGACTTCTAGTTTGGATGTGTTGTTAATGACTTCCGGGAACAGTTCGCTTGAAACACACATACCGGCTAGCATGGAGGAACCGATGGACATAAACAAAATTCAATCAAATCAAAAACAACGCAACTGCTGGCGCTGTGGTAAACTTCACGGAGGGCCATGTAGATTCCGTTGGACTAAATGCCATTTTTGTAAAAAGGTTGGACACATAGAAAAAGTCTGTTCCAATAAAAATAAGACCGAGGAACCTACAGAGCAGCGTCATAATGGAATGTACGAGGAAGTTTTGCAGAACTTAAGGACAGATAGGATTCCTCCTTACATGATACAAGTGAAATTAAATGATCGACCACTTCAGATGAAGGTAGATACTGGAGCGGGTTACAGTATGATTAGTGAAGAGATGGCAAGATATATATGGAATAATAAGCTACCTAACATGATTGATTCAAATATAATGCTGAGTACATGGACAAATAATAAGGTGTTTTTGCTGGGACAAGCATCAGTGTCTTTATGTTTTAAAGAAAAGATAAAACAAGTTAAAATTTTGATTGCCAAAGGAAATGGACCAAGTCTAATAGGACGTGATTGGTTCACAACACTAGACATTGTGTTACAGGGAGTTCATCATATTGAGGTAAGCCAAGTGGGAATTGAAAAAATTACTCAAAAATATAAAGGTGTTTTTGAAGAAGGACTCAGGTCGGGTCGTGGTCGAGAGCATTTAGACATCGAATGAACTCGGTCTACACCTGGCTTGGGCACCTGTCCGGTGTGCCAAGTCGGCGAAAGGTCCAAAGGCGAAGCACAACAGTTGCGCTATGACACCTTTGGGCAAGTCTAGGATGACTATCCTTCTCGAGGTTGCCGTCCGTTTTGCTCTGGATCCCTACGATACAGATGTAACAGAAACGCCTAGACGACTCTCCCCCGTAGTAAGTCCGTCACCTTCCCTATCCCTATATCCTTCACAATCAGCTGCGGGGATGTGGTAGAGGCCATGTCCACGCGGATCAATCATCAAGAAGGACTGATGGTTGTATTTAGAATGGCCTCCTGCGCTTTTGTGCCGTGCGTAGCGTAGCCGGAGAAGGGATGAAGGAGTCCTGGGGGGTTGAGCCGACCATCTGCCGGGTTAGATGTGGGTGGAAGGCAACACGCCCCCTTTGGTCTGGATTTCAATACTGACGGCTGCCTCGAGAAATAGCCAGGCTCGAGGTAATCGGCTCAGGTGATCGGTCAGACGGTCACCAGGCGAGGGGTGTTGGGTCAAGGGGCGCGCAGCCGGCGGGTGCGGACTTTGAGGTGAGCCCAGAATCTTCTCTTTGGCTCTGGGCAGCCGCAAATGGCGATGGGTATCGCTGCACTTATGTGTAACCAAGCTCGTGCGGGCTCGCTGCGCAACTAACCCGGTGCCCCTATACTTCCCAGGTAGTTCTGGTGTCTGTTTAGGCATCCCCAAAATTTTGGTGCGGGCTCCATGGAGGGTGGGACGTCTGGGAAATGAAGTTTCAGAAAACATTCTAAATGGCTTCTAAAGAGATTAACGATAAACTTACACCTACAACTTTACCAAACACCACCAACGCCCAGAGTGCTGCTTTAGCGCGCTCGGGTGGTTCAGCGGGACAGGAGGCTGCTTCAGCGCCACCAGTCCACGCGGCAGGACAGGACGCGGCTCCCGCGATCTTGGACTGCACCCAGCTCGAGGACGCCCTACCTGTGTTGATGTCCTCTGAGGGCCACGACTGGCAAGTTGTGAAGAAAACTGGGACCAAGACCAAGACCAAACCCAAGAAAAAGAAAAACCGACCACCCACGCAGAAGCTGAAGCATCAGCATCCAAAAGGGAAAACCAACGCCTCAGAACACACTGCGGAGTTGTCTGCTGAGCCGGGTAGGAAGCATATGTCCTCACGGACACTTGCAAAAGGGCAACAGTCCCCCGTCTCCGAAGTACGCGACGATGTGCCGACCACCGCGGGGGAAACCCTGCAAGGGGAGGCCGCTGTCGCGAAAAAGGGACCTGGCACAGCAACAACTGGTGTGGGCACCACCCACGCCCGCAGAGGGTTCAGAGGAGGCAGAGGCCGGAAAAAGGCGAATGCTACGGGGGCACCAATCGAGACCAAGCCCCAGAGCTCAAAGAGAGCCCGACACGACGATACCCTGTCGCCTCGTGGCGGTAGCAAGCGCCCCAAAACTGACCCGGGCCAAGGCTCCACTGCCTCATATGCTGAAGCTACCAAGACCAACGACCTGTGCGTAGCAGTCCTCACCGAACCACAGCAGGACCTGACGCAGGAACAGGCTGCCGCGATCCAGGAGGCACTGGAGAGGGTTCTGCTGGAACACATGAGACAGCGGAAGTCAACACCCGGCGAACCCTATTTCGCGCCCTCCTTTCGAGGTAAACCGTTCCATAGCGAAGGTGTGCTTAAAATGTGGTGCGAAAACGAAAAGTCGCACGGATGGCTTCGGAAAGCCGTCTCAGAGATCCCATCCCCAAGACCAGGCACCAAGCTGATTGTCCGGAGACAGGTCGATCTCCCTCCTAAGGTAAAGTGCGCCGTTTTCGTCCCTAAGTTCGCTGGCGAGCTCAACGAGCTGAGGAACATTCTATCCGACCAGAACCCTGAGTACCAAGTTCAGTCGTGGTCTCTATACCATGCGGACCGGAAAGAAGAAGGCAATTTCCTTATACTCGGGGTACCCCAAAATATTATTCCCAGGATTATGGGCAGACAGCGTCGCATGGCCTTCATGCTTGGATGCGTCTACGTGAAATTCTTCACCGCCTCGGGGGCACTGGTCGAAACGCCACCCACTCCGAAGCAGTCTGCGCCGTCGGCGACGGGTACGACAGCTGAAAAGCCGTCAGAGACCACGCCTTCTGGCAGCGACACGAAGATGGACAGCGATGGCGTCCCCAGCCCAAAATCCCATTAACATCATCCAGACAAACCTCCAGCACAAACAAGCAGCAGTGGCCACTCTCCGGAGAGTGCTGGAGGTAAACAACGAGACCATTGCCCTGATACAGGAACCCTGGATCAGGAAGGACAGGATCTGCGGTCTCAGTAACATCGGAGGTAAGATACTTCTAGATACCACCATACAGAACCCTCGTACTTGTATATATGTCCCACGACACCTACAAGTAGTACTAATGAATGAGTTCTGTTCTAGAGACCTGACTACCATAAAGCTACCCAAGGGAGATCTTCCAGAGGTTCTGATCGCTTCTGCCTACCTGCCGGGCGATGCTGAGGTTCCGACCGAAGAAATGGCAGCCCTTGTTCAACAAGGGGCTGGACCTCATCATCTCGGCTGACGCGAACGCGCACCACACCATGTGGGGCGGCAGCACAGCAAATAAACGAGGTGAGGATCTTGTCAATTTCTTATTCACAACTAACCTCACCATCATTAACACAGGTGCGGAGCCTACTTTCATCACGTCAAGGTTCCAAAGTATCATTGACATCACGCTCGCCACACCAGGCGCAGCAAGCCTAATTACCGGATGGCACGTGTCAGACGAGCTGGCCTGCAGCGACCACAAGCGAGTAAGATATAAACTAAGAATTAATACTAAATCTCCGGAACAAAGACGCAATCCGCGGAAAACCAATCAAAACGCGTACAAAAAGTTGGTGGCTGAGAAGCTATCTACCCTGAACGATACGAAAGTCTATACAAATATAGACCAAATCGAAGAACAGGCAAACAACATAACTGACTCTCTTACATCCAGCTACCAAAAATCGTGTCCGCTGACAACGCCACAGACACGACTTACTGGACCGAATCGAAACCACTGGTGGGGTCCAGAATTGGAAAGACTGAGACGTAAATTGAGGAAACTTTTCAACAGAGCCACAAACACCAGAAATGAACAGGACTGGGATGCATACAAGCAAACACAGTACCACTACAACAAGCGTATCCGATTCCGAAAGCGGGAAGCCTGGCGCCGCTTCTGCACCAACATAAACAGTACCACCGAAACGTCCCGGATACGTAAAGTCCTCTGTAATGAACCAGAGCGCAGTATCGGCACCCTAAAGAAGGAGGACGGGACCTTCACAAAAAATGAAACTGAGACCTGTGAAGTTTTGCTGAAAACGCACTTCCCAGGTTGTCAAATAACAACAGGGGCGGAATGGGAGGTCATAAGTGACATAGCCCCCGATAACACAGACTGGATAACGGCCCAAAAAATTGTGACAAGAGACAAAGTAAAATGGGCCATCAACAGCTTCCTACCATACAAATCGGCTGGACTAGATGGAATCTTCCCTGGGCTGCTAAGATGGTGCACTGATGAAATAACTCCTCATCTAGTGAGACTATTCCGTGCGTGCCTGGCCTTCAAATATGTGCCCTTAAAATGGAGAGAAGTTAAAATCATTTTTATACCAAAGCCTGGTAGAGGGGACTACACGCAGGCAAAATCATTCAGACCCATCAGCCTCACATCTTTCCTACTAAAGACGCTGGAAAGGCTATGTGACAGGCATCTGAGAGATGGAGTCCTCAAGATTAAACCATTACACCCACAGCAACACGCCTACAGCACTGGCAAATCAACAGAATCGGCCCTTCACAAGGTGATTTCCAAAATAGAAGGCGCCCTATCAACAAAAGGATCAACACTTGGCGCCTTCATTGATATAGAGGGAGCTTTTGACAAAACCATGTTCAACAGTATAAGTATGGCCCTGGAGCGGCATGCAGTCGACCCGACCACAAGAGGCTGGATTAACAACATGCTAAAATTCAGAGCCGTACAGCTCACAGTGGGGAACACAACCAGGGCAGTGGTAGCCAGAGGCTGTCCACAGGGGGGTGTCCTGTCCCCACTACTCTGGAATTTCGTTGTAGACGACCTCATTCGTCGACTCAATGAAAATAGTTACTTCACTGTGGGATATGCAGACGACCTAGCCATCCTAATCAATGGCAACTTCGAGAATGTACAGTACAATTTAATGCAGGGTGCACTGAAAATCGTAGAGAGATGGTGCGTAGAGTACGACCTTCTGGTAAACCCAGCCAAAACGGTACTAGTAATGTTCACCAACAAAAGGAAGCTAAGTAACAAAGGCCTACCAAAATTATTCAATACCGAACTAACCCTCGCAACTGAAGTCAAATACCTGGGATTGATACTTGACAGCAAGCTGCTTTGGAATAAACACCTCGATCACAAGCTCAATAAAGCATGCATTTCCTTCTGGCAATGCACTAGACTACTGGGTAAAACTTGGGGAATCTCACCAGAACTGACCAAATGGCTATACACCAGTGTCATCAGACCAACTGTAACCTACGGAGCCGTAGTATGGTGGCCCAGAACCAAACTCTGCACGGTTATCGCCAAACTGCAAAAATTCCAAAGGCTAGCCTGCCTAGCCATTACGGGCTGCATGAAGACCACCCCCACAGCCGCTCTGGAAATAATCCTGGGTCTGCAACTACTGGATCTGGTCATTCAGCAGGAAGCAGCCACTGCAGCACTTAGAATGAGAGTGCTAGGTCTATGGGGCAAAACCAACGAGGGTCCGCACACAAAAATCATTCCTTTAGCTCTGACATATGAACCGATGTTAGCAGCTAAATGTGACAAGATCCACAAAATGCATGTATTTGAGAAGCACTACTCGGTACAACTCATCGAAGAGTCAAATGATTATTCCCCTATACAAGAGGTTCGCATATATACAGATGGCTCGAAAACCAAGAAAGGGACGGGAGCGGGGACCTTTTCCCTTGATCTAAATATTAAAATATCAACAGCCCTTGGTGTACACAGTTCTATCTTTCAGGCAGAGTGTGTAGGACTCATCCAGGCAGCCAACGCAGTAGCAGCCAGAGGTGTCACGGGCTTCGGCATCCGTCTTATCTCTGACAGCGCAGCAGTTCTTAAAGCTCTGAATGGTAACATAATCTCATCAGGACTTATTCATGAATGCCATCTTGCTTTGGAGAGTATTTCACAAAACAACAGGGTAACTCTCCAATGGATCAAGGGGCACAGCGGATCACATGGCAACGACGCGGCAGACGAGCTGGCCAAAAGAGGATCAGACACCCTACTGGTAGGCCCAGACCCTATCCTACCGATCCCCTTCAGTCAGCTCCGTACGTGGCTACGTCAGAGAACTCTCACGCAACACCAAGACCTATGGAACAGCACCAGTGAATGCAGACAGGCAAGGGAGGCGTTCCCGTCACTCAACCCACGCCTGACCAGCCGTTTGCTAAAGCAGACGAAAGGTAACCTACGCGTCATGGTAGGTATGCTAACTGGACACTGTCAGCTCAACAAACACCTGTATGTTCTAGGTGTAACCAACAGTCCCTTGTGCAGGGCTTGCCTAGGGGACGAAGAATCGGCTGCTCACGTCGTGCTTCACTGCACCGGAGTAGCGACCCAACGGGCAGAGATCCTCGAATCACCGAGGACGCTCCAAGAAGCCTGCGCACACCCATCGAGGCTACTGCGCTTCTGGGCTGAGCTAGGCTGGATGAGCTGAACTCCGAACTTCGACACAAAATACGCCACAAAGGCTTAAGTGTGGAAACCGAGCCCGACTACAAGTAACAAGTAAGTAAGTAAGAAGGACTCGGAAAATATAAAGGACCGGTGGTGAACATTCCTCTGAAACCAAATGCTACGGCAACATTTCTAAAAAGTCGACCAATACCGTTTGCGATCAAAGAACGGGTGCTTCAAGAAATAGATAGACTTGTAGCAGAAGACGTACTCGAACCGATTGCTCATTCTGAGTTTGCCGGCCCGATCGTTCCTATACTAAAAAAAAATGGTTCAGTTAGACTGTGCGGAGATTATAGATCGACCGTGAATGTAGCTACGGAAACAGATTCGTACCCACTCCATACCTTAAACGAGGCCTTTGCTGCTCTACAGGGAGGCGAGATTTTTTCGAAGATAGACCTCGAACAAGCTTATACGCAGGTTATGGTTGACGAGCAGACTTCAAACATATTAACGTTGAATACTCCAAAAGGCTTATTTAAAGTGAAACGTTTGCCTTTTGGCGTGAAGGCTTGCCCAGGAATATTTCAAAGATTAATGTCTACATTGCTTGCTAGAATTGCAGGTATTGCAGTACTTCTGGATGATATTGTAGTAACAGGTCAAACGGAACGAGAACACAACAGCCGATTAGAACAGGTTTTACAAAAATTACAAGAGGCTGGACTAAGAGTCAACAAGCAAAAATGTAGTTTTGCCACAGCATCCATAGAGTTTCTCGGTTACCAGATTGATGCGAATGGACTACATCCTCTTAACAGCAAAATAAAAGTGATCAAGGACACACCGGCACCTAAGAATATCAAGGAACTGCAGGCATTTTTGGGTCTATTGAATTTTTATGACAGATTTCTGCCTCAAAAAGCTACAGTAGCCGAGCCACTCTACAAATTATTAGAGAAGGATGAGAAATGGCGCTGGACCGCAAATTGTCAACAAGCATTCAGTTTACTAAAAAAGATGTTGACTGCTGGCCAAACCCTGGTGCATTATGATCTAAAAAAACCACTTATATTATCTTGCGATGCGTCTCAATATGGATTAGGTATTGTCTTGGAACACCAGATGCCCGATGGCTCAAGTAGGCCAATAATGTTTGCATCGAGAACAATGAACGCTCACGAGCGAAATTATGGACAGATCGATAAAGAAGCCGCGGCAATTATGTTCGGAATTAAAAAATGTCATCAATACATTTATGGTCGTAAATTTACAATCAAGACTGACCATAAACCGCTTCTGGGAATATTCGACCCCAAGAAGGCAATACCAAACGTGATATCTCCAAGAATGCTACGATGGTCACTATTGTTAAATTCCCATGATTATAAAATAGTGCATGTGCCTGGTGAAAGTCTCGGCAATGCAGATGCATTGAGCCGCTGGCCTGCGCCAGATACAGAAACCGTGATGGATGAAGAGACACATGTTTTACTGATTCATGAGACACCGATAGAATTAAACATCACACCAAGAGAGATTGCAAAATTGACGAACAAAGATAACATTCTGTCGAAAGTAAGTTATTGGTTACGGAATGGGTGGCCAACGAAAACTAGTGAGGAATTCAGGGACTATCGGCTACGTAAAGATGAGTTATCGTTATTTGATGATTGTATTTTATGGGGAAATAGAGTAGTTATACCAAAAAAAATACATTCTCATGTATTAAAAGAGCTACATGAAAACCACGATGGTATCGTCATCACAAAAGCTGTGGCCAGAAGTTACTTTTGGTGGCCACAAATAGATAAACAGATTGAGGAAATGATTGATAGATGTCAGGTATGCAAAGAAGTGAGGAATATGCCAGCTAAGGTCTCACATAAGTGGATAATTCCTGACAAGCCATGGTCCAGGCTGCATATTGATTTTGCCGGACCATTCCAAGGAAAAATATTTTTAATCGTGATAGACGCCTATTCGAAATGGCCTGAAGTAAAGATTGTGTCAGATCAGAGCAGTGCGACCGTGATAAATACTTTGATAGAGATATTCTCAAATCAAGGACTGCCGGAAACATTGGTTAGCGACAACGGGAGAGCTTTCACATCGGAAGATCTACAAAATTATTTGAAAAGTAACAGCATAAAACATATTTTGGTACCGCCGTATCATCCTGCATCAAATGGTCAAGCGGAGAGAACAGTTCAAACTGTAAAACAAAAGTTACGGAAACTATCGAACATACCATTTAATACGCGTCTACCAAAAATATTGTACGGTTTACGATCCACCCCGAGCACAACGACTGGGAAGACTCCTGCGGAGTTGCTTAACAATAGAAAATTCAGAACGAAATTCGACCAATTACATCCACTGTCAACACAAAGAAAAGACATAGAAGAACTAGAAGAAAATCAGAAAAAGAAACACAGAGAATTTAACATGGGAGAAACCGTAATGTTTAGAAACTATTCCAGAGGACCTCGCTGGCTGAAAGGAACAATACTTAAGAGAGTTGGCATATGCCGGTATGATGTCAAATTCGAGGACAGAACTGTGACAAGGCATATCAACCAGTTGCTTGGTTTTACTTCTGGGGGGAGAGATGATGCCATTGAGCCTGATATGCATGAAATAAATCAAGAAGTATCTCAGGCAAGCGAGCAGAACAGCAGCTATGGCACTATAAGAATACCACCACAGAGGTTCTGGGGTGACATTATCGGGATAACTGGTCCGGGGATGTCTGCGAGCCTAGCACCTGCTGAAGCCCCAGGCCCAAGCAAACGTCCTCGCGAAAGTGAGAGTCCGCCCGCTGTGAGCACGAAGATGGCGAGAACGCTTTCCCAAAACAGTATTAGTACTGATGAGGATGTGGATTTTGAAGAACTGTCAGACTAAGTAAATACGTAAGAACAAATGAATGTACATATGTAAAATAAGTAAAGACAATAAAAAACGGTTAAAATGTAATATAAAATAAAGTGTCGAAGACTCTAGTAGATCATAGTGAAAGTGATTGTGTACTTACGAACCTGGGGGAAAGGCATGTAATGTCTGTGGGTAGTTGTGAAATATATTAAATAACTTTAGTGAAGTGACAACTACCTTCAAGTCAGTTAGAAGATAACCTGAGCAGGCAGTACCGCTGCTCCTGATAAATAACTCATTAATCCAGTCATAACCTGCTGTAAGTGAATATATAACAAATAATGAAAAAACCTGGCGATGAGTTTCTTGTCGGTTCTTCCTCGCCAGAAGTAATCAAACCGGAAGAAAAAAAAGACGAATCCGAGTGTGTCATATCCGTCTAACGGAGGAAAAAAGAAACTGAAACTGAGCCGGTAGTCTCAGTTGTCACCTAAATTGGCGTTACGGCAAACCGATCGACTGGCGTTTTCAAATGTATGGAGAAATTGAAGAGCGCGCGCAGCGGGCGTTAAGCGAACTAACATTTGCGAGTCCGAGCTTGATTTGACAGCTTACTCAACGTTGCCGTATATACGTCGACGTTGCCGTTTACGTCCACTCCGCGTTTTCATACAAATCGGAAGTCCGCGTTCGACTTTGACAGCTTGAAGAAGTAAAACCACAGAATATTTAGCAAAAACTTGTTTGGCGTTTGGAGAAAACGCCAGTCGATCGGTTTGCCGTAAACGCCAATTTAGGTGAGATCTCAGACTGACCACTCTGAATCTGAAATTGAATGTTAAACAATGACTTACCTGCCAATTGCTGAACAAGTAGACGACTTCAGTGTATAACTGCCCAAGTACAGTACTGGATTTGATTTTCACAATTCCTCTTGTCCCTCTCTTTATGAAAGGGTTGGTGCCACCCCAAATAGCAGCTACTAGTACGAGAGGACCTAAAAATGTGCCATTATCGTTTAATGCTACACTTTCTTCGGTGTGCCGTGTGGGGTTCATAACATAAGGTGGGCCCGTAAGCATCAGACAATTTCACCTCCCATACAAACGTAGTTTACTAATAATTTGAAAACCACTGTTCCAACTTACTTGATATTCGATATCTAATGTTAGGCTACAAATATCCGTGTCTGCATGTCTTTGTTTTTTCGGTAAATGTATTCTGGGTCAAACTACAGAGAAAACAAAATTCGTATGAAGATTTTCTATTTGCTTTCATTTCATTCCGTTTGGATTTTTCAAAAAAACAAAATCGTGCAGACACAGATATTAAATATCAATTTAATTGGAATAGTGGTTTCCCAATGATTACTAAACAATGTTTCTTTGGGGTGCATAGCTTACGGGCCGTTCTTAAATCAAGAAAAAGTGTTTCACATCGACATCACAAGCAGGGTGTGTAGAGGCGTTTACACTAAGAGCAATTTCATCAATATGGTGTGGCGCTTCTGCATGGTGACATAGTAATGAAAGGTCGGAGTGGCAATAAAAAAATTTCATTGAGTTCAATGTAGCTGTGCTCATGTTAGGGAAGGTCCTGGCATGGCACCTAATCGCTTTGGGAATGCGGCGTGCTAGACCAATGTCATGACAGTAGGTACCCATATCCATTTCCATAAAAAAAACCTATGAGGCCAAATGTGCGCTTCATCTGAAGCGTTGAAAAGATGTCTTGCAACATATGAATGTCTAGGGATTTCTTCGCTGCGGAGTGTTTAATTCTCTTCCTGAAATTGAAATTGTTCCTTGCAAATAAATCCATTTCCAAGTTCACTCTTTTTTTTTTTTTTTTTGTCTAGATGTTTATTTGGGGCTTAAGCCGTCACCGACTATGCCAGCCCCATAGTGACTTTAAGAATATAGTTTTCTTCAAGCTATCAGTTACTTCTTAGAGCCAATGACAGCTTGAAAAAATATATAATTTCCCTAAACTCGCTTGACCCGGGCCTTCCTAATGCTTCGTGTATTTTAAAAAATAAATTCATTCGATCCGTGCACAATATCCGTTCAAGGTTCAGTCGAAGCCTCTCGTTCAGAACACACTCAGTAAATAGGTGAAATTGATCCTCTGGTTTGTCACAAGTAGAACAAATTGGAGAGTCCAGTTTCTTCATCATATGTCCCATTTTATTTAGCGGAGTGTGTCCTGATCTAAGTCTTAAGCCAATTTCTATTATTTCTCTAGGGAGTTGGACAATGTTAAACCAAGGGATACACAGCGGTTCAGACACAATTGTTTTGTACCAAATTCCTTTCTCTACAGACTTCCTGTCAAAGTGTTCTTTCCACATCTGCCTACATATTCGTTTTGCTGTCGGCAGAAAGTCGGTAAAGAAAGGCCATTCTGAATCTGCCCTAATCAGATCGTTTCTGGTGGAGCCTTAAGGTGGCCCAACCCGGCGGGACTAACTCATTTGCGGGCACTGTATGAAACCGTGCTGTTGCGCTCTGGGACCTTCTCTGTTTCAAAGAATAAGACAGGCTCCGTGTTGAGGAAGATGCAACCTGTCCACAAAAAAGACAATGTGCATAATGTATGATTTGGTAAGATATACGAAAATTTTAATTTGAAAACGACTTTGAGCTAAAAGTAAACCACGACCGCTGTAGTCAAAAATCTAACAAAAACCAAATAGATCATAAATCTTGATTTATGTCTGATGACTAATCTTTTTAAGATGTTCTTACTCTATCATTGCGTAATCCACCTCCAAAGTTATTGTATAAAACGCGCGAAAAATTCGAACTTTCAGACCTTATGACTTAGAAACCAAACACAATTTTACAATGCCAACGGTCATCAGACAACTAGTTCGATCAAATAAAGATATTTTGAGTAAAATTTGGGATCTCTGACAAGAAATATGGGCGTGATTTTCTTTCCCCGTTTGTATGTGGAGTTGAGCGGGATGGCCCACCTTAAAAAAAACATACAACATATGTAGTACCATAACTTTTGAATGGAATACATCAGACAAAAATATAAAGCAAATGTATAGTTATGAAGAGGTAAATTTTTGAGACTTGCAACGAAATATTTTTTTACTAAGCCCACTGTCCGTCCGTCCGCCCATCCGTCCGTCCGTCCGTTCGTCCATCCGTCATCGATGATTCCATCCTCATGAACCGTAATAGGTAGGCCGCTAAAATAGTCACAGAGTGTGTATTTATTTTGCCGCTTTAACAATAGGTAAAAATAATAAAAATTTAAGTGGGCCTATTCAAAAAATGTGAATTTTTTGTGTTAAATCATGTCCGATGGTACGGAATCCTTCTTGGGGGAGTCCAACTGGCACTTGGCCGGTTTTTGTGTGAGTGTAAACAAGGTACAAGGAAATAAATACCATCAAGGAGTTTAATAATACATTTAATATTTCCATATATTCTATAGCATCTTTTATTGAAAAACAATATTTACTAATAAATGTACATACATTTATTAGCTAATAAGCTATCTGAAAATAAGCTATTTTTTTTTAAACATAAAATTTAACCAAGAAAATTTGCAGAATTGATCAGTCGTTTTTTGGAAATTTTTATTTCATCTACACATAATAAAATATCGGAAATATTTAAGTGCGGAAGTTACTACAAATAAACGTTAAGAATAAACATCAAACATTTTTTCTTTATAAAATGTATTGCCATGCAAAAGTTATTGTTATCATATTTTAAATATTGGAATCATTTTACAAATTTCATATAAATACCCTTGGCCTAAAGACTGCGCATTTTAAATTATTCACACAGCAATACAAATCAATTTGACACGGTGGTTTTGCAACTATGTAAAGAATTCATATTGGTCTCACACACAGAAAAAATAAATGCAAATACACTAAATCAATATGAAGTCACGGAAATCAACAATTCATCTTTCATGACAAATATCAGTTTATTTTTTAAAGACAATTTTCGCCATCTAACATGTTGCCAATTGGAGCAAGCCAGTCCCCACAAACAGCACCCGTTCACGAGCATCACGTCAGGTCTAGCCATCAACCAAATTTTAGGGAAAGAGGTGACCCCAACCAAGCGTCACCGCAAGCAAGGACCGTGAAGTGATATGAAGGATAAGATTATGAGATCTTTGTTTTATTTCGGCCCATATTATCCATATTGGATTGCACCATATCACATTCAAAATACAATTTAAGGTGGCCCAACCCGCTCATCTCCCCATACAAAAGGGGAAAGAAGATCACGCCCATATTTCTTGTCAGAGATCCAAAATTTTGCTCAAAATTACTTTATTTGATCGAACTAGATGTCTGATGACCATTGGCATTGTAAAATTGTGTTTGGTTTCTAAGTTATAAGGTCCGAAAGTTCGAATTTTTCGCGCGTTTTATACAATAACTTTGGAGGTGGATTACGCAATGATAAAGTAAGAACATCGTAAAAAGATTAGTCATCAGACATAGCTTATTTAATCAAGATTTATGAATTATTTGGTTTTTGTTAGATTTTTGACTACAGCGGTCGTGGTTTACTTTTAGCTATAAGTCGTCTTGAAATTAAAATTTTCGTAAATCTTACCAAATCATACACTATGCACAGTCTTTTTTGTGAACATGTTGCATCTTCCTCATCACGGAGCCTGTCTTATTCTTTGAAACAGAGAAGGTCCCAGAGCGCAGCAGCACGGTTTTGTACCGTGCCCGCGAATGAGTTGGGCCCGCCGGGTTGGGCCACCTTAAGATAACAATTCAAATTTACAAAAATAAAAAATGCAAACCGATAGAATTAAACAAAGTTAAAAATTTCGTTAGTTAAAAAGTTAAAATATTCTGTCCTTCAATTTACATTGCAACAATGAAACGATAAAAAAGTTGATAAAAAAAAATTACTTAGATAATATTATATACATCCTAGTACAAATCTATCCTATCTTTAATATATAATATTTTATCCAAAAATATTTCATAGAAGTATGAGCGCAAAAACTAGGTTTGATTTTTCTTAAAAATATACATCTATATAAAGAAAAAAGCAATAATAATATAAAAAAACTACTTCAACGGCACACCAATCTTCATGGGCTGAATATCGTTGAGCACACAGTGGTTCCTGTCCACCCAGCTCACGAACTGGTCCGCAGCCGCCACCGAACTCTCCAGGTTGAGGAGGCAATCAGCCTCCGCGCGGTGACACCCCACCGCCGGCCGACCCACCAGCTTCTCATACACACTCGCCAGATTTTTCCCCTTCATCTCGCTGAAACCCAATCTTCTTTTTGCGCTCCTCTGTCTTTCCGCAGAGTTCAGAGGTGACATTTTTACCTTTCGCGGTGTCTTCGGAACATCTTTAACATGAATCTTCTTCGGTGTTCCTTCATTTTGGGTCTGAAAGTCCACATCGGCAAGTTCACGCGGAAATTCCGCTAAATCCGTTTCGTCCAATGGTGGAATATTTGTTGGGCTTTTTGTAAGAATATCACTGTAAGCGTGCAGTGTATCCGCACACAGGATGTCGTCCGGCAATCGCCTCCCGATCTTCTCCAACGACGCTCGCAGTATAGGGAAATCGAATGTTATACCGTTGTGTGCCAATAGGCACACCGGTTTCTCCAGAGTTTTGAGAAAGTGGTCGATCGTATCGAACACGTCGACACTGAAGTGTGTCTCGTGTTCCAGCAAGTCGTTGGACAGGCCGGTGGTACGTGTCGCCTCAGGGTCGACAAGGCGACGGGGGTTGAAGCAGAGAGTGAGCTTGTGTTGCACACGGGGCGCACCGGTCGACTCCAGCAGATGCGACCGCTTCACTGCCACCATGCTCAACTCAGTTATTGACGTCTTGTTGTGTTCATGGGAGGGAATTCCAGTTGTTTCCAAGTCCAAGAATACAAAGGAGGCGATGACATCAGCGCTGCTCGAAGACATAATGTGTCGTAGACTTTCACTTATTGACTTTGCACTCAACTTCTTTTCATCACTGCCACCATGCTCAACTCAGTTATTGAAGTCTTGTCGTGTTCATGGGAAGGTATTCCAGTTGTTTCCAAGTTCAAGAAGACAAAGGAGGCGATGACATCAGGGCTGCTTGAAGACATAATGTGTCGTAGACTTTCACTTATTGACTCAACTTCTTTTGATTATCGTAATCGATTGTTTGCTATCTAAGATGCTTGTCTTGTAAGGAACACAAATGCATTGAGATTAGATATTATGACAGGAAAGTGTGAAGCCACACACTTACCCACGGAGTCCATTGTGAAGAAACAACTTTGGTGACGATAATATCGGCTGTTACTTTCCACCGTGGAAAGTTTTTTCAATGGATGATAAGGTATTTCAATTGACACTGCAAACAAAATTAAAAGAATAGGCTTAAGAAGCAGGTTCAAAGTGTACAAATTAAAATGGTAAGTGGCCTATTAGTAGGTATAATGGTAACAAATCACATTAACAAATAAATTATCCAAGCACACATTAAGGGTGTGATAAGAACCATTGCATTTAGTTTGATAAATCAAATTGTCTAAAATATTTTTTTCTTTAGTTTATAAAGACTTTTAACCGCGAAGAGATAATATAATTTTGAAATTAGAACACAATGTTGTGATGCTGAATGTAGGTTTGTTGAGCTACATTTTGAATTATTTTATTATTATTAATTAGTTTTTATTATTATTTTATTATTAATTAGAGTAACGTATGAATACTTTAAAATATGAAACAGTTTATTAAGAATCAACACTTTCCTTTAGTTTGCCGTATAACATTACTTCACAGAATGTGTTCCTTACGAGCGACACTATTGACTGGTGCAATAATACAGATGCTTTTTTTTTCAAAATTAACGGTTAGGAGATAATTTTTCCAAAAATCTAATAATGCAGTTTTAGTTTTTATTAAAATCGGCCTCATGACTGTTTATTTTTCGCTATTTCTTATAGTTTCTGATTTGGCCCTTAAGGCCCATTTTAAAAAAATCACCTGTACATCTACTGTGTTTATTAGGTTTCCAGTCGACAAAATAATGTTGAAATTACATTTGTGTGTTAACATGTATTGCCATCAGAATCTGCCTAACTGGTGATTGTGCACTCCAGCCTGAATATAAATTACTAAACTTTATCAGGTGAAGACAATTATTGGGAAAATAAAGTATAGGACTAATGGATGAAAATGGTACGCACTGAGTTGGTTTATAGAATCATTGTTCTGTGACTAATCCAAGTGAAAGCATTAGCAATATTTTGATTTTGTTCCATTGCCAGCGGGCATGGTTTTCGCAGCTTCTGTGAAAGTTCGATAACCCATAGGCACTGTCGGGCACCTGTTTAAGAACGGCCCGTAAGCTATGCTCCCCATACAAACGTAGTTTACTAATCATTTGGAAACCGCTATTCCAATTAAATTGATATTTAATATCTAACATACAGTAGCAAATATCTGTGTCTGCATGCTTTTGTTTTTTTGAAAAATCCAAACTGAATGAAATGAAAGCAAAAAGAAAATCTTCATACGAATTTTGTTTTCTCTGTGGTTTGACCCAGAATACATTTACCGAAAAAACAAAGACAAGCAGACACAGATATTTGTAGCCTAATATTAGATACCAAATATCAAGTAAGTTGAAACAGTGGTTTTCAAATGATTAGTAAACTACGTTTGTATGGGAGCCGAAATTTTGTGATGCTTACGGGCCGACCTTAAGGTGGCCCAACCCGGCGGCCCTAACTCATTCGCGGGCACGGTACAAAACCGTGCTGTTGCGCTCTGGGACCTTCTCTGTTTCAAAGAATAAGACTGGCTCCGTGATGAGGAAGATGCAACATGTCCACAAAAAAGATAATGTGCATAGAGTATGATTTGGTAAGATTTACGAAAATTTTAATTTCAAAACGACTTATAGCCAAAAAGTAAACCACGACCGCTGTAGTAAAAAATCGAACAAAAACCAAATAGATTATAAATCTTGATTAAATTAGCTATGTCTGATGACTAATCTTTTTAAGATGTTCTTACTTTATCATTGCGTAATCAACCTCCAAAGTTATTGTATAAAACGCGCGAAAAATGCGAACTTTCGGACCTTATAACTTAGAAACCAAACACAATTTTACAATGCCAATGGTCATCAGACATCTATTTCGATCAAATGAAGCAATATTGAGCAAAATTTTGGATCTCTGACAAGAAATATGGGCGTGATCTTCTTTCCCCTTTTGTATGGGGAGATGAGCGGGATGGGCCACCTTAAGGTATTTACCCTTTGGGTACTTTCACCCTTTGGGTACGGAACCCTAAAAACATATTAAAAAGGTTAGTCATCAGACATAGCTTATTTAATCAAGATTTATAATCTATTTGGTTTTTGTTAGATTTTTGACCACAGCGGTCGTGGTTTACTTTTAGCTATAAGTCGTTTTGAAATAAAATTTTTCGTAAATCTTACCAAATCATACACTATGCATATTGTCTTTTTTGTGGACATGTTGCATCTTCCTCATCACGGAGCCTGTCTTATTCTTTGAAACAGAGAAGGTCCCAGAGCGCAACAGCACGGTTTTGTACCGAGCCCGCGAATGAGTTAGGCCCGCCGGGTTGGGCCACCTTAAGGGCCTAAAATATGACATATATCACACAAATCCAACAACATGATTTGTATGCATATAACACTCATTTACACAATCATTGATGTCATGTTTATAGATTGTTTACTAAAACAATCCATTTCTAGCTCATGGTCATAACTGGATGTGATTTCTAAGACAGGAAACGGGTGAAATTTACAAGAGTGCGCCATTCTTAGCTTCTAGCTGGATATCAGGGACGGTAGAGTGGAATTTTAGAAGCATTTTTGGTCAAGGAACATGGGCGCGAAAACGAAGTTTTCTATCCAAAATATTTTTTTGAAAATATGAAATCGCGTCAGCAATATTAACGTTCGTTCTGTATTCCGACGCGAACAGGTCATGTTGACAAATTCATATTGCAGGTAAAATGTTGCCAACACGTAATTTTCCATAATTTAGGGTAAAATTAACAATTGCTGTACTCGTATTGCTCCAAAACCGACTTAGCCGCCCCGACATTACATGTTGGTGTGCGTCATCCCTAGAGTGTTTTTTAGAAGTGCGGAGACGAAAGCTCACGCAGGAGGTCCTGAGCAAAGCGAGACTCATGCGCTCGCGTAGCGAAAGGGCCGACCAAGCGAGTCTTTCGGCGTAGCCATCAACTTACCTGCCTGGGCTTCGAGGTGCCTTTAAAAAAGCCTTTTTTTATGCTTATTTAGCTCATATTAGAGTTAGAACCTCACGGAATATATCATTTGGCGTCTGGCAACACTTTTCGGTCGCAATGTTGGCAGGTGATTAGTGAGTGACGCAATTGGACGCGGTGGTAGTGTTATTAAGAACTAACGGGAAATTGTTTAGATTAGTACATCGCGATTAAAAATATAAAAAAAATAAATACCAACTTAAGGCCTCAAAATACGTTATTCTAAATCAAAATTGGGGTCCGGAACTCGAAAAAAAGCATAAAAAAAATCTCACAAATTTGATTTTTTGACGAAATTTCTGTCATTTGCATTACAAACACTGAACAAACACGAATACTGCGTCCTTTTCGCACAAATGAAATCATTTAAAACTAGACGTGTCCACTTTCAGCACTCTCTAAATAGTATAAATGTGACGACAGCATCCAAATCCCAACAAATGCAATGTCGGCCATTTGCATCAACAGTCAAAGTGTATACATACACATAGAACAGCGACGACCAGCGACAACATGCAGTTGCACCAACATTTTTCCAAAATGGTATTGCCATGGATTAATTTATTTTTCCGTGGTCTACAAAAACATTACCAAAGGTTAATTTATAGAAGACATGGAGCGGAAGCGACCATACCTATTAATTAAATTAATTAATTAATAGTTAATTAACCTTAACCTAACTGGTCCATG
The DNA here is from genome assembly GCA_946894095.1 of Incurvaria masculella. NCBI lineage: Eukaryota > Metazoa > Arthropoda > Insecta > Lepidoptera > Incurvariidae > Incurvaria > Incurvaria masculella. The sequence goes on along the minus strand of OX335663.1, from coordinate 4,501,077 downwards.
TCGGGATGGCTCATGTCGGTTGCAAACGCTCAGGACGTCCTGTGCGAGCTTTCGTCTCCGCGCTTCTAACAAACATTCTAAACACGCACACCATCATTTTACCCTTAATTATGGGTAACGACGTGTTGGCAACATACGAGCAATTCTAATGCCAACTGATATAACTTAAAAATGGAAAGATAAGGTATGTTCGCGTCTCAATACAGAACTAAATATATCGATGGAGCACAAAGAAAATAATTTTCAAAAATGTTTTTCCAGAAAAATAGATATCTCCGGACCCAAATTTTTACATCAAAATGTTTATAAAAAACTACTCTACTATCCCTGATACCCAGCTAGTTGGTAGAAATGATCTAGTAATGTAAAGAGCAGCCAACTAACGTTAATATGGCTGACGGGATTTCATATTTTCAAAAAAATATTTTGTGTAGAAAACCTCGTTTTCGCGCCCATGTTCCTTGATGAACCAAAAATGCTTCTAAAAATCCACTCTACCATCCCTGATATCCAGGTAGAAGCTAAGAATGGCGCACTCTTGTAAATGTTTTCCCAGGAAACTTAGAAAAACTTAGAAAATTACATATCGCGACAAAATACTCTTATGAAGGAAAGCTATGCTCCCAATAAAAAAGTAGATTGGAAATAATCTTAAATGATTTATATCTTTATGAAAATAACAAAAAAAAGTTAAAAATAAAATAAGGGTTAGTTGGTTTCTTGAAGAGTAGGTAAAATGCTGTGACAAAATGTATACCCCATATTGTCTCCTGATCCGCTTCCACAAATTTATAAAAAATGCTTAGGTACAAATAAACACTTAATATGCGGTTAATGCTGACTTGTAAATACACAATATAATACTGGGTAAATTCACGGTGTAAACGTGCGATAGGGCGTGAAAAATAATCACAGAATACAGAATTTCATTTTCACAGACACATTTGACAAACTTTAATCTGTCAGATAATGGCCGCGTTCATAAAGCCCTTAAAGTACATTGACCGATTAAAGTTGTGTTAAAAAGTCAAATCAGCAGCCAAATTAGCATTATTAAGGCATAGGCTGCAAACATAATGGCAGAAAATAATTCGGTCGTTGCACTGCTCAAAACACTCAAGCAAGATAGTTGGAGCATTTTAAGTAAAACCGTCAGTTGGGACTACTTTATATCGGACACCATTTTTTCTGTTTCTATTAGATTCCACCTTCCCTTCAACCCTTCAACTAATGAAGGGAATGCAATAATGTAGATAAAATACGGAATTATTGTAGTCTTTAATATATCGAATAAATTTTTTTTTTTTATGTGACTGTAAATGGATGGCTAATACCACAAGTTCTGTCATGGTATTAGCCCAACACACCACATGGGAACTAGGTGCCATGCCAGGACCTTCCTTATATTGCACGGCTACATTGAACTGGATGGAAAACACGGACAATTTTCATTGCCGCTTCGACCATCGTTCATCCAATGCGATGGTACCAACCCGGGCGGGCCAAACCCTACCACCTAGTAAGTAAGGAAGGGGACCTACAGCTTAACGTGGAATCCGAACCACGGCCAGCCTCTCTCACGGTCGAATGGTCACCCATCCAAGACCAGACCGGACCCAGCGTTGCTTAACTTCGGAGAGCGATCGCCGAAGTGTCGCGCCACTGGGCCACCGAGGCAATGCATTTTAGTAATTAAAGCAGTCAGGTTCAAACAAATGTCGGTTGTGGTGCAGTCGAATGAGCTCAAAAAGGCGTTCCAATGCGTCAAGCAAACGTTCTATAAACGAGTTTTTGAAAACACATTTGCGTATAATCTTTTAATCGTTTTTGAACTGACCCACGTCGCTGCCATTTAGCCTTTTTGCTTGATTATAAAGGCAAGGACTTTCGCCACTATTGCCGATGGTTAGCTCCTCAGACTGAACTTATAAGCCGGGTTCTGTCTTGAATATTATTCCAATTTATCTCCTTGCAAACAACCTGCGGCTTCGGCTCCCGGCTCCTTATTGACTAGCATCTTCAGACGTTACGTCTGTTACGTTATATATATAAATATATTAAGCGCGGCATATGGCGCACGCCAGGACCTCACAAAAAAGGCGCCCATTTCACAGGGGCTGCACAAACCATGCCGGCGGGCCAGGTGCTTCTTCACACCATGTTTAAAGGACCCCAGGTTGTACTTTGAGGAAAAAACTAGAGATAGGTATATAAGTGCCCGCCTTACACCCATCCCTCCTGTAAGCAGGAGTGGGGTACGTGCCTTGAGCGGCTCGTAGCCTAGCGTACCAGAGGCCTGGGTTCAATACCGACATGCACCGCTGTCTTTCTCTTTCCAAGTTCGCTAAGGGCATTTCGTTACGAATGCGAGCCGCTCCATGGTTCGGAATCCATGTAAACCTACAGTTTTCCTTCCCCTACTAGGTGGTAGGGTTTAAGCCCGCCCGGGTTGGTACCATCGCATTGGATGAAAAGATGGTCGAAGCGGCAATGAAAATGGTCCGTGTTTTCCATCCAGTTCAATGTAGCCGGGCAATTTAACCCTTTCCCGCCAGGAACGTATATATCCGTCAGAGCAAGGCATTCTGCAGGCGCCATCGTCGGATATATCCGACAGAAAACTACTCCACTTCAAACATTAATAAAACTTTACTGATTACGAAATAATGGGTTTTATTTACATAATTGCACAGTACATACTAGCGTTCATTAGATTTCTACTGTTTCAACAGTGGAAACACACTATTTGCAACAAAACAAACAACAATTCAAGACTGCATATTATCGAAATAATTGTAGTGTGGCGTATTGAGAAGGATTATGCCAAAAACCTTGGCGGTGAAAGGGTTAAGGAAGGTCCTGGCGTGGCACCTAGTTCCCTTGTGATGTGTTAGGCTAATATCTGACGGTCAGTTTAGTATTAGCCAACAATGTCCAGGTACATAAAAAAAATTGGTATAGCATTAGCACGGAGATTGATTAGAAGCGGATTGGCCAGTCGGTTCTTATCTGAGGTTGGTCCGGCAACAAACCCCACTAACGCCCGGTTTCACCACCTCCAGCTACAATCCCAAAGTTACATTTTGGTTACAATGTAACCGAAAGTTAACTATAGGATTTAAGGTCGCTGGAGGTGGTGAAAACGGGGGTAAGTGTACAATTTATTCATAAAACTGCTAATTGGACTACAACCAACCGTCACCAAGGCACAATATTTTGCAAAGCTTTTACCTTTAAAAGCTTTGCAATAATAAAATACAAACAGTAAAAATGAATACTTATATTTATTACATTCATAACTTAATCAATAGTTATTATAATTTGATACTAATACCTACTTAAATCTATCCATAGGTATCTACATTCACTCGGTCATAGCAAGATTCACATATGTATCACTGTATCCATCAGCGTATCACCATACTGTGTCACATCAAAGCCCTCATCTGGTTATGAAGGCCGCTAGTTTTTATCCATGTTTACATTTACATTGTCACATATCAAAATGCGCACGTAATTGTGTGAGCTCTCAATCTATGTAATTAAAATTGTTTCGCTACTCTAGTTCATAAAAAAATATATAAAAAGGCAAAGATTTAAGAAAAAACAAATACAAGTTATATTTTATAACATTCGACCGATGATAAGTATGATGGAGGCGCACAAAAGCAAATAGATGTTAAAACAGTAAAGAAAAGAATTTTTTACGATTTAAAATACGTATCATATCATGACAGTAGGTGTGGATATTAAACAGCCACGTCCATTCAATGGGTCTAATTAATTGGCCCTGAAAAGCTATATTTTAAATCATTCGACCGATGATAAGTATGATGGAGGCGCACAAAAGCAAATAGATGTTAAAATAGTAAAGAAAAGAAATTTTAACGATTTCAAATACCTATCATAGCATGACAGTAGGTGTTGATATTAAACAGCCATGTCCATTCAATGGGTCTAATTAATTGGCCCTGTCTGTATATCGTATTGAAATTTTTTATATGCAAAGCATATAATTTTCCTCCCTGCCATAATTGCGTATGCAATGTACGAACTGAATAGAGTGAATATGTATGTCCCGAATTGATATCCCTCGCTCACAGCCACACACGTCACTACCACTACGATACCCAAATTAGAATATTTTTTTTAGCCGAGATATGTGTCAGAACTCATATAACCTCGAGAATGCCTCGTTAGACTCGAGAGTTGTTATTCGAGGTCCAAATCTCTAAATAGACTAACAAATGCTGGAATGCCATCGTTATTTAAGACTACAAGTGCACACGGCTAAAGAAGTACCGAAAAACCACCTTCATGACAACCAAAGACAATGTACACTGAGCACATCTTCCAACCGTGCGCACTTTGTACGATCTGTTTGCAGTTTCGAGTGACGCACTAATGTCAACATATCCTTTAAGGCAGTGAATATAAACAATTCGGAACGATCGTGAAAACATATATAGTTGCTGTGTCTGCGATGTACGCAATTTGGAACATAGTGTTAAGTGCGATAGCCGATGACAAGTTAACCCTTAAGGCTGCAACTTGAAAGGGTAGAGCTACGGTGGGATTGTATGATGTTTCGCTCTTGTTTTTCTCATAAATAATGCCAGTCGTATATACGACTCGCCGAATCCGTCGCAGCGTCTATAAGAAGTCGTTGTAGTTGGGAACGTCGTCGAACTGCTGCGGCTGCGACGGCGGGCGCGCCTGCGGTCCGCCAGGCCGGTACTGCGGCTGCTGCGCGACACAACACCCGCGGTGCACGATCAATACGGTGAAACATCTGAAGCCCTATACAAGTTGACACGAGAGGACGCAGATGTCCATTGAGCAGCAGTTGACAGAAGACGATAATTTGGCACAAATCATACCCTTTCCAGCTTTGGATTAAAACATAGATAAACATAATACTTTAATGGGGTGCAGGGCGCAAAGCTTTACCACCAGATGGCGCCACATAAAACTATACCAAGCTATCACGTAGAGGTTATGTTTACTCGTGAATCACAGGCAATCACATTGTCCGTGTTTAACATCCATTTCAAGGTAGCTATTCATATTAACTCAGTTTAATCTGTCAACAACCTATAACCTTGAAATTAAACCGTGGCATAGTTTTATGTGGCGCCATCTGGTGGTAAAGTTTGGCAGCCGTCCTCCCCATTGAAAGAAAGAAAGAAAATACGTTTATTTTTTCTCAACACAACTTAGAACACTAACAAAATTCAAAATACGCATTTGTGGAGAAAAAAAAGGAGCCAGCTCAGCATTTTGTGCTGCAGGTCCCTCTTGATGAGTGAACTACAGCGCTGATTTTACGCTGGTCCGGACACACTTACGACTAACATAAGGTGAGAGCAACAGCTGTTTGTCGTGAGTGAGGAAACATAATACATAAAACCAGAAAAAATACAGTGAGTAAACTCTTAAAAAAATTTTGACATAGACCAATTAGTTAAATTTTTGTCAAAGAGAACACATGAGGGATAAAAAATACTTTACTCAATTAAAGAAAAACACAAAAATACGATCACACGAACTATTTAACAACACAATTAAATTCAATTACAAGATACAATTTTATCTTATAAAACACGTAAAACATTTTGAGGGGGCATTTTCATTTCAAAGAACTTCTCAAGGAACACAAAAAGGGCTAATATAATGTTATAGATTTTAAAATGTGTAACTTAAAATGACTTTCCGCGTTGGAGCGCAAGAAGCCAGGACTTGCACGCTCGTCTAAAACTACCGTGGGAAAGTTTATTTCTCACCCGAGGAGGCAGATTATTCCAGCACTTGGTTGCGCTGTATTTGAAACAGCCCTCAAATCCAACGGATACATGACGCGGCACTAACTGACCAATGTGACAAGTGAAGACAAAATGAATGCAGAGCTGCTAGTCCCAGTTGTCACCTAAACTGGCGTTTACGGAACTTTGAAGCTACGTAAAAACGTCAAACTCCATACAAGTTATTACTAGATATTCTGTGGTTTTACTTCTTCAAGCTGTCAAAGTCAAACTCGGACTTCCGATTTGTATGAAAACGCGAAGTCGGCGTAACGGCAACTTTGATGAGTAAGCTGTCAAATCAAACTCGGACTAGACGAACGGAGAGAAAACGCCAGTCGATCGGTTTGGCGTAAACGCCAATTTAGGTGACAACTGGGACTGGGGGCTCAGTAAGATAGAAGGAAGATTAAGCAAGCATAGAGATGAAATTATTAAAAACATACCAAAAATGCTGACATGCTCAGTTTTATCAACACTGTTTATTTAGCTTTTTTCAACAAATGTGATATGTACGTACAATTGACCTTGACTGTTTATACTGACTATACATTGATAAAAATGAGCACACCGGTGATTGATCAGTATAGTGTGAGAAAGAGAGTGAGTGAGAAGCATTACTTGCGAGTGCATGATAGAGAAGGAGGGAGACAGTGCGCACTACTGCATCACATGTGGGGCCGGCCGCCGCGTGCCTGTTGCTATAAAACAAACACTTGACCGTCACAACTGTGCAGGCAGGTAGGTGATTCTGGACGCAAAAATCACCATATTGCCGTCGTCACCAAAACCGTATTTGGTATCAGATGCTAGAGTCGATTCTAGGTTGACTTAAGGAAATATACTTTTTCGTACCAAGCATGTACGTCGCTTATTATATGTAAAATTAATGTGTCCTTGCTTCACGGTAGATTTTACATACATACATGTCACATTCCTTGGAATAAGCGACGTACATGCTTAGTACGAAAAAGTATATTTACAAAAATCAAAAACTTTTTCCGCACGTATCAAAAAAGATTTTACTATCACTTAAGGGCACGCTAAGAGCCGATTGCATTTAGTTTGATAAGGGCGTAAGTAAAACAACACTTTATATGATTTAAAAATGACACTGAAGTTTTGATGTGGAGACCCTATACAGGGAAACGCGTTAGCAAACCGCCAGCACGTTGGTCAGACGATATACGTCAGACGGCAGGTGACGATTGGGGAAGTAAAACAGGAGACTTCGCCAAGTTGTGCGGTTGTTGTTGTTAGTGTTGTGTTTCGCAAAAGCTAAAGAAGAAGAAAAATAACCACGATGAGTTTAAATAATAAAAAATATTCATATGTATATTGATGGTCTAATTTAATGATAAAACTGTAGTTCTGTGACGGTTTGTGTTCACAAATTAGACAAATATTGATAAACATTTGTTTAAACTTCTAAAACAGATTATGAGCGTCAGATATACATCATTGGTTTCAAATATAGCTAGACCGTCAATGCATCTTTCATCATTTTGGAACTCCAAAATATTATTCGTTCATCGTTATTTTAAAAATTAATAAAATTTGGTTTTACTTACGTCCTTATGGCACTAAATGCAATCAGGTGCTATCACATCCTTAAGGAGCATTTTTTTTATTTGGAAACATTAAAAAGGAATGAATTGATTGATTTCGCCTCCAAAATCACCTGAAACTTACTGACTCAACCTGCGGAAGCGTAAGAGAGGATCGAAGCGAAGAGAAAAGCGCTATGTACAGTAATGTATGTTCATGTCGTTACACCGGAAGTAGAAATTCCAAATTCCTTTCTTTATTTTAATGTCAAACCTTGCAGCAAAAAGAATTTAGAAATACTTTCTTTATACAGTGTAATGATATGAAAACACGGGAAAAGTGAAGAAACGGTATGAAAATGTTCCACCGATGAATGAATAAGTGATGAAAAAATTACAAAGCGAATTTGGCACATTTGAAAAAAAAAGAGCTGATTTGGGTGGAACTGGCAAGGCCAGAAGGCCGAAAAGTGTGCCTTTTGATGTTCAAATCGTAGCACCCATAATCAAAGAGCATGTATAAAGTGATGAATTGTAGAAGCAGCGAAAGAAGCATGCTTTGATGGTACAGCATGGCACTCATTCATTGCATACCCTCAAGGAAAACGGCGGGATGTTATGTTATGTGTTTCGAGCATGCATTTCAATGTTTTCAATATTTGGTAATAGTTTCTTATGTGTGGATGTAACACGCGTCTATATGGCTTCTAAAACATTTTTGAAACGGGAACATTCCTTTTTGGCAACATACAAAAGAGAGATGATAGGTTATCATGAGAAAAACGAGATAATGATGACAGCGCTATTGCAAGCACTGTAGGGTGCCCATTATGCAGGACGTTTGGTAATTAGATACATTCCTCCTAAGGGGTCATTGTAGAATAATTTGCAACAAATCTGGCCCAGTGAAATGGGAGTCTAAAATCAATAGTTTTTGAGTTATTTAAGTTTTAAGTTTTTTAAAAATGTTATGTGTTATTATGAAAAAGTGATGATTGAAAAACAACTACTATGCTCTAGGCATGTTATCAGCTATTTTCTAATAACTGATAAATGAGAGACTAATAAAAAAAAAATTATTGCATTCAAAATATCCATAATCTCAGAAATAAAGGTTGTGTAAAAAAAATTACAACATTTATTTAAATCAAACAGAACTACTAAAAAAACGTATGACGCGTGGCACACAAATTATGGAAATAACTTCATTTTCCATAAGCTTCCAGAAAAGGTACAAATGTTGTCCACTTTCACACAAGTTCCATATTTTTTCGTTTGGTTCGGTTTGCGCTGATGATTTTTATTTAAGAAAAAGGTCGGATTTAAGGAAAAAGGAATTTGTTGCAAATTAGCTCTAGAATGACCCCTTAGAAGGAATGTATCGAATTACGAAACATCCTGTAGACATGTTTGTCAAACCATGCGGAGTTCAATGTTGCAATGTCTCTTTCTTGCCAATGAAAATAAAATTTGATAAAACCAAGATAAAATATGCATTAAACAAAGAATTAATATTGCAAGGGTTAGGCCTGGTTGCAGGAAGAGAAACACAAGTTAATCAATGTTAAAACACATCACTATTAGCATAGATTAAAAAGGAAGGAATAGATTGCTAACGTCACACCATGCAGCTTTAAGCTGCTAGTGTATATAAATAAATAAAAATAAAACGAAACTCACCGAAAACTGCTTATTTTTCGATGGTACTATGACATTTCTAACTAGCGCCATCTCCCGTCAGTGCCAGAACTAGTTACACGGTCATTAAACTAAGCTTGATTCCAAATTTCGCCTAGTTGGGCATGATGAAAATGTTACATTTTAACTACATGTGTTTCCTAAATAGCATAGATCAAAGAGGAAGAGATAGATTGCTCACGTCATAAAAGTGTTGAATTGTGAAAATAAAAGTCCACAGATGGTGTTGTAATTCACAATTCAGAATACATCACTACATAGTATAAAACAAAGTCGCTTTCTCTGTCCCTATATCCCTATATACAAAATAATATTGATTTGATACAATTTCGTATCAATAATGACGAGGGCTCTGTACACCCGAACTGTGTTAAAGCATTATTTAACTGTAGGTGTTGGTCAGAATCTCTTTCAGGAATCTTATTCGTATATGGTTGCTCTCAAACCATTGTACTCTTAATTTTCTGTAGGTGGTAGCATTTAAAGTGTAATATTATATAGTTTTTCTTTTTTAGCTGTAAGAATAATAATGTATTTTGTATTTTGACTCTTTGTTTACAGGTCACTGTAGTAGTTCATGACAGAAATAATTGTATTAAATTAAATCGTACAGAGCTTTCACAACTTTTTCATGTTGCCACTGGAGTAGTGCATCGCTTTAAGGTCCCTACTTGCGGCGACGCTGGGTTCGGGTCTCCTCTTTCCCTAAAATATGGTTGATAGAGGCGATGGCTGTGCCTGGCGTGATGCTCGTGAACGGGTGCTGTTTGTGGGGACTGGCTTGCTCCAATTGGCAACATTCTAGATGGCGGGCATGGTCTTTACTAATAAACTGATATTTGTCATGAACTGTTGCATATGACATGAATTGCTGATTCTCGTCAATTCATATTAATTTAGCGTGTTTATCTGTGAGTATAAATACTTTTTTAAATTTAGACTAAGTGGACGTTGAAAAAAAAAAACCAGCGGAGTTTCTTTCCAGTTCTTCTTCGCTGGGATTTCCCCGAACTGGCTAATGATAAAATATGACAAATCCGAGTGCAGTGTACTGTCTATGGATGATGAATAAACAATAAACAATATGTATGCTTAAATCTTTAAAACTACGCAATGGATTTTGATGCGGTTTTTTTAATAGATAGGGTGATTGAAGAGGAAGGTTTATATGTATAATAACATCCATTAAATAGTGGAGAAATACTGTTATTTTGGAGGTTTCTAATGTGATGTCGTAAATAATTACATTACCTCAGCTAGTTAAATACAAACAAATTAATATTAGTGATATTTTTGAATTAAAATTTTATAACCTAATTTATGGTTAAAATGTAACGTTTACATCACGCCTACCTAGGCAACATTTGGAATTAAGCTTAGTTTAATAACTGTGTAACTAGTTCTGTTAGTGACGGGAGAGATGGTGCTGGTTAGAAATGTCATAGTTCCAGCGAATATAATAATAATAATTGTTTATTTAGGTGCATAGTCCCATTCATTACAGTATAATTAAATTAATTAAATGAAAAATAGAAAAATATAATAGAATTTACAATTTGATGAAATCCACATAAAAACACTTATTGCTAATAAATCGTATGATATGATTATCAAAACGAGCCACGCGTTCCAACAAAGCCGCTATTCTTATTCTTAATATAGCGAAGTAGTCGTCTAGCCCGTTCTCAGCAAACATGCCGGATGCACTAGAGCTTTCAGCGAGTGTTGGGCGTTGCATGACGTTAGCAGTCTACCCGTACTGTACGGGCGAGGCGGGGGAGCGGCGGGGGAGCGGCGGGGGAGCGGCGGTTACCTGCTGCAGCAGGTGGCGCAGGCCCGGGTTGGACGCCATGATGGGGCGCATGATGCGCTGCGGCGGAGCGTGCTGCGCCTGCGCGCCGCGCAGCTGCTGCAGCTGCGCCTGCAGCTGCTGCTGCTTGCGCGCCTCCTGCCGGCGGTGAGCGCACGTTAAGATAATGAGGCGATCACGTACCATACAATGGCTCGTGCCCGTTTCCTCAGTCAGAAATATTTTGTGCATTCAATAAATCAACTGAGAGCTACGTCTGTACATACATACATAGGTTAAGTTGACTACGGCTTTTACAACAGAGAATACTTGTAATGCTATAAGTAAGTTCTTAGTTTTTGTTTTTAGTTTGCATTTTTGTTTTTTTTACTTATGTTTTATTTTTTTTACTTTTTATTTATTTTATTTTATTTTCTTTCGTTTATTAGAGTCAAAGCTACTTATTTAATTTTGTAAACAAAATAGCGTAACTCATTGTACATGTTGTGTTCGTCCGTAATTATAGATAGTTTCGATTATGTACTGGAAAAAATTCTTTAATGTAAATTTGTGAAACAATTCTGTGTGGATGAACCTTAACAAAAATAAAAGGTACATTTATTTTATATTAATGCTTTAGTAACTTTGTTAGTTGTAAGTAACTTAAACTCAGGGTTGCTGTTTCTATTGTTCTTTGCCTTAATCTGTTCTACCAAGGAATCGTTTGGCAGTAGCATTTAGATCATAGCATTTAGAAGTATTTCATAATTGTGGACGGAAAAATAAGCCCGTGAAGTTTCTTTGCGGGTTCTTCTTTACTGGGTTGATCGAATCCGCGGATCTTTGTGACTTAACTTAGTGTAGTTTGACTACCAAAAAGTTTAAATAAATGAAATGAAATAAAATGAAAAACATACACACTTTCACGCCGCTTTCCCGGAGGAGTAGAAAGACATGATAGAGCGCCATAAAGTACGATCACATACATCTGTACGTATTTGTTTTTTTTTTTACATTAAGGGCGTGAAAAGATTGCGTTCAGTTTAATAAGGATGTAAGTAAAATCCACATTTCATTATACACGGTGTCCCAAAAGTCAACGTCATAACTTGGAAGGCTGATGCGCCAGATGGTTGTTTTTGGACGGTTCAGTAGGAAGGTTGTACAGGATTGCGTAACAAAAAATAATAATATTAGAATAGGGAAAATTACCCGTTGCACTGGAAAAACTGATCTAGGGTGTCCATTTTTACTTTTCATAGTGACTTGTCACCCTAGTGACTATTACCCTGGTGACCATCACCCTAGTGACTTTCACCCTGGTGACCATCACCCTAGTGATCATCACCCTAGTGACCGTCACCCTAGTGATCTTCACCCTAGTGACCGTCGCCCTAGTGACAGTCACCCTAGTGACCGTCGCCCTAGTGACCGTCACCCTAGTGACCGGCACCCTAGTGACCGTCACCCGAGTGACCGTCACCCGAGTGACCGTCACCCGAGTGACCGTCACCCGAGTGACCGTCACCCTAGTGACCGTCACCCGAGTGACCGTCACCCTAGTGACCGTCACCCTAGTGACCGTCACCCTAGTGACCGTCACCCTAGTGACCACCACCCTAGTGACTTTCACCCGAGTGAAGGAGGGATCGTGGCACTCACCTCGAGCTGCTTAAACTGCTGCTCCTGCTGCTGGGCGGCCTGAAGATGCGACATGATGTCCATCTGCGACCTGTAGTAACAGCACGCGCACAAAAGCTAATAACGCGAGGAAGTACAACAACGCACGGGATCGCTTGGCCACGGCAGCCGCGCACGCGACTGCAAACTTGTGCAAGTCTCTAATTGTACGTTGGAAACATTCGGACCGAGTCGTAGAGCTCGAGAAATGCATATAATTTTATGTTGTCAACTTGTGCAGGCTTGCGGTTAGGTGTGTGGCTGCCATTAGGAACGTTACAAATTACTTAGTTATTCAGATGAGAAAGAAGTGAAGATGGGCCATAGGGCTATGAAGCACTATTTAAACATTTTCTGATCTGCGTGTACAGTTTACATACTGCGTAGAGTGCATCCGAATTGACATAGCACAGACGCCATTATCACTAAAATACTCAAATCGGACTGTGAGCCAGCCATATTGTGGTTGAGGCTATGTTAAGCTCCAAGAGTGATTCATCCAGGCCTACAATTTGTCTAACTGGACTAACAAAGGCTGAAACGCCATCGTTATGGACAGAATCTTAAATATGAAATGAATAGGTCACTCTCAGCACTGAATCCTGAATTCTGAATCCAGAATGCACTTTCTGCCATTCTTTATAACTTAAATGAGATATAAATAGATCGCAAATTACTATAATACGCTCTCCGTCATTCCTACAATCTTACATACGAAATTAATAGGTCAATGACACCTTTTGATGATTTATTGCTGTCAAATCCATAATGCGCTACCTGCCATTCCTCCAATCTTAAATTCGAGATAAATAGGTTACTCATTCCTATTTATTGCTGCCAAATTAAGAATGAGCTCTCCGTCATGCTTAAAATCTTACATACGAAATTAACAGGTTACTCATTCCTATTTCTTGCTGCCAAAATCAAAATGCACTCTCCGTCATTACTCAATTCTTTCATACGAAATTAATAGCTAACTTATTCCTATTTATTGTTGCCAATTTCAAGAATGCGCTCTCTGTCATTCCTCCAATATTAGATAAGAAATTAATAGGTTAATTATTCCTATTTATTGCTGCCAAAATCAAGAAAGCGCTTTCTACCATTCCAGTAATCTTAGATGCGAAATGAATATGTTACTCATTCCCATTTCTTGTTTCCAAAATCAAGAATGCACTCTCTGCCATTCCTACAATCTTACATACGAAATTAATAGGTTACTCATTCCTATTTATTGCTGCCAAATCAAGAATGCGCTCGCTGTCATTTCTCAAATCTTACATACGAAATTAATAGGTTACTCATTCCTATTTATTGCTGCCAAATTAAGAATGAGCTCTCCGTCATGCTTAAAATCTTACATACGAAATTAACAGGTTACTCATTCCCATTTCTTGTTTCCAAAATCAAGAATGCACTCTCTGCCATTCCTACAATCTTACATACGAAATTAATAGGTTACTCATTCCTATTTATTGCTGCCAAATCAAGAATGCGCTCGCTGTCATTTCTCAAATCTTACATACGAAATTAATAGGTTACTCATTCCTATTTATTGCTGCCAAATTAAGAATGAGCTCTCCGTCATGCTTAAAATCTTACATACGAAATTAACAGGTTACTCATTCCTATTTCTTGCTGCCAAAATCAAAATGCACTCTCCGTCATTACTCAATTCTTTCATACGAAATTAATAGCTAACTTATTCCTATTTATTGTTGCCAATTTCAAGAATGCGCTCTCTGTCATTCCTCCAATATTAGATAAGAAATTAATAGGTTAATTATTCCTATTTATTGCTGCCAAAATCAAGAAAGCGCTTTCTACCATTCCAGTAATCTTAGATGCGAAATGAATATGTTACTCATTCCCATTTCTTGTTTCCAAAATCAAGAATGCACTCTCTGCCATTCCTACAATCTTACATACGAAATTAATAGGTTACTCATTCCTATTTATTGCTGCCAAATCAAGAATGCGCTCGCTGTCATTTCTCAAATCTTACATACGAAATTAATAGGTTACTCATTCCTATTTATTGCTGCCAAATTAAGAATGAGCTCTCCGTCATGCTTAAAATCTTACATACGAAATTAACAGGTTACTCATTCCCATTTCTTGTTTCCAAAATCAAGAATGCACTCTCTGCCATTCCTACAATCTTACATACGAAATTAATAGGTTACTCATTCCTATTTATTGCTGCCAAATCAAGAATGCGCTCGCTGTCATTTCTCAAATCTTACATACGAAATTAATAGGTTACTCATTCCTATTTATTGCTGCCAAATTAAGAATGAGCTCTCCGTCATGCTTAAAATCTTACATACGAAATTAACAGGTTACTCATTCCCATTTCTTGTTTCCAAAATCAAGAATGCACTCTCTGCCATTCCTACAATCTTACATACGAAATTAATAGGTTACTCATTCCTATTTATTGCTGCCAAATCAAGAATGCGCTCGCTGTCATTTCTCAAATCTTACATACGAAATTAATAGGTTACTCATTCCTATTTATTGCTGCCAAATTAAGAATGAGCTCTCCGTCATGCTTAAAATCTTACATACGAAATGAACAGGTTACTCATTCCCATTTCTTGTTTCCAAAATCAAGAATGCACTCTCTGCCATTCCTACAATCTTACATACGAAATTAATAGGTTACTCATTCCTATTTATTGCTGCCAAATCAAGAATGCGCTCGCTGTCATTTCTCAAATCTTACATACGAAATTAATAGGTTACTCATTCCTATTTATTGCTGCCAAATCAAGAATGAGCTCTCCGTCATGCTTAAAATCTTACATACGAAATTAACAGGTTACTCATTCCCATTTCTTGTTTTCAAAATCAATAATGCGCTCTCTGGCATTCCTGCAATCTTACATACGAAATGAATAAGTCACTCATTCCTATTTATGGCTGCCAAATCCAGAAGGCGCTACCTGCCATTCCTCCAATGATAAATAAGAAATAGATCACTAATACCCATTCCTTGTTTCGCAAATCAAGAATGCGCTCTCTGCTATTCCTCCAATCTGACATACGAAATGAATCACTCATTCCCATTTCGCGCTTCTAAACAACAGAAGGTGCTTCGCCGCAGGGCCCGCGCGGCCGGCAGCGCGGTGCATGGCGCTACCTGTACTGCGCCTCCTGCTGCTGCGCCGCCTCGAGCGTCTGCTGCAGCTGCTGGATCTTCTCGAGGTTCTGCTGGCGCGCCGCCTCGAGGTCGTCGAGCGGGCGCTGCGCGCGCGGCATGACCTTGCCCCCGCCGCCCGCGACCCCGCCGCCACCCCCCGCGCCCCCGCCGCCCGCGCCGCCGCCGCCCGCGCCCAGCGCCGCCATCATCATGTTGCCCTGTCGCCGCGGACGCGCGTCAGCAGACCGAGACGACGACATGATGTGGGAATAGAGAAATAGAGAACCGGTCAAGTGAGAGTCGGATTTGTAAGTAAGACAACTCTTAGAAGATTTACCCCAAATCCAGCCAAGTGCGAGTCCGACTCGCACACGAAGAGTTCGGTACCATCGTACACGTTTTTTGTATGGGGCTTCCCTTTATTTGATCTATTTATTGTAATAGCGGCAAAATAAATACACACTGTGTGAAAATTTCAACGGCCAACATAGCACAGTTCATGAAATACGGCCCTGTGACAGACGGACGGACGGACGGACGGACAGACGGACGAACGGACGGATGGACGGACGAACGGACAGCGGAGCTAGTAATAGGGTTCCGTTGGCACCCTTTGGGTACGGAACCGTAAAAAGTAGGTCATTTGGAGAATGTGACTTTGTCGTATTAAAATGAAGTCTCATGAGATCTCAATACTCACATTTAGAGATATGAGTATTTGAGATGGGTAGAGATGCGAGAAGCATAATCCTAAAGTTGAAACTAAGAGCCTTCAGATCATTATTATTATTAAGCTACCTAACGTAACAACGAACGAAGAATCCCTGAGTCGGCTCTTAAAACATGCACGGGAAGAAATGCAGGGGGCCCAATCGTATTCTACTCATGCGCCCGCGCGGCACAAATTAGTCTACGGTCTCACCTGAGGGAGCTGAGGCATCTGCTGCGGGAGGGCGAGCGCCTGTGAGGGCCCCGCGCCCGCGCCCGGCGCGCCGACCGCGCCCGGCGCCTGCTTGCTCATCTGCGTGTACTTCTGCTGCTGGATCACCTGCACCGACCACGAGTACAACATCACTATACGCTTGGCATCTGCAGCCGTTGACATAGATATTACTACGTAAGAACGGACCCTTTCACACGACATAAATGGAGCAAAAAAAGTTGTGTTCTATGCGTCGCGGTGACACCACTTTGTCCCCAGACAGCCCCTCGCTGACTTATAGCTAAAACTAAATCACGACCACAACAATTGATCAACAATCAAATGATCAACAAGAAATCAAACAAAAACCAAATGGATTATAAATCTTCATGAAATAAGCTAGGTCTGATGACTAATCTTTTTAAGTTGTTTTTATTTTATCATTAAGTAATCCACCTCCAAAGTTATTGTATAAAACGCGCGAAAAATTCGATCTTTTGGACCTTATAACTTAGAAACCAAACACTATTTTACATTTCCAATGGTCATCAGACATCTAGTTCGATCAAATAAAGCTATTTATATAATAATTTTCGATATCTGACAAGAAATATGAGCATGATCTTCTTTCCACGTTTGTACATATGAGGAGTTGAGCGGGAAGGCCCACCTTAAGGTGAGGTTATGCGACATCTACAAAAAAAACCCGCCAAATGCGACTCGGACTCGCAGACGAAGGGTTCCGTACCATCGTGCATGAATAAACACCTAAAATTCTAATTTTTTGTATGGGGGCTCCCTTTAATTTGTACTATATTTTAATTTTACCTATTTGTTGTTATAGCGGCAAAATAAATACACACTCTGTGAAAATTTTTGCTGCCTACCTATTACGGTTCATGAGATACAGCCCTGTGACAGACGGACGGACGGACGGACAGCGTAGGCTTAGTAAAAGGGATCCGTTTTCACCCTTTGGGTACGGAACCCTAATAAGCTTCGAGTTTTCTTTCCCATTCTCCGGATTGTTTTAGTCCCAACGATCCGTTAAATCGGCGTAACACAGTAGTACAATGGAAAAACGTCAGACATACAACGTGATTCAAATAAGCATAGAATAGGATCACCGCCATTTTGAATGTCAAACTGCTAAAACCCTCACTACACTTCACAAACTTCAGTACTTTGCCACGGTGTTGCCGCGTACTTTCCCTCGCGAATTCGAGTGAAGTTAGTCACGAGCCTGTCCTATTCTTATTTGAATCACGTTGTACAATCTAACTTGACAGGTGAGCAACAGTGAGCAGTGACTGTGTATGTATTACCTTCCGCAGCCTGTCGACGAACGTCGCCTGGTTGTTGGGTATGAAGCCGAGGTAGGCCTTCTTGTCGGCCGTGTACAGCAGTATGAGCACCTTAATGTCGCACTGCGACACCGGCTGGAAATGCACGCAGCCCGCCTGCCGGGAAAACATTCCACTCGCGGCGTTAGATGTATATTATGATAATGTACTTAGTAAATTTTTACATGCTCCTTAAATCTACAACATTCAGAACACCCTGCCATTCCTCCAATTTTATATACAAAATTAATAGGTCGCTGGTTCCTATTTTCTTCTGCCAAAATTCAGAACGTGCCTTTCTGCCATTCCTTAAATGTTACATATTAACAGAATAGGTCGCTCATTCCTATTTTGTTCTGCCAAAATTCAGAACGTGCCTCCCTGCCATTTCTCAAATGTTACATATTAAATGAATATAGGTCGTTTATTCCTATTTTGTTCTGCCAAAATTCAGAACGTGCCCCCCAGCCATTCCTCAAATGTTACATATTAAATGAATAGGCCCCTCATTCCTATTTTGTTCTGCCAAAATTCAGAATGCGCGTCCCTGCCACTCCTCAAATGTTACATATTAAATGAATTTAGGTTGCTTATTCCTATTTTGTTCTGCCAAAATTCAGAACGTGTCCCCCAGCCATTCCTCAAATGTTACATATTAAATGAATAGGCCCCTCATTCCTATTTTGTTCTGCCAAAATTCAGAATGCGTGTCCCTGCCACTCCTCAAATGTTACATATTAAATGAATTTAGGTTGCTTATTCCTATTTTGTTCTGCCAAAATTCAGAACGTGCCTCCCAGCCATTCCTCAAATGTTACATATTAAATGAATAGGCCCCTCATTTCTATTTTATTCTGCGAAAATCCAAAATGCATAAAATAAACTGTAAGACTATAATAGGTTACAGGAGGAACACTCACAAATCCATTGACCATGACGTTGGTGAGCGAGTCGAGCGCCTCGTTTTGCTGCAGGTGGAACAGCACGGACTTGCTGTCCTTGAGGTACTGCCCGCCGATGTTGCCGATGAGCTGCTTCGGCATCAGCTGCATGAGCAGCTTGTTGGGCCACGTGTCCGCCTTGAGGTCGGGCTCGATGTCCTTCGAGTTGGAGGACACCTGGCAGGGCAGGTGCTTGGTGACCTTCTGCTGGTCGCCGGGCCCCTTGCCCTTCTCCATCCACTCGAGCACGCCCTGCCAGATGTACGTGCGCTGCGAGGGCGCCTGCGCGGCCGCGCCCGGCCCGCCGACGCCGACCGAGGGGCCGGCCGTCGGCTGCGGCGGCGCGGGGCCCAGCGACGGCATGCGCGGCTGATTTTGTACATTTACTTCATTATTTTTTTACGCTTAGATAGCAGTCTACTCAAATTGTAAATTGTATCTGTGAAAACATGGTTTTGGATTTTGACAATTACATTGTCCGTTTTTGTATATGAATTGTAAATAAGCTGTAAGTTTTCCAATAAATAAATAAATATATCCAGGGTGAATTTTTCAAGTGGGCATTCGGGGCCAAATCCGAAACTTTAAGGTCGGCCCGTAAGCACCTGAAAATTTCGCCTCCCATACAAACGTAGTTTACTAATAATTTGAAAACCACTGTTCCAACTTACTTGATATTTGGTATCTAATATTAGGCTACAAATATCTGTGTCTGCATGCCTTTGTTTTTTCGGTAAATGTATTCTGGGTCAAACCACAGAGAAAACAAAATTCGTATGAAGATTTTCTTTTTGCATTCATTTCATTCGGTTTGGATTTTTCAAAAAAACAAAAGCGTGCAGACACAGATAATTGTTACCTGATATTAGATATTAAATATCAATTTAATTGGAATAGCGGTTTTCAAATGATTAGTATACTACATTTGTATGGGGAGCATGGCTTACGGGCCGTTCTTAAGAAATAGCGACAAAACACTCAAAGGAGTAATGAGGCTGATTTTGATAAAAAATAAAACTGCATTATAACGTTTTTGAAAATATCTTTTTCCTAGCCGGCCTAACTCATTGATTTTGATAAACATAAAGCATCCCTGTATTATTGCACCAGTTAATAGTGTTGCGACAAGGAATAAATCCTGTGAAGTAATGTTATACGTTAAACTAAAGGAAAGTGTTGATTTTAATAAACTGATAAAAAGTATTTATGCATTATCCATCACCCCCGCATTAAATGAACGATGATCGAAGCGGCAATGAAGATTGTCTGTGTTTTCCATCCAGTTCAATGTAGCTGAGCAATATAAGGAAGGTCCAGGAATGGCACCTAGTTCCCATGTAGTGTGATAGGCTAGTATTAGTATTACTATCAAAATAAAATTGAGAATGAGTGACGAAAGAATAACGAAACAAATTTACAGAATTATAGGAGAATTGAATTGAACTTCATTTCATTTATAAAAACTTCAATCTGATTCGGGACGTTTGTATACGTTTTGGCAGTGCCAGTTCCCTGCTGAACGCCGCCGGCACGAGTGCTCGTCGTATGATGGATCAAATGTTTGGTCCAAAACATCGTGCAACATCATGGACACACAGTGAGTAAGTCGTTTTCCACAAACCACACAAAGAGTGCTATCCACGGTAGTCTCAAATCATAGATAAAGAACCGCCGACCTGCTGGGGCACGGGCTGCGCCGGCGGCGGGTAGGAGGGCTGCGCGAGCTGCGTGAGCAGCACCGAGTTGGCCGCGTACGGCGGCCGCTGCTGCTGCGGCACGCGCCACAGCGGCCCGCGCGGGTATGGCGCGCCCGCCGCGAACGGCTGCGGCGCGCGCGGCGCGGGCGCGCGGTACGCGCCGTGCGCCGGCGGCTCCGGCGGCGCCGGCGGCTCGGCCGCGAGCGCGGGCGGCGGCGCCGGGCTCGGCGGCCGCTCCTGGGAACACAAGATCGCTAGTCGGAATAATAATAATAATAATAATGGTGATCTACGTGCCGGCGGCCAGCAGTCCGGCGGATGCGGAGCTCTCCGAGATGGGGGTGGTGGAGGCCTGCGTGTCAAGACCACCACCTATGGTTCGAAGGCTGGCTCACATCGTCCCAGAGAGCGCCGCCACCAAGGCCTGCACCCACCGGCGCGCTTGGAGGAGGCCCCCTCTCGCCGCCGGTGGAGAAGTTACCGCCGATTTGTAGTATTTTTATATTTTGATGTTAGACATGTAAAAATACTGTAAATATTTAGCGTGTTAATAATTGAATATCTGTAATTATAATAATAATATAATCATAATAATTTATTTACAAAATGACACGTTCACGGCACGAGGAAAAAAAAATGGTGCTACTACCTATGTAATTCGTAAAAAGCCTATGGCTCAGCAAAGGAATGGGGAGGACTGTCCGCCACAGTTTCATTTCAGGGTTACAGGTTGTTGACCAATTCAACTTGAATTAATATGAATAGCTACCTTGAAATGGGTGTAAAACGCGGACAATGTGAATGCCTGTGATTCACAAGTAAACATAACCTTTACGTGATAGCTTGGCATAGTTTTATGTGGGGCCATCTGGTGGTAAAGCATTGCGCCGTGCACCCCATTGTGTTTTGCGGGTGGGTTGTAGATAGGGGGCGAAAACACTAAGGCTGAGATGAATGGTCGCAATAAAACTAAGACAAACGAAAGGTAGTACTTTGTGACGACACTTTGCAATACTTTGAGATATCGTCCATACAAAATGTGTCAAAGTGACATCACAAAGTACTACTTTTCGTTAGTCTTAGTTTCGGTTACGATTATTTATCTCAGCCTGTGTCTCCCTCCACATTAGAAACCTTGATCGACTGATGAATGAAGCTTATGATACTTTTGAGATTACCGCGGTCGTTAGACATGTTTGAAAATGTTACGCGGCAGGAAGAGACATTCTCCGACGTTTCGAGCTTATCATCCGCCACGTTCGTACACAGCAGATGACTACTCCGTACGAATGTGGCGGATGCCTCCTTGACAACGGGCTGAATGATTATATACGAGATAGCTCGAAACGTCGGAGAATGTCTCTTCCTGCCGCGTGAAAAGTCGTACATAACAACATGATGAATGAAGCTTACGGATACCTTTAGGGTGAACCCGCGCAGCAGCACAAGATGGCGCGGGTCCTTGGCGTAGTTGCGCGCCTGCGCCGCCGCGAGGTCGCCGCCGGCGTGCTCGAACAGCCGCAGCAGCGCGGGCAGTTTGCGCGGCGCCACCACCGACAGGTGCGCGCCGCGCTCGCCGAGCGCCTTCGCCGCCTGCTCCGCCGTGGCGCTGCCCGCTGCGCACGCGCCGACACATTAGTAATATCGTTGCCAACCATGTAATTAAAATAATGTTAACTCTGTGTGTCTTCGTTAAGTGAACTACCATCGGACCCAAAAAAAAACTCACAAACATGAAGTGATAACCACACTTGAATATGATTTAGACACATCAGCCTAGGCTGCCTGTCTAAAATAAAATAAATCAATAATTTTTGTATGAAACAATTTTAATTTCATCCATCAGCTATCTCCATGCGTCTTTGCATTCTTAGGCTGGATTGCACCATCTCTGGTTTATTTTTATTATATTATTATTGATAGGCTAGCAGTTTTAAGCTGATGCCCCTATGTCACAACACTTATTTATTTATTTATTATCATTTTTTATTTTTATTTTATATGTTTGTCCAGTTTATTTTTGAAGGAATTTACGGAGACAGCGTTTACAACTTCCATTGGAAGACTGTTCCAAGATTCTGCTACTCTGTTGGCAAGAAAGTGTTATATAAGAAATTTTAAATCTTTCAATAAGATCTCCCCGTTCTCTTCGTTCTTGTAGAGTCGTGAGGCCAAGCTTGTCCAGCGGGGTTCCGTAACTTTTATTTTTCAGTGCAGTTGGCATTTTTGTTGCTCTACGTTGTACTCGTTCCAGCTGGTCAATATCTTTCTTGAAGTAGGGACTCCAGATCCGGTATGCATACTCCAACATAGGTCGCACATATGTTTTATTAAGCTTTAGGAAAAGCTCAGGGGTTATATGGGAGAAAGCTTTGTTTATGGTATACAGCAATGAGTTTGCTCTCTTCACTACAGTTATAATGTGTGCCTCCCATTTTGATCTTCTGTGATTATGACACCCAAATCTCTTTGTGTATTCACACTTTTTAGAGTGTTACCCTGAATTGTGTATGTTTTCCTTGGGTTTTGCTTTCCTATATGAAGGACTGTACATTTGTCCACGTTGAGTGACATTAATCAGTCTTGCGTCCATGCAGTAATGCGGTTAAGATCATCCTCTATGTCAGTGTCCTGCGTGAGTGGGTTCCTGATGATTTTAGCATCGTCAGCAAACAGGATCATCATCACTGTACACACACATCATCATCATCATCTGTAGGATCGCTTGAAAGTCCGTTAGGTAAATACCGAAGGCAATCGGCCCGATAACTGAACCTTGGGTGACGCCGCTATGAACTGGTCTATTCTCGGAAAGCTCATCACCCACTCTCACTCAAAGTTGTCTGTTAGTCAGAAAATCAGAAAGCCAGGTGTGAAGATGGCAGCTGTTGTTGTTAAATATTGTCTGTCTTCTTTCAGAGAAGAAAAGAGAACAGAGAAGACGGACAATATTTAACAATAAGATTAACCATAACGAGAGACGGTGCACTCCAGTCACAGTCAGTCAGTCAGCGTGTTTGCGTCCACTGCTGGACATACGCCTCTCCAATTTTTCTCTAGTCCTCCCGGCCCTCAGCAGTATGGAACCACTGCTTTCCGCCGACGCACTTGATTTCGTCTTCCCACCTGGCGGATGGTCTTCCCACACTCCGTTTTCCTGTCCATGGCTGCCAGTGTAGGACACGGTTACTCCAACGGTCGTCGTTTCTTCGGCTGACGTGACCAGTCCATTGCCACTTGAACTTAGCCACACGGTGTCCAATATCGACTACTTTGATACGTCGGCGGATTGCCTCGTTACGCACCATATCCTGTAGCGATATTCCCAGCATGGCTCGCTCCATTGATCGCTGGGCAACTTTCAACCTTTGGAAAACGGCACTCCAGCCTGAATCTATGGATTCAAGTGTACTCACGGTATCCGGCGACGCCCCCGGCGGCGGCGCTGTACGGCGGCGAGCAGCACATGAGGATGACGTGTCGCGCGGCGTCCGCTCGCCCGAGCTCCTCCAGGCAGCAGAGCGCCACGCTGAGCCCCTCCGCCAGGCATACCTGGCTCTCGCCGCGACCGCCCACGAACCTGCAAGCGTCGCCGTTAGCTATTGTCGCCTATTGTCGCCAGAAACTCCTGGCGAATCATTTATTGTTAAGGGGGTGTTGGCACCTGATTGAAATCACTTCCATAAGGGAGTAAGTTAAAGAACGTTTAATTATATTTAAAAACAGATGCAAAGATTTTCGATAGTCAAAAAAGTAAATATGTAGAATATGTAGTCCTTGCTAAGATATTTTCTTTGCAAATAGAGTTATAGATATATGGAACTAGCTCCCCGAAGATATAATGAATGCTAACTCAACCAATCAGATCAAATATCGTTTAGACCAGTGGTTCTTAACCTTTTAGTGATGACGGACCATTTGAAAAAATGTATGTCTTGCCATGGACCACCAACTGTTGGAGGATTTTTATTATTGTTTGCAATAATGTAAATCTAAATGAACGAAGGTTGCTTCTTTCCATACATAAAACAAAGGTTTTTTTTTACGGAATATTTACTTTACAGATATAAATACCTATATTATTATAATGATATTTTCTGACTGCACTCTTTATCCAAATCGTCACTTTATTTAATCTTTTCTGGATGGCTTCGCGGACCACTTAAGGTGCTTCCAGGGACCACCAGTGGTCCACCGGTTAAGAACCACTAGTGGCAATTGACTAAAAAAATTAGTAAAAAGTAGTTTTCATATGCAGAGATATATTTAATCCGTCACTTGCGACATGTTGAAAGAAATGTAACTTTCTTCTCGAGAAGTTTTCTTAAGGTGGCCCAACCCGCTCATCTCCCCATACAAAAGGGAAAAGAAGATCACGCCCATATTTCTTGTCAGAGATCCAAAATTTTTCTCAAAATAGCTTTATTTGATCGAACTAGATGTCTGAAGACCATTGGCATTGTAAAATTGTGTTTGGTTTCTAAGTTACAAGGTCCGAAAGTTCGCATTTTTCGCGCGTTTTACACAATAAATTTGGAGTTGGATTACGCAATGATAAAGTAAGAACATCTTAAAAAGATTAGTCATCAGACATAGCTTATTTAATCAAGATTTATAATCTATTTGGTTTTTTTCGAATTTTTACTACAGCGGTCGTGGTTTTACACAATTTTACAATGTCAACGGTCATCAGACATCTATTTCGATTAAATAAAGCTTTTTTGAGCAAAATTTGGGAAATCTGACAAGAAATATGGGCATCATCTTCTTTCCCCGTTTGTATGGGGAGTTGAGTGGAATGGCCCACCTTAAATTCTTATTTTGCTTACTTATTCTATAGCTTGTTTATTAAATTAATGAAATTGGGGTCAAGAGATCCAGGAGTTTGATTTCATTGCGAGAGCAACACCACCCTAAGTTTTAGGATTCCCTACAACCCTATTGAATGTAAAATAATGGAAAAAGTGTTGCTTTAACAGAAATATTTTTAACTCCTTGATTTGGGCCCGTATCGGCCTACTTAGATTCTCAAGTCAAAACAAACCATAATACAAAGAGCAAACATTTTTTAACAGCACTGAATTGTCCAATTACTTATTCCGAAGGGTTTATATTCTGAAATAATATATATTTTTGTAATATATTTTATTATTTTAGGTTTCTTTTAGTATTTATTTAATATTAGACAGGCAGCCTATGCTGATGTGTCTAAATCGAGATATGTGTGGTATTTTTTAAGAGTTAGCTTCTAATTGTGTTTTAGGAGGGGTAGCTGTCTAGTGTTCAAAGCATAATGTTGTAGGTTTTAGGGTTCCATTGCAAAACGCGAAAAAAGGGACCCTTATGATCTAGCTCTGGTGTCCGTCGATGACACGCATTTTGTCTCGAATTAACTCTCCTATGAACGGTTGTTTTTTAAAACAATAAAATATCATAATGTTAATGTTCACTAGATGTATGGTACATAAGAACGCACTGAAGTTTGTCAATGGCGTTGAGCAGGTGCTGCGGCGACGTGTAGGGGCCTAACGTGGTGGCAGGCTGGCTCAGGCGGCAATCGGCGGCGTGACATACCACCGCACCGTACACCGCGGAGCCGCCCTCATCGGGGCTGCTGCCGTGGAAATACCTGTACACACCAATGGAAACCTTTTAACAGTTTTACATTATCCTTAATACCACATTCCCAAAAAAACTCTAGGTGTCAGTTCTTCAGGTTTTCTATCTCGTTCAATGAACTCATCCTCAAATAAGGGAAGGTCCTGGCAGGGTAGCCAGTTTCTTAGGGAATGTGGACTGATGGAGTATTAACATGTGATGTGATGTCAGCCATCTATTACCATCTACATACAATGAGTCTAAAAAGAGATTAGTTGATATATATAACAGATTTTTGAGTATTTAACAAAAAAAAATCGTCCAAGTGAACATTTTATTGTGTGTATTGACGGGTGTGACTTATTTTGATGCCAGTAACTATGCAACACAATGTGCAGAAAATTAAAGTAATATTGTAAATAAAAGCCACCTTGTAGTTCTTACAGCTTACGAAACACAACAGATGAGTGATTTTGACAAATCCCAAATCAACTTTTTCACAAAATGACGAATTTTGCAATGGGCGATTGTATTAGAAAAAACAATCGAATACAATTGCAATTGCTCAGTCATGTATTTGATTGTCGATACATTCGTTGCCGCGACGCAATCAAATAAAAAATCACATCGTTCTACAGTCGTACACGATGCGGGCAGAGTAGAACCAGGCGTTGCATCTAGTGTAGCGCGTACAATCGCATCACGGTCGCGTACGCGCTTCTCGTTGATTGTATCGCCGTATTGCGTTCGCACCGGAGTGTATTAATTATTTAGTCGCGCCTCCGCTCCACGCCAAGGCGCACGCGTTGCCAAGCCTTGGCATGCGCTGTGCAACAATCGAATCATGTAGATTTGTATTCGAATTACCTCTGTTATTATCACTTCCAGTTACCTGAAATCCGATTGGTAACTTTCCGTTGCATTGCATATTTACATTGTGTAACTGAAGGGTAACTTTGGGTTTTTATCTTTTATTTTTATAGGACTTTAGCCCCAATTCCGTTATGCCGGTCCCATGGTAATTATGTAAACAATTTTAAGGTTAGGTTAGCTAAGGCCCTAAGCTCTTAAAGCTAAAGAGGCCTTAAACATTTTATTAATGTTTTACAACTTTGAGATAGTGGTTGAAAACAGGGAAAATAGTCATCTCCGAGGTCATAGCCTAAAGCACAATGCCAATGTCAGCTCAACAAATCCGAGACAACACTTCCTGTCGAATAGAGCAGTGCAAATGTGGAGCAAGCTGCCAGAAGATGTCCTTCAAGCACCCACAACCAATTCCTTTAACCTAAACTAAAGTAAAGTAACCGTAATAACAAAGCACCAGTGAACCCAGACATGAACACATCAGCTTTGGCTGCTCGTTCATCAAATAAATAAATAAATCGAATAATTCGAGTGTTTTCATTCGCAATCGACCATCGCTGGATAAATTTCACATTGATATGTTATGGGGGACTCACTCTAGAGTGGGCAGTATGTAGTTTGTTCGGAGCTCGTTAATGTACGCTCCATTCGCTGCCGTACACTCCAGAACCAGGATCACCTCCGCGGCGCCGGGCGCCTCCGTCGACACCACCATCGCGGCGCGCTGTTGCCGCAGCCTCACCGGTAGGTTATCACGGGCATCCGACCGTTATATCGAGCCACCGTCGGAGATTACCATTGTTCTTCTTCTTTTTAGGGTCCTACTTTTGGGTCCCTTTTAATGGCTTTCGTGCATCTAACACATTTCGCCAATGTCAAAGTTCATAGCTATATACAAATAGTGTAAAAGGTTCTGAAATTAGTTGCCAACGAAACATAAAAGAAAATCATAATTTAAGATCATTTGCACTGATAAATGAAGCAAGTAACTTTAGAATTTTAAAGTTAGATGAAGAGAGCAAGCAATTAATATTGGTAGGAAGAGGAATTTGGAGTAGAGGAAGGTAATCGTATAAAGGAGCAGTTTTATTAATAAGAGGACAACAGAAAAATATATGTTCCAAATTCCCGTCATCAAGGCCACATTCGCACACTGATGAGTCTTTAATATGAAGTCTAGCCAAATGAACAGGGGAACAGCAGTGGCCTATTCTAAGGCGGCAAATAATAGAAGTTGAAGATTTATTAATTTTGATACGATGAAACCAAGGCTTAGCAGGGATGTTAGGCTGGATCTTGGCGTAATTTGAACCCTTAAATCTACTAGAGTTAGCCCACAATTTGGTCCAATTTTCAGTAAGAGATTTTTTTGGGAGAGCAATTAAATCATGTGGGTAGTTTCTATATGGGATTTTATCCCCTCGCAGAACAGCTTGTTTAGCAAGATCATCTACCCGGTGATTGGGCAGGATGCCTGAGTGAGACGGAATCCATGCAAAGACTATTTGTTTGTCCGGGTTATTGTAGAGAATGTCTTTAATGGAAAAAGGAATAGGATTTTGTGTGTTAGAATGAAAGGGGTTCTGAGTGAGAGATTGAAGAGCACTACGGGAATCAGAAAATATTATAAATTTATTAGATTTTTTTAATAATAATGAAAACTTGACTGCCTCCAGTAATGCCGTTGATTCACCAGTGAAAACTGATGACTCTGGAGGGCATTTAATTAGTTGGTAGATGTTGCTGTTCTTATGAAATACTGCAGCTCCAACACTGCCTTCCTCCGTGAGTTTGGAGGCATCAGTAAAAATATACTCCCACCCTTCCCAGTTTTCAGATAGGATGGAATGAAAGACTTCATTAGCATTTGGAGACTCTTTTTCAATGCCAAAAAAAGGAATTACTTCTACATTGCTCGTAACTACTTGAAAAGGGTATGAAAACATTGGTAAGGAGTTAGAACGGAATACTGGAGCCTTGACATTATTGAACTTACGATAACTTTTTACAAGTCTGGTGGGAGCCTTTTTTTCCCAATATTTCGCAGTATGAGAAAATCGGGATAGTAAATTTAGTTTCGGAATTATTGGATGATGTAAGAAATAGCTTGCCCTGAACAAGAAACGATCAGCCAAGAACTGACGGCGAAAATAAAGAGGAGGTTCAACGCATTCTACTTGCAGAGCATTTATAGGACTTGATTTCATGGCACCTGTTATAATACGCAGGCATTTGTTTTGGATAATGTTAAGCTTATTAAGAGCAGTTCTATTGCAGGGTTCTAAAATATAGGAACCGTAATCCAAATGACTTCGTATTATTGCATTGTACAATAACTTGAGGTAGTATGGATGAGCTCCCCACCAAACCCCAGCTAGAGTGCGTATAATGTTAATATTTTTTTCACATTTTTTTATTACATAATTTAGATGAGAGACACCTGTCATTTTTGAATCCAGGATTATGCCAAGGAATTTAGTTTGAATATGTAATGGAATAATTGTATTGTTGTATGTGATAGTGATAGTGGGTACAATTCTTTTTCTACTGAATACTACTATAGAGCTCTTTTGGGCTGACAGTTCCAACCCATGTTCAGTTAACCATGTGTTCAAAGATCTTAGCGAGTATTCAATTTGTTCAGCTCCTTTAGGAATAGATTTATGGGGTGAGTATATTAGTAAATCATCCGCATATTGCAGGACACGTGAAAAGGAGTTTATTGATCTGTCAAGATCATGGGTGTAAATATTATAAAGTAAAGGACTGAGAACAGAGCCTTGTGGTAAACCTTTCCAGATTATTCTAGAGTCGTTTGATTGTTCCTCTACTCTTAACATTATTGTTCTTTGAGATAATATATTAAAAATATATGCAACAATTTTTCTGGTATATGTAGATTTAGCATTTTTTGTTTGAGCTTTGGTAGGAGGACATTATCGTAAGCTGCAGATATGTCTAGGAATGCAGCCACAACAGACTCGTCCCGAGAAAAAGAAAGTCGAATATCGGTAGTGAAAATCCCCAAACTATCCATTGTACTTCTGCTTTTCCTAAATCCATATTGTGTTTTAGCAAGAAGTTCTCTGTGTTCCACGAACCATTCTAAACGGTTTTTGATTAAATGTTCTGTAATTTTGCATAAGGTAGAAGACAGAGCAATCGGACGGTAAGAGGAACCATCATTGGGGTCTTTACCAGATTTCAGGATTGGAATGATTATTTGAGTTTTCCAGGAGTCAGGAATTACCCCATAGTCAAAGAAGAAATTAATGATTTGTAAAAAGTATTCAAGGGTTGTATCTCTCGATTTAACCAGAAAAGAATAAGGAATCCCATCCAGCCCTGGGGAAGAATCCTTAACATGATTCAAAACAATTTTGAGTTCTTTTAATGAAAATGGAACCTCCATGGGAGTACAACCTCCAACAAATGAATAAAGGGACGGGAGTTCATCTTCTGTAGGGGCGGATGGGGGGGCTAGCTTATTTAGGAATGAGTCTTTCCATGAAGCCGATGAAGGTATTGAAGCACTGTCTTCCGTGAAAACAGAACGGTACCTTTTAATATTGCGCCAAACTAATGAAGATGAAGTGTTAGGTGAGAGAGAAAGGCAAAAATTTTGCCATCCATTACGTTTTTTATTTTTAAGAGTACATTTAGTAACTGCTTGAATTTTGCGTAAATTTAAAAAGTTTTCATCAGTCATAAACTCTTCATATAAAGTTTCGGCATAGGAACGGTCACGAACAGATTTGGTACATTCGGAATCCCACCATGGAGGAGAAAGGCGATGATTTTTTGATGTATTTTTGAGCGGAATAATTTGATCTGCTGTGCTTATCAATAATGATGTAAATTTGGAGTAACAATGTAAAACATTGTCTAAGGTAACGATCGGCAGACTAGACATCTCCTCTTCTACTTTCAGACTGAACGTCACCCAATCAGCTTCATTCAAGCGATATTTAAGAAGAGGGGATTTATTTATGGAAGGAGGGGCCTGACAAGGAATATTTATAATAATGGGAAAATGATCGCTGCCGTGAGAAAATTTGGATATTTTCCATGAAAGACGGGCAGCCAGATCTGGAGTGCAAAGAGTCAGATCCACTGCACTCGGATTCTGATTCGGGGGAGTCCGTCTTGTGGGTGAACCATCATTCAGAAGGCATATGTTGTATTCATCTAGTAGTTCAATCAATTTATTGCCTTGGTGGTCACAATTTGCAGACCCCCACACGGAGTGATGAGAATTAAAATCGCCTAAAACCACATAAGGCTTGCGGATGGATTGAAAAATAGATTTAATAAATCGAGTGGTTGAGAGCGTAGGAGACGATACATATACCGAAACAAATGTTATATTGTCTGCCATAACGGCAACAACATTTATACCATCAACTCGGGCAGGAAGAGTGAGGGAAGAAAATGGAATTTTTTTGTTGATGAACAGGGCGCAACCCCCATATCCATCAGCTCGGTCATCTCTGAAGCTAACATATCCTGAAATCTTAAAGTGGGTTGATGGCTTTAACCAGGTTTCAGAAATTGCTATAACGATAGGGTGATGTTTATTGATAAGGTGGAGTAAATCAGATTTATTTTTGATTAAGCTACGACAATTCCACTGAATTATTGTAGAAGACATTCTGATGAAATGAAGCGAGATGAATGCATTCAAATTTGACCCTATAAAAATTAAAGAAAGCTAAGTTGCAGATAAAAAAAATTTTTGCCAAATGTTCTGCTACCATGCAGTAATAAATTTTGTGGTCGAAAAATCTGCTAGAGCTTTTTTTAATGACATAAAGAGGATTTTTTATTAAAACAATCCAAACATTGGTACAAAAATCTGCTGGTCGCAGATATATATTTTTGGAGCCAAATATTCTGCTACAACGCAGGTAATAAATTTGGATGCCGAAATATTTTTTATATATTGTCTTTTGGATAAGTAAAATAATATTGTTGAAGAAATTAAAATTTAAAGTGTAAATTGAAAAGTTCATATTGGATAAGAAGTTATTTTTTAATTTTGTCAGGTAAGCCCACTGGTGAGCGGATTCTGGAGTGTTTGAACCCATTATAAGCGTCTGGAGAATGATTAATAGCAGCGTTGGACGGTAAAGTATTGGAAGATATAAAACTTAGAAAAGCAGAAAATAATTTGTCAACATTTTCAGGGTTACTAAGGTCCATTGAAATAATTGGAGAAGAGGGTGTCAACAAAGGAGTTCGAAAAACCGAACCATTATGAGATGTTGGAGGAGTGAAATCATTAAGAAGGGCTTGATGAGCGTTGCGATCGTACCCCTGAGGAAGAGGGGCGCGAGCTCGAGGTTGCGAAAAGAATGTTTTTTTGTATGAGTATGTAGGAATGGATGGTTTATTGACTGGAGCGCTGGAGGTGACCTCTGCAAAGGACCGCTTAGAGGGCCTAAATTGACTGGCAGCCTCCGTATATGAAATAGCTTCTTCTGCCATTTTATGTTTAATATTTTTTTGTCTATTTTGTTCCGGACAAATTTTACTTGTTGCATAGTGTCTGCCTTCACAGTAAAGGCAGCTTGCATTTTCTTCTGTGATGTTGCAGTCATTGGCTGAATGGAATTCTCCGCATTTATAACAACGTGGCTGCGAACGGCATATTGTCTTGGTATGTCCATATCTTGAGCAATTGAAGCATTGGATGGTCGGATATTTGTAAAGTTCTACTTGAATAGAATTATACATTAATAGGATCTTATCAGGAAGACTCTGACCATCAAAAGTTACAACCACACTTTGGGATGGTTTCCACATAGGGGAACCATCGACCATTTTTTTGAAATTTAAGCGTCTGACTTTTAGGACTCTTCCTCCGCCAGGAATTTCAATGTCTTTCAAAAGATCCTCTTCGGACCATTCAATTGGAATTCCTTTCACCAATCCAATTCTTGTGACATTAAATGACGGAATAAAAGCCTTATATTTGGCTTCGGATAAATAATGATTTTGTATGAATAGATTGGCATATTGGGCGGATTTGAAGGTGACGGTTACTCTATTTCGTCCCACACTCTTTACCCCACCGTCTATGATACCTTGGAATGAGTTCCGTTTTAAAAATTGACCAAAATGAACTGGATGCAGAACAACTCCAGCCGATGGATTTGATTCCACCCTCTGGACGTGGACTAAGAAAGGAGCTTTGTCAAAGTCCCGGTAAAGTTCGGTATGATTTGGAGTTGAGATATCATTCGTGGAAATCCGGGATGGGCCTTGTTGGGATAGATCTTGTTGGGATAGGTCTTGTTTGGATAGGTCTTGTTGGGATATGTCTTGTTGGGATAGGTCTTGTTGGGATATGTTTAGTTTGGATAGGACTGCTTGAGGCCCAATAACCTGAGAATTGGGAGCCTGCTTTATTTCATCATGTTCACAATCTGACGAGATAAAAGATGATTGTGATGAATCAATCTTAACTTTGAGTTGAGAGTTTTGTTTGTTACTTTTGTTTTTTCTTTGATGTTCTTTTATTTTTCGTTTCCTTTTACCAATTATGGCGGAAAAGTCCATGCCTTCATTATCAGACAATCTATCGAATGAATTGTGAATTTCAATGGTATGGCTGGCCTCTGGTGGGGTTAGGAATGCATCATTAAGGTTGTCGCTCTTATCGCTAGATGCATCTTGAGCGAGAATGAACCCCGGCGGCATATGATGGCGGCCGCCGGGGTCGTCCGGGTCGGGTGGTTCATTCATCACAACATCACCCTACTTACGCGATACGAAAATCCAATAAACACAAATAGGCAGAGCAAGCCGGGAAACACGACACAATGGCTTTACGGAACCACACAATCACTGATATTATTCTTTGCGATTTGCAAAAAAATATGCACGCGACCTCATCGACAGTCTTTTGTCTTCTCTACCATTGTTTATAATGCACAGACGGCACAGCAGCAAGCAAACATGCAAAGCTTGGCTGAAATTGATTGATTGATTGGCTGACTGACATTTGTCAATGCAAATGACAGTTGTAAACGAAAACTATGTTTCATCGTGCATCACTTTGCACGCACCAACGATCAAGAAATTGTTCGACAACAGCATGAAACCATTACAATTATAATTAGTCGATGATGAATTTCCTTTGAATAATTATTTGAATAGATTTATGGTGATGCTTAGCAAAAGTTCAACGTTTTTAGATTCTGAAGCAAAATTTTTCGAATATGTAAGTCTGTAAATGTCGTACTCAAATTATGACGTTCAACGGTATATTCTGTGCTTCCATCTTAAATATAAACTTAACCTCTCGCCGACTTTTTCCAGATTTTTTCTCAGCTTATCTTTTAGTTATCTTTCGTCGTATCGGTCAAGATAAACTCCTCTGAGCTTTTTTACAAATATCCCAGCCTGTCGTTTCGGAATCACCTCACCATGGGTGCCGGGTTGCGTTCAACGCGACTCTTGTTGCTCGGTCGCTCCCTTCGTGTATCTCACCTCTGCCGGCAGTCGTTGAATTCTCAGGCAGCGTCCGCCAGCAACTCCTTGCTTGACCGGGACATTCTTAAAACTTTAAATGAAGATATCAAGTCAGGTAACGCTATTTTTATGGGTGCCACTCCAGGACTAAGCCCGTTGAAGGCCTGAGCGGCAAAACTTATGAGGCCCCCTGGCTGATGACGAATTCATATATTTGTAGGAAAATTATAAAAGTTTAATGTAATGGCCAACTAAAAAGAAATGGCCCACCCATGTCATTTTTCTTTTTATTTTATAGTTTTTAATTTTAAAAGAATTTTTTTAAACGATCCATTGAATGAATCCATCCAATGTCCATCCATTGGATGAAATTAAAACTTAAGAGAGATACCCAAATTTAAACACAAGGCACAACTGAAAATGCCACCTATAAAACAGCCATGTTGCCAGTTTAGGTGGCAGAATACTATAAATCTTGCCAGCCTCACGCTAGTCTGTAAAAAGTTTCGCTTATTTATATTGTATACATTTAGTCATTTCAGATATACTCATTTCATAGATTAATAAAACCATTAGCAATTAACAATAATCTTTGTTGCATTTAAAATTAATATTAGTACTTGCATACTGTGTTTCCTGTATTCATTCTTTATTAGTATTTTATATATTGCTTGGTTAACGAAATACGTTAATATTTTTATCATGCTATGCTATTATGCTACTGTGTTCTTCTAAATGTTACATTGTCACGTTTATTAATTTTACACTACATGGTTCAGTTTCCTTAGCTTCACTATTTTCTTTTAAACAATTGTTGAATCGTAGACATAATCTTCCTTAGCTGACTACCTATAACGGTACACGCTGTGCCCACTACCTGTAGGGTGA
This sequence comes from Incurvaria masculella, assembly GCA_946894095.1. Classification (NCBI taxonomy): domain Eukaryota; kingdom Metazoa; phylum Arthropoda; class Insecta; order Lepidoptera; family Incurvariidae; genus Incurvaria; species Incurvaria masculella. The sequence continues at coordinate 4,465,685 of OX335663.1, read as the reverse complement.
TTAGTTCGTTTTTGATACTGTAAATGTGTTTATGTTTGTGTAATACGAATTTATCCTGTATGTGAGCCATATTAATAAATAAATAAATAAATACATTTTAGTTAACTATTGCCCTTTTCTTGATATTGATGATTATTTGTACTGGTGTGTAAATAAACTTTTTTTTATATATATTTAGGTGGTCTAGAATAAAACCATGGTAGGTATGTTTTAAAAAAAATACACTACACTCTCCATCTTCTAGTTATGTTAACCCTTAGGCTTTCTTAGATATTTTCCTGTATGTCAGACTAGCCCTACCTTTGTCTTTAGCTGTAAGGAGTAATAAGATGATTTTTGCACTAGAATCTCTGTCAATATCGATTTTCCTTCGCATTTTACAAGAAGACGGATTTTGGTGCATAAGATGGCCCACCCCGCCGGGACGAACTCATTCGCGGGCACAGTACAAAACCGTGCTGTTGCGCTCTGGGACCTTCTCTGTTCAAAAAAAAAGACAGGCTCCGTGATGAGCAAGATGCAACATGACCACAAAAAAGACAATATCCATAGCGTACGATTTGATAACATTTACGAAAATTTTGATTACAAAACGACTTATAGCTTAAAGTAAACCATGACCGCTTTAGTAAAAAATCTAACAAAAACCAAATAGATTATAAATCTTGATTAAACAAGCTATGTCCGATGACTAATCTTTTTAAGATGTTCTTACTTTATCATTGCGTAATTCACCTCCAAAGTTATTGTATAAAACGCGCAAAAAATTCGAACTTTCGGACCTTATAACTTAGAAACCAAACACAATTTTACAATGTCAACGGTCATCAGACATCTAGTTCGATCAAATAAAGCTATTTTGAGAAAAACTTGGGATCTCTGACAAGAAATATGGGCGTGATCTTCTTTCCCCGTTTGTATGGGGAGTTGAGCGGGATGGGCCACCTTAACCCTTTGGCTCAGAACAGCCGCATCTGCGGCTCTTTACTTTAGTACAGCTGACTCGGATCAACCGCAATTGCAGCTGGTGAAGAAAGAGGTTGAAATTTGCCATTTCATTCGATTTAGATACATTTGTTCATGGGTGCGATATAGATTGAACTAAATAATAATGTTGACTAACACAATTCATTAATTCGAACAAACCTCGCATGTTCCGGTGTACGCTTGCAAAACAATTGTGTTTTTATGAGTATTTACTTGATGTACAAAAGTACATCAAGTAAATACTCATTTGAAATAAGATTTACTGACAATTACAAATCACATAATATCGTTTGGGAAACATTTTATTTTTTGTACTATTTCCATGATCAAACAATTTTTTTTTAAATTTGATTTTTATCATAATTTTTCAATTATTTCCATGGCATTTCGCATGATTAGATAGTACATTTATTTAAAAAAATAAGACATTTTATTTTGTTAGAATATCTCTTGAACTTTCCTAGATATTTGAGTTATTATCGAGATGGGCGGACACAGCGCGCGAAAATTTGCATTGAGTCAGAGCGTGTGCAGTAATAAAAAACATTTCAGTCAGAGGGTTAAACTTGGTCGATATCGACTGAACGGAAGCCAGAGCATTAATACAATAAAAGCACTTAAGTCGGTACATTTTTTTTATATGAAGACATGGATTGATAATACCACACCTACTGTCGACACCATGTCTTGGGAACTATGTGCCATGCCAGGAACCTACATTTATTGCACAGTTAAATTGAACTGGTTGGTTCACATCAAAACATGCTGAAATAACATTTAAATGCTGCTTTTAAAAATACGTGAATACTATAAAATGAAGAGATAATATACATACTCACATTCACCCTCACAGACACCCAGATAAATTTGTAGGACCGATTATTTGTACTGTGCAACCCCTTTCTAATAATACAGTCATGAACTAGTTTGGGATAGAGGCATAACTGAAATGTAATTACAAATTCAAATAAATAATATTCCAAGATTTTACAGAATAAATCACATTTCTTGTATTTATTTATTTGTTGTTATAGCGGCAACAGAAATCAACACTCTGTGAACATTTCAACTCCTACCTTTAACGGTTCTTGAGATACAGCTCACTGACAGATGGCCAGACAGATAGACGGATGGACAGCGGAAATAGGATCCCGTTGGCTCCTTTTGGGTACAGAACCCTTAAAAGGCACTAATAAAAAATATTATTATTAGCAACAAACAGCATAAATAATAGACATATAAGCCAAGGCTGTTTGCCTAAGGGCAGATTTTTCAATCCTCAGATAGTACTTATCGACCTGATAGTACAATTTTACGTTTGCCAAAAGATGGATAGTCTATATTTAAACATATGGATTTACTATATTGGATGGATAAGCAGAAGTGTAAATAAATTAGTCGAATAGTTATCTGGCTGTTTATCAGACTATTGAAAAATCAGCCCTAAAATTAATAAATAACATTCGGTGAATAATAATGACACAAAGACAAATGTACTTTACAATCAAAATAATTGTTTCCAGGTGGTGTGGTGCCGGTGTTCCGGCGCGCGCTGCTCTGGCCGACGCGGCCGGCCGTCCAGGATGAGCTGGGAATCTACACGTATGCCGGACTCTACCAGGCGGCGCACTCGCTTAGTCTAGATATTTCCAAAGAACTCGGTAAATGAGTCTTTCATGTACAGACAATATTTTCGTGTTACACCCGAAATTTTCTCTTTTTTCTCTAATTTATCTTTCCAGTGCGATGAAAATACGTGTGTACTGGTAAATTTGGGGTGCTTTCATAGATTCATAGGTACCTCAGCTAGTTAAGTATATAATTAAGACACATATTCTTGCTGTATATTGTGGGTAGCATGTTTGCACCCAATAAATTATTTAAACTGATAAGTAGGAACTTAGTTTTAGGACCTAAAGACAAAAAAACCTTGAAGGCCGAAACTCTGCTGTACCTAAATACTGGCCGTGCTGCCCCTCTGAATTTCTAGGCTTGTTCGCAATACGAAATGAGCCCCGGTTCTGGGATCCTTACTTTTTAAACAATATTTTTATTTCAGGGGATATGTACGAAAATTCTATTCGATGTTGGTTTATACTTTTATGATTTTCACTTATTCATTTTATTCTAGCTGAGGTTCCCGGCTCTGATTGGGCCGATTCTGTTTTTGACGTTCACCCGAGCGGAGCCCGGTAAAATGTGGTTACATCTTCACAGGAGTATTATTCAAATGTTCAGTCCTGGATACCGACAACAGCACCATCTATCGTGTCCAACTATAGCTAAGAACCATCTTTAGACCTCGACAAATATTAGAAAAAAAATCTTAACCAAACTGATCCAGCCATTATCGAGTTTTATGCTTACCAACAAATTGAATCATTCATTTGTAATATTTTTTTATTTTGAACTTGAGCCAGTAAGCAAATATTTATTTACAAACGTATGGTTTCACGGTGCTCGATGTCGCTCTCGACCGTCATGGGACGACAGAGGCGTCATCAGGATCGCTTCAGTTTACTGGAGTGACGTTTGACAACCCGACACGGCAAACTTCAATTGCGACATATTTTTGCAAATAAATATGTGCAACAATGCTGTAAACCTAAACACTTATGCGAGTATGCAGAAGTATAATTATTCATCATTTATCCATGAAATTTTAAATGTTGCCAGGTGGTGAAACGGCAGCGACCGTCGCATACCTAAGCGGCAATGATGCCTCACACGTCGTTGTGCAGTGGGCTATCTGGATGAGTGGCAACATTGGTAGGTTGCTTTGTCTGTTGTTATTATCTAAGTAGGTTTATTTCCCTGTGCAAAATTCCTGTCTGTTTCTGATCGGTAATAAACTATAGACGCATAGATAATCAAACTTTTTCACCTTGCTTTTGTCAGTAGGCAGTTTTTTCCTAATTCTAGATTTGAACCATATTCTAGATTTGAATATTCAGTAGATAGAAACCTGTAAAATGGTTGATACGTAAAGCTACTTTTTTATTCCAAATTTTGAGATGATCTAGCCTCTGATGAAGAACTAGCGAGTCCTTAGATTCTCCTTAAGAGGTTATTGAGGTGATAAAGTTCCATGCAATGGCTCGTGCCTGTTTACTCAGTAAATTTTTTTAAATTTTATTTATTTTATATTAGACAGGCAGCCTAGGCTGATGTGTCTAAATTGAGTACATAGTTCATTGATATATTAACATATTTTTTTCACTTAATCGGTTTCAGTTCACTTAGTTACTTGTTTTAAAAATGTATGTATTTAGATAAGCGTCCAAACGATTCTTAAATTGATTAGTGTTGTTTGCACTGATAATGTCCTGCTGCTGGTTCCAATCGTCAACCACTCTGTTGGTTATGAAGTGCTTCCGTGTGTTGGTTTTGTGTTCTATTTTATTCAGTTTTAGAGTGTGGCCACGCAGGTGAGTGTTATGATTGGGAGTGAACATTTCCTTCATTGCATCACAGTTGTAATTCTCATTAAGCATTTTATACACTTCGATTAAATCGCCTCGCATCCGTCTTTGCTGCAGGGTTGGTAGTTTGAGGGCCTTCAATCCTTCTTCATAGGGTAAGGTTTTTAGCTGCCAAGGGATTTTTGTAAACTTTCGTTGTACATTTTCAAGTAGAGTGATATCTTTGATGAAGTAGGGTTGCCAGACTTGAAAAGCGTCCTCCAGGAGAGATCGTACATATGACTTGAAAATTTTGAGTGTGACTTCAGGAGTGAGGTGGCGAAAGGACTTAAGCAAGGAAATTAAGCAATATTTTTCTGAAATTTGTAGGTATGATAGTTAGTTAGGCGGTTGTTGTCCGCAATAAACCTACTGCTACACAGTGGTCATTGTGCGTAACAGGGGTGACTATGTGAGCCATCCCAGCTCGGCCAAGAAGTCCAGCAGGTTTTTAAAGTTCCTGCAGGCCTCCGGGAGGGATCCCAGGGCTCCTAGGGTCCGTGCCCTTTGACTGGCCACTTAAATCAAACAGAAATAAACATTTTGTGACAGCGGTGCCTCTGACGTCTCTGCACCCGCCCGCCATGCTGAAGTACCTCGTGGAGGACAGCAGCGCATCGCTGATTATCTGCACGGAGGAGCACCAGGGCGCGGTGCGCCCGCTCGCTGCCGAGCTGCGGCGGCCGCTGCTGGTGGCGAGCCGCGGCCGCCAGGTGGCGGCGCAGCTCGACCAGGCGGACGGCGGGGTCGAGGTGCGCGAGCGGCCGGCCGGCGACGCGGGCCGGAGCAACGCGTGGTACGGGACGGCGGACGCGATGCTCATTTACACGAGCGGCACCACCAGCAAGCCCAAAGGTGATAGCTCGCAGTGTTTGTCATACTTGGTGGAGGACAGCGGCCCATCGATGGTCGTCTGCACGGGGAACACCAGGGCGCGGTGCGCCCGCTCGCTGCCGAGCTGCGGCGGCCGCTGCTGGTGGCGAGCCGCGGCCGCCAGGTGGCGGCGCAGCTCGACCAGGCGGACGGCGGGGTCGAGGTGCGCGAGCGGCCGGCCGGCGACGCGGGCCGGAGCAACGCGTGGTACGGGACGGCGGACGCGATGCTCATTTACACGAGCGGCACCACCAGCAAGCCCAAAGGTGATAGCTCGCAGTGTTTGTCATACTTGGTGGAGGACAGCGGCCCATCGATGGTCGTCTGCACGGGGAACACCAGGGCGCGGTGCGCCCGCTCGCTGCCGAGCTGCGGCGGCCGCTGCTGGTGGCGAGCCGCGGCCGCCAGGTGGCGGCGCAGCTCGACCAGGCGGACGGCGGGGTCGAGGTGCGCGAGCGGCCGGCCGGCGACGCGGGCCGGAGCAACGCGTGGTACGGGACGGCGGACGCGATGCTCATTTACACGAGCGGCACCACCAGCAAGCCCAAAGGTGATAGCTCGCAGTGTTTGTCATACTTGGTGGAGGACAGCGGCCCATCGCTGGTCGTCTGCACGGGGAACACCAGGGCGCGGTGCATCAATGAGTAATTTAAGGTGGGCCTTTCCTCTCAACTCCCCATACAAACGTGGAAAGAATATCATGCGCATATGGAATAGTCAGAGATCTAAAATTATACTCAAACTAGCTTTATTTGATCGAACTAGATGTCTGATGAACATTGGCATTGTAGAATAGTGTTCGGTTTCTAAGTTATAAAGTCCGAAATTTCGTATTTTTCGCGCGTTTTATCTAATAACTATGAAGGTGAATTACTCAACGATAAAACATCTTAAAAATATTATTCATCAGACCTAGGTTGATTTGTGAAGAATTATAATAAATTTTTGACTACAGTGGTCGCGATTTACTTTTACCTATAAGTTTTACAATTTTGCTTATAACTCAGGACTCGAAAAAACATGAAAACAAAACCCCCAACACAAACAAAACCGATGTTAGCGTACAACAGGTATTCCATCCCAGCCTCTTCATTACAAGACCAAGGAGCTTATCTATAGGCAATAAACCGAACCAGCTAACTGGTATCATGCTGAACACACCACCAGATAAAGACCAACAAAGCCCATTCATGCATATTGATACACACACCCCAACAAGTGATGCAACTGTTAGTCCACCCACATGGCAAAGAGTACCAAAAGTGAGACAGTCCAAGAAGAGAAAAATGTCTACCTCACCCCCGCTAGAAAGCATTTCAATCTCCAATCGATATAGCCAACTACCAGTAGATCTGACTGACGAAGGAGTAACCCAACCCAAAGAAAGAAAACCTAGCAAGCCCCCTCCCATAATCCTCTATGGCATCGAAGATGTTAATAAACTCACTGAGCTGCTAGAAACGGTTGCAGAAAAAACTGAATTCACATATAAAATTATAAACAGACATCAACTGAGAATAAATAGCTCTGATGTAGAAACCTACAAAAAACTAATTACAATAGTAAGAGAAAATGGCCTAATAGGACATACATTTAATAGAAAAGACCAAAGGTGTTATAGGATTGTCATAAGGAATCTGCACCATACAACACCCCACTCCTCCATAATAGAAGCAATTGAAAGCTCCGGTAACACTGTAACTGGGGAAATTATCAATGCTAAATATGGACCAGAAAAAATCCCTACCTCAACATTCTTTGTGAACCTACAACCTGGACCCAATAACAAGGCGGCCAAGGAAATAAAGATAATATATCATCAATCAATAGTGATAGAAGATCCTAAGAAGCGAAAAGCGGTGGTTCAATGCCAGCGATGCCAGCAGTATGGCCATTCTAAAAACTACTGCCTAAAGCCTTACCGTTGTGTCAAATGTACAGAACCACATAAAACCTCCGAATGCACAAAAAAGTACCGCAACACTCCAGCCCAGAGCGCTCTATGTCTTGGCCCCCACCCGGCTAACTACAAGGGATGTCAAGTATATGGAGAAATACTTACCAGAAAAACCTCCAAACAGCCGCGGCCAAAAGGAATAGATAGGTTATCTAACCAAAATAAATTTAAAAAGACTTTCCCAGAAATACAATGATGGGCGAAAAGGAGAACAACACAGAACCCAAACCGAGTAGGGCATCATATGCCGAAGCAACAAAGAAAAACCATAACAAGAATACTGAAACATGTAGCACAGAAACACCCTCAAACATACACTCTCTAGAAGATATGCTTATAAAACAATCGGAAAAGTTTGATATCCTCCTACAACAAATGGGTACCTTAATGAGTCTCATAACAACACTTGTCAGCACAATGACGAAATAGATACACTCAAAATAGCGACATGGAACATTGATGGGCTGGCTCCAAATAAGTGTGAAGTCGAGACCTTGATTAACCTCCACAAGCTTGATATCCTACTCGTATCAGAAACCCACTTTACAGCCAATAGCCTGATAAAAATTAGGAACTTCAATATTTACAATACAAACCACCCGGACGGAACTGCTCACGGAGGATCCCCCGCTATAATAAAATCTTCTTTAAAACACCATCTTCTCCCTAAGTTCAGAACCAACCATATTCAGGCGACCACTGTACAGGTTGAAGACAGGCATGGCCACTTCAATGTCTCCTCAGTATACTGCCCCCCTAGATATAAAATAACGGAAGACCTACTTACCCAATATTTTGGTACACTTGGAGGGAGGTTCATAGCTGGCGGCGACTGGAACGCTAAACATACTCATTGGGGATCCAGATTAATAACAACAAGGGGCAGAGAACTCAAAAAATGTATGGACAGTCATTTTCTTAAGCCTATATCAACGTCTGAACCAACACATTGGCCAACTGATCGCAAGAGGCTACCGGATGTGCTAGACTTCTTCATCACTAAGGGTCTATCCCGGCTCTTCCACTCAATAAAGGGCTGTCTTGATAGCTCAACCAACCATATTCCTGTAGTCTTGACTGTAAGTACCATAGTTACTCATTATGAAACAAGGCCGACCCTATACAACAAATACACAGATTGGGAATCATTTCGAGAACTAGTGCAAGAAAATCTACAGCTCAAAATAGCTTTAAAAACAAATAATGACATTGAATTAGCAGTTAAAGAACTCACGACAATAATCCAAGAGAGCTGCTGTAGATGTACACCTGAAATACAAGACTTCCAATCAAGACATAATGTGGTGCCCGAAAACATCAGAGCGAAAATTCTCGAAAAGCGACGACTACGAAGAGTCTGGCAAAATAGCAGGCATCAAGAAGACAAACGGGCGTTCAACAAAGCTATACGCGAGCTAAAGGAAATGATCCAGCTGGCTGAAAACGAAACAACCGCAGCCTACGTAGAATCATTAACCGCCTCAAAAGACACTAACTACTCCTTGTGGAAGGCATGCAAAAACACAACTCGACCTGTCATACCCAAACCTCCAATAAGGACTCAGGAAGAAAAATGGGCTAGAACACATCAGGATAAAGCGAACATCTTTGCAAATCACCTAGCAAAGATTTTTATCCCAAATGAACCAGAAATTGACGTAGATGAATCAGATATTGATGAAGTTATCAACCAAGACTTTCAGCTAGATGTTCCCATAAAGCCCACAACTCCACAAGAGCTAATTAGAACAATTAATAACCTAGTAAACAAAAAGGCTCCAGGCTTCGATCTGATCAACAAAAAGGTACTAAAAGAACTCCCTCGAAAAGCCTTAGTATTTATAACATCCCTTTTTAACGGCATGCTCAGAACAGGATGCTTCCCAGCCCTGTGGAAAGTGTCACAAATTATAATGGTACAGAAACCAGGAAAACCCAGCCAGGAGCTTACCTCTTACAGACCAATCAGTCTGTTGCCGATCTTATCCAAACTATTCGAGAAGATCCTGCTGAAAAGGCTGTTAAATGCTCTCTCGGAACTATCCATTATACCAGATCACCAGTTTGGCTTTCGACGGGAACATGCCACAATCGAACAGATACATAGAGTGTGCAAAGCTATTAGGACATCATTTGAACACAGAGAATATTGCTCCTCCGCCTTCCTGGACATACAGCAGGCATTCGACAAAGTATGGCACAAAGGATTGCTATATAAAATAAAATCACTTCTACCGCACTCATTCTATAGCATCCTAAACTCCTACTTAATGGAAAGAATATTTCAAGTTCGAGAAGGCGATGCTACATCTCCATTCTATACAATACATGCAGGGGTACCCCAGGGCTCCGTTTTGGGCCCAGTCTTGTACACGATATTCACCGCGGACTTGCCGCAGATCCCAGGGGTGACCATGGCTACCTTCGCCGATGACACTGCAATACTTGCATCTAGCAAAAACCCTGCAGCCGCCTCAGAGTCTCTGCAAAGAAGTCTATCAAGTATCCAACTATGGCTGAAGAAATGGAGAATCAAGGCAAGTGCCTCAAAGTCTGTCCATGTTATCTTTACTCTGAAAAGAGGAGATTGCCCACCTGTGAAGTTAGGTGATCAAACACTTCCGCAAACCAACTCCGTTAAATACCTAGGGATGCATCTGGACCGCAGGCTAACATGGAAAAAACATATCCAAACTAAGAGAGATGAACTCAACATCAGGTACCGGGGACTGTATTGGTTGCTGGACAGGAATAGTAAGCTGTCGATTGACAACAAGCTCCTTATTTATAAGACAGTACTCAAACCTATCTGGACCTATGGCATGAAGCTATGGGGTTCTGCCTGTGACTCCAACGTCAAAATTATGCAACGAGCTGAAGACTCAATACTGAAACAGCTAGCAAATACCCCATGGTTCATAAGAAACTGTGAGGTCCATTACTATCTTCAAATCAAGACAATAAAGGAAGAAATAAAAACAGTTACTGCAAAATACAAGAAGCGACTTATGAAGCATCCAAACCAGCTGGCAGTGCAGCTTACTGTCCCCGACTGCTTACGACGCTTGAAGAGGCGTAACATACTAGACCTAGATGGCGTTAACAACGTCCCCGAAACATGAGAAGCTCCCAATGGGGAACTAACTCTACACGACAAAACCACACGCAACACATCTGCTCATAGTCTAGAGACTGATTGCATGATAAATACCCAGAGAAAAAAAAAAAAAAAACCTATGTAACTAAAGTTTTCTTAAATCTTACCAAATCACACTGTCACACAATGCACATTGTCTGCATTGTGGACATGTTGCATCCTCCTCATCACGGAGCCTGTCTTTTCCTTTGAAACAGAGAAGGTCCCAGAGCGCAATAGCAAAGTTTTGTACCGTGCCCGCGAATGAGTTCCGCCGAGAAGGGCCAACTTAATATCGGCTTCTCAAAAGAAGAACATTACAGGTAGGTTTTTGCTCGAAAAAATAGCAAATTTTCGTGTCAACACCCTAAAAAAAATTAGACAAGAAAATATTACTTCCTTTGGTCCTAAGGTCCTGGGATTGTTTTTTTTTTAAATGCAGTGTGACGAGCTAATGTCATATCATAGCACTGAAGGTAGTCGGTACCATAGACAAAGGACAGTAGGGATAGACTGCTTACATCATCATCAACGTACAAAACTCGCCGAAAACTGCTTATTTTCACTGGTAACATTTCTAACCAGCACCATCTCCCGTCACTGCCAGAACTAGTTACACCGTCATTAAACTAAGCTTGTTTCCAAAGTTTACCTAGGCAGCGTGATGAAAAAGTTACATTTACTAACAATAAATTAAGTAATGTCATTGTAAATAAAACATATTAATATTCATTGGTTTGTATTTAATGTGGTCTGAGGTGTGAATTGCAACGTCATCTATGAAGGAATGTGACATGTATGTATATATAATCGACCGGAAGCAAAGAACACGTTAATTAAAGAAAGATCCCTGTAAAAAGAACTACTTTACGAATATACTGCAAGACTGGACCCGAACCAGCAAACATACCATTCGCGGGTATTGCGTCTAACCAATTTCGCCACCTGCTGTATGCCCATAATTTGGAATTCTCCTACAGTCCCTCTTCCCGTAATCAATGCCCCTACTAACACAGTATTTAAGGCCCTGGTACTAGCAAAATCGCAAAGTTAGACGAGGCACCCCAAGTTAACTAACTAAGTCTGACGATTAGAAGTGTCATTCTTACAATATATGATTCCTTGTCTAGGAATCAACCTATTTTTGTTAATGTATGTTTCCTTTTTCTATACAAAATACATTGCGGAAACGGTGTCCATATCCGAACTTTTTTGACTAAATGTAGAAATCTAAAAGCAAATGAAATTTTTTGTTTATGCATATATGCTGTTTTTGCTTATATCTAGAAATCGAATTACTTTCAGATTTCTAATGAGAAAAATCAACTTTTTTATTATTGATTATTATTTAAATAAATGATGGAATCAAAAAATATTTACAATCCATTATCAGTCTGGAGTTCTATTTGGATTTGCTGAAGCGTTTCACTACATATTATTACATTTGTTAAAAGGTGTATTTGTATGGCGCGAGTAGTTGGCTAGTCCTAGCGCCTTAAGATTGTACCGTATATACACCGAGTATACACGTACATGCTTAGTACAAAAAAAATAATATTTAATTCATCTGTGAATGTTTATTGTCCCTATCCACTTTGTCCTACTGTCATAGTAGCAATCTTTCCCAACTATCATGTCGGTACCGTCACGGGACGCTTCGCCCGGCAGGTGTGGTGTGGAGTCACGCGGCGTGGGCGACGCAGGTGGCGGCGCTGCAGCAGGCGTGGCAGTACTCGGCGCGCGACGTGGTGCTGCACACGCTGCCGCTGCACCACGTGCACGGCCAGCTCAACTCGCTCAACGCTAGCCTTGCGGCCGGCGCCAGGTACCCGCAGGCCTTAATGACATCCTTGAGATAACCTACTAAGCACCTGCTAAAGTCCTGGTTTAAGGTGGCCCAACCCGGCGGGGCTAACTCATTCACGGGCACTGTACAAAACCGTGCTGTTGCGCTCTGGGACCTTCTCAGTTTCAGAAGATGCAACATGTCCACAAAAAAGATAATGTGCACTATGTATGATTTGGTAAGATTTACGAAAATTTTACTTACAAAACGACTTATAGCTAAAAGTAAACCACGACCGCTATAGTTAAAAATCTAACAAAAGCCAAATAGATTATAAATCTTGATTAAATTAGCTATGTCTGATGACTCATCTTTTTAAGATGTTCTTACTTTATCATTGCGTAATAAACCACCAAAGTTATTGTATAAAACGCGCGAAAAATTCGAACTTTCGGACCTTATAACTTAGAAACCAAACACAATTTTACAATGCCAATGGTCATCAGACATCTAGTTCGATTAAATAAAGCTCTTTTGAGCAAAATTTGGGATCTCTCATAAGAAATATGGGTGTGATCTTCTTTCCCCGTTTGTATTGGGAGTTGAGCGGGTTGGGCCCGCAACCAATGGGGAAGAGAACTGCTAATTTATCCCGACAGGTGGCGTCTAGGCGAACTGACCTTAAGAATCTGTCAAACCTGTCCAATACCCTACAAAATTAAACAGAATATATTTGAAAATTTTATTTACTCAATCTTTGTAATTGAAATAATACTTTTTTTTCTATGTTATCCGATAATAAATTGTTCTAAATCATGCTGGTACGGATGCAGGGTACGGATGCTGGGCGGGTTCGTGTCGCACGCGGTGTGGGCGCGGCTGCTGGGCATGGGCGAGCGCGAGGAGGCGCGCGTGACGGTGTTCCACGGTGTGCCGACCATGTACGGCAAGCTGGCCGCGGAGTACGAGACCATGTTCGCGGCGCCGCGGACCAAGGAGTACGTGCGCGCGACGCTCGCCGGCCGGTTGCGGCTCATGTGCTCCGGCTCGGCTCCGCTGCCTGCGACGCTGTTCCAAAGGTGGGAGGAGGTGGGTTTGGATTTGTGATCTATACTAATATAATAAGTCTCGAGAGTTTGTTTGTTTTTTTGTTTGAAGTTTGGAGCTACTCTTCGGAATTTTTTACAAGTAGCCAAGCAACAAGTAAAAAATTCAGAAAAAACGCAAAGTCTGAAGTGTTTTGTTGGGGCATTTTACCGAGTACCGCTCAGGTGATTGGTCAAAACACAACATATCCGAGTGGAGCTGGGAACCTCAGCTAGTACTTTTATAAAATCTCTTTTAAAATGTATATCTTTGACTATCTTGATTTTTCCTTAGGCTACAAGTTCCTTCCGATTTAAAATTTGTCTTCACACTAGTGGAGACAAACATTCAATGTTTTTTAAGTCACTGTTGGTTTGTGCATTACTGGTTGTGCGTATCCTCTGGTGACTGGGCCGGGACTGGCCACCATTGGAAGTTGTTACAGAATTGTGTGTAAATTGATTTGAGGTTATCCAGGACATTCGTCAGATTCGTTTCGAACCTGCGACCTTTGACTTACACATGTCCACTGCTCAGAACTATCCCGACAATTATTCAGCAAACGAATTTATTGATTATATTCTAATGGGCTGGCAAAGCATTGTACCCATATCTGCTACTAGATGGCGCTGGTTTCGCATATTGATCCTATGCTAGGGCATTTTGACTGCAATGATTGCAATATCAATCCATTTGGGGTCGTCACCAAAATCTACTTTGGTACTGGGACACTACATTCAGCCCAGGTTTAACTTGATAAAGGAGAATGCCCATTACAAAAGCGCTAGCAGTTAGCATGTACACCAATGAATCCACTTTGCTTTCATTCCTCGCTACATAATTTCATTCCTCATTACATAAGGTATGTTTAGGCACTTAAGAATTTACTTAAACAGTATCAGGGAAAAGATTGTTGGCACTATTATTGCTATAGCGAGTACTCCAGCTATATGTCAACTCTACCCCTTACCCTCAGTAAGGGAATAGAATAAATCGATAGTGGTGCCATTTGAGAGGGGTTTTTATAAGTTTGTATGGTATTATATTATCTGTCGAGTTCGATAAGAGCATTTCGTCACGAATGCGAGCTGCTCCATGGTTCGGAATCCATGTAAAACTGTAGGTCCCCTTCCCCTACTAGGTGGTAGGGTTTTAGCCCGCCCGGGTTGGTACCATCGCATTGGATGAAAACATGGTCGAAGCGAAAATGAAAAATTGTCCGTGTTTTCCATCCAGTTCAATGTAGCCGTGCTCATAAAGGGAAGGTCCTGGCATGGCACCAAATTCCTTCGGGAATGTGGTGTATTGGGCTAATATCATAAGTATTAGCCATCCAGGTCAGGTCGCATAAAAAAAATATCTGCAGGTCGCTTAGAGTGGTTTGACTTATAAATAGGTACCATTTAATGATCTACTACAGTTAAGAATTATTTAAAATGGGGAAGATTCCTTGCTGTGTGGGCTCAGCCATTGAAAATTAAAACAAGTTATTCCACTGCATTAATTTATTCCTGTGCATGTCGTACGAGCCGATTAAGCTATTCGAGGCTCGGTATGACCAGTCCAGAAGTAAAATCTGTTTATTTGTAAAACAAAAAAACAATAAGTTGGTACTTATAAGTAAGTTGCGGTTAGCACCCCACGTTGGACTGGCTTCAAATATTATGAACGCTGTGGCTGAGATAAATAGTCGTAATAGAAAGACTAACGAAAAGTAGTACTTTGTGAAGTCACTTTGAATTATTTTGTCCATACAAACTGTGTCAAAGTGGCGTCACTAAATACTACTTTTCGTTAGTCTTAGTTTCGGTTACGACTATTTATCTAAGCCTGTGACTCATAAAAGTGGTGTAGCAAATAAAGATAGTATGTATGATAAAGATGGTATGTAGGCAAAACACAGCTGGAACAAAAATAACCTCAAAGTTCATCTTTAGTCTTGTTTGCTGAATTATCCCCATTATAGAAAAAAGTGAAATTTACATAATGTTACTTTTATCATACAAGGAATGAAATAAAATTGGTTTCACGTCAGTACATGAAAATGTCTAGCGCTTTTCTAGCCCATACAGAAATGGGCATTCTCCTTTATGTATCTATTGGATACAACATTACCATTTCCAAATGTCATTATTTGAAGTTATCCAGTGACATCTAAATGGAAGTATTACAACATCCAATGAACATAAGGCTAGCTGAAGAATGAGAACATCAACCTCCTTGGTCTCACTGACGGTTTCTTTAATTGTCCCAGATCTCAGGTCACCGTCTGCTGGAGCGTTACGGCATGACGGAGGTGGGCATGGCCCTCAGCAACCCGTACCGGCCGACGGAGGGCCGCGTGCCGGCGACCGTGGGGCTCCCGCTGCCGGGCGTGAGCGCGCGGGTGGCGGCGGCCCGGGCCGACAAGCTGGAGCCGCTGCTCACCGTACACTCGGCGGAGCCGAGCAGACAGGTGTGCCCACATGTCGGTTTTAGGGTTCCATACCCAAAGGGTGCCAACGGAACCCTATCACTAACCTTCCTTCCTTAGTAAACAGCTTCAAAAACAGACTTGACACATTTACCAAAAAATTACAAACCAATTCGATGTACACGCATCAGCTTTAAGCTGCTAGTGTATTGAGACATTAATAATAATATCCATGCAGCCGTCCGTCCGTTCGTCCGTCCATCCATCCGTCCGTCCGTCCCTGTAATAATAAAGGGCTTTTTTTACTGCAGTGCTTTTTTTTTTTTTTTTATGTGACTGGACATGGATGGCTAATACCACACCTTCTGTCATGGTATTAGCCCAACACACCACATGGGAACTAGGTGCCATGCCAGGACCTTCCTTATATTGCACGGCTACATTGAACTGGATGGAAAACACGGACAATTTTCATTGCCGCTTCGACCATCGTTCATCCAATGCGATGGTACCAACCCGGGCGGGATTAACCCTACCATCTAGTAAGTAAGGAAGGGGACCTACAGTTTAACGTGGAATCCGAACCACGGCCAGCCTCTCTCAACAGTCGAATGTTCACCCATCCAAGACCAGACCGGACCCAGGGTTGCTTAACTTCGGAGAGCGATCGCCGAAGTGTCGCGCCACTGGGCTATTGAGGCTGACAAATGCTGCTGATTATTTCGTACTGGTATCGATTGCGAGATGGTATGAAAGGCCCTTTAACGTGAGGATTAAGCTAATGAGTACTTGGTGGAAGAGACCCTGAGTGTTAAATCCGCCCTTGTCCCATTCTTCACTATTGTTAAGATTGTTTTCGCTCAAGCAATCAAGTTTTTCAATTCGTTTCAATTGCACCCGCTCAATGTTCCCATCGCATTGCTCGATTCGACATGGCCGCCGCGTTGCAGATATGCCCGGAGCGTCTGGGCGTGGAGACATCGGTGAGGGACCTCTTCGCGCACCCGGACGAGGCGGCGGCCTGCGACTGGCGAGCGCCCCGCGTGGAGGCGCACACGACACCGACGGACGGCGCGTACCAGGGTGAGCTGCTGCTCAAGGGGCCCGGAGTGTTCAAGAGGTCAGTGCATCGTGTTAATTGAACGTGCAGAGTGGCTAATAAAATTACAGTTATCGAAGCTTGTTACGAAGCTTTAAAAATCTGTAGTTCCCTCTCCATGGTCAGTCGGGACGAGTCACCGTCGGATCTGGAGCTGAGATCGAGGGAACGGGTCACTTCCCAGACGGTGCCCACGTAGAATAGATCCCTTTATTACTAAAGGTGGTTAGGGATGAATCAGCTCAGATTATTAACATTGCATTTCATTTATTTATTAACTTCTGGTAGTCAATCTACACTATGTCATGGCTGTGTTTGAAAAAAGTGCTCCGTGCCATTCGGTGCAAGAAGAAGCAATTAATAGCGTTTTGACTAACATAATGACAGTTCAGTGTACCTGCCTCGATCGTTTTCGCAGATCATAGAATGGTTCCGAGTCGTTCAGAATAATTCGTTTTTGCTCCACCACTCTGAGGTGGAATGCGGAAGCTGAGCAAGATCTGTCAACTGTCACTTACGTCAGCAATCAAATAGTCTAGAGTTATGTTATTTCAAGTTGAATTGATTGGAAAGAGGTGAGATTTTAATTAATTTAGATAGGCATTGCTTGATTATCCTCGTTGCCTAATGAGATTGACATTAAGTGACGTTCATCTCTGCATTTTTTTTGTTTTTGCGTTCGAGCTGGAGCGTTGCTCTGAGCCGTTTTACCTGATAACATTCTGTAACGGACAGTTCAGGACGGACGGGATGGAATCATCTTTGCCTGAACATCACTGTTTGATTCGGGCCTGAACATTTTTGTTACAGTTAGTTACAAGTTCCTGGCACGGCATCTCGTTACTTCGGGAATGTGGTGTTTTTTTATGCAACCTGACATGTATGGCTAATACCACACAACTACTGTTATGATATTAGCCCAATGCACCACGACCACATTCCCGAAGAAATTAGGTGCCATGCCAGGACCTTTCCTTTATGAGCATGGCTACACTGAACTACGGAATACACGGAACATTTTTCATTGCCGCTTTGACCATCTTTTCATCCAATGTGATGGAACTAACCCGGCCGGGTTTTAACCCTACCACCTAGTAGGGGAAGGGGACATACAGTTTTACATGGAATCCGAACCGTGGAGCGGCTCGCGCTTCGTGAAGAAATACACGTATCCAACTCTTAAGGTGGCCCAACCCGCCGCGCCTAACTCATTCGCGGGCACGGTACAAAACCGTGCTGTTGCGCTCTGGGCCCCTGTCTGTTTCAAAGAATAAGACAGGCTCCATTATGAGGAAGATGCAACATGTCCACAAAAAAGACGATGTGCATAGTGTATGATTTGGTAAGATTTACGAAAATTTTAATTTCAAAACGACTTATAGCTAAAAGTAAACCACGACCGCTGTAGTCAAAAATCTAACAAAAACCAAATAGATTATAAATCTTGATTAAACAAGCTATGTCTGATGACTAATCTTTTTAAGATGTTCTTACTTTATCATTGCGTAATCCACCTCCAAAGTAATTGTATAAAACGCGCGAGAAATCCAAACTTTCGGACGTTATAACTTGGAAACCAAACACAATTTTACAATGCCAATGGTCATCAGACATCTAGTTCAATCAAATAAAGCTATATTAAGCAAAATTTTGGATCTCTGACAAGAAATATAGGCGTGATCTTCTTTCCCCTTTTGTATGGGGAAATGAGCGGGTTGGGCCACCTTAAGAGAAAGAGCGTGGCGCATGAACAAGATTTGAACCCACAACTCTGGTCTGATAGGCAAGTCCCCGCGCCCCTAGGTTACGAGCTGCTCAAATGTAATCCTGACATGATCTCTAGTTCCATGAAACAATGCCGAAAATGGTTTATTTTATCGACGGTTGTCACCTCCACAGATACTGGAATCGCATGCCCCAGAGCCCGTCCGCAGACTTCACGGAGGACGGCTGGTTCCGCACGGGCGACACGGCCTCCTTCGCCGACGGCCGATTCCAGATCCTCGGGCGCACCTCCGTCGACATCATCAAGACGGGCGGCTACAAGGTGTCCGCCATCCAGGTGGAGTCGGCGCTGCTGGAGCACCCGGACGTGGCCGACGCGGGCGTCGTGGGCGTCGAGGACCCCACGTGGGGGGAGAAGATCTGCGCTCTCGTCGTATTGAAGTCGCCAGATAGGTGTGTTTGTGTGCACTCGTGTGCTGCATTTACTCTTTATACTTCAATACAGCACAAAACCTAATACTCTACAGTCTTCTGAAGAGCCTCATTGCTTCATTACTTTACTACTAAATAAAAACACACATTTGGAGACATATGTTAAAATACTATTTCAAAAACAGCACAGTCCACATTATTTGTAAATCTTCATATTTTTCTCTCTGTCACTATATTTACACAACAAGTACCCTTTTATTTTGTATTGTGCACAGGCAGACGACCTGTTAACCTGTTACATATACTACCAAAGAGCGGCAGGTACGAGGTGCTTAGTCTAGCTAGATCGACGGAAAAAGTCTTCAGTCTTGATCCTTTCATATCACTTTATTTGGTTGCGGTTTGTCGCCCACTGTTATTGCTAATCTCGAGAAAACGGCGTTTAATGAGTTGTGCCCGCAATCAGGTGCATGACAGTGAAGGAGGCGCGGGAGTGGTGCAAGGACAGGCTGGCGCCGTACCAGCTGCCGGCGAGCGTGCTGGTGGTTGAGAACATGCCGCGCAACCACATGGGCAAGCTGGACAAGAAGGAGATCGCCAAAATATTCACTGCACGCCAACAGAAATGAACAGATTGATTGAAGCTGGGTTAAAGTGTCTTAAAGACTTTCAGTGTCCAACCAAAAAATTGCTCTAACATCATAAAATATTCGTCATGGCACACCATGGTCTTTGAAATAGTATTAACATCTGTATCATTGTTTGTAGGGGCAATATTAGACCATGACACTTTCATAAAACTTGTGTACAGAAATGGTCCCAAAATGAAGCCTTGGAGGACACCATATTTTATTTCATGAACTTAAGAATAAGATGTGCCTTTATTGGCTTCGGAATATTATCCACTTCTATTAAGATTCGATGACTTGCACGTAATGTACGTCATCAATTATCCTATCACCGACCTAGTCATTTAGATAAAAAACAACCAAGGCTGTAAAGAAGAAATGGTATAAAATACAAACTTAACCTTTTTGCTTTACCATAAATTTGCAAACAGGCGAAATAAAAATAATGGCTGTGATATACATGTGAATTAATCTTTCTTTGAAAGTACACGTTTTCCATAGTGACTGGTTTTTGTAATGTTGCTTGTATAGAACTTACTCAGATCACTACTAGACTTCAAGCTGAACGTAACCTAGGTGCTTTCTTGAATTTAACAAATGACTGAACACTTGTGCATTTATTGTTATGTTTGTATTGGTAAAGATTTCACAACAGCCTTCCTTAGCAGGATATTGTCAACTTATTTTTGCTCGACCAACTGTAGTACCTTATTGTTACTAATTGTAGAGTTATTATTGAATACTGTTAAAAATTGTTGAATATGTATTTTGATGTTTTATTCTATTAATATTTGATTATTAATTAATTCTACTATTCTAACATCCGCTATAGTGTGACAAACAAACTGGCTTTTAAATTTTTTTTTCTAAAAATAATGTTATAGTCTTATCATTCTTAATATTTCTAGTGGAAACCGCTGTCTCCTTCTCACTCTGGCTCTTTTGAGATTCTTAAAAATCACTCCCTCTAAGATGCTTAGTCATCCATTGCTCTGTCAGATCCTCCACAAATTTCGCCCAATTGAAATACTAGTTAGTCACATTTAAAAAATTAAAATAGGCGGTGGCAGCAGCGGTTGCATTAAGTAAGCAAGGAGTTGTGAAGGTAGCATAGTTGATGGCGTTTGACCAGCTCGTATAAGTCGACGTCGCCGTAACCGTGACACCTAAGAGCATAACGACACTCGCCAGAAACAGGTCCACTCTCCCACACTTCGGTAGATTCGAATCCCCGCCTACCCGAACATAATGACCGTTGTCGAATGTCCTGTAGTCGTGAAATTTCTTCTGAGGTGTTACTAGTGGTTCCGTCAGCCCGCCATTTTGTATTCTGCCTGCGAGGCCATTTTGTTGTCTCACTGCGTCGCCATTTTGCGTCAGCACGGCGCCCCCATTTTGTAGGGACGGTTCCAATCTCAGGCTGTCTTTTAGGCTTATTTCGGCTCGCGAGCTGATGAACTCTGGCGAGTTCCTCATCCGGGACAGTTGGATGAAGAATATTGGAGGAAAAACGAACATGAGCGGTCCGGTGAGGGTGGAGCCGACGAGGCCCATGACCAGGTCGAACCTCGGCACCGACTCGCCGAGGAATACAGCCAGAGCGACAATGGCTGACCGGGTGATGCATCTTTTGAAAGTGAAATCTGTAAAAAAGTGGAGCCTGTTTTGTCTTTGTGTTAAAGTTTTAACAAAAGAGGAATAGTCTTGCAATATGTGAAATTTAACTGAGCAGTTACAGACCACCAATTAAAAACGTATTAAGAGATTGATTGGAGAACTTGATATACACTTACAAATAAAATATGGTAGATGCAGCATGTGCTTTTTATGTGTTAATTATATAGTATTCCAGCAGGCTCCACCAATTATACCCTAACAGTTGTTGAGACTGTGGAAATAATTGTTGAGCATTGAAGATATAGTGGCGAGAGTTGGAAACAAAACACGAAATTAACTTGTAGAATGGTTAAACCATTGTGTCAGGCCGATTTTCGACCTACTGTGTGGTCATATTTTGATGCTCTCTGAAGCGTAAGTCCGCTAATAGATAACTCGACTTTCGAGCATTGGCCTTATGAGATAACCCCGGAATCACACTAAATTGTACCAAATTTTGTGTTATCTTAACGCTAACGGTCGACAGTGGAGTTATCTTTTAGCTGACTCGGGCTCTGGGCGAGTTGGAGCCTATGATAAACATACAGATCCTGGTAGAAGGTCTAAGCAGACCTGTCAGTATAAATATTGCCACAGTGGCGAAAGCCGACAGATTCTCTGTGCATGCGACAGCATAGAGTAGATATAAACATAGAGGGATCGTTCTCAAGAAGTGACAAGAGTGATCTAGTTCTTTAAAAGTAATGATGAATGAGGGAGTTTTGTATTAGAAGCCATGTCTTTGTGAGTTTATTGGTGTATTTTCGAATAAGGGAATATTGTTCTATTTGGTGTTTAGTTCTTGACAGCGATGTATATAGTTTTGTTTTAAAAATACCTACAAAAGTTTGAGTGTGATGTAGAACTTCATACCTCGAGGGATTCCCATCATGTCCTCGATGTGCTGGAAGAGCGCCGAGTTGCCGACAGCGCTCGAGAGACACAGCTGCAGAGTGACTAGTAGTGCTACCACATACAATGGAATGGACGGAGGGATTCCTGCAAATTTAAATAAACATTTCAACTTGGCTGTGCATTATCGTGTATAGTTGTTTTAAGGTGGCCCAACCCGGCGGGCCTAACTCATTCGCGGGCACGGTACAAAACCGTGCTGTTGCGCTCTGGGACCTTCTCTGTTTCAAAGAATAAGACAGGCTCCGTGATGCGGAAGATGCAACATGTCCACAAAAAAGACAATGTGCATAGTGTATGATTTGGTAAGATTTACGAAAATTTTAATTTAAAAACGACTTATAGCTAAAAGTAAGCCACGACCGCTGTAGTAAAAAATCAAACAAAAACCAAATATATTATATATTATTATATAATATTATATATTATTAAATATATTATTATATATATATCTTGATTAAATAAGCTATGTCTGATGACTAATCTTTTTAAGATGTTCTTACTTTATCATTGCGTAATCCACCTCCAAAGTTATTGTATAAAACGCGCGAAAAATGCGAACTTTCGGACCTTATAACTTAGAAACCAAACACAATTTTACAATGCCAACGGTCATCAGACATCTAGTTCGATCAAATAAAGCTATTTTGAGCAAAATGTTGGATCTCTGACAAGAAATATGGGCGTGATCTTCTTTCCCCTTTTGTATGGGGAGATGAGCGGGATGGGCCACCTTAAGTCAAGAATTTTAAAACAACCGGTAATAGGAGAACAATTCGGGGCCAATGCGTGTGACTGACAGACACTAGAGTCAGACTACAAGGGCCCCATTTGTTTCGCTTTTTGCGATAGGAACCGATTTTTTTTTAATGTGATAACTTATATACCCTAATGCATAGTAAGTAGTTGGTCTACAACCTCAATAAGAAAAAAATCTTACCCTGCAGGATGTTAGACTCCACACCTTGACCGTAGCGCATGGCAGCCAGGACTGACGTTACGCAAAACATCGAGCCAGTCGCTGAAAACAGGAAGAAGGGTTAAGCTGTTAATATGATGGG
This sequence comes from Incurvaria masculella, assembly GCA_946894095.1. Classification (NCBI taxonomy): domain Eukaryota; kingdom Metazoa; phylum Arthropoda; class Insecta; order Lepidoptera; family Incurvariidae; genus Incurvaria; species Incurvaria masculella. The sequence goes on along the minus strand of OX335663.1, from coordinate 4,442,472 downwards.
GAAAAGGGGAATTATGGCCTAGTTGTTATTTAAGGGAAAACAGGACACAAAACAATGAAAAGTGTAGTTTTTAGAATGTCATATGTCAAAACGTGAAAAAGCATCGATCACCGTATTTATATGCGAATGTGAACATGTAGATTTTATATTCTTTACAGTGATCGCTTTTTTTAATTCTACTTCAAAGTAATAAAAACAGCATTCTGCAGAACTCTGTCACACGACTCGGACTCTTATTTACTCTGGTAAAATGCTGAGTTTTGTTTTTGCCTAAAATAAGTATGTTAGTACTTGTGTGTATAATAGGTCGGGGAAAAAGTCTTTTCGCATTATAGTATGTATGAACTTGTAATAAAATCTCTTTGGCTATACTATTTGTATCTGGCTGGTTTTGGTATCATTGAAAGTTTAAATTTTAAAGAACATAATTCCAAATTCAAATTAGGAAAATGTGTGATTCTCATTTGTTTTTCGTACTGTCAAAATGAGTGAATCTAATGAAGAAATTCGATACATTTTAAAATTTTACTACAAAAAAGGTAAAAATGCAACGCAAGCCGCGAAAAAAATTTGCGATGTTTATGGACCTAGTGCAGTGTCTGTGAGAGTAGCACAAATTTGGTTTAAGCGTTTTCAATCCGGAAATTTTGATGTCAAAGATGCACGTCGCTCTGGTCGCCCTATTACGGATAAAATGGATGCCATTTTTGAAAAAGTGGAGCAAGATCGGCATATCAGTAGTTACGACGTAGCTGAAGAACTAGGAATTGACCACAAAACAGTTTTGGCGCATTTGAAAAAAACTGGGTACACAAAAAAGCTCGATATTTGGGTACCTCACGAGCTCACTGAAAGAAACCTAATGAACCGTGTACTCATTTGTGATTCTTTATTACGACGTAATGAAACCGAACCATTTTTGAAGAAGCTGATAACTGGTGATGAAAAGTGGATCACGTACGACAAGAACGTGCGAAAAAGGTCGTGGTCAAAGGCCGGTCAAGCTTCACAGACTGTGGCGAAACCCGGGTTAACTCGCAACAAGGTGATGCTGTGTGTGTGGTGGGATTGGAAGGGCATTATTCATTATGAGCTGTTACCACCAGGCAGGACCATCGATTCTGAACTCTACTGCGAACAACTGATGAGATTAAAGCAAGAAGTTGAGAGAAAGCGGCCGGAATTAATCAACAGAAGGGGTGTGGTTTTTCATCATGATAACGCTAGACCTCACACATCTTTAGCCACTCAGCAAAAACTAAGAGAGTTTGGCTGGGAGGTGTTAATGCATCCGCCGTATAGTCCTGACCTTGCACCTTCAGATTTCCACCTGTTTAGGTCTCTTCAGAATTCTTTAGGCAGTGTCAGGTTAACATCACGAGAGGACTGCCAAAACCACTTGTCGCGGTATATTGATCAGAAGTCCCAATATTTCTATAGCAATGGGATCATGTCCCTACCTACAAGATGGCAAAAAGTTATCGAACAAAATGGTACCTACATACTTTAGTTAAATGTAAATAAACCATATTAAAAAATGTTTTGAATTTTGTTAAAAAATGCGAAGAAACTTTTTCCCCAACCTATATAAATGTACTTGTGTGAAGGAGGGTGCTTGACGGTCCTGGTCCTTCGAGCCGGCCAAGTATTGATACTGGTCCTTCGAGCCGGATTATTCGAGCCTGATTTGACGTAACACTTAATAATTACCAAGAAAACCCGCTATGACAGCCTTGTTGATCTTGGTGCTGTCCTTCATGTCCACCTGTATCGTCAGCAGCATCGGGTGAATGTCGAACTGTAACAACATGGAAGACACACGAGTTGTTACTGAGTGCTGCGTGTCATTCTTTCTGTATCTTTTTTATGTGACTGGGCACGGATTTTTTTTATACATATAACAATTAAATTTCACATTACAGTAAACCAGGGCGTAGAAATGTAGCATACTTAATTACAATGTAGAAAAAAAGAAGATTAAAACAGCACCTGTTGCGATATAAGCCCACCTATCCCTAGGTGCCATGCTAGGACTTTTGTATTTTGTGAATAAAAAATACTGGCAGTTATGTGGCAGTTTGAGGCGAAAACACCATAAGTTAACTCTTATCCACATTAACAAACACACAATTTTATTAAACTTCCAACAATAATCTTCAAACACTTAACACTCAGAAACTATTTCAACTATGGCCAATAAAGGCCCGATTTTTTTGAAAAATCTCCTCTGAGGTGTAGCCCGACTGTTTCAGAGATTTACTAATTTTAACGAGCTGAGGAGATGAATAAGCGGGTGTTTGGTAATTCGATTCATTCCTTCCATTCTATAGCTAATTTCCAACAAATTTGTCCCAATCAACTGGGGGTCGAAAATCAATCGTTTTTGAGAACCGCATTGTGTAATCTGTTCGCCATGGCGCCATCAGTTGACCAGGGTTGGTCCGCGGATAAATGCTTTTCGCGCTTTGGTTTTATATTTGGCTATACCTTCGTAGAGAATATGTAACAATATGATGGTGGGATCAACACTTCCCCTAGTAAAAAAGGCCCTGTGTTGGGCTAACATCATGACACGACGCAGACGTTACGCGCACCTGAAAGTCAACACTACCCCCTAGTAAATAAGGCCCTGTGTTGGGCTAATATCATGACACGACGGAGAAGTAGGACACATTACGCGCACCTGAAAGTCAACACTACCCCCTGGTAAATAAGGCCCTGTGTTGGGCTAACATCATGACACGACGGAGACGTAGGACCCCGTGACGCGCACCTGAAAGTCAACACTACCCCCTTGTAAATAAGGCCCTGTGTTGGGCTAATATCATGACACGACGGAGAAGTAGGACACCGTTACGCGCACCTGAAAGTCAACACTACCCACTAATAAATAAGGCCCTTTGTTGGGCTAACATCATGACACGACGGAGAAGTAGGACACGTTACGCGCACCTGAAAGTCAACACTACCCCCTAGTAAATAAGGCTCTGTGTTGGGCTAATATCATGACGCGACGGAGAAGTAGGACACCGTGAGGCGCACCTGAAAGTCAACACTACCCCTCTAGTAAATAAGGCCCAGTGTTGGGCTAACATCATGACACGACGGAGACGTAGGACCCCGTGACGCGCACCTGAAAGTCAACACTACCCCCTAGTAAATAAGGCCCTGTGTTGGGCTAATATCATGACACGACGGAGAAGTAGGTCACCGTTACGCGCACCTGAAAGTCAACACTACCCACTAATAAATAAGGCCCTTTGTTGGGCTAACATCATGACACGACGGAGAAGTAGGACACGTTACGCGCACCTGAAAGTCAACACTACCCCCTAGTAAATAAGGCTCTGTGTTGGGCCAACATCATGACGCGACGGAGAAGTAGGACACCGTGAGGCGCACCTGAAAGTCAACACTACCCCTCTAGTAAATAAGGCCCTGTGTTGGGCTAACATCATGACACGACGGAGAATTAGGACACCGTGAGGCGCACCTGAAAGTCAACACTACCCCTCTAGTAAATAAGGCCCTGTGTTGGGCTAACATCATGACACAACGGAGACGTTAGGCACCTGAAAGGCTATGATTCCGTACGCGGCGAGGAAGTCCTGCGGCGCGGGCCGGGAGGCGGCGAGGCGGCGCTCGCCCGCCAGCGCCGGGGTCACGTCGTCCGCCAGGATGCAGCCCCACGTGCAGGCGGCGACCGCCACCACCACCAGCACGGACGTCGCCGCCAGCGTCCTGTGCGAGCACGGTGCATCACGGATAGCGTTAGGGGGAGATAAGTGGCGTAGCATAGGTCACTAGCACCCGGTGCGTATTCCAAATTTGCTGCCCTCTTATTGATGTGATTGATTATAAAATATGTCTTTTTACACGCATTTTTAGGGTTCCGTACCCAAGAGGGGAAAAACGGAACCCCATTTATAAGTCCTAACCCTAACTCTACTCCGCTGTCCGTCCGTCCGTCCGTCCGTCCGTCCGTCCGACCATCCGTCTGTCACAGGGCTCTATCTCATGAACCGTAATAGGTAAGCAGCTGAAATTTTCACAGAGTGTGTATTTATTTTGCCGTTATAATAACAAGCAGGTAACATTATAAAATAATAATAATTAAAGGAGGGCCCCATAAAAAAACGTGTTTTTTTTTCTAAATCTTGTGCGATGGCACGGAACCCATCGTGTGCGAGTCCGACTCGTTATTTAACGCCACCTGTGAAATGCCGCCCCCGTCAAAGTGCCGCCCGGTGCGGACCGCACCCTCCGCGCCCCCGCTCCCCCCCCCCGTGCTACGCCACTGGGGGAGATCGATAGGTAATTCGGTCAATGACTGCCTTGAAGTCAACGGGGCTCTGAGATTTCTTCATTTGTAGAAATTCTCTATTGGTCCATTGACCAAGGCACAATTTTGCAGGCCGATTGCGAATTAAACAGCGAAATCGTCTTTCGGGTCCTAAAGTTTCTGTATCCCTAAATTCGTCAGACTTTAATCACTTAAGGCTGTTCCGACCCATATAAAGTTGTTTGTATACATAATGCAAAAAGTATTGCACTTTCAGCCACCAATTAATAATAAAAGTTTAATATAGTTAGTCATATTACTTGCAGCGAAAACAATTTCACAATTTCAGGATTATTGGTTTTGTTACAATTTATTAAAATACGATTTTTATTTAACAGCGCCATCTAACGGTGTAAAACTTCTAATCGGCAATTACAACGAAACTATTAAACCTGAAATTGTGAATATGTTTTCGCTGCAACTACTATGGCTATAATTTAATATTTTATACTTTTTGCGTTCTGTGTAAATAAAAACATTGTATGGGTCGGAACCTGTCTATGTCCGTATGTTTTTATTTTCATGTATGATTTTATTTCTTTATTGTATGCACTTTTAGTTAGTAGTTTAGTTAGGTAACAAGAAATTCAAGTTATTGTTTTCGAATTGAATACCTATGTACATTTAGTTAAACATATAGAAAATAAGTAACTATGCTTAGTTTAAGTTAAGTTTGCATTTATATTTTTCTGTATTTAATTAATAAGTAAATAAAGTTGTTTCTCTTTGCATACCCTAAGCTATAAAATTTCCCTGTGATAGGGTTGATTGTTAGAAATTGCCTGAGGCAATAAATCCGCCTATGCATTGTACTATTGTATGGATTGCAATTAATAATAATAATATTATTATTATTATGCCATAAATGGCAGTAAAAAAGACAACTTTTCCAATATTTTAAGACAATATTTCACCTCCATGTATTTCCCTTCTCCTGATCCATCAGACCGTTCCTGGAGAGAGACAGAAGTTACGACGAATCGTGGGAATGTAGGCTACTTAAAAAAGTTTTTAAAAATAAATTCCCACTCACTTCATGTCTTTAGGCGAGCCGAGCCACATGACGGGGCACAGGAGAAGGCCTATGACGAGCAGCCAGAGACAGAAGGAGATGTCCACCGAGCCGTCCGATATCTTCTTGCCGAAGAGCTGCAGGCTTTGCGATGCTGCAATAATGAAATCACTAATCATTTAGCTCCACAAAATACAATCTCGTATTCAGAGCGGGCTGACTAACTTTAATCCGCCGGACTAAACCGGTTTTTGTATGGTTAGTCCGGTGCTAATCTCGTACTAAGTTTTGACAGGTGCCCTCTGAGAAAGACAGAGTTTTATTCATACATCTATTTACAGTATAAACTAGGTGTACGGTGTCCCAAAACCGGCTCTATTTTGTAAACTAAAACTACTACGGTAGATAATTTATTTTTTATTACATTATTTAATGGATAAGAAGGATGGAAAAATAGCGTGTTCTGTCTGCAATTATTTAGTCTGACTTTACGAACACACTTTGACATACATTTACGTCTACAAAATGACGGCACTTTTCATTCAATAAGAAAAAAGTTGACGATATATTTTTATGCAACCTGACCAAGATGCCTAATACCACACAACTACCGTTATGATATTAGCCCCATGCACCACATTCTCGAAGGAATTAGGAGCCATGCTAGGACCATCCCTAGGAGCAGCAATGAAATAATTCATTGCTGCTCCGACCATCTTTTCATCCAATGCGTAGGTACCGACCCAGGCGGTCTTAAGCCCTATCAGCTAGCCCCCACCCACAGTTTTACATGGATTCCGATCCATGGAGCAGCTCGCATTCGTGACGAAAAGCACTTATCCAACTCAGAAAGAAAGAAAGTGGTGCATGAACGGTCTTGCAGGCCAATTAACTTCTCTAGAACGCGAGAACCCAAGGAGTTAACTTTGTCAGCAATGTATTTCCCGGATACACGGGTGTGCGCCACAGTGAATGGCTGGCAATGGTCCGTTGGGTTCAGGATTATCTGGTTGAACCTCTGAGTGGCAAGTCTGCACGACAGTGTTAAAAATCTGCTTGGTGATGCGTAGAGAAAAATGTCAAATTGATTTTAGTGTCCATTATCCACAATTCTATTTGTTTTCCCGAGCATCCTTATTTGTATTGTTGATTAAGGTCACCGTGGGCCGAGATGTACCACGATGTTCGGAAAAAAGTATTTCGTTCAGTCTAGAAAACATACTCGTCTTTTGGGTGGTCTACCACTTATAATACTGCCTTTGGGCCAGTTTCAGTGGTAGCGAATATTATTTGTTGTTTATATTTGAGTGAATAAATAAATAAAATAAAATAAATGTTCACATTGTTTACATTCCTAGATTGTTAAATTATCCACGACATCGCTGATAGCAAAATTTAACATGACAGCGTTGCATATGGCAGACAAGGACAATGTATTCCAAAGTCAAATTGCAAACCGGTTTTGAGACACCCGATCCACCTTACGAATGCTACTTGGCACAAGCTTTCAAGCTTTACGGCCGTCGACCTATGGTAACACAGATATGGCAGGGTCCGTCTCGCTTGATATGCGCCGCCGTCTCGTCGGCCGGTCGGTGTAACCCACGGAGGAGGGAGGTAGAGAGATGTTTTAGCTCGTATTACTAGAGATTTCAATCTCTAGAGCATTTTAGATTGGTTGGTTATTGGGCCTACTTTAGAATATCCGTTTGCCAACGGTTATTTTTATCACAGCAGGAACCCGGGGCCTTTGTGGGAAATACATATTGGCCCAACGATTAATAATAACTTGCTCAAAACCACGTATTTGTAGTTACATTGTTGGATATTTGAGCTGCAACTTGCCCAACCATAATATGTATTGTATAGGGCCATCGTTAGATATTTGTAGGCAAATCGGCTGCAACTTACCCAACCGTTTCGCGGTTGGCCTTCTGTAGGAACTCCGTGGGCAACAGCGCCATCTCTCAACTAAATTCTCACCGTTGGCCACAGTTGGCCAGCACAAAATGCTACTAGGGGTGTCTCTAGTGAGGGGGGAAGCAGGGGAAAACACACACACAATCAAAACGACGAAAAGAGATCGTATGAGACCAGTGAAGTTTCTTTGCAGGTTCTTCTTTAATGAGTTGATCTTTTTATCTATGGAGTTGATCAAATTGTGACATGACTTAGGGCTGAGTGCACGGAACGACAAAAAATCCAAATCAACTTATGATTAAACACGTCACTTTGTATGGACAGTATGGAAGGAACTCCATGCTGTTAACTAGAAGTGACGTGTATGAACATTGATTAATTCAACCGTCTCTTCGTGCAATCGGGGCTTAGTGCAGTTTGACCACCAGAAGTAAATGAAAATAAATGAATGAAGGTCATGCCTTCTTATCAAGTGGGCTCACTGGCTGCGACAGAGGGCCCCAGTCTGTTGCCACGTACCCAGTTTGTTTGGAACAACTCCTCTCTACCTGCCTCCTCCGTGGTGTAACCCAATCTGCCGCCGCGACAGGTTAGTTTCGCACGACCAGGCAGCGTTGTGAGGTTTCCCGCGTTCACTGCGATCCTTGTTCTTAGCAAGTGACTAAGCCAACTCGAGCTCAAGCGCGGATGGACTTGCCTTTCATGCTAGAGCGTCATGGGTTCAAATCCTGGCCCCGTTCATGCACCACTTTATTTCTTTCTGAGTTAGATACGTGCATTAGATTACCGATGCGAGCTGTTCTTCGGTGCGGAATCCATGTAAAACTGTATGTCGCCGTCCCTTTCTAGGTGCTAGAGTTTAGCCCGCCGCATTGGCACAATCGCGTTGGTAAAAATATGGTCGAAACGGCAATGAAAAATTGCCTGTCATTTCCATCCAGTTCAATGTAGCCGTGCTCATAAAGAGAAGTGCCTGGCATGGCACCTAATTCCTTGTCTTGGGCTTGTATGACGGTGAGTGTGGCATGTGCTATGTCCAGTCACATAAAAAATAATCTTTAGTCACTTGGTTATTTTATCCCAATCTTACTCCGCCAGTTTAAACCGGGTTTTTAAATTTTCGCCCCTTCCGCGGGTTACAAAACTATTTGGGGGCGTTCAAAAACCACGTGACGGTTTTATAGGGGGCGAATAGTGCGGCTCTCGGTCACGTCTGGTTAGGGGCGGGGGGAATGCCAGCCCGAGTCGCGTGACGGAACGCAACGCACCGAAGCAGAGTCACGCCGGGGGCTCCTGGCGGGCGCCGCACGCCATCGCTCTGTCTTCATGATCTCCCTTCCCAAATGATGCATACTGCATGAAATGCAGTATATTCGAATTGATCGGAAATAGCAGTATTTTCTAATAGTTGTGTAAAATATGATTTTATGAATGACACTTAACTTGGTAGGGCCCCGTCCCCTTAGGGTAGTGGGCTTAGGCTGAGATAAATAGTCTTAACAGAAACCAAGATTAACGAAAAGTAGTACTCTTTGACGTCACTTTGAGAGTCCGTCAACAAAAAATGTGTCAAAGTGACGTCACAAAATACTACTTTTCGTTAGTCTTAGATTCTGTTGCAACTATTTATCTCAACTCTCGGTCCCGGAGGCAATATTAGGTTCAAACATTGATCTAAAATCCGTCACATAGTTGCCGAACGCCAGCTCTTCAGATTTTTTTATGCACCCAATGTTATGATATCAGCAAAATACCAAGCAGGAACTAGGTGCCAGGCCAGGGCAGGACCTTCTTTATATTGGAGGTAACATCGAACTGGATGTAAAATACGGTAGGTAGCTTGCTTCCTGCAGCTACAGCAGCGCCGCGGCGTCGGCACTCACCGAACAGCAGGTTGGGGACGCCGGCGCCGAACACCGTGGCGTCGAGCAGGAACACGCACAGCCGGCGCGTGCGCACGCCGCACGCGAGCTCCGCCACCGCTGCGTACGGGTACCTACCCACAACCATCCACGTTACAACGAACCACCTGAGGCGGATTTAATCGTTTCGAAAGGACTTTACTTGTTGGTGACAACAGTTATAACGAGTATGGATAGAGCCATCTGTCATCTCAACTTGAAACCTCTTCCTGTGAAACAGGGGAGTTGCATGGAGGTCTCACCTCCATGGGGAGTTGAAGATGACAGAGGGCTTTGGTATAACAGTTGGAACTGACATGATGCTTGTGACACGACCAAGCTTAAACATAAATATAAACTAGGATTTCAGAATATCGGACAGCAGAAGCGTTGAGGTATTCCTCGGCATATTTTAATTACCTCGGCATATTTGAATTACATTTTATTGAAATGTTCTTCAATATCGAAATAGATTTCGCCTGTTCACCGACCACACCCCGTTGTCGACCATGTCAACAGCTTTTCTTAAAAATTGAAGATATGCTAACTTGAGCGTCTGGATCGAAAGGAAATTGGATTAGAGCGACTTGGATTGGAAGAGTTCGCTTCGCACGCTGCTGACCGAACAGACACTATTTCAGCCGAACACACCCGAAGTCTACGAGAGCGTAAACAACCTGAGTCAGCAATGATTGGTCCACAGAGCATTTTGTCTAACTGGAGATGCCCTTAGCGTTGGTTTACGTGTAAGCTGATATCGATACAGCGCAGCGTACTGAAATTGGGTTTCAGCGATTATTATTAGTACTTTCGGGTTTATAAAGGCTGGTCTGGTGAAGGAGGACGTTAATTCGCTGCTCTGTGTTGATTGGTACTTCCCTGCGACATCGTTGTCTGAACGAGACGATTTCTGCCGAAATTGGTGAGATATGTACTAACCGCACACTTTCTCTCGTTTCGTTTTGACACGAAGTTGAGAGCAGACACCTCAAAGTCGCTACCTATTGTTTTCTGTTCTTTTTTATGTCTGTATTTTTTTTTGTTTTGTGTTATGTAGGTATTTAGGTAGAATAAAAAGTACAAGCTACACCTACCTAAATATTTATCATATAAGTGGTCGTTGTTTTTTTTATATTGGTTTGTTCGTAAGGTTTTCTTGTAAATATTTTGTTTTTATTGTATTAGGTATTTAGTTTAAGTATAAGGCATATTTAAATTACAAAGTACTTGCCTAAATACCTACTTACATACGTTTTTCTGACCAGTTTGTTCATGTAATTTTTGTTATTGTGTTTTGTTCAAGTAGGTAAATGTAAGTAGCTACCTACTTATATTTCTTTCTTAGCCATAGGTAATATTAATCTAACTACTTGCAGCCCTTAAAGAACGTCTACCCAAGGCACCGACTTCAAAAGATGATTAAAAATTAAGAAATTGTACATAATTAGTTAGAATTAAAATAGCTTTTCGTACATTAATTAAAAGTAACCAATTATTTTTTGCTTTTTAGTTCCGGTTTTTTTGAAGGCGGTCCTTTTTTTATTTAAAAATATTTTATTTTTTGCTTTTTAGTGGTGGCGTAACTTTTAAGTCAAGGTGGGCGAGCCCTCCTGCTCAACTTCACATACAAAGTGGAAAGAAGATATACATACATATACAATTCAATACAATACAATGAACGAGCATTAGCAGAAATACAACCATTGAGAAATCTCATTTCTGACGAAAGGTAGACCGGTAACTATCTGGATTCATGAGTTCACGGTTGATACGTACGATAATTGATACGATGAGATCACGTGAGATAGAGTGCTGTGACAGACGGACGGACGGACGGACAGCGGAAGTTGGTGCCCTTTGGGAACGGAACCCTAAAAAGACAAAACAACGATGAACCGGAACCGCTGAGCTTCTGAATTTCTCATCCTACCATCGTTCCGGATAGTCTGTTTCTTGCGTAAGTTTAAGTTGTATGAAAATGTGTACATATCGGCCTCGTTTATCCCCCCTTAACAGTTGAATTTTGTAAAATCCGTTGTGAGCGAGCCTTTTCGTCTTAACAAGAAGTCACTGAAAATTTTAAGTTTCGAGGATAATTGGTTTCAGAGATCTCAACATGAGTCGTTTTCGCCTAAATGTGTTCATTTTGACCTGTTTTACCCCCCTAATAGTATAATTTCCAAAAATATTTTCTTCTTAAGAATTCCCATCTAAAACAAAACATACTCTGACATTTCTGGGTTCAGCGGCTCTAGAGATAGAAATGTGTACAATTTGCCCTCTTTTACCCCCCTTGAATACCCCCAACAGTTGAAGTAAAAAAAAACCTCTCATACTGAGCAATCTCACCCGAAAAGAAAGCTACTGTAACTAAAAAATCACTTTTCTGGGTTCGCGGGGTTAAGAAATTCGATGTTTGTTATAGTTAAGTACCAAACTACTGAACCGATTTTGATAAAAAAAAAATGGGACCAACTAGAAAGTATACCCTTTCGAACAAAAAAAGAATTTTCCAAATCGGTCCACGGGTCTTCGAGTAATCGGTGAACATACATAAAAAAAAAAAAAAAAAAAAAAGATTCCGACGAATTGATAACCTCCTCCTTTTTTGAAGTCGGTTAAAAAATTGAAGATATGCTAACTTGAGCGTCTGGATCGAAAGGAAATTGGATTAGAGCGACCTTTGTATTACATGTTTGCTGAACTATCTAGAATTACAATTATGTTCGAATCGACACAATGCTTCCCCTATCTACTACTAGATGGCGCCGATTTCGCGTATGTGATTGCAAGATGTCAACCTAATAATAGCTGTCGTCGCAAAAGTCGATTTTGATATCGGAGCCTGGATAAATAAAAACCGGCCAAGTGCGAGTCGGACTCGCACACGAAGGGTTCCGTACCATCGTAAAAAAACAAAAAAAAAAGTTTTTTGTATGGGAGCCCCCTTTAATTTTAATTATTTTTTAATCTTATCTATTTGTTGTTGTAGCGGCAAAATAAATACACACTCTGTGAAAATTTCAGCTGTCTACCAGTTACGGTTACTGAGATACAGCCCTGTGACAGACGGACAGACGGACGGACGGACGGACGGACAGCGGAGGCTTAGTAATAGGGTTCCGTTTTCACCCTTTGGGTACGGAACCCTAATAAGAAGTCGCATGGCAAGCTGTTGTCGAAGAAAATCGCTCTGAGCACCGCTATAAAAGCGCTTTTCTCGACAGAACAAATCCTGATTCCTGAGCAAAGGATTCTAAGAATGGTCCTACTGGAGCCCTACTACAAACGCTATCGAGTACGCGCTATCGAGACGGCGATACCGTCTGTCAAAAATATTGTATGCGTTTGACAGTTGGTATCGAACGCGAACTCGACAGCGTTCGTAGTAGGGGGCCTGGTCCGATGTGCGCCGCCACGGGTTGCCTCACCGTATCTTGTCCCCGATGCGCGGCTGCAGAATGCGCGCGAGCACCCAGCTGCGGCCGAGCAGCGTGGCGGTGTAGATCTGCAGCGCGAACACGAGCGCCGCCAGCGGTATGCCGTACCAACCTGCAGGCACAGAGTAAGTAATTGCTGCAGGGCCGAGACACGTCCGTTCATCTAGGCTCGAAGGTATGGCGGCACCATTGGTACGGTCGTTTCCCTCTCAGTTGTATACACTGGAAAGAGAGGGAATTCCTAAGTCCCTTTTACTCTATGGTTGACTTCGGCTTGACAGAAAGAGATCTCAAATTTGTCTGTATTTCCGGTGTATAGAATTCAGAGGAAATAACGTCCCATCAGGTAACTTCAAAGCAGGTGTGACACGTCGAAGAATTTTCAAGGCGTTTTGGGATAGGCTACAGAACCTTTATTTCATTTGTTTAAAATGTTGGTACCTAGTCAAACTACTCTAACTTACGTCAAAAACTGATAGTTCCGCCGATTCGATCAACTCAGTGAAGAATGCGCAAAAATCTATGGTGGTTTTCCGTCCACAATAATGAAATCCATATCTAAATGATACTGCCAAATAATGTTTGGTAACAAGAACAAGATAAACATCAACCCTCTCAAGGAACCCTCGGATCTGTACTGGACATCGATTCCAACCGGCATGATCTAAGTCTAACACACCACATGAGAACTAGGTGCCATGCCACAGCCTTAATTATATTGCTCGGCTGCATTGAACTGGATGAAAAGCACGGACAAGTTCCATTCAATTCGATGTTACCAACCCGGGTGGCACCCTGAGACCTAGTAAGTAATTGTTTATTGTTTATTGTTTATTCATCATCCATAGACAGTACACTGCACTCGGATTTGACATATTTTATCATTTTATCATTAGCCAGTTCGGCAATACCAGCGAAGAAGAAATGGCAAGAAACTCCGCTGGTTTTTTTTTCAACGTCCACTTAGTCTAAGTTTACAAAAGTATAAAGTACAAACAATTAATATCATATGCACCAGTTCATGACAAATATCAGTTTATTTGTAAAGACTATGCCTATGTAAGGAATCGGACCTGAAATTGTACGTGGAATCCGAACCACGGCCAGCCTGAACGGTCGAAAACGGTAACCCATCTAGAACCCAACCGCGCTCAGAGTTGCTTCACCCAGCTTATCGAGAAATTTAGCTTATCCGCAAAGAGTCGCGCCCACAGGTCGCGCCACTGGGCTACCGGATATATGAAGTGCCTCATACAAATTACTCAAGTTATTTCCATGAACTGTCTACCGCTGAACTAGAAATAGATGGGTACCACCCATGGTACTACCACACCAACAATATAGCTGCCATGCTGAAGTGGAAGGACGGGAGTGACAACAGAAACTCGTTATGTATGGGGACATACAATAGCGGCAGCGCCATCGACTGAGTTTTCTTACGAATTCGCTTTCTACTGATTTTTTCGAGTTCCTGTGATACGTAAGAACACGTCAAAGACACACAGAAGCTATATAGTGCAACGAACATTAGATGTTGCACGTCCCGAATTCGTAAGCGAACTGACTGACCGGCGCTACAGTCAGTGTATTTATTATCACCAAAACGTTGCTACGCTGCCGTTACACAAGTGATTTTCAGTCGCCATTCTCTCATCTGTCTGAAGTTTCATTTGAACTTACTGAGCCGTTTCGCCGTACCAATCACAATATACTATAATACATATACTTACCTACTTAGCTAATGTTATTGCGATTGCGGCGCTTCTACAAAACTGACCTGTGCCTGCGAATCACTTCACCTTTCTGCCAATAGAGGTTTTTCAAGGTCGCCCTGGTACATGCGTTGTCCCATACAACATTTTAGTCTATGGTCCTATACGCTTCCGCTCATAGATTTGCTTCTTTATTCTTGCGCCACTCATTCTTTCTACAATATGACTAACCCAAACCATTCTCATCGTACAGGCAAGGAATACAATAGGTTACGCCGGAAACCAAGCTCCAGATCAATAAACATAAATCCCGGTTTAAGGTGGCCCATCCCGCTCATCTCCCCATACAAAAGGGGAAAGAAGATCACGCCCATATTTCTTGTCAGAGATCCAAAATTTTGCTCAAAATAGCTTTATTTGATCGAACTAGATGTCTGATGATCATTGGCATTGTAAAATTGTGTTTGGTTTCTAAGTTATAAGGTCCGAAAGTTCGAATTTTTCGCGCGTTTTATACAATAACTTTGGAGGTGGATTACGCAATGATAAAGTAATAACATCGTAAAAAGATTAGTCATCAGACATAGCTTATTTAATCAAGATTTATGATCTATTTGGTTTTTGTTAGATTTCTGACTACAGCGGTCTTGGTTTACTTTTAGCTATAAGTCATTTTGAAATTAAAATTTTCGTAAATCTTACCAAATCATACACTATGCAAATTGTCTTTTTTGTGGACATGTTGCATCTTCCTCATCACGGAGCCTGTCTTATTCTTTGAAACAGAGAAGGTCCCAGAGCGCAACAGCACGGTTTTGTACCGTGCCCGCAAATGAGTTAGGACCGCCGGGTTGGGCCACCTTAAGTGGAGCATAGCCAATAATGGCGGGAAACTGCATGACTTACCGCAGGCGATGACGGCTTTCGGAAGCGCAACAATCGGGAACACTCCGAACAGGTCTACAATGCACAGCACGGTGAAGAAGACGGAGAGGCCGCCCGTGGTCTCCCCCATGCTGTACTGCTCGTGGTGCACGACCAGCCTGGCGGGGGTTGACACATCCCTGCCGATGGCTCTGTTCCTGCGCTCGTTGTTTTCTGTGACGCTTCCATGGCTCCGATCACTGCTGTTTGACATCTGTCCACACCTATACTATGGTCCTATTTTTGAGAATCGGTTCTAAAAAGGATCTAACGTCTTGCTCGTTGGCGACTATGCAAGTATTTATGACTTTAGTTGAAATTTTGATTATTATTTAAGTAGATTGATATTCGGGCCGAGACACAAATTCAAGGTCAATCTAAAATATCAACAGACGAACGAGGAAATGGAGTCACCAAATAGCCTTTCCTACTTATTTCCAATTGATACCGCTCGGACGAACGCCGAAAGGTGCTTAGTTAGATTAGTTCAAGTCTAGTTGAATAATTGAATTCGTCCATTGCCGACTCATTATTCCCATATGTTTATTTCACTGATCAGCGATCACTGATGATCTTGATTTGAAGACACCGATAGACAAACCAGTAGATCTACACTATTTAAAAACGTGTTATGGTGAGTAAAATTAAAACAAAAATTGTTGTTCTAAATTATAAAATATCATTTTTTACATTTATTTATTTAGTACATAAAACTAATAAAAACACAAGTAAACTGGTATGGATATTTAATTCACATATTATGCAAATTCATTACGTCTCGCAAAAGTGGCTTTCTCACGGGGAGAATTATGTAAGTCCACACTAATTAATGTTCCACTCAATGTTCTTCTGCATATGTTTGCTTTTTGGAACCATAGTAACCTAAACATTGACACAACTAAACCATCGCACTCATGGAGGAAGTATTAATTCACAAGACCGCGCTGCTGGCCTGCCAACTATAAACTAACAAGCAATTGGCAAGAATCGACTGGGACATATTGGCAGTAGCACATAACGTTGTTAGGTCGTCAATTTCATACTTATAATACAATAACTCATCTACAGAATTATCAATATTCCATTCAAAGAGAATATTATTCAGCAAAGGCAAGTTTTGGGAAAGATAAAATTAATTTAGTACTCACATTTAAAAAATGCGCCATTTTAGCATCTCTTGTGGTGTCATCTGTTTTCATATGCAGAACTAAAATTATTGCAATGCAGCTTTTGAAGTATCATTTACCCGCTAGGTGGCTGGCGACGTCCGCTTGTTCGTTTATTCGCTCGCACGCTCTCAGCGATCGACCCATAGATAATATAATATTACTGGATCGACCCGCGGCCCTGTGTTGCGTGTCCCCGTGATTCTCTCAGGCGTTTCCTTCGCTTTGAAGTCCTAAATACGCCACATTCCCAGGGCATGCTCGCAGAAGGCCGCGCGGTTTGTCCCGGTCCCGGTTCTAGTGCTCGAGTCGTGGAGTTCCCTCGCGCGCGGTGCCAGTAAGCTTCCAAAATTCCGTCGACACTCCTCAGCCAACCCTGTGGGTGGCTTATTTCGGTGAGTACCGTTTCCGTTTTGCTCATAACAGGGTACTACGTAACCATGTGCTTTGCTTGCACGCAGCGATTTAGGGTGCGGGCGCAGGATGGCCTCCAAAGAAATATGGCCAATGAAAACGTGTAACACGATCCGTTCCAGAGACCGGATACCAGTGCTATGCAGTCCTTTGCTCTGCTGTTTAGGCAACACGATTTGTGAAAGAAGCAGGGTGCAGGGTGCCCCTGTCCACAAATGTCCCGGTAGGTGATCCCTACTCGTCACGACGCGACGTGTCCTTTGCGCGTAATTTCCCGGCACGTTGCCAGATGGATGGATTGGATGACAGCAGCGCGTACACGTACCCCCAACACTTGCTACAATACTGTTTCCTGCCATGTCATTAGTTTTGCCCTTTACGCAATTCCAACAGGATTGATCGGTTTCATACTTAGCGACAATGAAATTCCTCCTATCCACTTTTATCAGATAAGATAAAATGGTGGATTTTGTAGTTTGGCCATGGCCTTGGGAAGGGCCTACGATGTCATGCCCCAAACTACAGAGATGGAACCATCTGTATGTGTTGAACTTTTGGCCTTGCATCCGGACCTTGCCTGATTCACACAAGGTACTTTACCTGAAATGCAATGTGGTTTCGTATTCTAGTCGCAGAAATAAATAAAAGTGTGTATGTATTTATTTTTTTCTCTCCTGTTTACTTATTCTGTCCTACCAATATCGACAGAGAAGTGATTTAACTGTACTACTGATATCAACAACGATATTTTTGAGGTAGCGTCTAGAATGGTTATTTTATTGGAGTGGTTATTTTATTTCTCCCATATGTACTATATTGTAAATACATAAAACTAAAGTTTTTTCAATTATCTTTCCAACTACATAAAAAATAAACGCTGGAAGTTTTCTGCTCTTTGAAAATCTTTTTTTTATTTCTCCGTGATCCTCGCAAGTGAATCACAACTTTTTTGAACAAGTAAAAAATAAAAAAATACTACGAATCGGTTAAAATGTCTCGATAAGTGATGTAATTTCGTATCTTATATATTTTCGAAAGCCGGGAGATGTTTTGTCAGATTTTCTTTATTTATTGTTATGTATTTCACATTAGGCGCTCATATCATAGATTTTTACAATAAAGGACTCTAAGAGTAGGTATATGTATAGTAATTTAATTTAATAATACTATAATAATGCTTATAATTCGGCAGTCGTACTGAATTATAGAGCAGTCAGCGGAGTTGCTAAATGCCGGACTACTGGATGTGCCGGATCGATGAGTGACCGATTACCGAACACCTTCTGTACTAAACACTATCGTGATTTTACTTTACCTTATTTTGTTTCTACTTAGAATCGATTTTTTTAAAAATAAAACAAATGAGGTATGGAAAGAGTGTTTATTTGAGTATATGTTTCAATATTCACTTTGGAACATAATTTTTAGGACACTTTTATTGTTAAAACTCTCCTTGCACGGCCCCGATCCGAGTTTGATGTTCCCAACCAATAAGTGAGTGGTGTTAACCAAACGTGGATTTCCATGTCAATTCCCCGGTCGGCCAACACCAATTGTGCAAACATTGCAGCGTTTGTCCGCTCGTCTCACGGACTGGCTCAACACTCCGCAGTCTGTAACAATGAGACAATATTCCGCGCTCTTCAACATATACCTAGTTCTCCATTTTGTACAGCTCGTGGTCTAGTGGCTAGAGGATTTGCCTTACATGCGAGAGGTCTGAGTTCAAATTCTCGCCCGGACACGCACCACTTTCTTTCTCTTTCTGAGTTGGGTAAGTGCATTTCGTAACGAATGCGAGCTGTTCCATCGTTCGGAAGCTATGTAAAACTGTAGGTCCCCTTCCTCTACTAGGTGGTAGTGTAAAGCCCACCCGAGTTGGTACCACCGCATTGGATGAAACTATGGTTGAAGCGGCAATGAAAAATTGCCCGTGTTTTCCATCCAGTTCAATGTAGCCGTGTTCATAAACGTAAGGTCCTGGCATGGCACCTAATTCCTTCTGGAATGTGGTGTATTGGGCTCATATTATAACGGTAGTTGTGTGGTATGAGCCATCCATTTCAGGTTACATGAAAAAAAAATTGGTTTATCGGTGGCCATTTGCAAAAATGAGAGCACCTTGAATCTCGAACCCATTGTCCCTGACATTAGAGACTACAGGCAATTTTTTTATTTACTATCTATTATATGTATCCACCTGAGGGCACCAAGCAGAGTTGAACACGTGACTGACACTGTTGTGACGTGCATTACTCTATCTCGTGATATTTTGCACGTGTCTCCGCCTACGGAAAATTATCTTGACATACTTAATGTAACAGTCAAAACTACATGTAGCTTGACAAAGCAGATGTTCAGTTTAATCTTAACATATCTTATACTTATATACAGACATAGACATGTATAGTAGAGAGGTGGACTTGCAGTCTTAGCTGCCCTAGGCCGTGTAGTACCAGCCGCCCCCTTCTACTGATATAGTGTCATACAGGGATATTTCCTAACCTAACCTAACCTAATCTTAGAGATGTAGGAAAGGTGCAGTAAGGCCCCTCATCTACATCTCCATGATTTGTGGCATTCATTTTCGCCTTTTGTGCCGTAAGGCTGCAGAAAAGTATTTTTTTATTTCATTTCAGATATACAGGTTGTGTAGTCAATTTGTTAATATAAATAATTGAAACCATTAATATAGACTATGTACTATGTACCATAGACATAGTACAGACAAATCGTTAATAATTTACTCAACTGCACTCCACCCTATACACGCTACATACATATCAAAATGTATTGCTCAGTCTGTCCAGATTATTCGTTCTGAATTGCTTTACAGTGGGGTGGAAAATCTGCCTCGGATCGCACACTATCCCTGGCTATACTCGCACTGACCGGTACGATTAAACAGTAGACAATAATTTTTAGCTTGACAATTTTGTGAGCAAAGACATTGTTATTTATCATATTTTGTATTATGTGACTGTGATTGATGGAATACCACACCTACTGTCATAAAATTAACCCCACACACTACATTTTCCCAATTTACAATCTTCTCCTTGTCATTGGTACTAAGAACTGTTTAATTATACAGTTGTCTGTATTATATTTCATATAATAGTCAATGTGAGGCTTTTGGCGATATTGTTGTCAGCCTCAGTGGCCCAGTGGCGCGACACTTCGGCGATCGCTCTCCGAAGTTAAGCAACGCTGGGTCCGGTCTGGTCTTGGATGGGTGACCATTAGACCGTTGAGAGAGGCTGGCCGTGGTTCGGATTCCACGTTAAACTGTAGGTCCTCTTCCTTACTTACTAGGTGGTAGGGTTAATCCCGCCCGGGTTGGTACCATCGCATTGAATGAACGATGGTCGAAGCGGCAATGAAAATTGTCCGTGTTTTCCATCCAGTTCAATGTAGCCGAGCAATATAAGGAAGGTCCTGGCATGGCACCTAGTTCCCATGTGGTGTGTTGGGCTAATACCATGACAGAAGGTGTGGTATTAGCCATCATGTCCAGTCACATAAAAAAAAAATAAGTAAATGCATAGAGCTACAATTCCTATTATTCCAGCTTGGAGATAATGGCGCCATCTACATAGTTCGTTTAAGAACTATCAAGTGTTTCATATGGCTTCAAGTCGAAACGATAAAGCGTGTTATTTTTTTGTCTATAATCCTTTTATGACCAAAACTTTTCACAACCTCAAGGAAACAGCAAATCTGTTGCTCAGCTTCAGAAATAAGTGGCAAATGTTCTTTGAAATTGTGATGATGCAAACACTGATTTCCTTTGGCCTTAATGCCTGATTTGCCTAAGCCAGGGAATTTTTGATTGAATTGCATCATTGAAAAAAACTTCTTAACATATGTGGAATTTACTGTGGAAGTGGGTAATTTAAGTTTGGGTTCAAAAGATTGAAAAAAAATGTTAAGTAAATATTGAGTATGTTATATTAAACTTATGGCTTCCGGTGCGCGATGCCGTTCTGGTCCAACATCTTCCGCCTCCAACGCAGAAGGCATCGTCACGATAACTTTAGTGTGAGCTATCGTTTGACAACGGGGCTGTCAGACGTTACTCCGGGGCACTAAAGTGGTCCTGACAATGCCTCCGGCGTTGGAGGCAACACATCTCGGTCCCAGTACAGCATCGCTCACCGGGACACCATAAGTGTAACAAATATTACGCAGCAAAATTAAGAACATTGAATGCATTCACTATTTTTAGGGTGTATAATAACTCTAAATTTGCAACAAGTTTGGAATCGTTAAATGTTTAAATTATTATATTTTTGCGTGATTTTTATAATACCTAAATACTGCTAATTTTATTTTCGTTCCGGAATAAGTGACTAGCCATAAACACTTTCATGATTTATTTTTTGTACCAATTTGGTACAAAAAATATTTGTCTTGTATTTGCAAAATGCTGAAGAATATATTCTTTATTACTTGTTACTTATGCTAAACATAAATACAGCATTAGTAAAAGTAGAAAAAATAAATTAGAAAAAAATGTCTGCATTTCCGTAGACTCGAAATTATTTTGAATTCACAGTTTCTTTTATATATAGATAGTATACATACTCTATACTTACTTACAACTTCTAAGTTATTAGTGTACCAGACAAAACATTTGTAATATTTATAAACAAAGTAAATTTCTGTGAAACAAAAAAAAACTTCATATACACACTTACACATGCAATCGTATGTTGCTGAGCAAAAAAAACAGATTCAATGCATTTAGTTCTGTAACCGTGAAATTCCCTGAGAACTTCAAAGTTTATCCATCATGTTTACTGTCAACACTTAAATCTTTTTAAATGTGTGAATAGAGCAAATAGGGTTCATTCATTTTTTTCTTTTTTTTTTCTATGTTTTAGTTTACAAACACGCTTTTTCGTTTTATTATAGGTATAGGAGCTATTGACACCTTGATAAAATGGCCCAGAAGAGAGACACATTCTTCATGGCCCCAAAAGCTGGGAAAACGACTCACGCGGACAAACCCGGACATCTTAAGAAAGGATTAAAGGAGAGACCGAAGAAAAATGTGCCGTCAGAAAGTAACGATACAAAAACAAAGAAACCATTTGACAAAAAGACATACCGTCTGAAAAAATATAGCAATAAGTACAAACTGGACAAGTGGGAAGATCAACGCAAGAAAAAGCTTCTCAGGAACTATTATAAGGATGTGAAGAATGAGGCACCCAGCGGGAGCTACAAACCCATAAGCTTTGACGATGACGATAGTGATTCTGATGATACTAAATCGATGGAAGAGACAACCAATGTTGGACGGTTTGTCCGTCATCCAGACACAATGAAAGATGAGCTGGACAAGATTGAACCTGTATCGGAGGATGCCACACAAAAACAAGAGAGAACCAACCAAAGCTCGAAGATGATAAAGAAGGACGCATTCTGGAAGGCGAAGACAGAGTTCAGCAGACTGAAGCAGAGCAAGCAGGAAAAGAAGCAGGAGATTGAGAATTCCAAGAAAGAGAGGGCGGAGAAAATGATGGAATACCGAAAGAAGAAAGCCGAGCGATTCAAGAAGCTCAGTCGGAAAACCAAGAAGGGTCAGCCTGTGATGACGGGACGGCTGGAATTGCTGTTGGAGAAAATTGTTAAGAACAAATAATGCAAAAGAAACACATTCTTACCTTAACTTATTGTGTTGCCATAGGCCTCAAAATTATTTGTTAATTGCTTCCTAAAATGCAACCATTTCTGATTGTGGTATTAATTATAAGATTTAGACATCTCTTTAGAATAACTCTGTATTGTGTGGGAAAGAACAAGTGAATTATTGCCATGCTCAATTTTGTTTTGACTTTAGTTTTTCTTGTCTGAGTAGTTTTTGTAAACCAATTTGATTAAATATTTTAAGTAAATATGGGCTTTTGTCAGGTAATTTATTTATGATTAAAAAAATCTGTCTTATATACTCAGTAAGTGTGGCAAAAATGGAGCACCAGTTTAAATCACCTATAAGATGGAAAGTTGCCGGCTTTTCCCCACTTTTTTGACCATGAAATAGCAATTTTTCATTATGGAATGGCATTGATGGCTAATAATACCCCACCTAATGCCATGATATAAGCCCAATACACCACCTTCCCGAAGGAATTAGGTATCATGCCAGGACTTTACCTTTTCAAGCACGGAAAATGTATCATATCTAATGTGATGGTACGAACCCTGGCGGGTTTAATAATATCCCAAATTAAGTAGAAAAGGGACACTACACTTTTACGTGGGATTCATGGTTGGTTCCAAATCGCGAATTGACTATGAAACTTTTGAGATTACCGCGGTCGTTAGACATGTTTGAAAAATGTTACGGCTTTTCACGCGGCAGGAAGAGACATTCTCCGACGTTCGTACGCAGTGGACGACTGAGGTGACAGCTAGGCTCGCCGTGGTCGTAAATCGTAGCGTTGGGTGGGGGCGGAATTGACTTACATTCAAACGAAAATAGACATTTTATTCTTGGTTAATGGAACTAAACGAAATAGCAATCATGGGATTTGAACCCGTGTTCTTTGACACAGGAGACAGTATAGGTATATGTGGCTGGACATGGATTGAATGATGAAAAGATGGTCAAAACGGTAATGAAACATTGTCCGTTTTTTTTATGCAACCTGACATGGATGGCTAATACCATAAAACTGCCATCATTATATTAACCCAACACACCACAATCCCGAAGGAATTAGGTGCCATGCCAGGACTTTCTCTTTATGAGCACGGCTACATTGAACTAAACGGAAAAAACAGACGGTTTTTCATTGCCGCTTTGACCATCTTTTCATCTAACGCGATGGTACTAACCCGGAAGGTCTTATCACTATCGCCTTGTAGGGGATGGGAACCTATAGTACATTGATTCCGAACTATGGAACAGCTCGCATGCCTAACGAAATGCACATATCCAACTCGGAAAGAAAAATAAAGTGGTGCATTAACAGGGCGGGGATTTGAACCCAGAACTCTGGGATGGAAGGCAAGTCCACCCGCCCCTAAGCCACGAGGCGCCATACATTTCTGAGACCATGCCATACATATAACCCTTCTGAGATGCCTTCTTGTCGGTTCACGGTCGCATGACTGGGAGGCATGGCACGTGTGTTACCGCCTGCCATCGCTTCTAACCGGTGGGAACGGGGTTGTGGTTACGTAGCTGGGTCATTCAATGATCCTATTAGCGTAACTCAAACTGATAGTTCGTTAATGACCGACATATAATAAATTCTCAACTCATGATTAAATTTATATTTATTTAGTCATTTGATGCAGAGTTCGTTGTAAGTTGTAGCATCAAAATATAATCCAAGTTTTTTATGAAATAAAGTATTTTTTACGTATACAATATGAACAATTGTAAGCAATTTCATTTCATTTCATTTCATTTATTTATTCAACTTCTGGTAGTAAAACTACACTAAGTCATGTCACAATTTGATTGATCCGCGGATTCGATCAACCAGTGAAGAAGAACCCGCAAAGAAACTTCACTGGTCTATAAATTATGTTTTTTTTTTGGTCTTTTTTTTTTCGTCCACATAAATGATATGACAAAATTATGATTTCATACCTAAATGCTACTGCCAAACTTACATTGCACAGTATGGAATTTGACCTGATTTTCGGACATAGCCTTTTTATTCCAGAACTAGTTAGTCTTTAGTATTTTAAAAGGTAGAGCAGAACTCCCATGTGTCAATTATGTTTATTTTCAAAGTTATAAATTTTTGAAAAACCAACTTTTATTTGGCCATAAATTAAAGAAAATTATATTTCTCGGAGATTATGGCATATTTTGATAATTTTACCTGTTAATATACAAGAAAGACTACAGCCCACTTTTCTGAAGTAATTTCTAACCTTCTGCAGTCACTAAAACACGAGAAAAAAAATATTTTTTAATTTTTAGTTTTTATTTTTTTTCTCCTAAACCAAGACGTATTAGCACACATTTTTTACATTAGGATTAACCTTAGACCATCTTTAATAAGCACCAGTTTAACCAAAAGCTAATCTCACTTGGTATAGGAGTTATATCGACGTAATTTTTTTCATTAGGGTTGCCACAAAATGTTGGCCTAAGTTTGGCCGAAAAGTTTAATCATATAAATAATAGTTTATCGAAATATATCAATGGTTAAATTAATCAAGACTGTAAATAAACCAAGAATCAATCACACATATTTTTACAACACCCCTACACATAAATACGGAATAATTAAAATAATAAAAAACAGGGTAAGTGAGTAAATGAAGTGTTACAGTGTTACAGTGTTACGCATATGTAACATAGGTAATACGTTTGGCGACTGACTTGATAGTATCATCACAATTATTAGGTAAATAAATGATAAATGCTTACCATATCAGTCATATCTTCAATGTCCAATCCAATCCAAGAGAAACAAATCGAAGTCAGTAAAATCAAGCCAAAACAGTCGTATTAAGAAAATTCCAGAAACCAGTTCAAAAGCCAAAGTCGTTAATAATTCACATGTGGAGCACACGAAATAACACAACCGCACTCTATGAATTCAAGCAAGAGAGTGAACGCTTCGCGAACTGAATTTCCAAGAACTAATTAGGGTTAATCCCATGCAGGTGGTGTGGCGACATTTATCTGGAAAAACCATCACCCGTTTCTTTTTTCGTAGTGACTAATGTGCCTACGTGAGCCTTTCCTTAAAAGAGTATTCGAATCAAAACTTACCAACTATAATATCACTACTAGAATATATTTTTCAATTCTCGGGAATTTTCAAGTTTTCCCTAAAGAGGGCATATCAATATTATGACCGCATGATGCAAGTATAAAAAATAGCTTAACACATCCGATCTTTTGCAAATAATCATGATAAAATCTCACTTTGGGCCAAACAAATAAATTTATTTACGATTCGCAAAGTGCCAACCCTGACTGTAAGATTTTTGGCCAAAACATTATTTCGTTAAAACTCCTATACCAAGTAAGATTAGCTTTTGGTTTTACTGGTGCTTATTAACGATGGTCTAAGGTTAATCCTAATGCAAAAATGTTGTGCTAATACGACTTGGTTTAGGAGAAAAAAAATAAAAACTAAAAATTTAAAAATATTTATTTCTCGTGTTTTAGTGACTGCAGAAGGTTAGAAATTACTTCAGAAAAGTGGGCTGTAGTCTTTCTTGTATATTAAGAGTTAAAATTATCAAAATATTCCATAATCTCCGAGAAATATAATTTTCTTTAATTTATGGCCAAATAAAAGTTGGTTTTTCAAAAATTTATAACTTTGAAAATAAACATAATTGACACATGGGAGTTCTGCTCTACCTTTTAAAATACTAAAGACTAACTAGTTCTGGAATAAAAAGACCATGTCCGAAAATCAGGTCAAATTCCATACTGTGCATTGGTAGAACGGTCTGGAGCAAAGAACTAAGGACTACGAGGAAACAACAAACCACAATGTGAAAAGTCTTAATTAATAAATAAATTACTTAACTTAATAACCTAATCATTATACATATTGAGTATTTATTTCGGGTGTAAACGCCTTCGTCAACTTAACAGCTATGTCGGGTGTACAGAGCCCTCGTCAATTTTGATACAGATAAAGTGTATCAAGTCAATATAATATAATATATACAAAATACTACCATTGTAGTGTCAATGTCAAAATAAAATTAATATAAATTGTACAATTACGTACTTGTCCTAGAATATTAAATCAATAAAGAGGGTTTTATCATAGAGAGCCTCGTTCAAATTGTAATACTCTTTATTAAGTAGCACTAATTTTATCTTATTTTTAAATTTATTAAGAGGCAAATTTCTAATTTCTACAGGTAATTTGTTGTAAAATCTAACACTATTGTGAATAAAGCTTTTTGAAGTTTTAGCTCGTCTGTGTTTGGTACATTGTATATTAAACTTATTTCTAGTATCATGGTCATGTACATCAGAGTTAAGGGTAGACATTTCTATTGTTTTTTTTGCATATATGATATTTTGGTAAATATACTTATTTGCGAGTGTCATAATCCCAAGTTCCTTAAAAACATTTCTACACGAGTCCCTGACTCTCATGGTTAAGATATTTCGCAAGGCTCTTTTTTGCAATAAAAATATACGATTTGCATCGGATGCATTTCCCCAAAACATCAGGCCATATGACATGAGACTGTCAAAATAAGCATAATACACAGCCTTGCCTGCTTGGATACCACATAATTCCTTTATTTTTTTGATAGCGTAGCATGCTGCACTAAGTTTACCAGCTAGTTTATCTATATGTGCTTTCCATGTTAGCTTATTATCAAACATCACGCCCAGGAAATTGATTTCATTTGCCATATATAGGGACATATCGTTGACCATTGTATTATCTAACATACGTCTATTTGTTCCTAGAGCAAAGTGCATTAAATTGGTTTTGTTAACATTAAGCAGCAAATTATTACTCTGAAACCATGAATGTAGGGAAGCAATAGTAGTTACAAGCGACTCCCGCAACAAATCTATATTTATATTATCTAAAACAAGAGAAATATCATCAGCGAACATCACCAATTCTACATTGTTCGATATGCAACCAGAAATATCATTAACATAGATGAGGAAGAGCAAAGGACCCAAAATAGACCCCTGTGGTACTCCCATGCTGATGGGTTCTGTGTTTGATTTTATACCTTGCACGTAACAAATCTGCTGCCTATTACAAAAGTATGATTTAAACAGATCTAATTCCTTTCCTCTAATACCATAATGATCTAATTTTATCATCAATATGTTGTGATTTACACAGTCAAAAGCTTTGGATAGGTCGCAAAACATACCATAGGTATGTTTGGATCCGTCCAAAGCTGTCATTACTGATTTTACCATAGCAGCTATAGCATCACTGGTAGACATACCCTTACGAAAACCATATTGCTTACTATTTAATATATTATTTTCGGATAGAAAACTATTAAGTCTCATCTCTATTACTTTTTCAAACACCTTACTGAAAATCGGTAAAAGTGATACTGGACGATAATTTGCAATGTCACAATGAGCACCTTTTTTGTACAGAGGGATGACCTTTGCTATCTTCAAGGAGTCTGGAAATGAACCTTCTCTTATGCATTCATTAACCACATTTTTTAATGGTTCTATGATGACATGACCTATAGATTTAAGTAAATGAGGTGAGATATTCCAGAGGTCCTGTGACCGCTTAGGTTTGAGATTGTTTATTATGGTCTTTATTTCTAGATATGTTACTGGCTTGAAGGTGGCAGAGTCTTTATTCCTTGGGCAAAATTTTAAGATATATTCTAATGCTTTAGATGTGCTTGTAGTCAAAGTTTTTGTTGTATCCTGGGCTATTGTGGAAAAATATTTATTAAATACATTTGCTACAGCTACCTGCTCAATTATTAAATCATCTCCTATTTTAAGCCTTTAACAAGGCTCGTAACCTGACCGACCCGTGCAAAGTTTTTTGTGTTTCAACACCCCGTTATAACTGTAAGATGACGCTAGAAAAAATGGCGCCATCTACCGGTATAAAACTTCACACACAGCTAAGCCAATAAACTTTCCATCAAAATAGATTCGGCGACAACAACTAAAGTTATATTTACGCGCGGGTTGGTACCATACCATCCAATCAACGATGATAGAAACAGAAATTAAAATTGTCCACGTTTTCCATCCGGTTCAAAAGCGGGTCCTGGTTAATATCAGGGATGTCCTGACATGGCTCCTAGTTTCCGTGAGGTTTCGGGATAATATCATTACATAAGGTGTTGTATGAGTCCATCCATGTCCAGTTAAATAAAAAAAATATACTTACTTTTTTTTGTCTTGTATACAAGAAACTTCGTATTATTCGGAGGTTGGTCTTAACCACTTGTATTATTTTTCATTGCTGGCACCACTGAAGAGAAAGGAAGGACAAATTGCGTATCCGCGGTATGGATAAAGTTACCATATAATTGTATGAGAATACGGCGGCGCGTCGCATGCCAGACGGTCAAAACATCGCCACCGTGCTCACGAAATCACGTGCTCTGAAAATGCGTTCAAGTTAGTTCCCACCCACAGAAACCCTCCAATACGTCTGCGACTGTGTTTGCATGTGGCATGTACGTTTAAGTTGTCTTGGTAGTTTTAAATTAGAGACAACGGGTCTCATAGTAGGAGTGCTAGATGTCATCTCTTTAATTTTTATCTTTGTTTTTCTTTATAACTACACCTGGATGGCTAATACCAAACTGGCTGTTAGATATTAGGATAACGCACCACGTGGGAACTAGGTGCCATACCAGGACCTTCATTATATTACTCGGCTACATTGAACTGGATGGAAAACACGGACAATTTTTATTGCCGCTTCGACCATCGTTCATTTAATGCGATGGTACCAACCCGGGCGGGATTAACCCCTTTAACCTAGTAAGAAAGGGGACCTACAGTTTTACGTGGAATCCAAACCACGGCCAGCCTCAACGGTTGAAAATGGTCACTCATCCAGAACCGAACCTCGCTCAGAGGTGCTTCATCCAGCTTATCGAGACTATGGCTGGCATGGACACTGCTCAATGAGAGCATGGGTATGTCTGACGCGCGTGCAATAACGACTTCAAAGCTAAGTTATAGTTAAGAGGGTTACATCATTCGTGTGACCAGGGCAATGTTCAGTCTTATCTGAGAAGCACAAGTCGCGTGCCGGGTTAAATGATAACAATATGTTTTATCGCATTTTATTTTTATTATTTACTCAAACTGTTCCTTGACAGCATGGCAACATTATAATTTAATAAAGTTAAAAGCCGATTGCAGAAGTAGACGTCAACTTTAATCAATGTTTAATGCCATACTTTTAATTAACCGGATTGAGTTGACTCAGCTCCCTTCCTTACTGTCTATAAAAACCGGCCAAGTGCGAGTCGGACTCGCACGCGAAGGGTTCCGTACCATCGTACAAGATTTAACACAAGAAATCACGTTTTTTGCATGGGACCCCCCTTTAATTTTTTTTTTTACTTTACCTATTATTATTGCGGCAAAATAAATACACACTCTGTGAAAATTTCAGCGGCCTACCTATTACGGTTCATGAGATACAGCCCTGTGACAGACGGACAGACGGACGGACGGACAGCGGAGGCTTTGTAATAGGGTTCCGTTTTCACCCTTTGGGTACGGAACCCTAAAAAGTGACTTGTTGAATCATGTTGACGTTGATTTTACCTTGATTTCGTTTCATACAGTCAGCCCTATCTTCCCATGTTTCCCTCCCATCTGTTTGCGCATGTGTGCAAAGATTTTATTATATTTTGTTTAAATACAAACCTGAGAACATTGTATTATTAAGAATGCTAATAAATTGTAAGTTAGTTTCAGTCATAAAAGTTTGTGGTTCTTGGTTTGAAATCCATGTAATAGTGTTCCTGTGTGGTGTGTTGGGCTAACTTCATGACAGTAGGTGTAGAATTAGCCATTCATGTCCAGTTACATAAAACACAAACTTACCTCAGTGCAGTAAAACAATGTTAAAATCAATAAAAAAAAGATAGGAGTATAGCGACAGTAGCGCTCTCTACATAGAGCTGCTAGTTTCAACATGCCAAGAAATGCAACAAACAGTTGTAGAAGCTAGTCAGCATGTATGTAGATGTAGATGGCGCTACCAACTGGAAGGCCCAACTAGTCTATATCGCACTAACAAAGTATCCAAGCGATATAAATATATAGCATCCAAATCACAATTGGTGTAGAGCGCAGACCTGACCCACCTATTAATCTCCATAGGAATTGAAAGAAGAGAATTGAAGAGAAGTCGTCCTTCCCCTGAAGTACTTAAATATTACTTAATTTTTAGTTAAAATGTTATGTTTTCATCACGCCTACCTAGGCAAAATTGCTTAATTTAATGACTAGTTCTGGCAGTGACGGGAGATGGCACTGGTCCGAAATGTCATAGTACCAGCTAAAATAAGTGAGTTTTGTACGTTGTATGACGTTACCGGTGTATCCCTACTGTTCTTTGTCCATGCTTATACTGGCTCACCCTTATACTGCTGCGTGTGCTAATATTTGTTTCTGTTGACCCTCTGGTCTGGTGTGCGCATTAAAAAGATCACCTATAGAGGAAATCTCGCGTCCGGGTCGGGCTATCGGGCGACACGCGACACACGTCAATAATTCACGTGAGATGTGTTTGCAGTCTGGCGTTAATTGAGAGCTTAGATGCGATATCTACATTTGTGATTCACACGAGTGCTGCGTTGAAGATTCGATTTAAACCTACCCGGTGCGAACTGATATGTCTTTTTAATACAGCACTAATGTTATGTTTCTTCCTATAATATTTAAATATGGAATCAAGTTTGGAAGCTGTGCTCATCTACCAGAAAAAGCTTAACAAACATAAAGAAGACTTAATTTTCGTATTTATAATATTGGTATTGCTTAAAAATACTTCAAAACTACAGTATAAAGACCTTGGGGAACGACATAGGCTACCTTTTGTGTAGAATTAAACTCGAAGGGGATGAAAGGTTGTGTGGGGAATTCATATTATATCCAGGAAATAATTTGGCCCGACATCACTCCAAAACGACATCGACCCGAGCGGAGCCGGGTACCTTAGCTAGTATTGTATATTTTTCCCGGCGGGACTAACTTATTTGCGGGCACGGTAACAAACCGTGCTATTGCGCTCTGGGACCTTCTCTGTTTCAAAGAAAAAGACAGGCTCCGTGATGAGAAGGATGCAACATGTCCACAAAGCAGACAATGCGCATAGTGTTTGATTTGGTAAGATTTACGAAAATTTTACTTACAAAACGACTTCTAGCTAAAAGAAAACCACAACCGCTGTAGTCAGAAATCTAACAAAAACTAAATTGGTTATACATTTTCATGAAACAAGCTATGTCTGGTGAGTAATCTTTTAAAGATGTATAGATTTTATCGTTGAGTAATCCACCTCCAAAGTTATTGTATAAAACACGCGAAAAATTCGAACTTTCAGACCTTATGTCTGGTGAGTAATCTTTTAAAGATGTATAGATTTTATCGTTGAGTAATTTTATTTATTTATTTATTTATTTGGAAAATCAACAGCTTTTATAAACATAGCTTTTATACAATGACAAAAATGCAAAACATAAGCCAATAACAGATTTCCACTTCTTGTACAAAAAAGACTGTGCTCCAACTGTATTCGTCTATGATGGTGAGAGATTGTGTGAGGGTGTGTGTGGTGTGTCAGAGGGTGTGTATGTATATGTATGTGTGTAAATCATCTTGATGTAAATATATAAATATGGGTGGAATGAGAATGAAGATGTATGAAATTGATGAATGATTTTGCTTATTTCGTATTATTTAAATTTATGCTTAAATGTCTTCAAGTGTCACAAGAGCTTCAATAATTTTTTTTCGAAATGTATATTTGGTGTGGATGAAGATATCAATTTCATTGAACTTACGATTATAGTTTCGTGTAATACGCGTTAATATCTTATTTTCAGCATAGTTTGTGCGTTGAAGTGGCACGTGAAATAATGGTATGTGTCGGGTACGACGGCAAGGCACATTCAAACTCAACTCGTTCAGCAATTCGGCGCAATCAATTCGACTCCGTACTATGTCAAAAAGCACCATCATGTCCAAGACATTCCTTCTTTTTTCTAGGCTTATCACCTTGTGCGCCAGACAACTAGCTTCGTACGAATCAAATGTTAAATTTCGTCGGTAATTTAAGTGCTTTATAAATTTATTTTGTATTCTTTCGATAGAAACAATATATTTCGCATACATAGGTGACCAGATACTACTGGCGTACTCGAGAACGCTGCGTACGTATGCAAAATATACTGTTTTTAAACATGCGATATCTTTAAACGGTTTACATACCCTAATAACAAATCCAAGACTTTTATATGCTTTTTGTGTAATATAATCATAATGTTGTGATAGCACAAGTTTGCTATCCAAAAGTACACCTAGATCGCGGATAAGATCTACTTTTGCTATAGGGGTACTATCGAATGTGTAATTGTAAATATTTGGATTACTTTTTCGGGTAAATGTGATGGCCTGACATTTTTTTATATTAACATTGATTCTATTTCTGGCATAGTACAACGATAAACGATCTAAATCCTGTTGAAGTATTAAACAGTCTGTTAAGTTGCGTATTGGCATGTAATTTTTTTTATCGTCAGCATAAAGTAAATGTTTCGAGTTCTTAAAACATTCACTAATGTCATAGAGGTAAGCAACATAGAACAGTGGTCCTAGGTGCGATCCTTGGGGTACTCCGGAAGTAACTGCTACGTTGTTAGATTTGAGGCTTCCAATCACTACTATTTGCGAGCGATTCGTTAAATAAGATTCGATCCAGCGCAATAAATCCCCCTGAATGCCCAAACGTTTTAGTTTTGCTAATAATATTACATGATCGACACGATCAAACGCTTTTTCGAAATCCGTATATATTGCATCAACTTGGCCCCCTTTTTGCATATGATGTAAGATATAATTGGTATATACGGCCAAGTTTGTTGTTGTCGAGCGTCCCTTTAAAAAACCGTGTTGTGTATCGGGGATACTTCTAGCTATAGTGGGATATATATTTTCATGTACAATTTTTTCGAATATTTTTGCAAAGGTGTTGATAATGGAAATAGGGCGGTAATTATCAATTTTACTTTTTGAACCTTTTTTATGAATTGGGACGACATTAGCCTGTTTCCAGATGACGGGAAATACACCTTCTGATAGGGATCTCTGAAATAAAATAATTAAAGGCTTTACTAAAGAGTCCGCACAATTTACTATAAAAATTGGCGGGATTTTGTCACACCCAGCTCCCTTTGAGGTATCTAATTTTTTAATATTTCTTAGGGTTTTTACTAGTGAAATGTGTATTGAACTGATAACCTCGTTATCCCCATGTGGTGGAGGTGGTAGTACTAGTTCATCATATCGGTCAGCCCTAGTACTGAAAACGCTATGAAAAAAGTCACTAAAGCCCTTACATATCTCGTTACCGTCAGAGTATATTTTATCACCAAAACGCATGGATTTAGGGTACGAAGATTGACCTCTTTTTGACTTTATATATGCCCATAACTTTTTCGGTTCCTCCTTAATCGATTTCTCAGCAGCTAAAGTGTGTCTGAGCTCACATTGCTTTTGAATTTGGTGTTGTCGCTTTCGTAACAGGGAGAACTCATCGTAGTCTCTAGGGTTACTAAATTGTTTCCAGCGTGTATGTACTTTAGTTTTTTCACGAATTATTTTTATTAAGGAACGGCTGAACCAGGTGGGATAATTCACTTGTGAGTTTCTGGCACGTGGGATATGTTCGTCGATGCAGGCGTACAAAATTTTGTAAAACAGTTTCCAAAGCTTGATCTATTGAGCCCGAAAAAAGCCATGTTGTCCAATCGATGTCTAGTAATATTTCATTAATTTTAACATAGTCGCCTTTATAAAATCTATACCGAATCGGATCAGGAATAACTAATTTTGGTAAACATAACTCGTGCGCATCTATTAATAGTGGTGGATGATGCTTATCTACGTTGACAATGTGGCTATCAGAGCCTACAACACTTAGGGAAAAGTTACAGAAGATCAGATCAAGAATATTATTAGAACAGTTTTTAACAAAATTGTATTGTT
The DNA here is from genome assembly GCA_946894095.1 of Incurvaria masculella. NCBI lineage: Eukaryota > Metazoa > Arthropoda > Insecta > Lepidoptera > Incurvariidae > Incurvaria > Incurvaria masculella. The sequence continues at coordinate 4,407,934 of OX335663.1, read as the reverse complement.
TTAATCCATAAAAAATACAGTTTTCAACTAATTTTTTTCCAGCGTTTTGAACTTCTATAGGTCCTCTGTGGAGGTGCGTGGGATATTGGTTCCATTGTATTGAAGGAAGATTAAAGTCGCCAGCCAATAAGTAATTGTTTTTTGAATCATGATCGCAGGTGAATATTTGCGACATAGATTCTATAATGTTGTCAATGTGCTGTGAAAGAGGGGCCGTGTGATGGTGAGGGGGGACGTATGCCGCTGCGATGTACAGATCTCCGTTCACAGCTGAGGAGGAAATGCCGCCGGTGCGGAGCCGGTTGCAACGAACGGCGAGCGTTCGCGCTCGGATGCGAACCCACAACATTTCTGTAGGTGGCTTAGCGAGCGTCTCGCACACCTCAGAGCCGAGCTCGCGGCGCACACAGATCATAACGCCGCCGCCGGCTCGGCCGCCGGTACTCTTATCCGTCATATTTAAATTGCGATCACAGCGATGTACATCGTACCTACCATCACAGACTTCAGCATCAAATATACCGTCATGCAGCCATGTTTCAGTTAAAATGATTACATCGTAAGAGTTAGCGAGAATGTTGCGATATATTTCTGAGGTTTTGGTTCGAAGACCACGGACGTTTTGGTAGTAAATACTTAGCGTATGTTCAGCCATTTCTGTGCGAGACATATTCGAACTTAGTATAGCTAATGATATTGAGAAAACATATTTGTAACAGTATCACATTTATAAACAAACTGGTCGCAAACCTCAAATAATATGAATGGTAAGAATGTAGTAATATACCGGATGACGAGATTTTGTAATTTATATTTGTAATGTAGGTAAGATTTAGGACTGTGAGTAAATTGAAATAAATAAAAAAATACTGATTTATATTTATAACTTTCAGCAAGGGTTTATTTTTATGAAATTGGAATGATTGATATAAGTCAATGAATGAGTGATGTGTATGTGATAAAGATGTGTGTAAATATGTATAATTATAATTCGGTGTACAGTTGTGTATGTAGATTGGTTTAGTCAGGTGAGCATAGAAAATACATACATTTATATTTGAGTAATAGTGTTTCATAAAAGATTTTATTTGAGACATGATGTGAGTTTTAATAACTAAATAAACTTTTTTTTCACATCTTCGTCGGTTATTATGACGATTAGGTCGGATTGGTCTCTTTTCCTTGCGTAAATGCGGCAGTTTTTTGTCCAGACGTATGCGTAGCCCTTCTCTGCAGCCGCGGACTTGCACGCTTTATATAGACTTTATAGAATCCACCTCCAAAGTTATTGTATAAAACACGCGAAAAATTCGAACTTTCAGACCTTATATCTTAGAAACCAAACACAATTATACAATACCAACGGTCATCAGACATCTAGTTCGATCAAATAAAGCTATTTTGAGCAAAATTTTGGATCTCTGACAAGAAATATGGGTGTGATCTTCTTTCCCCGTTTGTATGGGAAGTGCAGCGGGATGGCCCACCTTAACACGTAAAATGCAACTGCGGCAATTTAAAACACGATAACTGTAATTCGTTTTGCTTTTAGGCCTATATGACAGTGAATCCTCTTTGGAATCTATCTTTACAATGAATACTATATTGGTAGGTTGCGCTAGATTTAGCGGAGGAGCCAGTATTATCCCTTAGGCCAAAATGTTTGGATACTGTTGCTTTACCCCAGTTTTAAATTTTATTTTCCTCATGCGCACAGTCGAAGATATATGTGAATGCAGTGTGATATAGCGAACTACGGCAGAATAAACATATTTCAATAGATAGCGCAGGCCAGGGGTGCAAACTTAGAGTGAGTCAACACGATGGTCGATGATTAGTTGCGTTGTTTCTGAGAAATGTAAGATTTCAAAACCAGGGTGAACATTATGGGTATGCAACACAAATGTACTAACCATATACTAAGGTAAGAGATCACGACTATATGTCCAAATACAAGGAATGTGAGGTTGAATACATGCTTAAGGTGGCCCAACCCGCTGAAATCCCCATACAAACGGGGAAAGAAGATCACGCCCATATTTCTTGTCAAAGATCCCAAATTTTGCTCAAAATAGCTTTATTTGATCGAACTAGATGTCTGATGACCGTTGGCATTGTAATATTGTGTTTGGTTTCTAAGTTATAAGGTCCGAAAGTTCAAATTTTTCGCGCGTTTTATACAATAACTTTGGAAGTGGATTACGCAATGATATCATGTTAAAAAGATTAGTCATCAGACATAGCTTATTTAATCAAGATTTAAAATCTATTTGGTTTTTGTTAGATTTTTGCCAACAGCGGTCGTGGTTTACTTTTACCTATAAGTTGTTTTGTAATTACAATTTTCGTAAATCTCACCAAATAATACACTATGCACATTGTCTTTTTTGTGGACATGTGGCATCTTCCTCGTCACGGAGCCTGTCTTATTCTTTGAAAAAGAGAAGGTCCCAGAGCGCAACAGCACGGTTTTGTACCTTGGCCGCGAATGAGTTAGTCCCGCCGGGTTGGGCCACCTTAAAAGCATCAAGCATCACTTTACTCTGATATTTTCCATCAACAGATGTAGATCTTTTTTGCTGCAGTAGGTACGGTATCCTACTTCATCTTTCCTCTGGTTTTAACATCTACATAGTATTTGCGACATATTACAAAATATGTATATCCGCGGTTACATTACATACATATCAACATTTCTTCACTCCAGGAATGTTTTGCTCCCATTTCCCAAACATGAGGTTTCCCTCCCAATTTTAATTAGCGTTAGTTTCGTACAAACAATCACCCAGCACCATTCTCAGATATAAACGTGGAAGGCCTAGAGCAGGGGTCACCGCACACTGGCGACAACCGCTCGTGTCAGCTGATAGCGGCGCTATAAATGGCGCGTCATGGCGCCCGCCCTTGTCAGTGTTTCCCCGCGCCTCGGCCACACCGCACTGTCCGACCGCCGCGCCGTTCCATTTTCGAATTCCTATTTCGAAACACCGTTCAATAAGTACTTCAAATAGTGATTCAACTTTAAAAGTACCTTACCTTTCTGTTTCGATATATAGTTCTTCAATTAGCACTTATATAGTGAAACTTCTAACTTATTTTCAGTTCTATCGAGGTCTCGGTAGAATTGTAATTTAGCTTCCCGTGTGACACCTTACGTATTGGTCTCAGCCGTGGCTACCGTGTGCCCGTGGGTCAGTAAGGGGGGGAGGTTTAGCAACAACCTAAGGTTGTTGCTTAGGAGTGACCAAAAGCTTTGAGAATTCCGCTCTTAAAGGTGAGTTATTTTATTACTGATTGAGGTGGCAATACCAGGGACTGAACCGGCGCAAAATGTGAGAAAATATATGAGATAATTCGATTCAACCTGCACTAATCAGAAGTGGATGTCAAAATATTCCACCCATTAAAATCGTAGATGTTGTGACATAAAGGATTCTGGTTGGTACGGAATTGATCGAATTCCTTCAAATATTTTTATTTAATAATTAGAGGGGGGTCCCCCATACAAAAAACGTGTTTTATTTGTTAAATCTTGTACGATGGTACGGAACCTTTCGTATGCGAGTCCGACTCACACTTGACTGGTTTTTCTGTAGGTAGTAGCAAAGTGATAATGTTAAATTTATAGTTTTAGCTATAAGATAAAAATGTATTTGTATTTTGACTCCCCGCCAAGTTTCTTGTCGGTTCTTCTTCTGTGGTAATCGATCTGTCGTTAGAACAAATCAAGAAGGTGTAACATCAAATGAAGAAAAAAAAAAGAATTGTGGACAAAAAAGTTTTACCATCTTCTACGATTTAATAACATACAAACTTATGTAGTAAGCGCCTCGGAAATAAATATTAGATACCCCAACAAAGCGGCAACAATACTATTATTTAAATTTGTGCTTCAACAATTCATTTTGGTACATTTTTTATTAATGCAAAAATATTGCTATTTGAAGGGGACCTACAGTTTTACATGGATTGCGAATCATGGAGCAGCCCGCATTCGTGACGAAATGCACGATAAAAGAAAGTGGTGCACGAACGGGGCGAAGATTTGAACCACGAGCTCTGGTATGGAAGGCAAGTCCCCGCACCACTAGGCTACGAGCTGCTCCATTAGGGGGAATCCCGACCCCATGCCACTTCTCCTTTCTTTTCTCTTCTGTGTTTCCAACCATCAAACGATGTACTCAAGTCGCCCATGGAGGTGAAGAATGTATGGAGAAATAATTTCCATACAACGAGCGCGCAAAAAATTATGCCACGCAACTTACAACATTACATCGCCGTAAACATTTGTAGAGCAGTGATGAAAACCGAGAAAACTCCAATTTGAAGTCTCCTAAATTGGTAGGTAAACTGATATTAATAAGAATTATTTTTCAATAAACCAGATAGTTGTTACGTCATTCTTCATTCGTAATGATGTATTTAGCGAGAGCCGAAACCAAAGAATATATTCCGAAACAATGGCCAAATTACTCCGGCGGCACAATTGAGGTGTCGACACTTTTTTAGTTCCATCCGTTCTCCTGTTATATCTTCACCTCAATGATGTCGCCTTGATGAATGGGCACTAACTTAACATGGAAGAAACGAGAGATTTGAAAACTGGTTTGATGTGAATCATCATTGGGTGAGTGCGAGTGGACGCCGATCAGATTGGTGATGTGCGTCGGCGTGCAGGGTTCAAGGTGTGGCCCTCAATCGAAGTGCGTCTTTGTGTATACTTTATCTGGTGTGGCATCTCCGGCTACTACGGGAATATGGTTAACTCGCTTCATCAGAACAATGCAGACAATTGGGGACTAAATTGAATTAGAGATTGTGTCTTGGTACTTCAAACGGGCATAGTCCTTGCAAATCAATTTATATTTGTCATGAATAGTTGCTTACTGGATAAGAATTGTTGATTTTCGTGAAATTATTATTTACTAGCTGCGGTACCCGGCTCCGCTCGGGTTAGTGTCGGCTGAATTATTTCATGGATAAAAAGTAGCCCACATGGCTGATCCAAAATAGGGTCAAACTGGTCAAGGCCAATGTATCCATCCACCAAATTTAATCAAGATCGTTCGAGATTAAATAGCATGATTTAATGAGAAACATCCAATAATTCCCATTTAGAGCTTCGTTGACATTTGGTGGCTATTTAAAAAAAAAGCATTTGCCGCCAGAACCTTTCTGCACTTGCACTGCAACATTGCTTACCTAGTAAGTAAGTAACGTGTAATGTAGGTAAGACATTGATAAAATACGCACATAAATCGGGTTAGCGGTTCGCAAGTTATAAGAATTTAATACTCTCTATTCACCCTTCAGATAATGAAGCGTTATATTATGTAGCCTATAGGTTTTGAGTAGAATCAGGCTAGACGTAGATACAATCCGCATCTAAATCGAGTAATTGGTTCTCAAGGATTTTGCCAAGTAGTCCTAAAGTTGCGGGAAATACCAAGCCGTACTCCCCCCGGTGTGAAGTAGCGCTACCGGCATCGTTTTCGCAGCCCCGTGAAAGTTCTAAAGCCCATGGGCACAATATGTTTATAAATTGTAGCCTATGTGTTATTCTGATGTATAAGCTATATTATTGTAAAGTTTCATTAAAATCCATTCAGTAGTTTTTACGTGAAAGAGTAACAAACATCCATCCATCCATCCATCCATCCATCCATTATTACAAACATTCCCCTTTATAATATTTATTAGATTTAGTTTGTTTATCTCCTTCTCTGAGTTCTTTTATCAATATCCTATGGTTAATGTTAATGTTACAAGGAATTAAAAAAAAGTAGTAAAGAAACGGATACCAATAACTCGTAAATCTGTAAGCAGTGGCAAAACATTTTGTAAACTTAGACTAGGGGTCGAGTGCACGAAAGGGCAAAAAATCAAAATCAACGTCAATGTTTGATGAAACAACGTCACTTTCTAAGGACAGTATGGAAGGCACTACCTGCGGTTCACTAAATGTGACGTCTTTGAACATTGATTAACTCGGCCGTCTCTTCGTGCAATCGGGGCTAAGTGGACGTTGAATAACATTTCAGTGAAGTTCCTTGCCAGTTCTTCGCTGTGTTTGTTGAACACAGCGAAGAAGCCATGATATAATATGATAAAGTCTAGGGTTCTGCCTATGGATGATGAATAAACAATAAACTAAAAAGTAGTATACCATGTACAGTAATGAGAAACGTCACAATACTTGTTCTTTCACTTACGCCCTTATCGAACTAATCGCAATCACTGTGTAAAATCCTTGGCTGTACAGAAATTCCACAAGTGTCGTGTATAAAGATGAGTCGAAGATTTGTTTGCATTGATTACATCATTTGCTCGTGAGCTGTGTCTATGTGCATAAGCACAATATCTGCTGTCTGTTCATACAGCTGTTACAATTTATTAGCGTGAAGAAGACAGCTAGATAATAAAGACTGATTGAGTTCAGAATGATAAGGACGTATGTAAAACTACATTTCATGTATATGAAGTGAGTGAAGTTCCTTTCGCCCCGGTTTCGCACCAGTTCTATTTCGAACATTCACCTGAGCGGAGCTTCCTTGTAAACTTCCAAATTGCACAGAATCACCCGCTGGGTTAATGTGTAGATTGACTAAACATTTGCGAAATCGACGGGAGGACTGAAGCTCTGCCTCTTTGACAGCAAAAGTATCGCTGTCTCTTTGATGGCATAAGTGTTGCTGTCTTATTGACAGGAAAAGTGTCGGACACATTTTCCCTTCTAGCTTCTTCCGCCATACGCGCGATAAGGAACATGCCTCGAAATAATAGAGATTTTGTTGAAATGTATTGTCTCCAGCTATAATTTAAGGACGTGATAAGAGCCGATTGCCTTCAGTTTGTACCGGCACGCGTTAATAATCTACCGTATTTTATAATAAATCTCTAATTCACTGGTATTTTGATTTCTCAATTTATTTGCATGAAAATTCATAAAAGAAATTTGAACAAAGAATGAGAGCGTCAGATATTTACCATTATAGGTTTCAAATATTGCTAGACCATCAATGAATCTTTCAACTTTATGAAATTTCAAAATATCACATCTTATTAAATTATTATTTTTATTATGACTATTAAAAAGATTAAATTTAAAATAAATTATATTAAAAATAATCAAAACTGGTTTTACTTACGCCTGAATTTTATTTCATTTATTTATTTCACTTCAGGTAGTCTAACTACACTATGTAAGTCATGTCACAATTTAAATGGTCCGCGGATTCGATCAACCAGTTAAGAAGAACCCGCAAAGAAACTTCACTGGTCTATAAGTTATGTTTTTTTTTCGTTTACATTAATGATATAATACAATTATAATTTCATAGCTATATGCTACTGCCAATCTTACATTTTTGGTAGAACGGTCGAAGGCTAGAGGACGAACTACGAGGAAACCACAACCCACAATGTTAAAAGCCTTAAATTATAAATTAGTTAACCTAATAACCTAATAATTATACATATTGAGTATTTATTGCGAGGTTTTTCGGGTGTAAACGCCTTGCAATCAATTATTGTCACATCCTTAAATATATTGTTTATTCATCGTCCATAGACAGTACACTGCACTCGGATTTGTCATATTTTAGCATTGGCCAGTTTAGCAAAACAAAACACAGCGAAGAAGAACTGGAAAGAAACTCTGCTGTTTTTTTTTTCAACTTCCACTTAGTCTAAGTTTACAAAAGTGTTTGTCAATTATTTTAACAAAAACATAGGTAAAACACTAAATTCACATGAATACACAAAATTTACAATCCATGCCGTATGCAACAGTTCATGAGAAATATCATTTTATTTGCAAAGACAATCCCCTCCAACTAATATGTTGCCAATTGGAGCAGGCCAGTCCCCAAAAACAGCACCCGTTCACGAGCATCACGCCGTGCACAGCCGTTACCTCATTCAACCATATTTTAGGGAAAGAGATAACCCGAGCCAAGCGTCACCGTAAGCAAGGACCTTTAAGCGATGCACTGCTCCAGTGGCAACACAACACTGTAAAACACTTGCACATTAGGTTTTAATACTATAATATACCACCTACAGAAAATTAAGAGTATAATGGTTTGAGAGCAGCCCTATCAATAAAGTAATAATAGATTCCTATATGAGATTTTGACCAATACCGAGAAACTATAATTCAGTATAATTCAGTAATACCCGGTGGCAGAAAGAGAAATCGACGTGGAAGTCACATCATTTTAATATCACTTTTGTGCGTATATTATGAGCTATTTTGTGAAATAAATTATCTATTTCATGATCATTGGCTCTTTGTCTGATATCTCCCGATAAATTTAAACGTATGGCATCATAATTGAAAACGTAAGGAAATGGTTAAGGCATGGGTGTTATTTCGTGCCCGCTCATTGTGTTTCCTCTGACCTTGGAATGTGATAACGAGTGGTCTGCGATTTCACTGTGTTATCACACTTCATGCTTCAGTGCTATAATTTAATCCTAACGACCGCAACACAGCATCTGAGAGTTTTAAGAGCAGTCCTGTTTTTTTCGAATGGGGTTAAAAAAACCAATCTTTCAAGCTGAAACAAACCATACACATTCACAATATTGCATTGCTGTCCATAGGGTGGTGTGATGGGCATTTGATTTTTATGGATTAAGATAGGTGGTAGGTGTTATTTGTTTGGTGTTTAGATAATACCACGGACTAACTAATTACTCTTACATTATAATACCATACGTAGATTAATAATGAATACTCAAATTCTAACATAACTTTGAAATAAGTAAGCAATATTGATGTTCATGCAAGCAATAACGTAAATGTTTTAAAACAAAAGAAAATAATTTAATTTACAAACAATAAAAAAACTTAACTAGACAAATGAGAAACCATTTATTAAGTACAGAGAAAATTTACTTATTGCAATCCTGTCTATTGTACACAGACTTAATTAAGGTGGCAAATGGCCACAAATGAAAAATGCAAGACATATTGAACTTTGACTGGTAGAGTTGAGTGTTATTTTCGCATGACTAATGTAGTATTTAAGCTGTTAAGTAATTGGTTGCTTTCAACATAATCCATTTACTCACTTTACTTACCATTTGCCAACATAATAAAACATACCAAAGCTTATTTGTTAGCTAGAATAATCTTGCAAAATCTACATATTCTTATTGGAGCACTTGCCACTTCTAAATCACCTGAAACTGTCATTGGGTGAGTTTTTACCAAATTTAGACAGGAATGGTTCGGTTTTGTAAGTATCTTGTTTTTGAGATTATATGTATCATGTGAAATATCACAGTGGCGTTTATCTATGCTTTTTTTTTGTTTTCGCGTTCAGCAATGAGAATAGATTGGAGCAGAAGCGTGCATCCCGAACAAAACTACTTTAACCGCTAGCCTACGGACATTCTTGGGCGTTCAGTTTCCCTTGACGTATATGGCTGGAAGAATTAACTTTTAACGATAAGTCCACCTTTATGCGGTTCCTGGTTTTCTGTGTGAGTTGATAAATATAATTGCAAAAATCAGTCATATTTAAATGGTTCAATTGACTTAGGAAATAGTGTATCTAGTTTAGGTTAGGTTAGGTTAGGTTAGGTACCAAGAGTCATACGATATCACGTAATGTAACATGAGATTTAAATCATCAGACAAAGTACAGCCACTCTTCCGTTCTCACAGATAAGACAATGATGTAATTTCATTTTATCGAAACATTTCGGTCGAGATAAAATCGACCTGTCACATTTATGATTGATCGTATATCTCAAAAAGTCCAAGCGTGTATTTCCTCAATGAAGTCAGAAACTTTAAATAGTACAGAAAAACAGTTGAGTTGACCCTATTTTGGTCGGTGCGTAAATTATCTGCGAGAAATTGTCACTAGTCGCGAGATAAGAAACCTAATGTCGGCTTGTTGGGATACATTTCAGTCCGTATATAGCAGTGTCTGAAGTGACTCGTGTCGTGCCAGCCGTGAGTAATATGTTTTTTTTTTAAATGTGTATAGGAATGAATGAATGAATGAATGAATGAATGAATAAATTCTTTATTGTGCATAACAAAAATACAATTTCAGAGAAAACATACAGCAAAACAACAATACTGCACAAAGGCGGACTTATCACTAAGAGTGATTTCTTCCAGTCAACCCTTGGGGTGATGAGGAAAGGCAATAGAAATATCTGTAGGTAGGTGACACACCAGAATTTGAAAAGAAAAAAAAAATTAACTCCATAAACATACATATACCATAATATATACATATTTATACATATAATTGAATATACTAATATATATGATACAATACACTAATACATATTATTATATCCACAAACCAGGGAAAAAAACCTATAGTAACTATTGTTGTTGAAATTAATAAATGTATGCATAAAAATGAAGACCGCTCTCTTGTTAATGAAATGTGTTGAAAATAAACGTAAAACTAAGAAAAAATAATAATTGGGCACTAGATAAATATCCGCTGAACAAGTAAACATGTTGATGTCGTTCTTCATTTATATGTTAGTACATATAAATGAAGCATTCACACTAATATTGTTTTTCAAAATAATTGGGCTACTCACCAATTACAGAGAACAACTGGCATTAAATTTCGCTAGAAATGTTTTCAACGTCCGCCTAGTCCAAACTTACAAAAGTGTTTGCCACTGCTTGCAGACACATGTAAGTGTTATTGAAACCTGTTTACGTAAATGAATTCATTGAATTGCTTGTAATATTAATAATAAGTATTCACCATTTATTTATTTATTTATTTCTTCTTAAAACATATTCTCTAAAGTACATACAATGCAAAGAAAAGTATAATTAACATACTTATATCTAAAAGTCACATTTATTCAACGAGTTAACTCGTATGTATTACAGTAAGTAAGACTGCTGCCTACAGAAGAATACATTCTGAGTAGTAGGCAGCTGATTTCGTCATTTGACTACTTAAAACTGTGTTGCTCCTCGTTGCATTGATGATTGGAGAAATTACAAAGGTCATAATAAATTGATGCCTGAATGTTCAATCTTTGCAGTCAATGTCCGCAACGCAGATGAAGCGTTAAATAAATGTGTGTAGGTATAATCTTAAACTCTGTGTTAGTAGGAGGCATTCCTAGGTAATAGGGAGAATCATGAACATAATTAAAAATAAATTTTAAAATAAATATAAAATAGAGTTAATTTTAATCAAAGAATGAATAAAATAATAATCATTTTAATATGCAACCCCAACCCCAAATCACATTTACATCCCACACTTACACGCACACAACCTAACACACCCTCACACACTGTTAATCACCCTGACACCAACCCACACCCTCTCACACTTTTGAAACTTAATATTCGCTTAATTATATACATATGCTCATTTCCATGTTTGATTTAAGTTTAGATTTAAGCAAGGTTATCTACGCTTAGATAGCAGTCAACTCAAATTGTAAATTTTATATCTGTGAAAACATGTTTTTGGCTTTTGACAATTACATTGTCCATTTTTGTATATGAATAAGCTGTAAGTTTTCCAATAAATAAATAAATAAAAATAAATTACGGGAGAAGAAACTGTAGGAGAATTCTAAATTATGGGTATACAGCCGGTGGCGAAATTGGTAGACGCAATACACACGAATGGTATGTTTTGCTGATTTGGGTCCAGCCTTGCAGTACATTCGTAAAGTAGTCCTTTTTACTGGGCTCTTTCTTCAATTAATGTTTCCTTACTTCACAGTCGATTATACATACAAACAAATCACATTTCTTATAATAAGCTATGTACCTGCTTAGTACAAAATAGTATATTTACTTAAATTTATATTCATTCACTAATATAATCAATTCATGCATAAATTTGAAGTTATAAATTATAAATGTATTGGCGAGCACACTACGCAGTTAACGATTTTGTTGTTCAACAATTTATAAAAAACATTCAAGAGTTAATGTGTTCACGTGCTGAGGGCCCCATCACTGCTGGACTTGAGCATCGGTCATATTGGGAATATCACTACGAGACAGAGTGCAAAAAGAAAAAAAAAATCTCCCTCACTCTTGCAATTTCATACAAAATGAGCACTCCAGAAATCTAACTTTTTCTCAAAAAACATTTTGAGCAAAAGTAATTTGTTGGTGCACAACTACAATGCGATTCAAATAAGAATAGGATAGGATCCCCGCCATTTTGAATGTCAAACTGCTTAAACCCTCACTTCACTTCACAAACTTCAGTACTTTGCCGCGGTGCTGCCGCTCCCTAGCGAATTCGAGTGAAGATAGACACGAGCCCCGTCCTATTCTTATTTGAATCTGAATGATTTTGAAGAATTTTCAATCAAACGTTATTAGGGGAACAATTCTGGACAAAATGACAAAATGCGTTTGACTGACAGACACCAGAGCCAGACCATCTTCCCCTCTTCGCCTATTGCGACGTGACCCTAAAAATGCTAGCGTTTGTGAGATAATTATCGGGCATAGTGCAGAAAGTTGCTACCCGTCAATGGCAACATTTTTCATTTATCGCCAAAATTATCTAATCAATTCCAGCTTGTTTTTGTAATAAACTCATAAAACAACTAATGTAATTGTAGAGATTAAATACAGACTGCTTAGTAACCTCGCCAATACAGTTATAGTTTGTAACTTCCAATTTTTGGGGAGTTATAGTAGAAATAATGACGAACGACTGAGGCGCCATGTATATTGACACATGCATTACAATTACAAATACTTGCTAGAATTGATAGATTATTCTGAGGTTGTGTGCAAAAAGTTCCCATTTACAATTAACAACTTTTTGAACTTTTCTCAATGATCTCACAAATGATGGATAGTAACTTCCTATTTTTGGGAAGGTATAGCAGAAATAGCGAAGAACTACTGTGTTACCATCTACATGGACGCACACACCCCTTTAATGTATGTTTGCAATGGCCACAATACAATTTTTCTTTTCATTTAGTTTTTATTCAAACGGTCACACATAAAAAATATAAAAACAAATAAATCAAACCTTAGACCTAAAGATTCGAAAAATATCGTAATAACAAGTAGTAATAAAGTTTTTTTAACACAAAGAGTACAACAATCAAACAAAATTAAAAACATGTGTATAAGTTACAAAAAAGGTACCAATATAAACAAAACATGAATTAAGCAAAAAAACTAATTTAATTAAAAAAACCGGCCAAGTGCGAGTCGGACTCGCACATGAAGGGTTCTGTACCACCGTGCAAGATTTAACACAACAATCAGGTTTTGTGTATGGGGCCTCCTTTAATTTTTATTAGTTTTTATTTTACCTATTTGTTGTTATAGCGGCAAAGTAAATACTCAGTGAAAATTTCAGCTGCCTACCTATTACGGTTCATGAGATACAAACTTGGGACAGACGGACGGACAGCGTAGACTTAATAACACGGTTCCGTTTGGCACCCTATGGATACGGAACCCTAAAAAACTAAATTCATTTTGAGTTACACAGCGAAATCTCTATTTAGATGTGTTATTCATAGGATACTTTGTAATAATATTTTTAAACGAAATTTATATTTATTCATGGAATCCTGCGACCTTCGGAATAAATGTCCAAAGCTCTTCTCGCTGCTAAACTGATACGCCAACCTATCGAACGTTACAATTTCGAGTTGGCATGACACCTTTCACCGATCCGATAATGTTATCGGTTAGCCCTCACCGCCTCGTGATAGCGGCTCGCTCTCGCCGCGTGATAACTGTCGCCGGGCGCACGACTCTTGTGTGGCGTGTGTGCGTAGGCGATTGCGCTTCTCGCGATGTACGTCATTTGTAGTGCGGCCCGAGCACGGAAACAGTGGCGACGAGTTCTATTGATGCCGCATCACTCAAATTTGCGATGCGTGAGAATGGGGAAGAAATCTGCTTATTTATCACGACAGGTGGCGTCCAAGCGAGCTCACCTTAAAGATCTGTCAAAGCTGTCAGATACCATACAAAAGAAATCAGAATAGATTTGAAAATTGTATTTACTCAATCTATGTAATTGAAATGACTCGATTTACTCCATGTTATTCCGAAAATAAATAGTTCGTCATTATGCTAATCAAAAGAAGTCGCAGGAAAGCAAATATCACAAAAACATTTTATTTATTTATTTATATTTATATATGTTTATTGCACTCAAAATTCGGGCAAAAGGTACAACTTAATGCAAGGGGCATTCTCTACCAGTCTACCTTTGGGTATCGTGAGCAGTAGTGCGAGTAGCAGTTATAGAGACAAATGAATTTACTACAACAAATATTATACATAACAAACATAACCTATAATTTTTCTTTTCATACTTTGTACTGGTCATTCACATTTGAATTTGTTTGAAGACAGACAAAAGCTCTTTTTTTCCTCTAAACCTTATTCTAATTGCATCAGGGAGTCTCTTTCATCTAAAAACTCGAAAATCGGTTTCAAGTGACGTCCTCGATGTCAATATACCATTCATCAAGCAAGTAGTTTGGAATGATCGTGAATGCTTGTATGCTTGACGTGTCTGCGACATACGCAATTTGGAACGCAGAGTACGTTATCGATGGGCCAGGGCAAGTCACGTTTTCAATTGTGGATGATAAGTGAACCAGAATGTGTTGAGTCACAGAATAAGAGTCTCTGGATATCTGGGTTCACCCCGGTGCAATTCCACTTATTTAGCTGCCTACTTTGTTACTATCATCGTTGGTGAACTAAATAAAAAAAATTATGTGACGAACATACAGAACACATGGAAAAAAAAACAAGCTTACTTTGCTCGCTCTATTTTGTACATATAGAAAATTTTATTAACATGTCCAGCGACCTGGTAAACCGGTTATTGCCAGGCGGGAAACAACAGGTAAAAACCAGGGAATTTGAAAAAAATTTGAAATGTGTGCGAAATTCAGGGAAAATGTGGCTAGCGAAAGGATCAGCTTAGATTAAAGAGGAATAAAATAATTGTGTTCCATTAAATTTATATTTTAATGTAGGTTATATGAAAATAGTAACCAGACTTCAGGTTATACGATATAATGCCTAGAAGTGGAAAATAGAAAAAGGTACAAAATTCATACAATATTAGTATTCACTACAAAAATACATGAAAACTTATTAGGAAAAACCGCAAATAAGGCTTTGGAAAACCCAGAAAACTCAGGGTTTTTTTTTTCTTAGATTCGCTGGACACTCTGTATAATTAATATTGTCCGCACGTTACCCTAGACGGCCGTTTTTGTGCATATTGTGATGAATTGGACTGACTATTCGAACCAAATAATTTAAACAATGAGCAGGAAACAAAATAGTTCATGCATAACTTGTATTGAGAAGATAAAATGACTCCAGATAACACTCATTAACATCATTAAATAAGTCCTGGTACAAAGCTTGGGGACAGCTCGTTATCAGCTGTGTATGTCTAACCCACTATCACACTTTTCACGTGCGAGGAACGTTTTCTGTACCCGTGAACTTATGACTTTTGTTTATTTAGATAACTTATACAAACTTTGTTTCTTTGAAATTAATGTAAGATTCAATATTCTGTCGAATGCTCAGAATAATGTTCTATACCAAACTACCAAAATGTAAACATACCAAATGAATGAAAAAGAAAATGAGATCACCAAATGTTCACCGATACAGCATCTGACTCCTAAAAATAAAAACTAGTTAGAATAGTTAAGGTCGGCCCGTAAGCATCAGAAAATTTCGCCTCCCATACAAACGTAGTTTAGTAATAATTTGAAAACCACTGTTCCAACTTACTTGATATTTGGTATAATATTAGGCTACAAATATCTGTGTCTGCATGTCTTGGTTTTTTCGGTAAACTTATTCTGGGTCAAACCACAGAAAACCAAATTCGTATGAAGATTTTCTTTTTCCTTTCATTGGATTTTTCAAAAAAAAAATAAAGCGTGCAGATACAGATATTTGTTACCTGATATTAGATATTAAATATCAATTTAATTGGAATAGCGGTTTTTAAATGATTACTAAACTAAGTTTGTATGGGGAGCATAGCTTACGGGCCATTCTTAAGGGGGTGTGTGCATTAAGGTAGATGGCACCACGGCTGTCCGTCGCTATTTCAGCTAAAACTTCCCAAAAATAGGAAGTTACAAACTATAGCTGTATTTGTGAGCAGTCATGTGCATAGTAAATGTCTTGAATCAAATTATAAATAAGGCACGCATTTGTGAGATAAATGAGGCATGTGGCTAACATTGCCATATGTCTCATTTATCATTTTAGAATTGTGACTAAAAAGTTTTTTCACACATCCTCAAAATTAACTAATCAATTCCAGCTTATTTTTGTAATTGTTTTATGATACAACTGTAACTCTATTATATTGTGGAACAGTAACTGTATTGGCAAACACGCAAACAGTTGTTTTGGCAATACAGTTATAGGCTTGTAACTTCAAATTTTTCTAAGGAGTAATAGCAGAAATTCTTCTTCGCTGTCATTGCTTAACAGGCTATTGATAAAATTTGACAAATCTGAGTGCAGTGTACTGACTATGAATGTTGCATAAACAATACAATAAGGCACAACAAATCTAGTGGCACCACTGTAACTCGATGTCTCCGCTTGGTTACAGGGAGCACCGGGTGAGTCCGGCGCCCGACCCGCTGCCGCCGGTCCGCTCGTGCGCCGCGCCCGTCCCCCTCCGCCGCCGCCACCCCGCGCGCGCGTCGCGCCCCGCTGCTGGCGCCGCGTGCTCAACGTCGACCCGCCCTGGCCGCAGCGACGAGCCCGCTGACACCCTCCCGCGCCTATAACGTGAGTCCGCAGCGCTCAGGTGCCCCCATCGCGGCTGAAGCTAGGCCTTACCTTAAAATACGAATACCTACCTTAAAATACCAATACCCTACCTTAAAATACCAATACCCTACCTTAAAATATCAATGCCCTTTTCTAACATACCATTGCCCTACCTTAAAATACCAACGCTCTATCTGAAAGCACCAATGCCCTTAAAACAGCAATGGCCGTGCTCAACGTCGACCCGCCCTGGCCGCAGCGACGGGCCCGCTGACACCCTCCCGCTCCTATAACGTGGGTCCGCAGCGCGAAGGTGCCCCCATCGCGGCTGAAGCTAGAGGGTGGGGGGAGGGAGCGCATTGTGGGGTCTTACCTTTAAATACCAATGCCCTACATTAAAATACCAATGCCCTTCCTTAAAATACCAATGCCTTACCTTAAAATACCAATGCCCTACATTAGAATACCAATGCCCTGACTTAAAATACCAATTCCCTACATTAAAATACCAATGCCCTTCCTTTAAATACCAATCCCTTCCTTAAAATACCAATGCTGGACCTTAAAACGCAAATGCCCTACCTTAAAGCCCATCTACCTTTTTTGAAGCTGTACTTCTTTGGATGTGTCTGGGAAGACAAAATTGGACGCTTTACCAGAGTGCTTGTTTATTTTCGAACATACTTCTTTGCATACATCGGTCTTGACATAAAACAGAAGACGTCACCCAGTTGTAATCCCCAATCACTGTCTTTCAACTTACATTAGTCGGACATCTGTCAATAACAGATTGAATAACCAAGACCTCACACACCTCTGTTTGACACCCCTAGAGATAGTGATTTTGCATAGAATATTTAAATTGGAGAAATTAACTTACAATTCGTTGTTCGTCCAGAAAAAAAAAAGTTTTCTTATTATTTTCATAATCTGATTCATAAGTTCTTCAATGTAAATGTCGTTGTATTAACTCAAATTAATAAGATATCGGCAATGTTGTATCCATTAAATGCATAATATTGTCCTGTTTATCCAACATGTAGCCTTCGATGGAGAAGTGGTAAGTGTTTCGAATCAACTTAATGGTTCCTGTTAGCGGGATGGGTCACGCGGCCGATGTAACGCGCCATTGTGACGCCAACACGTCGGAAGGAAACTCTTAACATATCACTGGTATCAGGTCTATGTTGGGCTCGTCGCGGGGCTCACCCATTCGATCACCCCTACATGGCCGTCTTTGCCGTTGTAAGAAGCTAACACTTGACACACTTACACACAAGAACAGCCCCAAAAAACTTTTCCTGTGTGGGCCAGTTCGAAAAAATCACTGTAATACTGTCAAAGAGCATTCAGGGAAAGCACAGACTCGCAGAGCTACTGACATTTTATAGTCTTCGTCACATTGTATGGAAAGGCAAGGCCCTTTCCAGACAGCTAAACCGCTCTGTAAACCAAACAGCCTCTCTTCGCGTTGCAGCTGAGGGGCACGGACTAGCGGCGCGGCAGCGCGAACCGGCGACCGGTGCGGTGCAGTGTAGTGCGTGGGGACGGTAGTGACGATGCGCGTGCTGTGCGGCGAGGCGCGCGTGCGCGTGCTGGAGGGCGGCGCGGAGGGCGCGGTGGAGGGATCCCCGCGGCAGGCGGTGGACGCGCGCGCGGTCGCGCGGGAGATCGTCGCGGGCGGCGTGCAGGAGGACCCCTTCTACGTGCTCGACCTGGGCGACGTGGTCGACAAGTACCGCCGCTGGAAGCAGGCGATGCCACGCGTCGAACCCTTCTACGGTGAGTCGAGCTTTGCTGTTTTTTTAAGGTTGGCAAGCGTTCGATGGTGTTCTGTTCTTTCCGATCACTCTGTTGATTCAGCCGGAATCGTGAGGAAGTATAAGTGGTAGAGATAAATATCACTTTAATATGACTCAAATAAGAATCCTTCTCATTTCACAAGCAAGCACACAAAAACCTAACATCTCCTGACGGTTAACACTTAGGGTTGTCCGGTGTGGCAAATCGTGTTTATAAACCGCCATTATATGCAGCAACGGTGTAAAATTAAATCTTCTAACAATTTCTATCTAAATTAATTAAACTGTCACCAAATGTGACTGAATGACGGTTAAGTGACAGTTAAAAGATCTTGCTTCCATTTGGCTGTTCACCTCCATAGGCGTAGCAAGAACCGAATTGAACAGACTTTTGAAGTGAGAGATTTGATTTTCAGCCCCAATAACCGATTTCTTTGTGCAACTTTTCTTGAACGCTAATCTATCTGTTGACGCCAATCGATCAGTGTATCGTCATGTAACGTGCGTTTGTTGGTGCAGCGGTGAAGTGCAACGACGACCCGACGCTGCTTACGACGCTGGCGGCGCTCGGCACGGGCTTCGACTGCGCCTCCAAGAGCGAGATCCAGAGCGTCATGCAGTTGGGCGTGCGACCTGAGTCAGTATTCGATACATTTTTACCTAAATGTTTGACCCCATAACTAACATAAAACTGGAAGTCTAAAGTGCGCTTGACCCCACGACTAATGCGAAACTGGAAGTGTAAAGTGTGCTTGACCCCACGACTAACGCGAAATTGGAAGTCTAAAGTGCGCTTGACCCCATGACTAACGCGAAACTAGAAGTCTCAATTTCGCTTGACCCATGACTAATGCGAAACTGGAAGTCTAAAGTGCGCTTGACCCCACGACTAACGCGAAACTGGAAGTCTAAAGTGCGCTTGACCCCATGACTAACGCGAAACTAGAAGTCTCAATTGCGCTTGACCCCATGACTAATGCGAAACTGGAAGTCTAAAGTGCGCTTGACCCCACGACTAACGCGAAACTGGAAGTCTAAAGTGCGCTTGACCCCATGACTAACACGAAACTAGAAGTCTCAATTGCGCTTGACCCCATGACTAATGCGAAACTGGAAGTCTAAAGTGTGCCTCCGCTTCCCGCAGACGCATCATCTTCGCGAACCCCGCCAAGATGGCGTCGCACATCCGGTATGCGGGCGGCGCGGGTGTCCACACCATGACCTTCGACAACGAGACTGAGCTCATGAAGGTTAAGCACTACCTGCCCGACGCCAAGTGAGTCGACCTTTTTTTTCTAACTGGACATATCTTAGATCCAGTATTGGACCATTAAGCAGATTTTTTCTAACTGGACATATCTTAGGTCTAGTTTTGGACCATTAAGCTGATTTTTTCTAACTTGACATATCTTAGGTCCAGTATTGGACCATTAAGCTGATTTTTTCTAACTGGACATATCTTAGGTCTAGTTTTGGACCATTAAGGTGATTTTTACTAACTTGACATATCTTAGGTCCAGTATTGGACCATTAAGCAGATTTTTTCTAACTGGACATATCTTAGGTCTGATTAGCATTGAACTGATTTTTTCTAACTGGACATATCTTAGGTCCAATATTGGACCATTGGGCTGAATTTTTTTAACTAGACATAGATGACTAATATCACTTCCACTCTTATGATATTATGCCAACACGGCTCTTGGGAACTAGGTGCCATGCCAGGACCTTTGTTATCGTTTTGTTCATTGCGATAGTGCCAACCTAAGCGGGATTAACCCTTATTTGAGATTACAGTGGTTTAAACCGATATTATGGTTTGTAAGAACGGCTCACTCACGGTATGTAGATGACTATCTACACGTATAATAAGTGATTAACCCTATTGCCCAGTTGATAAAAAAAGGGAACCTACCGTTTTACGTGGAATCGGAACCATGACCAGGCTCAACTCCAGCGCAATGGAGCGGTCACCCATCCAGAACCCAGGGATGCTTAAATTCGATGGCCTAACGCCTCGGCATTCTCCTTTATGCTGACAAATGTCTTATGTGTAATGTCTTTTATTAAAATTTTGTGAAACTGAAAATATTAACACAATAGTTCATAATATCACATCATTTGAACACAGGTAAGTTAATGAAATATTGGTCCATATGCCTGTTGAACTATTTGATTTGGTTATGTTGGTATTGTGGCTCAGTGTGCTCTTTTGGCACCTCGCTGCGGCGTTATGTATGCATGTGTGTAAAGTATTTATTACATAAACCCTGTTACTAATAAACCCAGAACATCCTCTGAACAGTCATGCCATGTTTTGTCCCTTTCTCTAGAATATGAAATTGCATGTCAATGCAAAGGAAAAAACATAAAACTATTCCTAGGTTAATTAAGATTTATCAATAAAGCCCATGAAGTATATATTTAGTAATATTTTTATGTTATATAAAGTTTATTGCTATTTATATAAACAGTGATTTATGTATTTCTTATTATTAAAAAGGTCCAGTTTTTCTCGTATCTGTTTCTACATCCCAAAGGTTGGTAGGTAAAGAATGCCCTTGGGCATTAAGCCCGCCTTTTGTAACCATTTTTAAAGGTGTACAATAAATAATTTTATTATTATTATTAAGTTATTATGTCATGACGGAAGCACGCGAAATTTCTTAGCATTAAAGCGTCAATTTCCATTCAGAACGCTGGCAGTACAGTGACAGTGCATTGAGTGCGTGTGCGGTGGCGCAGGCTGGTGATCCGCATGCGGTGCGACGCGGCCGACGCGCAGTGCCCGCTCGGCATCAAGTTCGGCTGCGACCCGCTCGAGGAGGCGCCGCGGCTGCTCAAGCTCGCTGCCGTGCTCGCGCTCGACGTGAGTCTTCGCATTGACGTTTTGTTAAGATTGTTATAAATGTCCACTTTACTAATAAAAACAAACAAACAGTTGACGATCCTATGATTTGTTTCCAGTGTGTACTTATTTAAACATACAAATAAAACCTCTTAAAAAGTTGAAGATCTTCCCTGTTACTAATAAACCCAGGTCATCCTCTGAATAGTTATGCAATGTTTTATCGCTTTCTCTCGAATTCCAAACTGCATGTTAATGCAAATGATGAAACATTGTATAACTATTCAGAGGATGATCAGGGCTTATTTTTAGTAAATAGGTTAAGGTATTTTTTTTTTTCTTCCCACCAACTCGAAATTAGTGCACTCGATATCTTGAAAATATGTAATTACCTTCAAGAAAAAAATATTTCGAACTTGAGCCAACATCAGGCTATGACCACAACATATATATTTTTAAATGTAACTTTGCGGTTGGCGCGTGGCAGGTGGTGGGCGTCTCGTTCCACGTGGGGTCGGGCGCACGCGAGACGGGCGTGTATGCGCGCGCCGTGCGGCTCGCGCGCGCGCTCTTCGACGAGGGCGAGCGCGTCGGCCACCGCATGCGGCTGCTCGACATCGGCGGCGGCTTCCCGGGCAACACCGGCACCTCCATCGATGAGGTGACCCTCCCTCATATCTCTCATTTGTCGTTTGGATTACACCCTCTTTGAAAACTTACCGTAGTTCAGAATGGGGAAGAAATCTACTTATTAATTATGACAGGTGGCATCTAGGCGATCTACCCTAAAAGATCTATCAAATCTGTCAGAGACCTTATAAAATAAAAGGAATAGATCTGAAAATTGTATTTACTTAATCTATGTAATAATCCTATCACATCAGTTTGTCTTCTTGAAATCTCACTTTAATATTGAGCAGTATCCTTCCCCAGCCTCTGTAGCCTTTCTCGATCTTGAACAGGCCTTCGGTAGAGTTTGGCACAAAGGTTTCTAATGCAAAATCAAGGAGAGACTGCCACACTCACTGTTCCTGATCATAGTGTCCTACCTCTTTGATAGATCCTTCCAAGTTAAATAGGGAAGTAGTAGTATCGACTCTTCATGACTTAGAGGCTGGTGTTCCGCAGGGCTCGGTGTTAGGTCCTGTCTTAAATAATATTTTTATATCTGGATCTTGGATCTACCCACGGATGATGATGATGATGGTCGGTAGTAACATCGGATGATGTTACTACCGATTTATTTTACATGCTAGGTAGGTAATATCTACCTAGCATGTAAAATAAATCGAAATACAGCATGCACCTTGCTGCTGTCTAGGAGCTGCTGCAGCTTGCTGCAGCAGCTCCTAGACAGGACCTAGAAAATCGAACCTCTAAACCAATAAGCTGCATCATGGAGTAAATCTTTTATCTAAAAACTCTTAAATAAAACTTGACAGGAATAAACAATTGACGATTCAAGTGGAGGTCGTTCATGCGACACCTACCCTACGCTATGTGTTGTCTTCCCCATCGTGAACGTGCGCGACGTTCGCCGGCAGGTGGCGGGCGTCGTGAACGAGGCGCTCGCGCTGCACTTCCCCGGGCCCGAGGTGCAGGTGATCGCCGAGCCGGGCCGCTACTTCGCCGCGTCCGCGTACACGCTCGCCTGCCAGGTGCACTCGAAGCGCGAGCTGACCGCGCGCTCGGGCGGCGGCGACACGGAGACGCACACCATGTACTTCATCAACGACGGCGTCTACGGGAGCTTCAACTGCGTGCTGTACGACCACCAGCAGGTGCACCCGGAGCTTATGCACGTGAGTCCTAACTCTGTATTCGATAGCTATGTTATTGTACCGGCCTACCTGAGGAAATAATAAGTGCATCGTCAGTAAATGTTTTCAAAAACAAACTGGATCTTTACTTAAAATAAAAAAATAATCATTTTATTTATATTTACTTATTTATTTATTTATAAGTTTTAGACAGGCAGCATATGCTGATGCGTCTAAATCCAGACAAGACAATAAATAAATAAGTGCAAGTGCTTAAAAACAAAAGTCCAAGTGCATAAAAAGAAGTGCACGCATCAACATGATGCATCACAATATAATAATATAATAATAATATTTCGTCGCACCTGCGACATACAGGTGTATCTCATTTTTATTAAATATGCAGTAGAGTTGAAAAAGTGATAGTTTCTCTGTTTTCTTTCATATTTTACTGAATATACTGCAAATTTTGCTGTAAAAATAACCTGGTAAGAAGCTGTGCTAAGAGTCTGAACATAAATACAAGAGACGCTTCTATACTTTGTGAGATTTTTTTTACTTAATTTAACCTAGTTTTCTCACAGTTTTACACTTTTTCTCGTGTAAAAAATATTTTCGTGATATTTGCCGGGCTCGACATAACATATGTAAGGCTCATTGCTATTTATGCACTTGTGCAGGAGAACCCCAGCGGCAAAGTGACGCAGTGCTCGGTGTGGGGCCCCTCGTGCGACGGGCTCGACTGCGTGACGGCAGCGTGCCGGCTGCCGCCGCTCGCCGTCGGCGACTGGCTGCTGTTCCGCGACATGGGCGCATACACGCTGCCCGTCGCCTCGCCGTTCAACGGGTTCCCCGTACCGCGCGTGCGCACCGTCATCCACCACCAGCTCTGGTGCGTAGTCGGGGGAGGTTGCAATTCACATTAAACGTAAATGTACTTAATTTAAAGTTAAGATGGAACATTTACACATACCTAGGCAAAATTAAGCTTAGTTTACTGACGGTGTAACTAGTTCTGGCAGTGATGACAGATGGCGCTGGTAAGAAATGGTCATAGTACCAGCGAAAATAAGCAGTTTTCAGTTGACGTTATCAATCCCTACTATCCTTTGTCTATGGGCGCCACTGAAATAAAGATATTTTACTTAAGGTGGCCCATCCCGCTCATCTCCCCATACAAAAGGGGAAAGAAGATCACACCCGTATTTCTTGTCAGAGATCCAAAATTTTGCTCAAAAGAGCTTTATTTGATCGAACTAGATGTCTGATGACCGTTGGCATTGCAAAATTGTGTTTGGTTTCCAAATTATAAGGTCCGAAAGTTCGAATTTTTCGCGCGTTTAATAAAATAACTTTAAATATTTAAATATTACGCAATGATAAAGTAAGAAAATCTTATAAAGATTAGTCATCAGACATAGCTTATTTAATCAATATTTATAATCTATTTGGTTTTTGTTAGATTTTTGACTACAGCGGTAGTGGTTTACTTTTAGCTATAAGTCGTTTTGAAATTAAAATTTTCGTAAATCTTACCAAGTCATACACTATGCACATTGTCTTTTTTGTGGACATGTTGCATCTTCCTCATTACGGAGCCTGTCTTATTCTTTGAAACAGAGAAAGTCCCAGAGCGCAACAGCACGGTTTTGTACCGTGCCCGCGAATGAGTTAGGCCCGCCGGGTTGGGCCACCTTAAAATTAGATTTAGACTTAGTCTAAAATAAATAAAAATAATTTATTTATTTATTTATTGGCTTACATACAGGATTGAATCACATAAAAAACAACAACAACACGTATAGTAACAATATTTTATGAAACATCCCACAAGTAGTAAGCACAGCATGTGCTAGCAGTATTTAGAATTAATAAGAGTACACAAAACAAATGTATCAATATCAAAATAGCAAAGAAAATTAAAATTAATAATATTATAATAAAGAAGTAAAAACTATTGCATTTGAGTGAGTGGACAGCAATAATAAAGAAAATTAATACTTTATGCATTGATGCAGCAAGGCGGTTCAATCCATTTAGTGAGGAAAGTAACAACGTTTAAGTGAAGAGTTACGAAACTGAAGGTCATGGCCTCTAGAATGAATACTCGTAAAAAATATGATGGGGGAGGGATTTTAGCACCACTGTTATAAATATAACCTACTTTGTGCAACCTGCGGAATGGCGGTTAACCCATTTAGTAAGGAAGGTAGTCACGTCATGGAGCGACACGTTGCCCGTCGCCTCGCCCTTCAGCGGGCTCCCCGCTCAGCGAGTGCGCACCGTCATCCACCACCAGCTCTGGTGCGTAGTCGCGAAAATCGTAGGCCAAAAACTACCATAACTTATATTGAAACATGACATCGGTGCAGGTCGGTGCTGAAGGGTCTGTGGCCGCTGACGGACGCGCACTTCGTGCTGGGCGAGGCCATGACGGGCCCGCAGTGCGACGAGCCGTCCGCGCCGGACACGCCGCCCGCGTCTCCGCCGCCGCCGCGGCCCCTCGACACCGTCTTCGTGGAGTGCGCGCTCAAGTGACACGCCGCGCGCCTCACCCACCCCGCCGGCGCCGCACGCCGTACCCATTGTTTTGAAAGTTTTAATTTTTTTTGTTTTTTTATTGAGTGCTAAATTTTAAATGTCGATTTTTTTTTATTGGTGGCCGTTAGTTTGGAAGTATCTTTGCATAAATAAAAAAAAGATTGGTCGAATTTTGTTTTTAATCGGAGGCAATGATTCCTTTTCCTGCAATGGGGAAGAAATCTAAGCTTTTTCTAGATGATGCGACCTCACCATAGAGATGTTAAAACTGTCATTGCTGTTAAATAAAGAGCTTTTAGATGAAAGATTTACTCCATGATGCCGTTATGATAGGGTTTGTATAGAAGATTAATAGCTTTAAAATTAATAGAAGAGCTTTCGTTTGTCTTAAAACAATTTTTGATGTAATTGATCAGCACAAAGAAAATGACATGTAGGTTATGTCATTGTGATATTTACTTTCCCACGACTTCATTTGATTCGCATAATTTGGTACAACACATTTTCTAAATAATATCAAGGAAATTGAGTCATTTCAATCGCATAGATTAAGTATATACAAATTTCAAATACATTCTGTTTCATTTTGTAGGGTCTATGACAGTTTTGACAGATCTTTTAGGGTCTAGCCTAGACGCCACCTGTCGTGATAAATAAGCAGTTTTCTTTCCCGATTTTTTGCATAGCTTAAATTATTTTAATTAAAATTATTTTATTATATAAATCCTAGTTGCACTCAATTTTTTTTTAAATGACATGTTACCACGCCACCACTCTGGCCTACGCTACAGCCACGCATTTTTGTCTATAGCTTGGCAGGTGTCAAGTGACAGCCTTTTTGGAAAAAGGCCAATGCGATGTAGTTCATGCCACAACCATATGTTTTTTTAAATTAAAAATACTAAGAAATTCTGCACGTTGTTTTGGAAAGAGTCAGGACTAGTACCAAATGTAATTGTTATTAGAAAATTATTAACACATTGTTACCTTTGTCAAATTTGAACTGTTTAATGTTATTTTAGTCACATTAGTGGTAAACTTTAGAAAGACTTTTTCATAAAATTGGTTTCCATCAGCTCATATGAAGTCTAGAATACTTAACACATCTCTTTGGATCATGTATTGTTCCTTTGTTTAGTACACTTGTGAATATGGCAATCCGTAATGGTTGCAAAGCATTGTAAAGGGTTGTGCACAAATTACGTAACACAATTTGGGCGGAGGTGGTTCGGCGATACGTAATTTGTGTATGCCCCCCCTAACTGTTTTACCATAGTAGCATTTACCCGTGACTTGTTTTAAATGAGATTTTGAAAGAAAACATGAAATTGGCTTGTGTTACCAATGATCTTTTCATAGAAGTTCACATTCCCAAATGTTTTACATACTAACATTGTAATGGCTTTATATCCTGCTCGCAAAATTTTTGTAAAATTAGCAAGATGTATTCGATCATTTGGTGTCATTAAATTTACAGTTCAACCGGAAATATGTTTTATTTGTAAAGTTGCACATTAGGCGTGGCGCAGGTGAATTGTTTGCCTCGCACGTAGTAAACATGTATATTACAACAAGGAAATATCTGAAAAATAAACATGTTCGTTTTTTTTATCGTGAAAACCGACCAAGTGCGAGTCGGACTTGCACACGAATGGTTACGTACCATCGTTAAAGATTTTTTTTTTTTTTTTTAATTTGAAACTGCAATCTGTCAGTTTATAGACATTTATCAGTTTTTTTGTCAGGAATAGTTGTCTTGAGTGTGGCAAATGTCCAGTGACATTTCCACAAAAAGTACACAGCTTATAAGACTGTTATTAGATCTTGGGGTGCCCTTCTCTTCAGTCTAGTGAAGACCCTCCTCGGTTTCATCAAGTTTGAAGCTAATTTATTTGGGTGTTCATCGAGTCTTGATTTGTATGCTGCTGTTTTTGTTTTAGCTTCCTCCTTTACTGATGGGATTTGGAGTTCCAGATGGAGCCTGTTGTTCGTAACATACCATGGTGCGTTGACAATCATGCGCAGAATCTTTGATTGAAATCTTTGGAGGATTTCTAGGTTGGAGTTAGCGGTTGTGCCCCATAGTTGGATTCCGTAGGACCAGATAGGTTTGAGAATAGTTTTGTATAGGAGGAGTTTGTTTTTGGAATGAAGTTGTGATTTGGGACCTATAAGCCAGTAAATGTTTCGCAGTCTTTGACTAAGCGCTTTTCTTTTGGTAAAGATGTGTTTTTTCCATGTAAGGCGTCTGTCCAGGTAGACACCTAGATATTTAGCTTCGTTGGCCTGAGGTACTGGACAGCCATTAAGCGTAACTGGAGGGCAGGTTTCTCGTCTAAGTGTGTAAGTTACCTGGACTGATTTTGTTTCGTTAGCCTTTATACGCCACTCTTTCAACCATGAGGATATTTTATCAAGGCTTTTCTGTAGATTGGCTGATGCTTTTAAGTGATTTTCATTAATGGCCAGGGCAGCTGTGTCATCTGCGAAGGTACCCATTACTACTCCTTCGGATAGAGGTAAATCTGCTGTAAACAGTAGATACAAGGTAGGGCCCAGAACACTTCCTTGGGGCACCCCAGCATGGATTTCGTGGAGATTTGTCACCTCTTCGCCATGCATTACAAAGTAATGTCTGGATTTCAAGTAGGATTTCAGAAAGATGAAGTAATTTATGGGAAGCATTTTTTTAATTTTGTAAAGTAGTCCATCATGCCAGACTCGATCAAAAGCCTGGGATATGTCAAGGAAAGCGGCTGCGCAGTACTTTTTATGTTCAAATGTGTAGTTTATATTATCTACAAGCCTATGTATTTGTTCGATAGTGCTGTGCTTTTGCCTAAATCCAAATTGATGGTCAGGAATCAGCTTGCTTTTCTTTACTATAGGTAATAATCGATTTAAAAATAGTGTTTCCATTACTTTGGAGGGGACTGGAAGCAGACTTATTGGGCGGTAGGATGACACTTCCTCAGGACGTTTGCCAGGTTTCAACACCATGATTATCTGTGCTACTTTCCACTGGGGAGGCATAAACCCTGCTCCCAGTACTGATTTAAATAACTGCGTTAGGAAGAGTAGGCCATTGTCAGGTAGTTCTCTTAATACCTTTGCGGTTATTAAGTCATAGCCTGGGGATTTGTGCGGTTGCAGTTTTTTTATGACCGAAGATACTTCAGTTTTTGTGAACTTAGTAATGGGCAAGTCTAATTGATATGTTTCATTTAGTATTGATAAAGTTTCTTCTTCAACATGAGCCGGGCCTTCGTTTGGATTTGGGATGAATACTGTAGTCAGGTGTTTAGCAAAAGCTTCAGCTTTGTTGATGTCACTCTTTGCCCACGTATTGTCAACATTGCGAATTGGAGGTTTAAAAGTAATGGGACGTGTGAGGCTCTTTGTAGCCTTCCAGAGTGAGTAATTTGTTTCAGCTGTTGGGTCTAGGTGAGTGAGATATTTCTCGACCCTCTGATTTTTCTCCCTGCTAAGTAGCTTCTTAAGTTGAGCAGTTTGAAAATTAAGTTTTCTCTTATCCGCTGGGAAACGTGATTGCTGCCACAGTTTCCTAGCTTGACGTTTCTCTGCTATCTTATCCCTTATGGTTTTGGAGCATTGGGGTCTGCTAGGGCTGGTTAGGTAGGATGGAGATGCAATCCAGGCGGACTGCTGGACACAGTTATTAAAGTGCTCTACTGCATATTCAATGTCGTCATCTGTCTTTAGTGGTAAGTTTGGATTGAGCTTGGATGACACCAACATCCGGAACAAATCCCAGTCAGTTTTTAGATTATGCAATGTGCATGGTCTCACTTCTTGGCTGACTTCGCTGTTTATTGTTACCAGGACTGGAGAGTGATCAGACGATAATTCCAGCATTGCTTCAGCTTTTATGTAGGCGTTGGCGATCCCTTTTGTTACACAAAAGTCTATCAGGTCTGGCGTTTTTGCAGTGTCTGTTGGCCAGTAAGTCGGGTTACCACAGGAAACAGCGTTTAGTTTAAGAGCTTGCATAGCGAGCAGAAGTTGGCGTCCTTTGGTGGTTGTTAATCGCGATCCCCAATTTGTATGTTTGGCATTATAGTCTCCGCCAGCTATGAAGCGTTCACCTAACGTGCTAAAGAATGCCTTATATTCCTCTTTGCTTATCTTGTGTTTAGGTGGGCTATATAGAGCAGATATGGTGAGGCATCCCAACCAGTCTTCAACTTCGATGCTTGTGGCTTGAATCTTAGTTTCGCAATAGGCTCTTAATTCATGATGCTTAATGTTCTGTTTTATGAGTATTGCTGAGCCACCATGAGCAGAGCCATCGGGGTGCATTGTGTGGTATAATTTGTAATTTGGTGTTTTAAAATGGCTTTTTGAGGTAAAATGGGTTTCCGAAATTAGCAAAATATCAATTTGGAAAAGATTTAAGAATGTTTCCACCTCTAGGATATGATTTGACAGCCCGTTGGCATTCCAATGAACAATTTTTAGTCGCGCGAATTTTGTGACATTTTGGCTGTGAGAGTTATGAGCATGTTTGTCATAATTGCCATTTGTTGCATCAACTGGTTTATCATGCCCATGAGCTCGCGCATATTAGTGTGATCACTAGGACACTGGTTTGGATTTAGGTTATTTTCTGGTGGAGGCTTTGGGTTTGATGAGCTATTTTGGTTATTCTGAGGCATATCTGGTTTCGTCTTGTTGCCTACCGATTGAGCAAAGGTCATATTGGGCATTATTGTGTTATTTTTGTTGTAGTCATAGAAAACTTTTGGGACTTCCTTGCTTCGCAGGGGGGGGTACTTTATTTTCTGTAGTTCACGGTAGACTGAGCAGCCTTTATAATTGGCAGGATGATTGCCGGCACACAAAATACATTTTACATCATCCGACTTACCTTTTCTTTCGCAATTTGCGGAGGTGTGGTCACCAGCACACTTAATACACTTTGGCTTGCGACGGCAGTATGATTTAGTGTGCCCATATTGCTGACAGTTTGAGCATTGTGGAATTTCTCTTTTAGGGCGCGGGGGCTCGAAGATGATACGGCAGTGCAGCAGACTTTTAATGTCATAAATATCTTTATTATTTCCTTTTGGTGACATTTCAATCATAAATATTGGTAGAGGTATTTTAGATCTACGCTGTCTGACATTCCAAATGTTAGCGACGCTGTGCCCGAGATCACTCAGTGCTGTTTTGATTTCCTCTGTGTCGCAGGAGGGGTGCATGTTTTTGAGCACTACTTTAAAGTTTCTATCGTGCTTGGGCTTATATGTGTAAAATTCAGTGTTTTTTGCTTCCAGTTGTTTGACGATAGTTGAGTATGCTCCTGGCGTTAGTGGCTGGATTTTCACCTGTTCGTTACGTAGGACTTTGATTTCATAGTCCCCTGCAGCATGTATGTTGAGTAGGTTAAGAAGAGGTTGAATGTTGCCTACTTTATCTACGAAGATGGGTGGGGGCTTTGCTGTTTTTTCTTCCAATGGATTTTTGGATAACGACTTTTCTATTTTCTCTTGTTCGGGTTCGAGGTTGTCTTGCTCGTCTTCTAGTCTCTCAAATCTATTTGAGGTGGGTAAAGGTTGACTTAGCCAGTATGTGCTGATTTTAGTTTGTTTGATGTTCCTTGTAGAGGATTCAGGACTCTCCCTCATTCTTTTTCTGTGAGGAACTTTGCTCCAGTCTTCTTCCTGGTCATCTTTTGGGGTTTTAGCTATTTCAGTGCAATCTTTTTGGCTTTTTGGCTTGGCTTTTGAGGTCATTATGGGAGTTAGAGCGACGTCTGTTCAGGAATAAACTTTTGTGAAAGATTTGTTGAGATAGTATTTTGTTGTTCGGTGTTGGATTGAGTTGTTGGCTAGTTTGGCTGATGGGGTCATCTTCGATGCTGCTTTCAGTGTTTTCCTCGGGATTCAGATAAGGTGAGTGAGGCGGGACAGGGGTCAGATCATGTCCACTTAGGTTTTTTAAGGTATTGGATTCCATTTTTGTTCCCACGATTTGGGTCGATTTAACAGGTCGCTTACAGGGTGACGCCCTTTCCCGTAAGAAGGCGAAGTTCAACGACGTTTGCCGGGTCCGTCGAGGTTGGCGCTATCAACTGGTCTACCTACCAGCCACGCATCCTTTTGGCGCGTTTCCCACCGTAGGATTAGGGTAATTTTTTATAGAGATTTTCTTCCTCGCAGCCCGGGCGGTAAAGCCAAGGCCCCCGTTCTTGAGAGACATGACCACAGGTTTACGGTGTGTGCTGGGGGTCATTTCTGACACCCTTTTGTGGCAGCAGGCAAGACTGCGCTGTCTTTTAGGAGGTATTTAGTCTCCAAGGCTACCAACGCCTCTTCCGAGTCTACTCAGGTGTATGGTTATACCGCCATTTCTCGGTCGCCAGAGCCTCGTCTGTTTTCCAGCAGGGTGCACCGTGCTCTAAGAGCACCGCCAGCTATTCGTACGAACCACTGGCGCGGGCAGATGAGGATGACATTTGGGCCGGAAAGATGTTAATTCCGTCACCCCTTACACCCCGTTAAAGATTTAACACAAAAATCAAGTTTTTTTCAAGGCCCCCCTTTAATTTTAATATTTTTTTATTTGACTTATTTGTTGTTATAGCGGCAAAATAAATATATATTTAGTGAAATTTTCAACTGCCTACCTACTACGGTTCATGAGATACAGCCCTGTGACAGACGGACGGACAGCGGAGGCTTAGTAATAGGGTTCCGTAGGCACCCTTTGGGTACGGAACGATATGTGCTGAGTGTGACAAGTGATGCTTTCACAAAACGCTTGCAAATCTCTCGCGCTCGTTAGCCAACCCAAGCGGCCTCCGGAGAAAATTAAAAGACAAATCATTACAAAATTATTTTATTTATTTCTGTTATTTAGGACATGATTACATATATATTTTACAAAACACAAATGTTATTTTAAATCAACATACTTCATTAATCAAACATTCTTCAAACCACCAGGGTTTTTCGACACAATCTAATTTACAATTCACATACAAGCAACACTCGCACACCATTCAACAAATACACAAGTCCCGCATAGACTCATTTCAATCAAACACCTATTCAAATCCATTTCAGCATTCGATGTTTAAGTATACAATGCAATTCAAATAAGAATAGGACGGAGACCACTGTCATTTTGAATGTCAAACTGCTAAAGCCAATTAACTTTAGTATGGTGTGCAAAATATATTAAATAAACATTTATAGAAAAATATTTGTTTCAACTAAATTGAATTGAAGATTCAAATAATATTCAACAATGCGATACAAAATTGACCAATAAAACAATGAAACTGTAGCGCTTTCGAGGACACCCGACACAAACTAACCACATAATATAACTAATACACATAACACACAACTCTCATTTATACACTATTTGCTGATGACACCAAATTCTTCGGGGACCCAATCATAAGTCAACAAGTAATCCAGAACAATCTAGACCGCACCGTTCAGTGGACCAAAGACTGGCTGCTCTCCTTAAATGCAGACAAATGCACTGTGCTGCACATAGGCCCTAAAAATCCTCACCTTCAATACTCCATCGATGGAATCCTCGTGTGTGCAGTTGCCTCACAGGTCGATCTCGGCGTAACAGTGTCCAACAACCTCAAATGGGATAACCATATGATCGAAGTGGTTAAAAGAGCAAATTCACTGCTTTATATGATTCGGAAATCCTTTTCCTGCATAACCATTGACCGGTTTCTTAAGCTCTACAAGTCATATGTACGTCCCCTCCTGTAGTATGCATATCAAGTATGGAGCCCCTACTTCAAAAAGGATATAGATATATTGGAAAAGGTTCAGAGACGCGCAACAAAAATGGTGTTGTTCCTCAGGCACAAATCATATGAAGATCGCCTTGACACTCTTGGTCTTACTGCATTGGAATAAAGAAGGCAGCGAGGAGATCTAATTGAGCCTACAAAATTCTGACTGAACACTACGATGTACCGAGTCTTAAATCAATGTATACAAAAAATACGAATGAGAGACTTCGAGGACACTCCTTGAAACTTAACCGCAATAATACTACTTCAAACCCGAGAAAGCACTTCCTATCTAACAGAGTTGTTGACACTTGGAATAACAGTTTTAAAAACAAATTGGCCGAATATCAAAAACGAGAAGCAATAAATAAAAACTAAACTAAAATATCAATACAGTGCACTCAATAATTAAAATAAACGCATCAGCTTGTAGCTGCTAGTGTATATAAATTATAATAACTATAATAATAACATATAACAGATAACAACAGATATAATATAACTAATACACATATAACAGATAACCACAGATAGCAAAGTACAGACCTCCTACTCGTGTAATTGCCTACGATGGCGTGTATTTTCGATTTGTGTGTTGTCTAGTGTCGCGGTCTTGGTAAGGCAGAAACAAAATAAAGAAAAGCAAACGCATGTACACGCACATACTCAGATCAAACCTCCGTTCTAATGGATGGAAAAAAGCGTCAGACTTCCTTTGATTTTTTTATTTTTGATTCCCGTGCACGTTGATTCGAGTGAAGTTAGTTGCGAGCACCGTCCCGTTCTTATTTAAATCGCATTGTAACTACCATTTAAACAGCTGCAGACATTTAATATTTATAACTACCTATACAAAAGTGCTACATACATACTCACATGTTTCACACTCCACTGGATGTATCTATCAGTTTCTTATAAT
This sequence comes from Incurvaria masculella, assembly GCA_946894095.1. NCBI lineage: Eukaryota > Metazoa > Arthropoda > Insecta > Lepidoptera > Incurvariidae > Incurvaria > Incurvaria masculella. Next base: position 4,373,486 of record OX335663.1, on the reverse strand, counting down.
CTAGATCCTACGCATCCAGACCGAATATCACAACACTTGCATCAATCAACACATGTTTCCCTGTTATTAACCTATTTTACTAAACTGGGTTCTCACTTGTTCTAATTGTTGGTCATTTTCAAAGATTCATTAGAAAAGAGTGCTTCGATATTCATGATGTTACACATTATTTTTATTTGTATGCCAGCTGCGAAATAATATTAAAAGAAATGAACTATACATTATCAATATGATCCAATTATCCATTGAATGTTTATTGTCATATGCCGGTTTGCAAGCATTCTGTATTACGCCTACGCGGACATTGCAGAGACCGCAGACTTGCAGATACCTGTGACCTCGGTCCTATGAGGACGCTTCATGCAGACGCTCACACTAGGTTTAGGATCTTTCCTAGATCCTGATCATACAACATACATTGTGAAAACCAGCAAAATTAGCAAATATTCGTTAACCCGAGTGGACGCAACCCAACAGCGAAAGTCGTGGTTAGCTGACAATTTAGACAAATATTTTCTGTCATCGTATCATTGCCAACAACTGAAAATAAAACACCCTTCCATTAACTAAACGAAAGCTACGCAGACCATTGCGAATGAATATCACAAAAGTCTTTTGATTTTTATTTATTGAATACAAACTACAAAACAAACAAGTAAGATGCGATGCAGCTATTATAGTGGCTATAAATGTGGCGCAAAAGCCATCACCCCTAAAGAAGGAAGCTTTTTGCAAATGGTATCTTATTTCGTCATGAGTTCACGGTTCGTGAAATAAAAATGATATTATGTAAAATGAATCATGGATTGCACACTCCTTGAAGACGCGGAATATCACAAAACTTTTTCTGGTATTTTTTTTTTAAACATGAGTCGATTCAAATAAGCCATTGAACTTGTCGTTTTTAAAGAACGTTAGGAACTATCGCCAGATAAAAAAGCTGTGAAACGAGCCAAAACATGCATCGACCACTGCGACGGGCGCTCGGCTTGATTACTATGTTATTTATAACATTTGCGACTTAAAACATCTAAGCTAACATTAAACAAATAATATTTACAAACAAAGTTACAGTCTAAGAAAAGTGAGTGAGGACTTTTGCGCCACCTTGTCCGAACTAAACACGACACAATTTTGCAAATGACTACTCTTGCAAGAACAGTCAAAGTGGCAAACTGATATATCAATATGAACCATAATTTTTTTATCGCAAAAACAAAAACAATTCATGAATTGTTTGAAGAAGTACAGTTTTTTATGAACGTTCATTTGAATTGGCAAGCGGCGGTCACCTCCCTCAACATATCTGCACGCTGTAGGTGGCGAGGTAGTGCGAGAGCGCGTCACGGTGTGGCTGCTCGAGCGCCTGCAGCCGCGGCGGCAGCATACCGGGGCAAGCGCGCGCCACCGCGCCTAGCGCCTCGGCCAGGTAGCGCCGCGGCTCCTCGATGCCTGCAACAAACGTACCAGTCGTCACCTCCCTCAACATATCTGCACGCCGTAGAATATGTACACGAGTGTTTTCAATAAAGCCTTTGGGAAAGTAAGACAAACCCAGGGGCTTTTGATATCTTCAATTTACTTCCTAGGCATTTCATATTACAATAATTCCAATCCTACCTAGCAGGATGCATCCTAAAATAACAAATAATGCATAACAGATAAGATGGTTCAAGATCAACCCAGGAATACCTCAAGGCTCACATTTGGAGCCAGTATAGAACTATATATATACATTACTTATTGCCAATAAAGAAATCACATTACCGTGCAGGGGGTCCGCCGTAGAGGATTTGGCATGTGCCAGCTGCGAGTAGGCTGCCTCATATCCGGGTGTATCGTCCACCTCCACGTAGTGGTCATCGGGCAGCACCGAATCATCGGATGGCAGCTCGAACAGGGATATTAGGGCCTGGCAACATAATCAAACCGTTTAAGCCACTGATTATTGCACAGTTCTGAAAAGTCAGATGGCATTGCACCGGTTAGAGAATTATTATTTTATTATTATTAAATTTTATATACACTAGCAGCTACAAGTTGATGCGTGTATTTTAATTATTGAGTGCACTGTATTAATATTTTTGCAAGTAAAGTTTTTTTTGTAAGTTTAGTTTTTATTTATTGCTTCTCGTTTTTGATATTTGTCCAATTTGTTTTTAAAACTGTTCACTGAGTTAGCACTTATCACTTCTTCTGGCAATTTATTCCAAGTGTCAACAACTCTGTTAGATAGGAAGTGCTTTCTCGGGTTTGAAGTAGTATTATTGCGGTTAAGTTTCAAGGAGTGTCCTCGAAGTCTCTCATTCGTATTTTTTGTATACATTGATTTAAGACTCGGTACATCGTAGTGTTCAGTCAGAATTTTGTAGGCTCAATTAGGTCTCCTCGCTGCCTTCTTTTTTCCAATGCAGTAAGACCAAGAGTGTCAAGGCGATCTTCATATGATTTGTGCCTGAGGAACAACACCATTTTTGTTGCGCGTCTCTGAACCTTTTCCAATATATCTATATCCTTTTTGAAGTAGGGGCTCCATACTTGATATGCATACTACAGGAGGGGACGTACATATGACTTGTAGAGCTTAAGAAACCGGTCAATGGTTATGCAGGAAAAGGATTTCCGAATCATATAAAGCAGTGAATTTGCTCTTTTAACCACTTCGATCATATGGTTATCCCATTTGAGGTTGGTGGACACTGTTACGCCGAGATCGACCTGTGAGGAAACTGCATTCAAGGGGATTCCATCGATGGAGTATTGAAGGTGAGGATTTTTGGGGCCTATGTGCAGCACAGTGCATTTGTCTGCATTTAAGGAGAGCAGCCAGTCTTTGGTCCACTGAACGGTGCGGTCCAGATTTTTCTGGATTACTTGGTGACTTATGATTGGGTCCCCGAAGAATTTGGTGTCATCAGCAAATAGTGTAAAGGAGAGTTCCATTACAGCTTTTAGGTCTGTAAGAAATAAGCTAAATGCGACGGGGCCGATCACCGAACCCTGCGGTACACCGCTCAAGACATTGTATGCCTCCGATTGTTGCTCGCCTACTCGTACACGGAATTTCCTGTTAGATAGAAAGTCCTCAATCCACGAAAGAAGTTTCCCTCGTAATCCAAAGTGTTCTAATTTATAAATTAAACGTTTTATTGGGACACGGTCAAATGCCTTCTCATAGTCCAAATAGATTACGTCGATCGAGTTCCGCTCATTCCACTCACTGGTCCATTTGTCTACACAAGTAAGGAGGTTACTCACGGTCGAACGTCTGGGTACAAAGCCATGTTGCTCCTCGATTATGACATTTTCAAGTGATAAAAATATCCTTATTTTTTCTGTTATGATTTTTTCCATTGTTTTGCAAATAATGCTTGTTAGGCTAATAGGTCGGTAGTTGGAAGCGGATAACCTGTCACCTTTTTTATAGATTGGCGTGACAACTGCCTCTTTCCAATCCTGTGGCAGCCTTCCACTTTTGAATGATACAGTCATTATGTGAGAGAGCTGCTCGCTTAGTTCTGTAGCACATTCTTTAAGGAAAATTGCTGGGATTTCATCGGGTCCCATAGAAGTGGTGTCCTTGAATGATCTTAACACCTTTAGAATTTCATAGGGTTCAAATTCTATGGACTCTATGGAGTTTAGAACCCGTGGTAATAATATTCGTGGAAACAAGCCGTCATATTCTTGTACATAGGATTTTTTGAATTGTTTTGCAAAGATGTTAGCAACGGCACTGTGTTCTGTCACTATGTCGCTGGTGTCATCAACTCGTAGAGCAGGCGGCACAGATACTTTCGACGATAGTTGTCTACGTATATACCCGTAGAATGCTTTCGGACCAGTTTTGACAATATTTACCTCAAATGCCTGTCTTTCTTGACGCACAGTTGCCACAATTTTGTTGTTTAACTTCCGGTATGAGGTATAGCTAGCATTTGATTTGTTTAATCGGTAGAGTGCCCATAGTATTTTTTTCTCTTCAATCATGCTCAAAATACTTTTCTTAATCCATGGTTTATTGATATTGTTCCTTTTAGGCTTCGATAATGGGATATTATCGTGCAGGGCTTTCTTTGATGTACGTTTAAAACAGTTCCAGGCTTCTTCTATATTGCTGTGCGTAGTATTTTTTTTATTTTCATTAATCAGTGTATTTCTGACCGCATCGTAATTTGCACTAAAGTAGTTGCAACGAAGTTTAATATTGTGTCCGAGTATCTGATCTTGAATAAATTGAATGGTTGCACTAATGACACAGTGGTCACTTTTTCCTATGTGTGGGTGATGCTCTAGTTTAGTACAAAGATTATCGTCATTGCATAGAATCAGATCTAGAAGGGATTCTTCGTCGTTGCGCTTTCTGGTCACTTCACGCACTAGTTGGTGGAGATTAGAATTGGTGTACATATCAACAAATTTTTCGTGAAGTGCATTATACCCATCTAGTTTTATCAAGGGCCATGTGATGTCAGGTAAATTGAAGTCCCCTGATATAAGGACGCTATTCTGTTCTGAAGCCAGTTTTATCATATTAAAAAGTTCTATGTCGGATTCCTCAAGTGTGTAGTGGGAGGGTCGGTAGACGCCACACAATAATATTTTAAAGTTTCCAATTTGAACATCAAGCCATAGCGCCTCCACACTATCCTTGTTGTATAAGTTGTTTACTTTTGCTAGTATGGGAACATTTTTATGTGAATTAGCTACATATATCGCTACACCTCCACCTTTTTTTCCACTTTTTCGATCGTGCCGGTATAGTGTGTAGCCTTGTATATTTATTACGGTGTCTTTTATTTGGGAGTTCAAATGTGTCTCTGTAATAACAATAAAAGCTGGGTTTTTTTGGTGTATTTCCACTAAGAATAAATCAAATTTTGCCGTTAGAGATGCTAGGTTCGTGTATAGTAAAATCAGTTCGGTGACAGCGGGTATCAGTTTTTTTCTTCTTTTACTATACGTGGACAACCATTAATGTATTTTATGGTTAGTTTCTGTTCCCCTTTGGCATTTCTCTCAGCCAACTCCTCCCGTAGTCTGACAAGCTGATCCCGTTGATAAGGAGTCAGATCGGATTTTACATTTATAGTGGCTGGTAGTTTGCTTCTGTTTTTAAGAATGTGAATGGCCTTTGGCTTACCTGCCATTATCAGCTTAAGCGGGCGGGGTGCTGTGGTACCAGCCCGCGGCTTACCCAGACGGATGACGTAGAGCGGCTGCTCAGCCTGAGGCAGCGTCGCGAGCACCTCCTCCACCATGTCAGCGTCATGTTTCCGACGCTGGTCCACATCTTCTGAGTCTAGCTCTGGGACCCCGTGCATCACCAAGTTTGAGCCCCTTTTTTTCCGTTCCTCAAGCTCATCGATGACATTATCGAGGTTAAGGCCTCGGGTCTGATGCTTTCGCATGTCAGCGATCTCGTTGCGCAACTCGGTGATCTCGGATTTAAGTTCACTAACTAAGTTTCTAAGTGCAGGCAGCTGGCGAACTCCCTCTTCACAGTCGGGGCAGATATACTTTAGGGTATGAGCTTGGAGGATTAACACTCTCACCTCCGTAGCAAGAAGACCACTACATTTTAAGCAAACTTGGCGCTCACAGCTGAAACATGCTATTTTTGGGTTTTTTTCATCTGGTTTAGGTATTTTTTTGTCACATTTCAGGCATGATGCCATGATCTGATAAACTTGCTTAAATAATCCAAAAAAAACACTTGTTTTATAAGAGTTAATCACTATTTACTTAACAGTTTTTTCCCTAGTTTATTTATGTGGGTAGTTTATTTGTTTACGTTTTGTGAGCAGACTGTTTTTCTGAGATATTTGAATAAATATTAGGTTTTCCGAGGAGATAACACCTCCATCAACAGATTATTGCGAATAGAATCGTTTAACAATGTTTACTTCCCGAAAATCACAAGTAAAAAAGGTTTAAAACGAAATTGTTATGAGAAGACTAGTGCACTCAATGACAGTTGTCATATCTAATAAGAATGAAATAGCTTACTCCGGAAAAAAATAAATTCACGCATCAGCTTGAAGCTGCTAGTTTTTTAAATATCATAATAATAATAATAACTTAAAACATTTTCAATCATGTTCAAAGTCGCAATGAGTGGGTTCGAATAAAGTTTTTTTCGTATGGGGTTGCTGTTGCTGCCTCGGAATCTGGCGGTCGCTAACAACCTTCACGAAAACCCGTGATTTTCCTAGTGGCAAACACCACGATCTATTACATTGACAGCAATTTTTTTTTGGGTTACAGCACTCTATAAAGAAATCAAACAAATGACTTTAGAGTGGATTAAGATTACCAACGGGCGGATATCATAAAAGTCGATGCAATTTGAACTCTAATGTTTTATAAAATAGATCTTTTAATTTAAGGCTTTCCAACGACATCTACATTGAAGCATTGTAATCAGTAAATATACTTTTTCGTACTAAGCAGGTACGTCGCTTATTCCAAGGTATGTGATATGTATGTATTCGTAAAGTAGTTCTTTTTACTGGGCTCTTTCTTCACGGTCGATTATACATTCATACATATGACATTAATTGCAATCAGAATTTGAAAAGAATCAGAAAAAAAATAGTTCTGGACACCCGCCGGAAGCATATGTCATCTGCATATATAATGTTGGATAACTTTGTAAATCTGAGAAGGACGTTTGAGAGAGTGTGCACGACATTTTTGGAAGGCTATTTGAAAGTTAACTCATCCAAAGTTAATTAAATGTCTGTTTTTTTTTCTTTTCCATATTGAAATTAAGTTTGCTACATTTCTACGCCTTGATTTTCTGTTATGTAAAGTATGTATTGGTCAAATAAACAAACAAATAAATAAATAAATAAATAAACTTCAAACGAATAAGATAAATAAATAAAATTACCTTAGATATTCTATCTTATCGTAGTAGTGTACTTGCCTGCATGATACTCGGCCAGTAGCGCGCGTATTTGCCGTCGCGCAAGTGCTGACTGTCCGTGAGTAACTTGACGCAGCCGACGGCGGCCGCCTTGCGCTCCACCGCGCCCGACACCTTCTGCAGCTCGGGTACCAGGATCCGCTCCGTGTACATTCCGAACAGGCTGCCAAAAAAACCAACAAACCATTAGTTTATCGGAATTCGTAGAGGATTCTCCGTAAATGCCAGTAAACAAATGGTTTTTCGAAGTCTAAAATAACTCGGCCCCAGTGAGGTTTGGATAGCCTAGCACCAAATAAGCGAAACAGTTTATTTTTTAGTCCCCTGGAAATAATGGCTTTTTTATACAAAGCACTTAATGTGGCGTACGCCAGGCCATCTCCGAAGCACTCTACAATGTCCATTGGTTTTCGAGTATTTGCGGGGGCTGCAAAAACCAGTGACATATTAGGTGCTTCTTCACACCATGTCTGAAGGACCCCAGGTTGTGCTGTGAGGGCAGGGCAATCATTCCACAGTTTAGTGACCCTATAGATTAAAGGTATTTTATCATTTCTTTTCTATCTTTTAAACATTCAACACAAAATACAAACCTAGCGAATAACGTCACATTCCATAAACAAACACACCGCGACAAGCATACGTTGATCAACCTGATGCCGCAGGTGCCGTCCGTAAAAAAACTAGCCTTCTGGGCTCGTTAGAATTAATCGCTTTTGACGTTTTCACTTCTAGGGTACAGTTACTGTCAATAATAGTGCAGTAGTAAGTTGTGGCTACTGAATTTAAATGTTATTTCATTTCATTTATTTAAACTTTTTGGTAGTCCAACTACACCAAGTTACGTCACAAAGATCCGCTGATTCGATGAACCCAGTAAAGAAGAACCCGCAAAGAAACTTCACGGGTTTACATAACATATTTTTCCGTGCACAATTATGAAATACATACTTAGATCTAAATGCTTCTGCCAAACAATTCCTTGGTAGAACAGATTAAGGCAAAGAACTTTGCCAGTGACTGAGTTGCATATATCTGGCTTGTGCCTGCCTTTAATGGAAGGGATTATTTTGTGGATTATAAGTTTTAGACAGGCAGCATATGATGATGCGTCTAAATCCAGTGTTTAACTTGATAAATTTAGTTACTAAGTGGTTTTTTTTTTTACTTTAGATTTTGTTTGACATGGTTATCCAGTCTATTTTTAAATTGGTTGGTGGTCGCAGCGTTAATCACATTCTCTGGGAATTTATTCCATACCTCTACTACTCGGTTGGATTTGTAGTTTTTGCGACCATCATAATATCATCAACATAATATATTGGACCAAATTTACCACTGAACAAAACAAAATGAATACAGAACGGTCAAAGAAGTTTTCTACATACTAAATGGTACCTAAGCGATAGCAGCATGATTTCGAAGTCTAATGTCCAATTTCTCCCTCTAAGTTTTAGTGTCTATGACCTGTCCGTTGTCTGTAATACTATAGAACTAAATACTCTCTGTCTAAATTTGATAAAAGCCGAATGGAAAGCCATTGTATTCGTTTGACAAAAGTATAAGCAAAAAAATTCATTATCTGTGTAAAAAATGCGGGCCATTTTAATTTACAAACACTTGAATTTTCATCGAAATCGCCTAATGAACACTGAAAGACCACTCCTATAGTCACATCGAACTGCACCACTTCTTTGCCCTATTAAAACGTTTGAACACTATCAAATGGGTAACGAACGGAACATACCGAGAGACAATACGCAATACCAAACCACATAATAATTAGAAGCACAGAAAAGACACCAATCTATTCGCAACACAAACAGGACACCCACATGACACTAATTGCAGCAAAATAATGTTGCCAGGCGCTAAGTTTAAAGTAGATTATAAATCTTCATGAAATAAGCTAGGTCTGATGACTAACCTTCTTAAGATGTTTTTATTTTATCATTGAGTAATCAACGACCAAAGTTTTTGTATGAAACGCGCGAAAATTACGGACCTTATAACTTAGAAACCAAACACAATTTTACAATGCCAATGTTCATGAGACATATAGTTCGATTAAATAAAGCTGTTTTGAGTATAATTTTGTATCTATTACAAGAAACATGCGCATGATCTTCTTTCCACGTTTGTATGGGGAGTTGAGCGGGAAGGCCCACCTTAAGGTGCTATATCTTCAACAAAATCTAAATCTAAAAACAATTGGGTATATGAATCAACTAAAGTTTACAAATGTACATTTTGCGGAATCCTCAAACCTAGATTATTCCCTGAAATCTAATATATTTGCCAACACCTTCTCAAAAAGGAAACGCAAATGAAATATTTTTACCATGCATTTTTTTAGGCATTTTTTTGGCAATTATTTCATGCAATAGCCAAGTTGTGAGGAATCACCAAACGTAAATTTGTTATTATTTATTGATCATCCATAAGACAGTACACTGCACTCGGGTTTGTCATATTTTATCATTAGCCAGTTCGGGGAAATCCCAGCGAAGAAGAACTGGCAAGAAACTCCGCTGGTTTTTTTTTTAACGTCCACTTAGTTTAAGTTTACAAAAGTATTTAGGATCACAGGTAAAAACACTAAATTAATATGAACTGACGAGAATCAACAATTCATGTCATATGCAACAGTTCATGACAAATATCAGTTTATTTGTGAAGACCATGCCCGCCACCTAACGTGTTGCCAATTGGAGCAAGCCATTCCCCACAAACAGCACCCGTTCACGGGCATCACACCGGGCACAGCCATAGCCTGTCTCAACCATATTTTAGGGTTGCAGCCAGTAGCTATAACTATTTTCCAAATTTTTAGATAATGGCTCTATCTATATCAGAGCCGGTAGTCTCAGTTCTCACCTAAATTGGCGTTTACGTAACTTCGAAGTTCCGTAAAAACGTCAAACTCCATACAAGTTTTTACTAGATATTCTGTGGTTTTACTTCTTTAAGCTGTCAAAGTCAAACGCGGACTTCCGATTTGTATGAAAACGCGGAGATGACGTAAACGGCAACATCGACGTATTTACGGCTGATTTAGGGGGAATGGCTGATTTGTATTTTTCTAACTTTTTGAATTATTTTAAATTTTTAAAGCCACCATTAATGATTTATTCTTACTATCAAACTAGGCAGGAATGAGAACGAAATAATCAATGTAGTGTTGTAGGTAGGTTTTAAAATACTTTAAAATATTAGAAAACACAAATCAACCATCGCCCCCTAAATAGCTTCAACGTCACCCAATTTCCTCTGGGCCCTATACCCCCCCCCCTGTAGTACCCCCCCCTGTAGACCTCTAGCGCCCCCTAGGGGGCCCACTTTGAGAAAGACTTATCTAGATGATTTCGAAGATATTGCTAGTGTTTTCTGTTGGTTTTGCAGCAAATAGAGTACTTTACACGCGTCTCGCGTTTTTTTGCGTCCGAAACTTTTTATCCCGCTAAAGCACAAATGTAAGAATTTAAATAGCATTTTGAACAAAAATCTCTCTGCCGGATGCCATATTGGCGTCGTGTTATAAAGACCCACTCTGCCATCAATCCCCAATATCCAGCCCGTTGCTATTAAGCTCCAACCATTTCAGCAGCGGGAGCACAAATAATTTTATCTGGCCGACAAACTTACGTACATAGTCTTTATCTTGTGTGCCGGACACTTGTCGCCAACTTATAGCATAAACAATGTTATGTCGAGTGAGGTTGTCAAAATAAACCCACACCATAGACAAATCTCGACAAAGAATAAATTTTGTCCATTTGTGGAAGCACAAATACATTTAATCCTACTAATTTGACGTTTGTTGAGGATAATTTTGTCACCACCACCGGGAGGGTGTGTTAAATCCTAGAAGGAGGTGTTTGATCGTGTTACGAATATGTGCGTATGTAGTAGCGATGGCACAGGCGTTTCTTAACGTTTTCATGGTTCAAAGACATGGGAAAAGCGGTAATAAGAGCGAAAGATGGATGGGTTTGTTTGGGCAAAGACGTTTCCATTCCATCCTTTACTTTCCGTTATAGGAAGTAATCAGGCGGAACGGCTTAGAGCAACGCTCCAGCTGAACGGGAAAACGAAAAAAGTGCAGAGATTAACGTCACATTGACATTAGACAAACTACAATCCTTCTAATCTAATAAGGCAAATGCGCTTAACCAAGCAATTTTTATCTAAATTCATTAAAAACGTACTTAATTGTGCATCCATACGATATTCAATTCGAAATAACTTATATGTAGGCGATTTGTAGAAAATGGCATTTTGTTCGCCGCTATTCTGTAAAACGCTGTTTCTTGCTCCTTGCACTGAATATCATGGAGCAGTCTGCGCGAACACAGCCAGGGTCGGGAGGTTTAAAGTGACAGTGTACATAAGTACGGCATTTAATATTATGCGGGCGAGTGTAAAATAGTTCGTCTATTGTTTTATGCGGACGTTTTGTAAATAAGTAAGGCATTTAATATTATGCGGGCGAGTGTAAAATAGTACTCCTAATGTTTTATGTGGACGTTGTGTAAATAAGTACGGCATTTAATATTATGCGGGCCAGTGTAAAAAGGTACTCTCAAACGTTTATGCGGTCAGTGTATTAAAACGTATGTATTAAAGCATATGCGGTCGGACCGCACGAACATTGAGGCCCGCAGAAGACCGATTTTTGTCACGTTTTTTAATTACGTATATATCTGTCTCTATCGAGTGTATAGATATTCCGGATAGACTGCCGTGTTCGAGAGAGATGGCGCTACAAAGTCTTCCGAAATACACTCGCGTAACTAGTCGGGAACACCTAGCCCGCACAATCGGTAAATTTGTCAAGGTCCGCACGATCCGCATCCCGCGAACAAGGGTGTGTAAGAGGGTGTTTTTGTGTGTGGTGAAGGGGGATAACGTGAACCTAAAATTTGTTAAATAAATGTATGCTATGAATTATATTAAAAAGAGAAAGTGCTGCATAACCAGGGCGATTTAAGGATTTTAACCCAGACCTCTCGCATGAGAAGCAAATCCTCTAACTCCCACAAGTTGTATAGCACATACCGCTTCTCCTCTCTATTCTCTTCAGTGGTTCGGATGGGCAGGAATAATGGAGTTATGTTCCCTCACTTGTCCTGAACCGAGTCGACGAGCTCGATGAGGGGGTCGGCGCCGAACTGCGCCGCGTACAGGCCGAAGAACGCGATGAGCCCCTTCACGAACTTGGTCGTCTTGGACGAGGAGAGCCGCTGGAACAGCAGCGTCACTATCTGCTTCAGGTACTGCTCCATGACCGACCTGGCGCAACACCACACGGTGGTCACGTCAATGGGAATCATGACACTACAATTCTCGAAGTATTGTAACAGAACGTCTGCCTGTGCACAATTTGAAAATATAATGATGATTCCGTTGCCTTAGCAACCGAATATTGTTTGAAAATATTTGTGCTTTTACTATGAAATACATTAATGATCCGAAGTCGATCTTTGTGCTGTCGCCGACACTGCAGTTCAAAGCGGCTGGCACTGCCAAAGTGAGACACCAAACTCGTGTCACTAATGTCGACGATTCCCAATAAAACCCCTGACAGATGACCGCCTTGACCTTGATATATTGACTTTTTAATTATTTAGTAAGTTTGACAATGGTATATGCCAGAAATTGTAAGATGTATGCATGTTTATTGTTTTTCTGTTTATTGTTGCAAATGCTAATTATGCCTTAAAATAAGAAAACATGACATGTCTGAGTGTAGCTTGTCTGCCAATTTGACGAATACAAATACAATACAATACAATTCTTTTCGTGTTCTGGCAACACATAAATCCTCTAAGTGTGCCCCGCACTAAAGACTAAACTTTCATGGCGTAGAATGGTGTGTTACCATCCACATGGACGCACGAATCCCCTAAGTTAGTTAAGCAAGGCAAATGATATAAAATATTATTTTATTCCAGATCAAAAGAAACGTAAAAGAGAAATGATCCAAGTGTGCCAGAATACTCACATTCCAAACTTGAGCAGCATCGTCTGGACGAGGAAGAAGCCCTCGTGGTCGTTGGTCTTGGAGGCTATCAACTTCTGGAAGACTCCCAGCATTGCATTCTAGCAGAACACAAATACAAATTCATCAGTTATTTGTAAAAAATTAAAAATAAACATATTCCCGAACAAATTGTGCACATAATGGCAACATGTGCACACGCAGACGACCAGGGAGCATGGTAGAACGCGAGTAGCGACCGAAACTTATTTGTATGGCGGCAACTTAGTGACAAGTCAGTGGAAAACGTCAAACTATAGTTATGTTTGAAAAATGTTACGGCTTTTCACGCGGCAGGAAGAGACATTCTCCGACGTTTCGAGCTAATCATTCAGCCCGTTGTCAAGGAGGCATCCGTCGCGCTCGTGCGCAGCAGACGGCTGAGGTGACCGCTAGGCTCGCCGTGGTCGTAAATCGTAGCTGTGAGTGGGGGCGGAAGCGGAAATGTGTTTGGCTGCGGTCCGAACTTCAGACGACAGGCAATATGAGCTGACAATATCGTCGCCGATATTATCGTCTCCTTGGCCCCTTCTAAGTGGCTGAAGCACGGGGTTCCACATTGGAGAGAGCTTAAATGAGTCTTCTCGATTGAAGTTGCTGTGCTTCTTAATCTCTATAGCTTCTCGGACTAATCTTGGTATAGTTCGTTTTTCGGCGGCGATTATGCCAACCTGATCGAAACGTATCCAGTGATTTGGTCCAGAGCACTCACCAGCTTGCCCGACTGCAGCACGTCGGCGGGTCGCGTCGCGACGAACGCGCACAGCAGCCGCACGAGCGGGCGCACGTTGGCGGGCCGCTCCCACAGCGCGGGCGCCACAAGGCACGGCAGCAGCGCCGTGTACACGCCCGCGCCCGCCTCCGCGCCGCCGCCCGCGCCCCGCAGCTCCAGCAGCAGCGACAGCATTTGGAACACGTACGGCATGAACTCTGCGGGAGAAACCAGGTTTGATTCAAACCCAAGGCAGTATTTTCCTTCAAACAGAGTAGCGGACTCCTGGAATAAATTGCCTGAAGAAGTGATTAGTGCTATCACAGTAAATGGTTTTAAATATCAGTTAGACAAACACCTTAATAGTATTAAACTTAAATAAAAACACAATTATATTAGTAGAAGTGCACTCAAAATATTAAAATTTAAAGCGTACACGCATCAGCTTAAAGGTGCTAGTGTATACTATCAATAATAATAATAGAATGCCTGTTTTAGGTATTTCTTGAGGTTATATGTTAGGTTTTTTGGCGTTCCGCACACAAAGGGTGCCAAACGGAACCCTATTACTAAGACGCAGACCGTCGATCTTTCCGTCCATCCGTCCGTCCGTCACAGGACTGTATCTCATGAACCGTAATAGGTAGACAGCTGCAATTTTCACGGAGTGTGTATTTCTGTTGCCGCTATAACGACAAATAGATACAAATAAAAATTAAAGGAAACGTGATTTCTTTGGGTCCAATCTTGTATAATGGTACGGAACTCGCCCTAGCCATTAGTTATAGCAGGTTGTACTCACTAGCCGATGAGGCATCAGTTAATGACAGTGCATTGATATGAAACCCTACCCTAACAATGTGAATCGACGCTCCGCTTCAGCGTCTGTTGGCTGCTAGCGGCGGATTGACCGCGATTTCCGAGCACCCAATCGCCGACACTTCACGTGTGGCACAAACGCTTACTCTAAACGACCGGCATTTCTGAGGTAGGAATCGTCGAAATTCCCACGTCGACGATTCCCAATAATTACTTCAAATCACCAGCCTATCTTCTCTTGCAGAAGGCCACCATGAATCTGACAAGCCTGCTAGAGAAACACAGACTAGAGTTAGCTTTTCAGTCTGTTCTGGTATTTATCGTAACAACTTTTGATCTCATCCTTGACTGTATGGATGTGGAGATATTCATGAATTTCTGAGTTTCGTATAAACCAAACAAATAATTATACAATCTAATAAAGTCTACCCTCACTGTTTCCACTTAATGTCAAAGAATATACACGCTGCATAGATAGATCACACCACCATAGAAAGTGGTAATCAGTTATGTCCCAGCAGCCAGTACTGTATGTTTATGGTCTTAATGAAAGTAGAATCATTGTCAATCCACACAGTTGACATGAGTCCAAGCCTGGCTGTTAAAATCGGGTTTTGTCGATAAATACATACGCAAATAGAAACATAACAACACTCACCTTGAATGTCTTGCTGCAGGATCTCTTGGAATATGGGAAACAGTGCGTCTTCGAAAGCGTTGATAGCATTGGGGTTCGACTTTGTCACCAACCTGTAATAAATAACAACAAAACTAAAATTTAACTAGATTTTCAGTAAGTTATTACGCATTTTGTGCAAGTGGCCAAGTACGAGTCGGACTCGTTTTTGATATGGGACCCTTTAATTATTTTTTTTTATTTTACCCATTTGTTGTTATAGCGGCAAAATAAATACAAACTCTGTGAAAATTTCAGCTGCCTACCTATTACGGTTCATGAGATACAGCCCTGTGACAGCCGGATGGACGGACGGACGGACGGAAGGACGGACGGACGGACAGCGAATGCTTAGTAATAGGGTTCCGTTGGCACCCTTCGGGTATGGCACCCTTAAAAGTGATGTGACGAAAGTAAGTGCAGAAAACATTAAATAAAATTATATTTCATCACACGTACCTAGGCGAAATTTTTTATCAAGCTTAGTTTAATGACGGTGTAACTAGTTCCAGCAGTGACGGGGGATGGCGTTGGTTAGACAAAAATAAGCAGTTTTCGATGGGTTTTGTACGTTGTATGACGTTAGCTATTTATACCTCTTTAATCTATGGTTGTGCTAATATCATGACAGTGGTTGTGGTATTAGCCATCCAAGTCCAGTCATATAAAACAAATCAAAGCATAGATAGAAGCCGACTCACGTGACGGCAAGCGAGAGGCTCTCGAAGAGGTAGTGGTTGAAGTGTGGCTTGGAGGGGTTCTTGGCGACGACGGAGAGCGCGAGCGCCAGTTTCGGGAGCGCCTCGCCCAGGTACTGCAGCGAGTCCTCCTGCAGGCACGTCAGCACGCGCAGAATGGCTGCAACCGCAATATTATTAGTATTTGGTTTATAACACTAGCAGCTATAAGCTGATGCGTGCATATCAGGTTTTAGAATTACTGAGTATACTTGTTTTTTTTAAGTTTTTTTTTGTTTTTTGTTTATTTATTTATGGTTTATTTCTATATTTATATATGTCTAATAAATTGTTTTACCCATTTACTGTTTTGGCACTTATGACTTCCTGTGGTAGTTGATTCCAGGAGTGTACAGCTCTGTTGCAAAGAAAATGTTTGTTTGTTGACTTTTTCGTAGATGTGTCATGGGCACATCTGTATCTCTTGTTTATTGTTTATTCATCATCCACAGGAAGCACACTGCACTCGGATTTGTCATATTTTATCATTAGCCAGTTCAGCATTCACGGCAAGAAGAAGAAACTGGCAAGAAACTTCGCTGATTTTTTTCAACGTCCACTTAGTCTAAGTTTACAAATTTGTTTGCCACTGCTTACAGAAATATGGGTTATTGGTACCCGTTTATGTCAATACATTAAATTAATATTAATTCACAAAAATCTACCATTCACGCCGTATGCAACAGTTCATGACAAATATCGGTTTATTCTGCAAAGTCATGTCCGTCATCTAACATGTTGCCAATTGGAGCAGGCCAGTCCCCACAAACAGCACCCGTCAATGCAATGAAGAGACATGCCACAAAAAAAAATCCATTGATCCATCGACCTTCTGTGCATCTGAGTGTGTGAATATACATCTAATGGAGGAAATAAATAAACTGAAAGTGACATGATCTTGCTGGCGTTTGGACTTCTCTAACAGCTCCGCACACTCACCCTTCATGACGTACTCGTTCTGCTGCAGCGGCGGCGCGAGCTGCGCGAACAGCGCGCGCAGCAGCGGCGGCGCGTGCGGCAGCAGCGCCGCGCGCGCCACCAGCCGCCCGCCCACCAGCTTCTCGAGGCAGCACGCCGCGTACGTGCACACCACGCCGGTGCCCGTCACGTGGCGGACCTGCCGCGGCGAGACACCGACATCCAAGTGATAATCAAACGACCACCTCGAACGGTTCGTGGTCTAGGGGCTACGCGACGACACCACAAAATTCAAGTGATAATTAAACAACAACCTTAAACAGTTCGTGGTCTAGGGGCTACGCAACGACACCACAAAATTCAAGTGATAATTAAACAACAACCTCGAACAGTTCGTGGTCTAGGGGCTACGCGACGACACCACAACATTCAAGTGATAATTAAACAACAACCTTGAACAGTTCGTGGTCTAGGGGCTACGCAACGACACCACAACATTTAAGTGATAATTAAACATCAACCTCGAACAGTTCGTGGTCTAGGGGCTACGCGACGACACCACAACATTCAAGTGATAATTAAACAACAACCTTGAACAGTTCGTGGTCTAGGGGCTACGCAACGACACCACAACATTTAAGTGATAATTAAACAACAACCTCGAACAGTTCGTGGTCTAGGGGCTACGCGACGACACCACAACATTCAAGTGATAATTAAACAACAACCTTGAACAGTTCGTGGTCTAGGGGCTACGCAACGACACCACAACATTCAAGTGATAATTAAACAACAACCTCGAACAGTTCGTGGTCTAGGGGCTACGCGACGACACCACAACATTCAAGTGATAATTAAACAACAACCTTGAACAGTTCGTGGTCTAGGGGCTACGCAACGACACCACAACATTCAAGTGATAATTAAACAACAACCTCGAACAGTTCGTGGTCTAGGGGCTACGCGACGACACCACAACATTCAAGTGATAATTAAAAAACAACCTCGAACAGTTTGTGGTCTAGGGGCTACGCAACGACACCACAACATTCAAGTGATAATTAAACAACAACCTTGAACAGTTCGTGGTCTAGGGGCTAGAGGAATTGCCTTTCATGCGCGAGGTCTGGGTTCTAATCCTGGGCTAGCAGCTTTAAGTTGATGCGCCTATATCACAACACTTATTTATTTTTGTATTTTTTTTATATTTTATATGATTGTCCAGTTTATTTTTAAAGGAATTTACGGAGACAGCATTTACAACGTCACTGGGAAGACTGTTCCAAGATTCTGCTACTCCGTTGGCAAGAAAGAAGCATCACCAAGCCAATTTTCTATAATATAGCACCAAGCACCACTTTATTTCTATTTGTGAGTTGGATCAGTTATCGTATTTCATGACCTAATGCGAGCTGCTCTATGGTTCGGATACCATGTAAAAATGTAGGTCCCCTTCCCCGGCTAGGCGGTAGGGTTGATCCCGCCCGGGTTGGTACCACTGCATTGGAGGAAACTATGGTTGAAGCGGCAATGAAAAATTATCCGTGTTTTCTATCCAGTTCAGTGAAGTTGTGGTCATAAAGGGAAGGTTCTGGTATATCACCTAATTGCTTCAGGAATGTGGTGTAATAGGGCTCATATCATAATGGTAGTTGTGAGCTATTAGCCATACATGTCAGGTAGCATAAAAATATCATTTGCAATATCTTGCGTCCAACTTCACTGAATTGTCTAAGCTGCTATTTGAAGGTTATGAGGTTTTTTTATGTAACTGGACATGGATGGCGAATATTATTTAGTGTTTATTCATCATTCATAGGGTTCAGCAAAGTATTAGCTTAAATATATCTATATAAATGCAAGCGTGTGCTTTACAATGCGTTCAGTGTTCCTCTGTCCCCTTTCTACCTTCGGTCAACGTGGTACAGGGACAAAATGCACAAATTCAGTCGACATTCCAAAAATAACAACCCACCGATCCTCTAGATCATTTATGTACAGGGTCAGCAAACAATGGAATGAACTCCTTTCCGACGTATTTCCCCCAAATTACGACCTGGGGTCCTTCAAACGTGGTGTGAAGAAGCACCTGGCCGGCCGGCATGGTTTTCGCAGCCCCCCTGAATGTTCGAAAACCCATGGGCGTCGTCAGGCACCTTTAGGTCCTGGCGTACGCCATATGCCGCGCTTAACATTAAATAAAAGAATATTCGCTGCCAATCCAATAAAATGTTTGGCTAAACATCACGAATGCGATAACAGAAGGCCAGAATTCAATTAATGTAGTGGAAGCTGGCAACACTCACGAGCAGCGGGATGGTGGCGACGACCTGCTCCGGTGGCAGCAGCGAGCGGAACGTCATCACGTACTTGATCGCGTCCGCTTTCAGCACGGGCAACTCGGTTACTGAAAACATTTTTTATTTATTTATTATTCATTTATTTGATAAACATTCGGCCGTTGTCAAAACGGTATTGTAAGAACACTATATAATTTACACAGTCATTACTTAAATGTAGCTAATACTATTTACTAATACTACTTAAATTAACATTAAAAACACAATCCTTGATGACCAATACAGGAATAAAATTTCACAAATGTCCTGTTCTTTAATTTCTAACAAAATATAATTTAGTTAAAATAAGATTAAAAATTAAGTAAAAACCATGTAATATTTCATAAAATAAATTCGACCTGCGCCATTGTGCAGTTGTGTAGTAAAAATAGAAAATAAATTAAAAATGAAATATAAAATTGAACATTTTCACACAATAAAAAATTCAAACATAATTGTGTTTTTAAAAGTGTTTGTCAAATAAGATTTATTAATCTTGAAAAGATTTATTAGTAAAAAATTCAACGTTTAAAATGGATTACTGACTAGAAAATTCTTTAATTCATAGCTGAACTTTTGAAACTTTAATATATCCTTATTTAGATGGTTGTATATTTTAATTCCCATATGTTGTTGGCTTGAGTCAAAAAGTTTACATTTAGGATTTCCTAATTTTAATTTATTATTATTTTGTAGGTTATAGTTTTGGGTTTGACCCGCTGTGTTCAGACTATCTTTTTCTTCAAAAATACTACAAGACGTACTGTGAATGTAGAGCGAGATTACTGTCATTAATTAGTGCTTGATTAATAATGGCCTACAAGTAGAATACATCTTGGCTCCTGCGAGAATTCGTATTCCTTTCTTTTGTATTGCCTTCTTTCCCGTCTGTTCGGATTGAACTACGCACCATTCTCCCTCTGCAGCTCTGGGAGCACGTTATCGCGGCAGAACTGCGAGAGGTCCACCAGCGAGGAGGCGCGCGTGACGCCCGACCGCTCGGTGGCGCCGCGCGATACGAGAGACGTCACCAGGTACAGCGCCGCATCTTTGCCGCGCCACGCCGCCGCTGGATTCTCCGCGTATTTGGCCAGCATCGCCTGAAAAATAAGATATTTTATATGATTAAAATAATTGGGAAAAAGGTACAATGTCATTCTGGAGGTGCTAATATTTTCTTCAATCTCTGACATCAGTTGTGAGATCAGAAAGCATGCCCACACAGAAGATATTGTAGGAGGACAGTATAGGACCACGAATCTAGTGGGATCTGCAACTTATTCTTTTATCTCTGACATCAGAAGGGGATCGGAAAGCCCACACAGAAGATATTGTTGGAGGACAGTATAGGACCATGAATCTAGTGGGAACTTCAACATATTCTTTTATCTCTGACATCAGAAGTGGGTTCGGAAAGCATGCCCACACAAACGTTTTTTTTTATGCGACCTGACATGGATGGCTAATACCACACAATTACCATTATGATATTAGCCCGATACACCGTATTCCCAAAGGAATTAGGTGCCATGCCAGGACATTCCCTTTATGAGCACGGCTACATTGAACTAAATGGAAAACACAGACAATTTTTCATTGCAGCTTCTACCATCTTTTCATCCAATGCGATGGTATCAATACCACGTAGTAGGGGAAGGGGACCTACAGTTTTACATGGATTCCGTACCATGGAGCAGATCGCATTCGTGACGAAATGCACTAATCGAACTCGGAAAGAGAAAGACAGTGGTGCATGTCGGAATTGAACCCAGGCCTCTGGTACGCTAGTCCAGTCACCGCGCCACTAGGCTGCGAGCCGCTCAAAAGTCACCGCGCCACTAGACTACGAGCCTTGTTTACCCGGCGAGGTAATTTACTATGGTGACCCCCCCCCCCCCCCCCAAAGTGAAGTGACTGACACACCTGTATGTACTGCCCGAAGATGTGGATCATCTTGGCCTCGAAGTGCTGCGAGAGCGTGCGCACGAGGTCGCAGGCGGCGCGCCGCCGCGTGTCCACGTCGGAGCCCTCGATGTCGCGCCGCACGTACTCCTCCGGGTTGTCTTCGAACAGCTCCATGTCCGATTCTGCACATGAGATTGTACAGATTTAAAGACAGACTAGTTTTTAGGGCAAATATTCGGCTAGGAATCCTACAAGGGTGAGTTTATTGAGTGAAAGGCGTCCAGAAAAGAAAAACTGGAATCAACTACCACAGGAAGTCATAAGTGCCGAAACAGTTAATGGGTTAAAAAATGTACTAGACAAATATAAATATAGAAAATAAACCATAAATAAATAAACAAAAAAACAAAAACAAAAAAAAACAAACACCAAGTGCACTCATTAATTCTTAAACCTGATATGCACGTATCAGCTGCTAGTGTTATAAACAAAATAATAATAAAGTAATAATGTATGAGCAACTTTGTTAGTTTAGTAATTTCTATTTTTAATCCATTTGCACTGAGTGTTGCTGTTTCGCTTATTGTTGTTCTTTGCCTTAAACTGTCCTACCAAAAATTGTTTGGAAGTAGCATTTAGATCTAAGTAGGTATTTCGTTACCGAAAACCGACAGTTACTTTGCGGATTCTTCTTTACTGAGTTGATCGAATCCGCGGATCTATGAGCTTTTGACGTAACTTAGTGTAGTTTGTTTATCAAAAAAGTTTATATAAATGAAATGAAATGAAAAATGTGCTCAAATAGTTTAAACCGAGAAACCCTTTAGAAAAGGCCTTGGTATGAATTGCCTATGACGATAGGCCGCTGTCGAGGGATACGATTGGGACCGACCTCTGAACTCCATGTTGGGTATGACGACCTTCTCACAGATGCTGCTCAGCACGGCCGGGTCCTCGAACAGGCTCTTGTAGCTGTTCTTGTCAGCCACGCGAGACAGGAAACTCAGCGCGTTCGACACCAACTATACACAAGAACAATAACTTAGAATAACACAGCATTCAACACCAACTGTGCACCAGTACAACTGTTGACTTAGAACAACACAAGATCCATCTACTAATATAACCTAAAACTACGAGTTGTGCCATGGGCTATACTATGCCATATGTTTTTTTATGTTTAATAATGCCATCAGTATTTTGACTGTGAGCAGATGTGATGAGTATTTTTTAGTCGGCATGTAGAGCAGAATTCCGCACTGGAAATCTCTCTAATAATCATTTTTGGCTTTAGTCTGGGAGAATTTTGCGCCGTTTGAAACGGTCATCCGAGACTGGTGTTAACTTTGCTGCCAGTGGATTTGGGTGAATTTTCAGTCTGTTCTGGTATTTCCCGTAATTAGGACGACCCATTGAGCCATTTTGGTCGCATAATGCGTTCAAAAGGGTGTCATATCTTCACTGCAAATGTATCCTTTGACATCTATGTTGCAGCAGCGACTGAGGCAAAACTGAGGGTAGAAAATGTTTAACTGTACGTTCCGTGTTAGAAGCTGGAGATGTCAAGTGTGCAGGTACAAGTAAATAGATACTCATACGCTACCACCTATAATACAGCCTGAGGGCCAGTTTAAATGGTAAGGATTTCTGTTCTTAACATTATTAATTATTTAATATTATTTAATTTTTGATAGACTAGCAGTTATTGCTGATGCGGCTATATCACAGCACTTAAGTTTATTTTGTTTTATATACTTACATATATACAAATAACATTACTAGGTACCTTGTTCCAAGAGTCCACAACCCTGTTTGCGATACATGAATGCAAAATAAAATTAATAAAATCAGAACGGTCCCGAGACTCACCGCGTCGTACTTGCTCTGCGGTCCGGTAGAGAGCAGCACCGTCCACACGGCCGTCACGAAGTTGGGTGCGTACGGCGCGAACTCCTCGTCGTACTTGAGCGCGTAGAGAGCGGCGCACTCGCACACCTCCGTGCGCAGCTGCTCCAGCACGCCCGGCGTCTCCTCGTCGTCCTGGAAACCGTCAGTCGGTGATGTAAACGGTTGCGTATTTGTACTCCGTCTACTTCTTAGAAGTTTTTTGTATGGATAGGTTGAAAGATTGACCTTTTCGGAGCTTTATTTTGAAAAATAAATCAAATTTCAATACTATTTTGTCGTTTGTTACGATTTTTTATTGTTCGTGCATTTCTCCAATTGAATAGTTTGATAATTTCCAGATGGCAAGCATAAATAAATAAGTGCAAGTGCTTAAAAACAAAAGTGCAAGTGCATAAAAAGTGCACGCATCAGCATAATGCTGCTACTGCATATACAATATAATAATAATAATAATAAACCTGCATGTAATTTAGCATGTTTTGAGTTAATGAACAGTAATTATCGTACATACTAAATATAGTGTTTAAGGTGGCCCAACCCGGCGGGACTAACTCATTCGCGGGCACGGTACAAAACCGTGCTGTTGCGCTCTGGGACCTTCTTTGTTTCAAAGAAAAAGACAGGCTCCGTGATGAGGAAGATGCAACATGTCCACAAAAAAGACAATGCGCATAGTGTATGATTTGGTAAGATTTAAGAAAAATTTAATTACAACATGACTTATAGCTAAAAGTAAACCACGACCGCTGTAGTCAAAAATCTAACAAAAACTAAATTGATTCTACATTTTCATGAAACAAGCTATGTCTGATGACTAATCTTTTTAAGATGTAAAGATTTTATCGTTCGAGTAATCCACCTCCAAAATCGTGTAAAACACGCGAAAAATACGAACTTTCAGACCTCATAACCTAGAAACCAAAAACAATTGTTCAATACCAACGGTTATCAGACATCTAGTTCGATCAAATAAAGCTATTTTGAGCAAAATTTGGGATCTCTGACAAGAAATATGGGCGTGATCTTCTTTCCCCGTTTGTATGGGGAGTGGATTTTAATATTATTTAAGGCGGGCCGCCTTAAATAGGCATAGCGTGGAACAAATCAGGTTAACTTTTATATATAGCTGCGAAACCAACATGCCACACAGACACCACAGAAGATGCGGAGCATATGACGCATTTGCGACAAATAAATAAATTTATTTGTCAACCCCTTCAACCCCTTGGTCCGAATCGGTATTCGCGAATACTGCAATATTTGCGGTATCAAATCGGACCGATTGTGAGCGAGCTAACGGTGATCACAAAATAACCTCAAACGATCGTTTGAAGTGTCTTCAACAAAAAACAGTATGGATAATATTCATAAGGTTTGTTTGTGCACACAGCCACAAATGCAATATTATTTCTTAATGGTTTCACTAAATTTCACATGGCAATGGGGGTAGAAAGAAAATTATTCAAATCTTTTTAATACAAGAGAGAAATTACCTACTCCCAAAACTGTTACTTTTCGAACCAACCTCGGTGCAGCAACATCAAATTCAACATAAAAGTGGTTATTGTTGCAATCAAGAAGAATTATACAAGCATTCAATCATCAAAGATCAAGAGAGTAGCTGCAGTGCCATTCAGTGCTCAGTGCTCCACTTTTCAAGCAAGGGTCGACCCTGGACCTGTGCACAAGGTTTGTCAAGGAAAACCAGAATCAAGAAGCAGACAGGAGAACCAGCACCTGGATTATTTGGAGGTACCGATTAAAGAAATTGTATACAGTCCACTCCCTTTTCTAAACCTCAAAACGAAACACAGTATTTAATGTTCAACAATTAACAATTTGCAAGTGGATAACTATTTACTAATAGTATGTGACCATGAGAGTGATGATAAAGGTGATTTTGAGATGTTGATAGACATATAATTTGGCAAACATGTCCGAAATAGTAGTAGAACGACAGTGGAGAGAGCGCGCATTTTGCAGTATTGCGTACAGTTACGTAGTCAAAGCAGCTAAAGGGCGAGCGAAAGCGGTGACGTGTTTTATTTTTTATTCTTTATCCTCTGCTTCCAGTATCAAAATCAAATTAGCCGCGCGATCTATGGCTGCCGCTGACAGCGCTCACGGTTTTACCCTGAGCACCGTAAGCACTTGAACGATGACGTCGTCATGATGTCATACCTCACAATCTTGCATTTGTGAGCACTGTCAGCGCGTTTCGGACCAACTGTATTCATGCTCATTTCAGCGCAATTCGGACCATAGCCCAAATCATTATGAATAGTCAAAGTCGTTTTTAGATAATATGTATTGAATGTCAACCGTGATGATTCTATTATTATTATATTTTCATTAGTAAGCTGACAGCTCTAAGCTGATGCACCTATATCACAACAGATTTTTTTTTAATGTTTTTATACAATTGTCCAATTAATTCTTAAAAGTATTAACAGAGACAGTATTTATAATTTCACTGTGTAGACCGTTCCATGAGTCTACTAATCTGGTGGCGAGAAAATGTCATCGAGGGTGAATATATATTTTTATTTCCAGTTCATATAAAACGTACCGAGGTCTCCAGGCATGGCACCTTCACGCCGAGCAGCCCGAGCAGGTTGGGCATCCACACGGCCATGTTGTCCTCGAAGAACTCGGGCAGGTCCTGGTAGTTGAGCGAGTAGAACACCTTGCAGATGAGCCCGAGCGAGCCGTAGATGACGCGCAGCGCCTCCGCGTTGTTCGCGTGTGCGTTTGTCAGCTCTATCGTGGCCTGCGGGCAATCAATTTGGACAGTTTTGTGATCGCGTGAATCTGTATTTAAAAGCCGCTGGGGTTTTGTCGCTTGTCTTTCTGATTTTCAACATACTGCATAAACATTTTTAAATGTAATAGAGCCCCCATGCAGAACGAACAATTGAATTGATTTTTTTCGCTCTGCAACCAAGCTATTAACTCCGATTTTAATATTTCATTGCAGAACATCAAAAATTCAGGTTATTATTAAAGTCACATAAGCGGTGGCAGCATAGACCTTAGACCGTGATTTATTGCAGAGCCGTTTACATGGGATAGCACTAATATCGCAAGAAACGATCTGCGAAATGCCTTATAGGCGTGAGCGTGTTGCTGCTGCAATTGTTTTGCAGAACAAGAGGTCCATTTGTGTTAAGAAATCGATTTTGAGGCGATCTGAGTTCGGAGTGTTTCGTTCATTTAACAATTCTGTTTCTGTTTTTGATTTTATGTACTTTTCTGGAATTGGATAGCTACTGCAAACTGACCATCATGATATTAGCCTAACACACCACATATCAACTAGGTGCCATGCCAGTATTTAAATTATCTCTTATTGTTCGGCTACATTGAACTGGATGGAAAACACAGAAGATTTTAATTGTCGCTTCGACCATTGTGCATTCAATGCGATGGTACCAACCTGGGTGGGATTAACCCTGCCAACTAGGTACAGTTTTACATGGTATCCGAACCACGGGCAGCATCAACGGTTGAAAACAGCCACCCATCTAGAAACCAACCGAGCTAAGAGTTGCTTACCCAGCTTATCGAACCGCATAAAGAATGATTCACGCTAGAACGGCGCGGGTGCGGGTGGGCGCGGGAACGGGACCCGATCAAACAATATTTCAATCAAAACCTATGGAAACATTCACGGTACACCGGGCACGAAACGGCAATGTGTCCAAATGTCCGAGCATATTGTTTCCCGGAGCCGGCCCGCTCCCGCGCTGTCCCGTTCGTGAATCCCGTGTGTTCGTGCTCACACGGGCACGGCCCAGGGTGGGCGACAGTCGGAGATGATCGTGTGAATTAGAAAAAGCAGGTTGGTGCGTGTTTTGTAAAATGATTCTGATCGTTCTTCATCAAGAACAATGACAATTACTGCCAATTCACACAGCGAAAACTTGGTAATCTCTTGAAATTGTTTGCCGCCAACTGAACGGCCGCCTGCGTGGAGGCGGGGGGCGACAGCGGGGTCACGGCTCCCCGTACCGTCTCTGCGCTGTTGCAGCTTCATTGTAGCGTGCATATTCAAATTCAAAATCTAGCGTGAATCATCCTTAAGGCCTCGCGCTGGGATACCGAGGCTGGCAGTCTATATTGACGCTATCCTACAGGCAAGGTTGGCAAGGTGTCCTACACACAAGGTGAACTAATCACCACTGGTTTTCGGATTGGCTCATCAAGGTTAATGCTCAAAATGCACAGTACTCCATCTTGGAAAGAAGAACCCCAAGCTACCATACTACCTGGACAACACACAGTTGCAACCAGTCACATCACAAAAGGATCTTGGGATCACAATCAACTTTGATTTGAAGTGGGAACCTCATATCACCCAAATAAAAAAAAAATCATATGCTGACTCCAGAAGTTATGCTCAAAATCTACAAAACCTTTGTACGGCCCCTTCTGGAATATGGATTCCAGATCTGGCAACCCTACTTTGCCAAAGATATCCAGCAGTTAGAACGGGTACAACGAAGATTCACCAAGATCCCCCTTGAGCTCTAAACATGCCTACTCTGGAGTCACGCCGTCAAAGAGGGGACGGACCTAATCGAAGTTTACATAATTCTCACCTTTAAGTACAACTGCCCAGAACTCATTAAAATATTTGCACGCAACCAGAATGTTCATCTTCGAGGGCACAACATGAAACTGCAAGTCACGGCCTCTAGAAGGAATACTCGCAAAAACTACATATCCAACCGAGCAGTAGAGGCAAGGAATAAACTCCCAGAAGATGTGATAAACGCTACGACCACCAACCAATTCAAAAATAGACTGGATAACCATGTCAAACAAAAAAAGAATGAAAAAAAAGACAAAAACAAAATTAAAAACCACTTAGCAACTAAATTTATCAAGTTAAACACTGGATTTAGACGCATCAGCAAATGCTGCCTGTCTGAGTTACTGTCCGACAGTCTGTCGGATATTTCTTGCGGATGTTTTCTTGCCCGTGGAAACACCACCTTACAGTTTGGTTGGTCAGTGTTGCACTCGAAAACGGAAGTCACTCACCACGAAGAGGTCGGTGAGCGGCCGCGCGAAGTGCTCGAGGACGTGCTTGATCTCCGTCCAGAGCCGGTCCGACTTGAACTCGTGCCGGTACCGTTTGAACAGAGAGTGCGCCGTTCGCAGTACACCGTTTATCACGTGGAAATCCGCTGCGCACAATCAATTCAATTTATTTCACAATGTAATTATTATAAATAAGGATGCTACTTTTTAGGATTCCGTACCCAAAGGGTGCCGAACAGAACCCTATTACTAAGCCTCCGCTGGTCGTCTGTCCATCTATTACAGGGCTGTATCTCTGAACCGTAATAGGTAGGCAGCTGAAATTTTCACAGAGTTTTTGCCGCTATAACAACAAATAGGTAAAAAAAAAATTAAATTAAAGAGGGGCCCATAGAGAATGTGGTGTATTGGGTTAATATCATGTTTTTTTTATGCAATCTGACATGGATGGCTAACACCACACAACTACCATTATGATATTAGCCCAATGCACGACATTCCCGAAGGAACTAGTGCCGTGACAGGTGACTTTATGAGCACGGCTACATTGAACTGGATGAAAAACACTGACAATTTTTCATTGCCGCTTCAACCATAGTTTCATCCAATGTGGTGGTACCAACCCGGGCTGGCTTAGTCCTACCACCTAGTAGGGGAAGGAGACCTACAGTTTCACATGGGTTCCGAACCATGGAGCAGCTCGCATTCGTAACGAAATGCACTTATCCAACTCAGAAAGAAAAAGAAAGTGGTGAATGACCGGGCGAGGATTTGAACCCAGACCTCTCGGATGTAAGGCAAGTCCCTAAAGGTAGCCCCTAGACCACGAGCTGTGATAGTAGTAGTGTGGTTTAAGCCAGCCATGTCGAGATCCAATAAAAAAGCGGCCAAGTGCGAGTCGGACTTGCACACGAAGGGTTCCGTACCATCGTACAAGACTGAACACATAAATCACGTTTTTTGGGACCCCCGATATTTTTAATATTTTTATTTTTAACTATTTGTTGTTATAGTGGCAGAACAAATACACACTCTGTGAAAATTTCAGCTGCCTACCTATTTCGGTTTATGAGATGCAGCCCTGTGACAGACGGACGGACGGACGGACGGATGGACATCAGAGGGTGAGAACCCAAGTAACAATTTTTGCGGATAGAGGTTCTGGAACTTGCCAATTGGTAAATTTCAAGCATCATTTGTTGCCAAAAGGTTTTAGAACCTAAAGGTTCTAATAATTAGCCACGACAACCTCCTGATGACTTAAGTTCAAGACCAAAAAAGGCACTTGCCTGATGGCCCTATTAAGGTTATATTTAAGCCACTTTTTAGCACTGTGGTGCCATTTCATGACCAATTAGAGACCATTTGGCTTTTGACATGCTTATTTGAGACCAATGAGCTCTAACAACCAGAAAGCACTTTTAAAGACCATTATGTGGCTTTTTGGCAAAAAGGCAGAACCCGTCAGAACCTATTTCGGACTATTTGGCCCGATTCGTTGCTGTTTGGCCATTATTAAGTCAAAATGGTTAGCGCGAAGACCAACTTGTGGCTTCATCGAGTACCAACGACTAAGTGTATATCCATGAGTTTAGATTCACTAGACAGATAGGCTATCTATTATGATGAGTGAAATGCATTCTCAACTGGAATACAGCAGGTTGCTATTTCCAGGTAAAATAAATTATAATGTCGACTTTGAAAATAACCTGTGGAAAATTTAAGAAAAATGCAAAGCGAAATATTATTTGGATTCTAAACATAATTAGTTCAGTTTTACACTTTTTAAGCAATTTCAGCTTGCTTTACAGAGGTTACCTGAGAATAAACTACTTCATTGCCTTTTTTATGTAACTGGCAATAGATGGCTATACCACATTCATGGTACTAACCCAACACATCGCATTTGCACACGCACACAAAGCGTTGGTATCAGCCCGGGCAGTCATAACCTTTAAAGAGGGGACATACCATGATTTAAATCATCTAACTTATTTAATGACTTAAATCGTGGTATGTCGGCGAATTTAACTTTTATGAATTGGAAATAGCCTATGATAAAAAGGCTTGTACTACGGTATAGGAAAACCATACTTTATTGGCGATGGATGGTGCGTAATATTTTATCAGGACGACGGATAACCTCGTGGTTAGCCTCTTATGCGAGCTTGAGTGAGAGGGTCGAAACTGAAATACTAAAACAGCCAACAATCATTCCGATCGCAATGCTGCTATGTAGAATTTCTTAAATCACTGGTCGGACACAACTTAAATAGTTTTACAATAGTTGTAAGTGTATACATTTGGCAAACGCTCATGCTTATTGACCTTAAATAGGCCTCTGGGTTGATAAGCAATGCCTTATTCAAAACCAACTGGCTACTATAAATGCTAACTGGCCACAAAAAATGCCAACTTGGCTTGAAATGGCAATGATGGCCAAGAGGCCATATTTAAGCATTTTTCTTAGCCTATTGGTTATCTTGATCATCCGCCATTTTTCAATTGTGAATTTGGTATTTAAAATCATTTTAATTAAATAATAAACGGTTAATAATTTTATTCCGTTATTGTATTTGACTTGAACGGCTCGAGTTGCACATTTTCATGTGTAATACTTATAAGCTTAGAAATTTTTGTTATTTACGAAACTATTTATTTTTTATTAAATATTAATAATATAGGGGGCGCACTTGTTCATAATGCATATAATATAGCATTTCATCGACAAACTAGGCTTCCCAGACAAACTTACGCGTAGGTGTCCACAACTAGCAATGTTTTACTTACGCCTTGCCGCCATGTAACAACCAAGCTTGCATGAGTGTGCCTTGTGAACAAGTTAGCGGCCATCGATGGTTACAGCCACCAAAAATACGTGCTAAACGAATTGCTTTCGTGCCGTCGTCGGGTTCTAGCAAAAAAAGATACCCGGTAATAGCAATAAAATGGTTTTTATTTGGTCATAAAGAAGCATTCAAGAGCTCCTACATGCCAAACAGATGGCTAACAGGCACATTTTTAGCCCGCGCGGAAGCCAATTGGTCATATCTTAGCCCGCGCCGTGACTGACAGAACCACGCGCTTGCTAACCCGTAAAGCGCGAACGACGCCGCATAGGCGTCCTCTGCCGCGCTCCCGCTATCTGCGCTGATTGGCGATTTTTTGTGTGGGCATAGATTTACTGGTCTATGATTGGCTTTTTCAAATGGATAGAGGAGTGTAGGACGCTTTTGATTGGCTAAACCGCGACCCAATAGCTGCAACTTCGTAAAACAAAATATTTTTTTGAAATCCGCGCGG
The DNA here is from genome assembly GCA_946894095.1 of Incurvaria masculella. NCBI lineage: Eukaryota > Metazoa > Arthropoda > Insecta > Lepidoptera > Incurvariidae > Incurvaria > Incurvaria masculella. The sequence goes on along the minus strand of OX335663.1, from coordinate 4,342,152 downwards.
CTCGTCTCGCTGGCCAGTCGACCGAGGTACGTTTGCGCGCGTGGTTCTGTGCCGGCTGAAAAGGATGAGTGACGAAAATATTACGTAAGTATTGTAATTTTTTTTATATCAATGAAATTGTAATATATTCAGCTATCTATCAATGCAGTGGTTATAGGTTTTTGCAATTTCTGTAGGCAGCAAAAAAATCAAATGTTTTTTGGCATGTTCAGATTTCAAAGATTTATCACATTTGTTTATAAAATTTGTTCACAAAAAATTACGTTTGCTTGAATGTAATTAGTCCGGATTGTGGCAAATTTTGTGTAGAATCCGGTGATGTATCACACTTGATATGTTTTCTTACATAAAAATGGAAAAAAGACCGGAAATCTAGAAAATCATATTTTGTAGTATAAACATTGTGAGTGTATTGGTGTCGGCCGCTCGGCCGCTCGGCCGCCCGCTGGCCGTTGGTCAAGTGTGATTCAAGTCATTTGTCGAGATCTCAGGAACTTCGTGAGCGTGGAGTTATAATACCAAATTTTGTTGCTTTGAAATCGTTTGGTATATCTAATAAGTAATCCCATTGCATCATCTGCATACATTTCCATAGGGCAAGACGCATCTGGTAATAGAATAGAATTAAAAATATGTACTATTTGTTTCGGTTACATAGTATTCTTGTTAGGGTTCCGTATCCAAAGGGTGAAAACGGAACCCTATTACTAATCCTCCGCTGTCCGTCCGTCCGTCCGTCCGTCCGTCTGTCCGTCCGTCCGTCTGTCACATGGCTGTATCTCAGTAACCGTAACAGATAGACAGCTGAATTTTTCACAGAGTGTGTATTTTTTTTGCCGCTATAACAACAAATAGGTAAAATTGAAAAATAATTTTAATTAAAGGGGGCTCCCATACAAAAAACGTGATTTTGTTATGTTAAATCTTTTACGATGGTACAGAACCCTTCGTGTGCGAGTCCGGCTCGCACTTGGCCGGTTTTTGTTTATTTATTTATTTTATTTTTATTTTTATTTGCATGCTGTATTACATTTCGGCGAATTCTGCCGTGCATGTCGCACCTTTTCTCATGCTAACGGGTGGTGTGTGGACACAAAAGATGCCTAAAATAAACTTGCGACATGCACGGGAGCAATTGCCATGCATGTCAAACAACTTCAAAAATTTTTTTTCGTCATATCTTGGGAAACTCTGGTCTTAGACTCATCATGCGACCCCTCAAACTAGATGGCCCGACCTGATCTACCTACCCTTCACGTCAAAACTTGTTTTCGTCATACATTGTAAATTTTGTAACTTCAATAATAGGAGGAGGTGTCTGACAGACGGACGGACAGACAACGCACAAACTCTACTTCAGATATAATCATTAAGTTTTTTTATTTGACCATCCGTCGCTAATTGGAATTTCTATTCATTTTAGGTTTCACTTTTACAAAATGTTAAAAAATATACTTGTGCTGCTATGTTTCTATGAACTTATATTTACGTGTTTTATTTCAAAGACCATGTCACCAATGCTTCGTGTCCCGGAAGCCTGCTTCTACTCCAGCAACAAGATTCGACCTCGTCACGCTGCTGAGTAAGTGCCTACCTATATAGATAGAACGCGCGCGCCCACCTATCTATAGATAGAGCGCGCGCTCACCGACGTGTGTTCAAGTGGAGCGTTTGCATGTATGAGTGCGCTGAGTGCAATTTTATAGCCGAATTTGAATGTTCAAAATAAAATGTTTTTGATTACATATTATAACATTATCTTACACAAAAAAATTGTGTATATATAACAGTTTATGATGATATAAAATCTAACTCGATTCTAATTAGATTAGATTCTAATTAGACTGTTAGTAATGTAGAGAGATTTTTCGGGTTTTTCCTTTACTGAAAATGTTATGTAAACTATTTCTTTACAAAAATTTTATGTAAATATTCTTCCATCATTATTCAATAAATTAAAAATAAATTCAACTGAGATAATATCGTAACTAATTTATAATAAATTCTAAAATATTATTTTGAAAAACAATAAGTGTCGCTTTTGTTCGCGATGTTTGGAACCAAATTATAATATTTTTTGGTATGGCGGGGTCATTAGTTTTTGACACAATGTTATAGCAGCTATCATAAACTACGAAATAAAAAACAAATTTGTTTCATAACTTTATCTTTTTTACCCTAAACCTCGAGTAACATCACAAAATATTTAAAAAAATTCTAAAGTCAATGTTATATGATTTTTATTATTATATATTTGAACCAAACTACTACAAAAGTAACGTAAATAAATGGAGGCACTATCTAGCTACATGGAACAGTTATTATTTTGAAGATACCTTGATCAGTGTCTTAGATATAGATTTTTATTCGATTCGGGAGCGCGGTACAGGACGCCGATGCTGCGTCGTTCGCGCTCCAAAGGCTAATAGGCCATATTTTAGCCCTCGTCGTGAATATTTACTTGCTAACAGGTCAGGGCTAAATAGTCATTAGGAGGTTGTTAGGAGGTTGTCGTGGCTGGGCCCTTTTGGTCACCAGGACCTATACCTATACCAGGTTGTTTATACCAATATATGCGCTCGTTTGTGCTAATAGGTTCTGAGGTGTTGAAGTCTTAAATAGCTCCTAGGGCCTTTTTATTGCCAATTCAGAACCAAAATTGCTGCTTGGGAACCGAACCCTATTAGGGTTCGGTTCTCACCCTTCGGGTACGGAACCCTAAAAACTAGTTGTAACCACTGAATGGTAGACTCACCCGTGCCAAACTTGTCCACCATCTCGGGTATGAGCGTCGGCCACTTGTCGGGGAAGTCGTGCTTGCCGATGATGGCGACCGCGTCGCTGAACTGCTTCTGCACCGCCTCCGGCGACTTGAGCATCAGCGTCACGATGAGCGAGCGCACCGCCGCGCGGTCCGACGCGTGGATACGCTCCACCCCATCCTCCTCCTTTGAGAATGACATTCACTTTTATTTGACACGGACTAGAATATGAGAGAACCGCCAGGTGGGACGAGGACATCAAGTGCGTCGGCGGAAAGCAGTGGTTCCGTACCGCTGAAGGCCGGAAGGAATGGAGGAAAATTGGAGAGGCGTATGTCCAGCAGTGGACGCAAAGGTGGACTGACTGACTGAGAATAATATAATGTACATAACAAGTATTAGCCATAGCTCCAGAGAAGGGAGGCGCAGAGGAGTTCATCTAAGAAAACTGGATACGTGCAGACAAACTAGGGCCCTCCGTCACAGCCCACGTGATAAGAGGTTGTTTAGCGTCAGTCGCAGGCGGTGTTGCCGAAGGATGATGCGCGTTAATTTTGTTAGTACAGTTAGAAATGTTTATCTCATTATTTTTTGTATTTTGTTTATAAGAAAACCTTACAGATATAATCTTAGATGAAAAAGTTGAATTGTTTACAAATTTCTGAAATTTCTTACAACTTATTGATATGTAACTAGCAACATCTACAACTATGTGGATAAGGGTCTGTGTGCGGTATGTATGTGATGAGAGAGGGTTTGTACGTATTTCTTATATGAGCCTTAAAAAGAAAACAGTATATGCATAATTATTTAAATCCGTGGGGAGGCATAGATTTTAGTTGTGAAGGGTTTTTATTGAGAAAACTAACAGTAAAATTAAAAACGAGCAATCTAGTATCAATCTAGGAACCATTAACAATCCATTGACGATAACAACATCAATAAAAATTTCCGGTTCTTCCGGTAGATACATTTAGGAAAAATACCATCATGATATTAGCCCAACATATCACAAGAAACAGAGGTTTTATAACCCAATAGAGCACTCAACCAATGACATACACGCATCAGCTTTAAGCTGCTAAGAAACAGAGGTTTTATAACCCAATAGAGCACTCAACCAATGACATACACGCATCAGCTTTAAGCTGCTAGTGTATATAAATAAATTAATAAATTAATAAATCAATAGGAATGTCCATAGTGAGCAGTGCATACCACGGGCCAGTTCCGCTTGACGTAGTTCTTGAAGGCGATAGCGGCGGCGACGCGTGTCGTGAGCTCCACCTGCGGCTTGTCCACGAGGTGCAGCAGCAGCAGCGGGTAGTTCTGGTTCAGCTCCACGCCTTCCAGGAACTTCTCCGCTGGAACCGCATGCATTTATCGTATTGAACAACCTGTACCGTAGCTACTTGTAAAGTAGCTCAATGGTTCTGCGTACTTAGCTTACTTAACTTAAGTACGTAATGGTACTGAAGCCATATGGGAGCGTTTTAATTTTTTTTATGTGACCTGACATGGATGGCTAATACCACACAACTACGGTTATGATATTAGCCCAATACACCGCATTCCCGAAGGAATTAGGTGCCATGCTAGGACATTCCCTTTATGAGCACGGCTACATTGAACTGGATGGAAAACACGGACAATTTTTCATTGCCGCTTCGACCATCTTTTCATCCAATGCGATGGTACCAACCCGAGCGGGCTTAAACCCTACCACCTAGTAGGGGAAGGGGACCTACAGTTTTACATGGATTCCGAACCATGGAGCAGCTTGCATTCGTGACGAAATGCGCTTATCGAACTTGGAAAGAGAAAGACAGTGAAGCATGTAGGAATTGAACCCAGGCCTCTGGTACGCTACGCCAGTCCCCGCGCCACTAGGCTACGAGCCGCTGAAGTGGGACGGATATGCGGCTGACTGGCATTGTACAAGCGAGCGGATATTCTCTTCTGTTGCGTAAAAACATCACTGGCAACAAGGTTTAATTTTCTGTTGCATGTGGACATGCTACCTAGATGTATTAAATGTTATCCCTTAATTCAAACCCGAGGAAACACTTTATAACCAATCGTGTAGTTGAGTCGTGGAACAAACTCCCGGGGGAAGTAATTAGTGCCGCTTCAGTGAACAGCTTCAAAAACAGACTTGACACTTATACAAAAAATCATAAACTTTAGACTTTTTACAGGAATAAAAAAAAACAAGTGCACCCCCAGTTACCAACTTAGATGTACACGCATCAGCTTTAAGCTGCTAGTGTATCGAGACAATAATAATAATAATAATAATATTTAACCACAAAATATATACTGAGTGTGTGTATTGGGCGAAGTTGACCCCGAGACCGACTCATCGGTTCTCAGTATTAAAAAATGGCAGCAAGGTTATTTTATAACCTTGGCCAATTTCTTTAAATGAAAAAAAAAATTGAAATATGACTGAAGAGAGAATTATTGCTGTTGCAGAGAGGCTTCACTAAACAAGGCCACTTTGTTGATCCTAAGCAGAGACTGTACTGAATAGCGTATATTCGTCGATTACTCCATACTGGTATGACACATGGTTATCATTTGCCGGAAATGTCTCCTTAATCGATATCCGTTTCAAGGTTCCCTAGATATATACCGGTAGTTATACCATCCTCTTCAAATAAGGACCGAGACACCAGGTTGAGAGGGTGCAGTGGCGCAGCCGGCCGGCACCGGTGGAAACATACCCGGGCGCCTAACGGCGGGATCCGGACTTAGCGTGCGCTGCAAGTAGCCAGCCAGCGTCACCAGATTCTCGTCCGTGACCTCCATATCTGCTTCCTACGCAGGAACGAATAACGATATGTTCGACGAATAATATTCCGAAAAACTTGCAAAAGAAAAACTGCGAATAACACGCGCGCACGGCCCTTTGACAGCCGTTTGACTTGACAGCTACTGGTTTGACAGCAATGACAGTTGACAAAACAATTGCTTACGTTGCCGGAAAACCTATGCAGACCTATGCGTCGGGTCAAATACGAGCGACTTTCAGGACAACATCGGCCCGTAAGCTATGCTCCCCATACAAACGTAGTTTACTAATCATTTGGAAACCGCTATTCCAATTTCAAGAAATGTGCATGCACATGAAAATTTATTAATTAATGAGATAATTAAACTTACAAAATATAAAAGATTTCATCCAATTTTTCTCTACAAAGCAATTTTGTAGACGCCATTACGCTCGCTGCATTTCCTCGCTGTATAGCCAGCCCGACCCTCTGTCGAAAATGTCTTCCAGATCGGTAATCGCCTGAACATTCTTTTAATTTAGAACCCAAGTTTTAGACAAATAATTTTGTATCCTTACTCCAAACACCTAAAGTCTCGACCGCAAAAGCAACGAACTCATAATTTACTTTAATTGCCGAATATTTTGAGTGTTTTAATCTTGCAGCAGTTTCTGCTGCTGCTCCTGACGTGCGAGCGGTCGAACTAACATATGAGGCCGCCAATGTATCCACGCATGTGGCGTCCCACACCAGAGCCCTGCCTTTGTCCCATGGAATTATGGTCATGCCATCTGGTCTCTTTACATCATCCCTACTCAGGCCCACCGGCTCTAATAATGATGGAATATTTGCAGAGGAAAGTGCTCTTTTAATTAATTGGTTGAGGGTTGCATGACGTAAAATCTGCCTGCACATTTCAGGCAACTTAATCCATGGCGTCCTTTGGAATCGACCATAATGCCGCAACTGCACTTATGCGGCAGGCACATGTCGCAACCAAGGCGAAGAGCGATGACAATTCTTAGGCAATTATTATCCAAAAAATTGCCGGTGTGCGATGATGGTATGGCGTGAAGCCATGCACCAGCCTCTGGTGTGGACACTGCGCGGCTACGCGCCTGTTCTACAATTGAGTCGGAATTTAAAAGTACGTTGTGCAATCGTTTTACAACGGATACATCCCAAAGTTTTTGTGATCTTAGATTTGATGGGAGTTCCAATTAAATTGATATTTAATATCTAATATCAGGTAGCAAATATCTGTGTATGCTTGCTTTTATTTTTTTGAAAAATACTAATGAAAATCGAAACGAAAGCAACAAGAAAATCTTCATACGAATTTTGTTTTCTCTGTGGTTCGACCCAGAATACATTTACCGAAAAAATAAAGACATGCAGACACAGATAGTTGTAGCCTAATATTAGATACCAAATATCAAGTAAGTTGGAACAGTGGTTTTCAAATTATATGTAAACTACGTTTGTTTGGGAGGCGAAATTTTGTGATGCTTACAGGCCGACCTTAACCTGCCGATATGGAAAAAAATCAGGTCATTTTAATTCGGTTAATAAGCGTGCAGTGCGACGCATTGACCTAGGGTCTGCGATATTTTGAGTTTTATTTCCGCCAAACTTTTTCAGAAATAATTACCGACGGTATACTTGTAAGCATCTGAGGTGTGTCCTAATCGAGCCGCAAGGTGTTTGACACGCGCAGCGTCTAAAAAATTGACGATGGAGATGTAAATGACTTCAGATTTTGACAGTTCACCAATCAGCTGTCAGCCAGCAAGAAGCCTCTGTGGCCAGCAGCAAAGAGTATATAACGATAGACTTTGCCAGCAGTCATCAAAGAGTATGTAAGTAAACGCTTTGGCAGTCATACATTATTTTACCAAAGAAGTCGGTTTTTTTATTTCGGATCATAAAATATTGGTAGTCTCGTTCGTCTCGTTACCACTTTGAGCAATAATAGTCGTGTTCGTTCGTTCATTCAATCCGTGTATATCGCGGCTGCTGCGTTTACGGTTCTGTAAAGTTGGTGTTGTTTTTATATTTACATTGTGCCGGTAGCACAAGAGCTCTCTATATTAGTGTCTAGGCTAGTCCTATAGATATCAAAATGTATTGTATAATGGCACAAATCCATCTGCTTTTAATTAACAAAAAGATGATTTTCAATGTTCACCTACCAGACCATAAGATTTTTGTCCAATAAATAAATATGTACTACCGCTAGCATGTCGCTGCCGCCTGCCCGCTTGCCGCCGTGCCTCGCCCTGCCGCTGGACGAGCGGACACTCGTCGGCGTCATCGAGCGCGCCAAGGACTGGGCGCTGATGCACGGCGTCGGCATGCGCGACCGGCTCACCTACAACAAAGATGCCATACAGGTCTCCTCCCGAGCACTTTGGATACTAAAGTCTGGCCTACAAAGCAACATTTTATTTACTTATTTTGGAAATCAGCCAATTATCCTACTAATATTATAAACGCGTAAGTTTGTGAGTATGGATGGATGTTTGTTACTCTTTCACAAAAAAACTACTGAACAGAGTTGGATTAAACTTTACAATATTACAGATTATACACCAGAATAACATATAGGCTACAATTTGAAGATGCTAGCTGAGGTACCCGGCTTTGTTTGGCTCAATTTGATTTTGGACTGATGTCGGGCTGTACCTAATCTGTTAGTAAAGTAGTTCGACTAAACTTTTGGACCAGCCCTTTGGGTACAGCCCGACATCAGTCCAAAACGACATTGACCCGATTGACCCGTAGTAACATAAATGTAAACAAAAAACCTAATATTATATAAGAATAAGAATACAAGCCAATTATCGAACTATGGTTAAAGCTCCCAAGCTGCAAGATATGTTCACCCGTGCTAATACTACAAACCTGAGAGGGCACTCAAAAAAGCTGCATCACAATCGGTCGAAGCAGAACGCTCGGCGACACTTGCCAACAGAGTCTTGGACCTCTACCCATTGAAGTTGTAAATGTTGTCTCCGTAAATTACTTAAAAAATAAACTGGATAATCATATAAAACATAAAAAATATATAATTAATTAATAAATAAGTGTTGCGATATAGGCATCAGCTTAAAGCTGCTATCAATAACAATATAATGTTAATAATATAGATTTCCACTTGGTGTTTAGATGTTATTGGTTTGTATTTAAATTTCATTTTATTTAATCTTTGTGCATTTGTTCATATATAAATTGTAAACTCATGCGAGAGGTCTAGATTTGAATTCTCTCCCTGGTCATGCACCATTTACTCTCTTTCTGTGTTGGATAAGTGCATTTCGTTATGAATATGAGCTAAACCCATATAAAACTGTAAGTCCTATTACCATAACTAGTATGGGAATAGGTAGGGTTAAGCCCGCCTGGGTTGGTACCAACGAATTGGATGAAACCATGGTTGAAGTGACAATGAAAAATTGTTCGTGTTTTCCATTCAGTGCAATGTAGCCGTGCTCGTAAAGGCAAGGTCCTGGTATGGCACTTAATTCCGTTGGGAATGCGGTGTGTTGGGCTAATATCATAACGGGAGTTGTATGGTATTAGCTATATTCATGTCAGGTTCCATAAAATTACTCCTACCCCTATTTTAGCAACTTAGCTGCTTCCTACTATTTACTCGTTAACAGAGTCGTTACCCTATCAACTGTTTCCATGCTCTTAATTTTATAGAAAGAAAGAAAGAAATATTATATAGTATATATTATGTTCATTTTAGATTTTTTTACTGAAAACACAGTATATACAATATTTACAATACATGTTTACAAAAAAAACAATACATACGGACATAAAATAAAGCTTTCTCAATGATAAAAAAAATGGATTAAATTCTGACATAGTTTAAGGGAAGGGAAACGTTAGGGCCGGGAAGACGATTTCGCTATTTCGATGCAGTCGCTGTGCAACATTGTGCCTTGGTAAATGGACAAAGAATGCATTTGTTAAAAAATTCAAATCTAAGATTTCCTGTGACCTCACGACAGCCTTGAGATAGATCCTTGTCATTCATTTGGCGAAACAAAACAAAAACCTGCAAGTGTGAGTCAAGAAGTACCGCCTACTGCATCAACATGCTTTGTGATGCGAATACATTTTTTGGCTTCCAGATAGCGCCGTTTGCTCTGCTGCCCTCTCCGTTCCCACGTGCTGAGTTTCACAAGGCGGTGAAGTTGCAGCCGATTCTCAACGAGCTGATGCACAAGGTAGCCACTTCGTGCACTCTGAACGAGCACATTGTGTATAGTCCTGAGCCCGTAGTCCCAGCTGTCACCTAAATTGGCGTTTACGATAAACCTATCGAGTGGCGTTTTCAAATGTATGGAGAAATTGAAGAGCGGCCGCAGTGGGCGTTTGCGAGTCCGAGTTTGATTTGACAGCTTACTCAACGTTGACGTTGCCGTTAACGCCATCTCCGCGTTTTCATAGAAATCGGAAGACCGAGTTTGACTTTGACAGCTTGAAGAAGTAAAACCACAGAATATCTAGTAAAAACTTGTATGGAGTTTGACGTTTTTACAGCACTTCGAAGTTCCGTAAACGCCAGCTTAGGTGACAACTGGGACTAGCAGTTAAGGCTAGAAATTCCCAACCTCGTCGATGTGTCTCGAATGCAAACCAAAAAATTTTTTTTTCTTTCCTCTTTCATTAGATCCTCCTCTTTATCTTCTGTAAATGTATTAAAAAAAACTGGCCATGTGCGAGTCGGACCCGCACACGAAGGGTTCCGTACCATCGTACAATATTCAACACAAAAATGTCACGTTTTTTTTATGGTGACCCCTTTATTTTTTATTATACCCATTAGTTGTTATAGCGACCAAATAAATACAAACTCTGTGAAAATTTCAGCCGCCTACCTATTACAGTTCCTGAGATACAGCTCTGTGACAAATGGACAGACGGACAGCTGAGGCTTAGTAACAGGGATATGTTGGCACCCTTTGGGTACGGAACCCTAAAAATACAAAGACATAATTTTTTGTAGCTCAGCGGAAGAGCAGTGGACATGTAATCCAAATTTTGCAGGTTCGCATCCTGATTCTGAAAAATGTCCGGATTTTTTTTCGCATTGTTTTCAAAAATTTAACACAATGCCGTTCAATAACCTCAAATTAATTTTACCCAATGTTGTTGCTTTACCTCAAATTATTTTCTGTAACCGTCCCGAGCGGAGCCGGTTTCCCCAGCTAGTATAATGTATAACACCAGTGTAACTTTGAATGTTTTTGATGTTGAGCTCACTTTGTTAGTTGCCAGTTATGAGTTTATTTTCCCTTCACAATAGAAATTGTTATGGATAGAATTCCCCAAGTGACCACATTTCTTGCCTTGCCTAGGAAGTGATAGTGTCATGGAAATATCACTCAGTGACTCAATGATAAGTGTCTTACCCATGATATCATTAATTGTGGTAACACCTAGTTGACTCATGTAGTTGTATGTATGTTTTAAAATTAGAAACTGAACTATATTTCTCATTTATTTTTAGAATTTAGGAAAAAATGTGATGAAATTAAGGAAAAAAAGCGGTTTTAAACACATACAGTCACATTCAGGTAGTCATATCCTGGCGGTGCGGCAGAGAAATTAGTAAAAGAAATGTTTCATTCTCAAATACTAATGTCAACAAGCTCTGTTCCTCTGTAGCGGATGCTTCGGTTGCATGCTGAGGAATAAGAGATGCAAGTTCCTGATTTAAATGAACTGATTTCAGGTTGCCCACGACGATGAGTTCCTGGAGGAGACACTGGCGAGCACCCTGGAGGTGGACGAGTTCACCGCCGGACTCTACAACATCTGGCTGAAGGTCCGCCAGGAGGGCATCGCACAGGTAAATAACTTTCCCTCATTACTTCTGAGTTAAACTGAGTATATACTGATTTCGCTCACGAGATGGGATAAATACATGTCAGATGTTTTGTTTAAACTAAAAACCTCTTTAGCACTGTTGTCATTTGAAAGTTAATCAAACTATAATACTATATGTCTCGTTCTGTCGATGTTAAGTTTTCTGAAAAAATCACTTTTGCCGCATGTGAACTGCACACTTCTTTTTTTAATTAGAAGCAATAATTGCCTTAAGAGAGTTGTTACTCCGGTAACAATTTACTTGCTCTTAATGTTTTACTAGGGTTTTGAAATTACGGATTCTTATTATTTTTAAAATCTATATGTTTTAATTATTTTTGTATATCTTTTAGATTGGAAAATATCGACTAAAACATTTTAAAATGTGACAACTTTTAGGGCCTGGAAGACGATTTTGCTAGTTTAATGACAGTCGCCTTCCAAAATTGTTCCTCGTTTATTTTAAAATTAATAATTTAATACTGTGAGATGGCACTCTCAAATAAAAATATTTATTTCTATTGCAACAAAATCAATAAACCTGGAAATTCTGAAAATGTTTTTAGTAAAACTATATTTATTTACAATGAACTTGGGCCTTAAATTGCAATATTTTTTGTGTTAAGTGTACAAGGTATAATAATACTATAAGATGAAGGGAAAACTATTGTTTTAAATACACACAGTTAAGCGATGAAAGTAAAGATGCACCTGGCTTGGTACATATGCCCTTCTGGATTCCGGTGTGATGGGCACAGGACACTGATCACAGGGTGACATTTTCCACTAATTTTTGTTGTCCAACCCTGATGTTAAAAATTATATTCTAACGTATGAAAAAAAAATGTTTCCCACCGTTGGGTTTGTTCAAATCAAAGACTTGCAGCGGGAGCACAAATGAACGGTCCAATTTTCTGGGTGGCTTTCCACAATGTAATCCAAGAATGAAGAATGTATGAAGAGAAATGTTGTATTATTAAAAATATTGAAAATTATTAATAAAAAGGACTGTGAATGGTTTGGGTCACAAGATTCTTGTCTAGGTGTTGTTGACTATTGTTTCAAGATTACAATCAGACACCTAGTATTTACATACGAAAACCTCTTTTGATGAAGCCTTCTGTAGGTATACAGACGACCACGTAATATGGGAATATATAATATTTCAGAGAACCCTACTACGAACGCTGTCGGGTAAGCGCTATCGAGAAGGCGATATGGCCTGTCAAAAATATTGTATGCGTTTGACAGTTGGTATCGAAAACTCCCTATACCATCTGTCAAACGCATACAATATTTTTGATAGACAATATCGCCGTCTCGATAGAGCATAACGTTTGTAGTAGGGCTCCTGGTGTTTCATGAAAGGCCTCGGCGTGCTGTTGAGTGGCCTGTTAAATAATATGGCATTAACATAGATTTATCTGCTCATTGAAAGATGAAACTATAATGTGAAGGCACCATTAGATAAAATTCAATTATTTGAGTTATCTACTATCTGTCACTTGCACACTATTCTATCATTGACTTGCATGACAATGGAGTGATATTTTGCTTGGCGATTTGTTTACGAGCTGTACATCATCATCTTTTTCAATGTACAAACTTACATTGTTCATTGTACTGAAACGTTACAATGTTTTACATTTATTGCATATCACATATACACATTTGGATGTTTACATATTCTGCCATAAAGACACGCGTCTAAAAGCGAGATCTCCCTGTCTTTCGTTGATCTTTTTCATTGATTCATTAAAAAATATCCATGTGATTTGACATTCCTTGTCAATATTTAAAATTACATTTTTAATGATTTGTTGAAAAGCTAGTAATTGGAGACACTCATTAGTACTTATAAGGGCGCTAGATGGTGTACATTTACCGCTTGTAATGTAAATTTTAGCTTCGTGACAATGACATATTTTGTCACGTTTACATCTCTGAATTTTTCACCCCTATTCAATGAGGTATAACATAATTGCCAAAAAACTTTTTGCTGTGTGCATTGCAGCACATAAGAAGAATTCAATTAGGCACACTGTACTTCTTTTCGTGCACGTCTTGGAGGCGACTTGGTGATTCTTTGTTTTTGGTAGATAAAGAAAGCAGGTTGAGGCATTTTGGCCATTATCTGCTTGCCATTGTTGTCAAAAGCAAGAACAGAAGCAAATATGACTAGCCGAGGCCAACATCGTCTCATCGTCAACCAATCTACGCTGATCGTTTGACAGACTTGATAAATATTGTTGTAATCTAGATCATCATCAAGTGCTACCCTGAGAATCTATTCTCATACGTCAAAAAGTACATTCACTGTGGTACCGTTCAAAAAGGTCTCATAAATAAAAGCGCTAAACTCAACTTAAGGGCTGGATAACAGTTAATTGCATTCTGTTTGATAAGGACGTAGACCAAACAACCTTTTAATTATAGTTAAAAATAACTACAACAAATTTTGAAGATCAATAAAGTTTTAGATTGATAGTTTAACTATAATTTAAAGAAAAATCTGTTAATGCTCAGGTGTGTTGATTTAACAAGTTAGGAAAAATATGTATAAAATGCATAAACAAACTAGGAATGAGAGTGTCATATATTTGTCGTCATAATTGAACTTCTTCTTTTAATTTCTAAGTGAGTTGTAGTTATTTGAAAAAAACTATCTAATAAAGTTTTACTTGAAACTGAATGCAATTAGCTCTTATGACTATTTGAAAACCGATAGCACTTCATTAATCGATGGATCGAATACAACCTAAATACATTTCATTAATTAAGGCAGACATCGTAAGGTGTGAATAACGACGACGGAAATATGGAGAGAACTGAGCAAAAATTGGTGAATGGGTATTTAAGCAAAAATGCTTAAAATGTTGAGTACTTTTTTGAACGTACCCACTGTGGTTGCGCTCTCAGCCCTTATCATTCTGCAACTATAATCACACTAAGTTTATGTACTTTTCCTACTAAGCTTTTTTCAGCGAATGTGATATGTATGTGGAATCCGACCGCAATCCAGGTAAAGCGTTAAATCAATGTATGTATAATCTTAATCACTGTTTTAGTAGGAGGCATTAATAACGAGAGGAGGGACTGAAAGATGATTATAAGCATAGAGCAGATAGCGTAATTGGCAGATACAATGCCTGCAAAAGAGCTGTTTGCTGGTTCAATTCCAGTCTAGCTGTATTCATAAAGTAGTTATTTTGAAAGCTCTCTCGGTTTAATAAATTAATGTGTCCTTGCTTCACGGTCGATTCTTCATTCATGTCACACATAATCACACTGTCTTTTCGCTTGAATCCATTCTCATGCCCAAAAAACTATAGTCCCACTGTGTTTGCGTTGCGAGCCAATCTCATTAGGCATGCTGCGCTCGGACATCATGCTGGAGAGCCGTTGCACCCACGATAGTGAACCGATAAAGCACAGCCCGTACTGCTCGTGGAAGCAGGTGGAGATAAACAGCATTGCCTCGGGCTTTGGCCACCTGGGGCCCGTCTCCAGGGAGATCCAGAGGTAGTAGCGACCGTGTCGCGACCTAACCTACTCACAACGTAACCCCCATTGGCTGTAACTCACCGCTCTTTGTCGGCTTAAAAGCGTAATCAATACGTAGGCTGAATTATGTCGATTTGTTTAATTTTCTGTTTTTAGCTGTATCGTCTTGTGCGTATGGACTGAGGAGGTGTAAATTTATGTAACTGTCTTATTACAAAACTCACGTGCAGGGTTTGTGTACGCAGAACACAATTGAAATTAAATTAACGTAAATATAATCACAATAACATATTTTCACACTCTTCTCAGTCTGATAACAGTTTATTAATACCTATTACGTATTCAGTATTAATAATATTAATGCATACTGAAGTAATATTTAGTAGCAATATTGATAAACATGTAATAATATTGACTCACCGTGCCTATGCAGAATTATAGCTATGCGCTTTTCTGCAATTACCGTTAATTTAGTAGAGTGTAGTGAATTGGTACAAATGATTGTTATCATAGTGTTATTTTTTGTTCCATGTGATGAATGCTCTAACTGTCTTTAATTTAATTTGTCATAGTTGCATGGTTCATTATGCAAGGTATTCATTGATATACAAACAACATTATATCCAACATTTTCCACATGTCAGTCAAGAGATGAATAAGTTAAAACAAGCTTAAAAATCTGTTAGGTCAATGAACACAGTGTATTCACGAATGATGCGTCTTGGGGTAAAAACAGTGTGAATGTAACGTTGTTACCTAGGAAATTGCCGATTCTTATAGAAATAGTAAATCGAAGTATTAATTACATCGAAGCATGTAGCATTGTTTTTGGTGCACTTTTGCAATATTTTTTGGAATTTCATTAAATCCTTTGATAAACAATATGCACGGCTGAAATAAGTGTCATATTTAATATTTTTCACAGATTATACCAGAACGATGTCAGAGCAAAATCAAGCAAAAAGCAAACAACTGAATAACACATTTGAAAACAAAACTGTCTAACATTAATTTAAAATTTAAATCCCAAACCAATTGCTACATTTTCATTTTAAAGTTGCCAATATTGAGAATTCGCAATTTCATAGGTAACCAACTAATTTAATCATCTTTAAATTATACAATCCATGAATTTTAAATTAGTTTATAAAGTTGAACGTACCCTACGTTCAACTTTATAAACGTATTTGGAAAAAATATAACCTATGCACAGAGGAATCTAACACACATTTCTATCACATTTTTTCTTAATGTAAATTTCCATGACAACATTTCATCTTCGGAAAAGCTGCACATCTAATGATTTCGCAAATCAACTTGTACATCATCCGTCTACAATGAATTAAAGTGAATAAATTAAATAATTGGATGATAAACACATCATATTCATGTGTAAATTCAGTCAGACCCTATAAAATTGTTTAAATGCTCGTTTGGGTCTAAATATTTCTGTTGATTTTATGTTTATATATTTTATTTTCTTAACTTTTGAGCTGTGATGTATGTACCAATGGAACATTATTAACATAAACATAAATTGTGTATCCAAAATAATAAGGAATATGTTGAATAGCGAGAATATTATTATTGTTGAAGAACATTATATAATTTGAGTTCATTTGTATAATAAATTTATTAACGTGTAAATATTATGTTAACATAATTCATTTACTTTTGTGTAATAATTATTTTCAATTCATTCTCTCAACGCCCCTAAGGTTGAAGGGAGAAATCATGTTTAGCGATGATAAGTGCAACTTTTACAGTTCCATTATCAGTTATGATTGCTTTTCTGTATATAATTATAATTATTAATTGTAGCACAGCTACATATTTTTTTGTGATATATTAAACAAAACAAGTTGGAAGTGTTTAATGGTTACATTACTGAATTCCCATAATTTTAGGTAAAACAGCGACACCTGAATTGAATTATAGTAACATCGTAACGTTGCATCGTACTGTTGTAACACATAACATTGTAACTTCGTTACGTTGCAACATCATATTGTGGTAACATGGTAACAATTTTAAACATACATAATATACCAAATACCAAAATTTTCTTCTGTGATGACAGCAATGGGGTGTATATCTCGATCATTGCAGTCAAATTGCTTTAGCATAGAGAACAGCGCCACCTAGCAGATAGCGGTAAAGTGAGTGCTAAAAATTGTTTTTCGCCATTAAACTTGATCATGATCTCAAATAACTTCGCTAACTCCGGAGTATCTCCTCGGAACTGCCACGGAGGCGGCAGGAATGGTTGGACAGAGTCGGTACATGTTGTTTGGCGTTCCAGTCATTGAGCCTGGGCCTGTTCCGCTCGGATTACTTCTGCCAGTCGACCGCGGGCAACGCGCTAAAGCAAGTGGAGTTTAATACGATCGCGTCGAGCCTCGGCGCCATCACCTCGCGGCTATATAGTGTCTATAGGTACATTGATGTTTTTATATGTCACGAGTTAACATCTCTCACGTGATGTCGTGTTCATGTCGGGGGACCAGCGACTCGATGAGGCACAACTGAAATATTTTTTTTTATTTGGATTAAGTTTGAGCACTCGTGGCTCAGGGCGCGGAGCCTCGCCTCTCATTCGAGAGGGCGTGGGTTCAATCCCGGCCCGCAATATGGTTAGAAGAATAAGAGGTTAAATGAAAGAACGAGGAGAAATCAATATAAAAATTACTTATTTCAATAGCTTATGTCTCACTGTTAAGTCATTAAAAGCTACTTTAAAAGTTTAATAAAGAAGAATCTGTTATGTTAATAAAAAAATAAAAGATGTAGAAAGTCAATTATTCTTGAAGACAGCCAAAATTAATGTATGATCCTCTATCTGTGAGGAATATATTTACATAGGTATTCTCCTAAAGAGAGATGTCAAAAGCTTCCCAGAACAAAATGTGTAGGAGACATTGGAAATAATCCTATATTTCGGTTGTGCTACATCAGTTGATGATTTTCGGTAAAAGTACTTCTCCACTCCATTCATCCTTGTGTTGTTTGCATGCGAGCTTGTTTTGCGTTTCGTTGGGTCCTTAAGGGCCTTGCATGTTTTTTCTTGGTTGTGGTTGTTTTATTATATTGCTCTATTTCTAGAAATAGTGTGTATCTTTATTGTATAATGTCATTTTCATCGAGGCATGTGTAAATTCCAAATTTTGTTAGTATAGTGTGTTGCATGTGTACCTATGCGCTTAGCTTGGGTGTTCAATTTTGTAATGCATTATCTACTTTTGTATTCGTGTTACGCAGTTGTGTTATGTACACTGGCAATAACCTATTACTGTGAAAGCCCATGTTCCGTGTTAATTTAGCGGTTACAGACCCTGGTAGCTCAAAGTTAAATTTAAATTGTAATGCTGTTCCTGTCATTTTTATATGATTTTTATATTGTCCACAATGGTTGTATTATGCATCTTAGTCAATCGTACAGTTGTTTCAGAAGTGCGATGTTTTTTTTGTGGTCATTCAAGAGGAAATGAAATAAGTGGCTCGTGGATTTGCCTTGCACAGTAGAGGTCTGGGTTCAAATGCCCGCACCGTTCATGCACATTTTCTTTCTCTTTCTGAGTTGGATGAGTGCATTTCGTCACGATTGCAAGCTGTTCCATGGTTCGGAATCCATCTACTACTGCAGGAAAGGTCCTGGAATGGCACCTAATTCCTTTGCGAATGCGGTGTGCTGGGCTAATATCATGACTTTGGGTAGGGTATAAGCAATCCTTGTCCCGTTAAATAAATGATTTTGAAATCAGAATTACAAGATAAAAATTTAAATGATAAGATAAAAAAATCTTGAGGAAAATTTTATGGAAATAATTGATCAGGGTTGCCAGTGTGCAGATTCAAATAGTGTGTACTGTTACGTAGTTTGTCCAGTTCACTGAGAGATGTTATCTTCTGTATCACTGCCGCTGTAATATCTCCCGCTACACTCGACCACCGGCCGCCGGACGTCGCTCACCGCACACTCCTGTCCAATCATTGTGTACTTCTTGTCGTTTTGCTGGTGTAGGTGTTTGTGTGTGTAAACTTTCAAAACTGTGTTTTTAAAGTTAAGATAGATTTCCAGACATAAATGTTGGATTGTCGCACATTCCGCATCCATCACACATCTCGGAAGCCAGGTTTCATGGTGAGAAACGTACTTCACGACGGTGGTTACGAATGTTTGAGACTGATTTAGGGCTGATTTTCCAATCCTCAGATAGTACTTATCGGACTGATAGTACAAAATCACATTGGTCAAAAGACGGATAGTCATTGTCGGAGAATTTTATTTCTATAACAATTATCTAACTCTAATTTTACTAATAAACATATGGACTTGCTATATCAGATTGATATGCAGAAGCGTAAATAAATCTGACTATTGAAAATTCATACCTTAAAAATCACTGTTATAAGATGCAGCTACAGGTAGAAAACACAAGATGTCATTTGCGTAACAGTGTTGCCAACTCGAAAAATGTAATAATTGCTCATATTTCTTTCTTTTGCCATTAATTTTGTCGCCCAAATTTTTTAGACATTGGAATTTATTCATCTTAGTTTAGCTCTAAAAGATTTGAGCCAACAAAGTCATATAGTGCATTGTGTTGCCTGCAACTTAAATAATTTAGTTCTACTTTTAGACTAGGAGGTCGCGACAAAAATGGTAACGATAACGTAAATGGCTGAAACTGGGTTCACGGGATAAAGTACAACCCTCTGAAGCTAAATGTGTCAGTCTGCCTGTTCCAAGTGGTTGCGTTACGTAGATAAGGCGCCTGAAAAAGTAGTTATGGTGACAAAAAATACATATGATAAGGTAACTGGATGCAAATGACGAAGCATGAAAGTATCAATACATACTTGCTTAGTAATACAAAAACTGAACAAATCTTTGTTTGCATTTAGTAGTTATAGGCGAGTTAGGTTACAGATATAACTTTAGGTATATTTAAGTATTTAATTAAGTAACCGTCTGGTTATTGTTGTATAATTAATAGGTATTGTCTGTAAAGCAATGGAAAAGATCATCACGGAGAAAATAAGGCGCTTCCTAGATCAAGAGCACATCATCATTGAAGAACAACACGGCTTTGTCCAAAGACGTTCGACTGTAACTAACCTGCTCTCATGCCTAGATAAGTGGACGACAGAATGGAATGAGCGGAATCCTATAGACATTGTATATCTAGACTATGAAAAAGCGTTTGATCGAGTACCTATAAAACGGTTAGTTAAAAAACTAGAACATTTCGGTTTTCGTGGCAAGCTGTTGTTGTGGATCGAAGACTTCTTGACTAATAGACAATTTCGTGTGCGCGTGGGCGATGAGCTCTCGAAACCCCATCCCGTCCTAAGCGGAGTTCCTCAGGGATCGGTCCTGGGGCCTGCAGCATTTGGGATCTTCCTTACTGACCTGAAAGCAATCATCCACCTTGATTTTATGCTCTTCGCAGACGACACAAAATTCTTTTCCAACCCCACGATCAGTCACCAAGAAGTACAAGATAACCTCAATCGCATTGTCCAATGGACAAAGGACTGGCTCTTGACACTTAACGCCGGGAAGTGCTCCGTCTTGCATGTGGGTCCTAGAAATCCTCAACTTCATTATATCGTAGACGGAACACCAGTGAATCCAGTGACCTCACAAAAGGATCTCGGTATTATTTTGACCAGCAACCTAAAATGGGAATCACATCTGATTGAAATCTTTAAAAGGGCAAACTCTCTCTTATACATAATAAGGAAAGCCTTTTCCTACATCACTGCAAATTTATTTCTCAAGTTATACAAAACCTATGTTCGCCCAGTCCTGGAATATGGCTACCAAATCTGGAGCCCCTACTTCCAAAAAGATATTTGTCTACTGGAAAGAGTGCAGAGGCGGGCAACAAAGATGGTGGCCTCCATAAGAAATAAATCGTATGAGAGCCGTCTAGAGGCCTTGGGCCTCACCACGCTGGAGGAACGAAGACGTAGAGGCGATCTCATTGAAACATTTAAAATTTTATCAGAACTCTATGATGTGGCAGATCTCAAACTGATGTACACAATGAATACCAATGATCACCTACGTGGACACTCACTAAAACTGAACCGAACCTCAAGCAATTCAAACCCGAGGAAACACTTTATAACCAATCGTGTGGTTGAGTCGTGGAACAGGCTCCCGGAGGAAGTGATTAGTGCCGCTTCAGTGAACAGCTTTAAAAACAGACTTGACACTTATACAAAAAATCATAAACTTTAGACTTTTTATAGGAATAAAAAAAAAAACAAGTGCACCCTCAGTTACCAACTCAGATGTACACGCATCAGCTTTAAGCTGCTAGTGTATCGAGACAATAATAATAATAATAATAATATCAATGTTTCCAGATAATCAGTATATTCATCAGCAGGTACATACCAGCATCTATTTTATATAGCCAATCTAGAAAACGCAACCACGGGCGACCATGGGACGGGCAGACCGACATTTTTAGCATCAGAGGGTTGGTCTCGAACATATGAATCCAGATTCAGCCATTTACCTTATCGTGACCAAAAATGTCGTGACCTCCCGGAATATTTATTTAATTTCAAGACTTTTTCGCCACCTATAAACACCCTTTGAATAAAGTAATTAATAATATTCAATCAATCGATTAATTTAAACTATAATGTATATAATGTAAATATAAAATTTATTATGATGACAAGTAATGGTTCTAGCATGCTATCTTGGAGTACACCATTTTTAATATTTTTATCTAGCCACCTTCACACACTTTACGCACTTAATTTATATCTTTGTTAAGCTATACTAAGGCTGAGATAAATAGTCGTAACAGAAACTAATACTAACGACAAGCAGTACCAAATAAAATGTGTCAAAGTGACGTCACAAAGTACTACTTTTCGTTAATCTTAGTTTCTGTTATGACTATTTATCTCAGACCAAACCCTTTATGACTTAAATACATATAGTTGATTTTTGATGTCCTATGTTGCAAGAGTCGCGGGTTGTAAATATAAGAGTATTATACACATGTGATGTTTTTTTTATGATTATGGGAAATTCAGTTATTTCATTCGGGAGTCATCAATATCATAGTAAGTAGAAGTAGTTGTTTATTACTGCTTGGAATGTGTATGTCATCAATTTGGGCTTCATATTTAGATTATATTAATTTGTGCTGTTACATTTCAAAATGCTGGATTAAAATAATTGTGGCTTGATGTGTTTTTGCATAATTTTAGTCATTTTAACAAAATCTGACATTTGTGAGTATCTTTTCTTTGTTAGTACTTTTTACATTGGAATTACAAACATTGTTTTTTCCAATAAAAGCAATTACATTGGAATTACAAACATTGTTTTTTCCAATAAAAGCAATTTTACCATATTTACTGTCCTCCACACTAGTAATTGAAAATTTTCAATATTTTTTTATTAAAAAAAATGTAACAATATGAAAGCTATACCCGTTTTCCAGAGGCTATACTACAGTGTTTAAATTGATCTAAAAGTTACCTCTTTCCAAGAAAATATTTACCCCCTGAGTTCAGTTTGATAATTTCAATAACCTTGTTTGCTGTGTGTGATGTATGAATACTCAATTAACATTTTTGTTGTAATTTTCAGCTACGTCCTCAGACAGCTTGGACACGAGGAACTGATTAAGGATGTAAGCTGTATTTTTGTATTGTTTTGATATTCATATAAATCAGTCAACACACCATCACCATAAAAGAATCTTGTTAATTTTAGTTGCGGCTTTCTTGCATTCCATATCACATTGCGAAAGCATCTGAATTTAAAGGTTGCTATCTTCATCGGCCACAGATAATTTTGCATGGTTTCATTTTGGTACTAATAAATATGCTACTATCCATTTAGTTATTTATAACTGCCGAAATATTTCCAAAGTACTTCAGTATTTATAGGTAGTTAAGGCTCATTGCCTAGTGGCGCGGGGACTTGCCTAGCATACCAGAGGTCTAGGTTCAAAGCCTCGCCCGTTCATGCAAGACTTTCTTTCTCACACAACAAGTACAAGCTGTTCGGCGTGTCTAGCTGCATCATGCTGTTTGGGGTTCATTTTTATGGAACCTGACCAGAGTGGCTAATACCACACAACTACCGTTACGATATTGGCCCAGTACACCACATTACCGAAGCAATTAGGTGACATGCCAGGACCTATCCTTTATGAGCACGGTTACACTGAACTGGATGGAAAACACGGATAATTTTTCATTGCCGCTTCAGCCATAGTTTCATCCAATGCGGTGGTACCCACCCGGGCGGGCTTAACCCTACCACCTAGCAAGGGAAGAGGACCTGCAGTTTTCATGGGATTCGAACCATGGAACAGCTCGCATTCGTAACGAAATGCAATTATCCAACTCGGAAAGAGAAAGAAAGTTGTGCATGACCGGGGCGAGGATTTAAAATCCGCAACCTCTCACGCAAAAGGCAAGGCCTCTAGCGCCTACACCACGAGCTGTACGAAGTGGAGGAAGAAATCTACACCTGCGAGCAGTTCTTCGACTAGTTGGAGATTAGCAAGCAATGTTAAAATATGACAAATCCGAGTGCAGTGTACTGTCTATGGATGATGAATACACAATATAATGGCCAATGTCAAAACATGACAAATCCGAGTGCAGTGTGCTGTCTATGGATGATGAATACACAATATAATGGCCAATGTCAAAACATGACAAATCCGAGTGCAGTGTGCTTTCTATGGATGATGAATAATCAAAATCAAATCAAATCCTTTATTTACTTTTTTGGCCATACAGCATAGTAAATAGTATACAATTTAAGTATATCAACATAGAAATAAAATTTTCAAACAGAAAATTTTAAGCACATGAAATTAACAAAAGTTTGAAAAATACAAATCAAAGATAAAACAAAGTTAGACATAAAATAACTATAATACATATAATACATATAGACAAATAATAAATAACATTCGAAATAAAAAAACAATACAATGATGTTTTAAATATATGTATGTAGATGCCGGAAAACAAGGCGTTATCGGGGCTTTGCGGGGGCATCTTGGAGGCGTACGATCTGTTCGGCGTGCCCGGCTCCATCGTGCTGTTTGTGGTGGAGGACATCTCTTACAATATCTGCGACCAGCGCTTTCACGAGTTCGAGATTGCTGAGAAACGACCAGAGATTGTGGTGGGTTGACAGTTATGTTTTTGGTATACGTATGTCCTGATGTCGGCAGGTCGATATTTTTAGGGTTCCGTACCCAAAGGGTGCCAACGGACGTACAGCCTCCGCTGTAAGTCCGTCCGTCTCTCCGTCCGTCCATCCGTCCGTGCGTCCGTCCGTCCGTCCGTCCGTCACCGGGCTGTATCTCATGAATCGTAATAGGTAGGCAGCTGAAATTATCACAGGGTGTTTATTTGTTTTGCCGCTATAACAACAAATAGGTAACATTAAAAAATAATAAAGAATAAAGGGGGGCCCCATACAAAAAACGTGTTATTTTTTGTGGTAAATCGTATACGATGGTGCACTTGGACGGTTTTTTGTCTATTCGAGTAGTGGACACTTTAGAATAAATTGCAACAAATCAATAATGAAACATCTAGAAAGCACAGACTCTAAACGATATATAAAACTATTGGGACCTCTATAGAAAACCATAAATGATTATTGGAAAACATCAGATGCAAACAAAGTTCAAATCATACAATGCTTTAAAAATGTCTTTCCAACGGTTATAGCATTGAATGTATTTATGGGGTAGTGTGTTAAAAATATGTGTAAGAATTGTATAAACAAAAAATGTGTAAAATATTTTTTGGAAATCCAATTCCTTTCAGGTGCTAAGAATGACATTGACTGACATCCATCAAGAAGCCACTCTCAACGACAAGAAACAACTCGTCATGTGAGTACATTAACCTGATGCACCCAACAATTGTGCTCACAGAGAGATAATTGTGTGCTGATATCGTATCTCTGTTCTTAGGGATGTTCCGACCCATACAATGTTTTTTTTACACAGAACGCAAAACGTATTGCACTTTAAGGCACGAATTCGTCAAAAATATTAAATATAGCCATAGTAGTTGCAGCGAAAACATATTCACAATTTCAGGTTTAATGGTTTCGTTGTAATTGCCGATTAGAAGTTTTACACCGTTAGATGGCGCTGTTAAATAAAAATCGTATTTAAATAAATTGTAACAAAACCAATAATCCTGAAATTGTGAAATGATTTTCGCTGCAAGTAATATGACTATATTAAACTTTTATTATTAATTCGTGGCTTAAAGTGCAATACTTTTTGCGTTATGTGTGCCAACAACTTTATATGGGTCGGAACAGCCTTAAAGACTTTATATTATTGATCAAATGTTATTAAAATAAATAAAAATTTTCGGAATGGACACCTAATGTTGAAACATGTTAATCAGTCATCACATATTGTAGGGGTCTTGTAACAAGAATTATTTACTTTCACCTAGGCGTCTCACAGAGAGAAGTGTGCTGATATCGTATCTCTGTTCTTAAATAATTTATATAACAGATTAGAACACTCAAATGTTATTAAAATAAATAAAATGTTTTCCGAGTGGACACCTAATGTTGAAACATGTAAATCAGTCATCACATATTGTAGGGGTCTTGTAACAAGAATTATTTCCTTTCAACCTTGGGTCGTACCCATACTACGTGACCAATTTTATCCACTTTTTGACTCCCTCCCCCCTCCTTGTGACCAGCCCTGGCATGTGCTCAGACCCCCTCCTCCATTTTCACTTAAGAACGGCCCGTAAGCTATGCCCCCCATACAAACGTAGTTTACTAATCATTTGGAAACCGCTATTCCAATTAAATTGATGTTTAATATCTAATATCAGGTAACAAATATCTGTGTCTGCACGCTTTTGTTTTTTTGAAAAATCCAAATCGAATGAAATTAAATCAAAAAGAAAATCTTCATACGAATTTTCTCTGTGGTTTGACCCAGAATACATTTACCGAAAAAACAAAGGCATGCAGACACAGATATTTGTAGCAAAAAATTAGATACCAAATATCAAGTAAGTTGGAACAGTGGTTTTCAAATTATTAGTAAACTACGTTTGTATGGGAGGTGACATTTTCTGATGCTTACGGGCCGACCTTAAGGCCGATTTTTCAATCCTCTGACTATTGAAAAATCAGCCCTTAGTATGTTAAATACTATAAAATATCAATTTCTTTATAAACTAGCTATATTTGGCCTATTCCATCAAAGTTTGAGATCATAATGAGATGTTGTGAAGTGTACAAGTAAGTGAATCCGACATTAAATGATAACTAAGCTCAAATGTATTGGAAGGTATTCAAGGATTTACGACGAATATTATTGACCGTGTGAATACTAAGTGCCTTAGTTCTGACAGCGCATTATAATTTGACTAGAGACAACAAGCCCGTGGCGGTGGTGTACTACCGGTCGGGTTACGAGCCGGCTCAGTACCCGAGCTGTCGCGAGTGGGAGGCGAGGCTGCGCGTCGAGCAGTCCACGTGAGTTCACGTCCTCGTTTCTTTGTTCCGCTGATAAGAGCAAGGTTATATTCTCGGCTTAAGATTTTTTGTCTTATGCTGAGATTCATAGACCTTACTCTCGCTTGGCTTAGTCAAAGAATAGCTTCCGATTGTCAAAATTTACATTAGTTCCATACATTTTATGTCAAAACTGACAGTCTGAAGTACTTTGGCTTACAAGTACAAGTAAACTTTATGAATCTCAGCATTACTCTACTTGTGAAGACCCAAACGCGTCAGTAGCATCACTTTCAGTAGCCCCTTTTATAAGTTCCTAAAATGTGCCAATTATTTAAGGCGCTAGGACTAGCCATACAAATGCACCTTTACACAAATGTTATAATCAACAAGCCTCAGCAAGTCCAAATATAACTCCAGACTGATAATGGAATGTTAATATTTTTTGATTCTATCATTTATTTAAATAATAATAATAGAAAAGTCGATTTTTCACATTAGAAAAATATTTCTAATTAGAAAATAGGTTGATTCCTAGACAAGGAATCATATATTGTTAGAATGACACTTCGAATCTTCAGACTTAGTTAAGGATGTTCCGACCCATACAATGTTTTTTTTACACAGAACTAAAAAAGTATTGCACTTTAAGCCACGAATTAATAATAAAAGTTAAATATAGTCATATTACTTGCAGCGAAAACAATTTCACAATTTCAGGATTATTGGTTTTGTTACAATTTATTTAAATACGATTTTTATTTAACAGCGCCATCTAACGGTGTAAAACTTCTAATCGGCAATTACAACGAAACCATTAAACCTGAAATTGTGAATATGTTTTTGCTGCAACTACTATGCTTATATTTAATATTTTTGACGAATTCGTGCCTTAAAGTGCAATACTTTTTGCGTTCTGTGTAAAAAAAACATTGTATGGGTCGGAACATCCTTAACTTGGGGTGCCTCATCTAACTTTGCGATTTGGCTAGTACCAGGGCCTTAAAGTGAGTTTCCGTTGCAGCGCGATCAAGTGCCCGTCGATTCAATACCAGCTGGCGGGCACGAAGAAGGTGCAGCAGGCTCTGTCGCGCGCCGGCGCCGTGGAGCGGTTCGTGCGCGGCCCGGAGGAGGCGGCTACCGTCCGGGACATCTTCACCGGTCTCTACTCGCTTGACTTCGACGACGACGGCGAGAAGGCCGTACAGATGGCGCTCGACGATGCCGACAGGTGAGCTACTCGTACGGTACTATGGAGTTGCCGCCACTTTGGTAGCGGGTGGCGGGCACGTGGAGCGTACAGAAGGCGCCATGTTATTGGCGTTCGACGATGCCGACAGGTGAGCTACTCGTACGGTACTATGGAGTTGCCGCCACTTTGGTAGCGGGTGGCGGGCACGTGGAGCGTACAGAAGGCGCCATGTTATTGGCGTTCGACGATGCCGACAGGTGAGCTACTCGTACGGTACTATGGAGTTGCCGCCACTTTGGTAGCGGGTGGCGGGCACGTGGAGCGTACAGAAGGCGCCATGTTATTGGCGTTCGACGATGCCGACAGGTGAGCTACTCGTACGGTTCTATGGAGTTGCCGCCACTCTGGTAGCGGGTGGCGGGCACGTGGAGCGTACAGAAGGCGCCATGTTATTGGCGTTCGACGATGCCGAAAGGTCCCGTGTGCCCGTTACAAAGTACTTCTTTTCGTTAAGACTGGTGGTGAGACTATTTATTTTGGCCTTAATCTGAGATAAACAAATGGTCGCAACTGGAACTAAGACTACCGAAAAGTAGTACTTTGTGACGCCATTTCGACACACGTTGCATAGACGATATGTCAAAATAATGCAAAGTGACGTCACAAAGTACTACTTTACGTTACCCTTAGTTTCTGTTACGACTATTTTCAGCCTTAGTCTGAGATAAATAGTCACAACTGGTACTAAGACTTACCCAAAGTAATACTGAAGCTAATAGTCGTAACAGAAACTAAGACTAACGAAAAGTAGTACTATGTGACATCATTTCGACACACTTTGTGTGGGCGAATTGTCTTAGTTTCTGTTACAAATATTTATCTCAGCCTCAGACTGATGGATGTGATGATATGTCACTTTTGACATTAGTTTGTATTACTTTTGGTTAGTCCTATGCTGAGATTCAAAGACATTTTTGTTAAGTTTTGACGTAAAATGTATGGACCGAATGTCAAATTTGACAGTCAGAAGCCATACTTTGGCTAAGCCAAACACGAGTAATGTCTATGGATCTCAGCATTAGTTCCAGTTGCGACTATTTATCTCTGAAAAGTGACATTTCGAGTTTTGGTTTCCGTTACGACTTTATATCTCAGCCTTTCATTCATTTATTTAAACTTTTTGGTAGTCAAACTACACTAAGTCACAAAGATCCGCGGATTCGATCAACCCAGTAAAGAAGAACCCGCAAAGAAACTTAACGGGCTTACATAACATATTTTTCCTTATGATACTTTTGAGACTACCACGGTCGTTAGACATGTTTGAACAACGTTACGGCTTTTCACGCGGCAGGAAGAGACATTCTCCGACGTTTCGAGCTAAGCATTCAGCCCGTTGTCAAGCAGGCATCCGTCACGTACGTACACACCAGACGCATGAACAGACAGCGTACGAATGTGGCGGATGCCTCCTTGACAACGGACTGAACGATTAGCTCGAAACGTCGGAGAATGTCTCTTCCTGTGCGCGAAAAGCTGTAATATTGTTCAAACACATATTTTTCCGTCCACAATTATGAAATACGCACTTAGATCTAAATGTTGCATCGAGTGTTGCGCGCGCGGCAGGTTCGTGCTGAAGCCGCAGCGCGAGGGCGGCGGCAACAACGTGTACGGCGCGGAGGTTCGCGCGGCGCTGCTGCGCATGCGCCACGGCCGCGAGCGCGCCGCCTACATCCTCATGGAGCGCATCGCGCCGCCGCCGGTCGCCGGCTACGTGGTGCGCGCCGGCGCGCCCGTGCCCCCGCCCGTCGTCGACCTCGTCTCCGAGCTGGGCATCTTCGGCGTCGTCATCGGGTGAGGGCGCGTTCGTTACTATTATTATTTATTTAAATGCATTTGTATTGTATCGTTTATTCATCATCCATAGACACTGCACTCGGATTTGTCACATTTTAACGTTGGCCAGTTCAGCAAAACAAAACACAGCGAAGAACAACTGGAAAGAAACTACGCTGTTTTTTTTTCAACGTCCACTTAGTCTAAATTTACAATTATTTTAACAAAAACATAGGTGAAACACAAAATTAACAAGAATTCAAAAAAAAATTACAATTCATGCCGTATGCAACAGTTCATGACAAATATCATTTTATTTGCAAAGACTATCCTCACCAACTAATATGTTGCCAATTGGAGCAGGCCAGTCCCCACAAACAGCAACCATTCACGAGCATCACGCCGGGCACAGCCATTACCTCTCTCGACCATATTTTAGGGAAAGAGATAACCCGAACCAACCATGCACTAGCGGGTAGACTGCAGGCAGGCCAGAGAGGTCATCCCCTCGCAAACGCATCACGCACAAACTATTGCACCTAAAAAGTATTGACCTACGTACAGTAGTGGGAATAATGACGGGACACTGCCCACTCAATAAACACCTCCATAAACTGGGGATAACAGATAGCCCTCTATGCCGTGGCTGCATGGAGGCAACAGAGACAACCGCCCATGTACTGTCGGAGTGCAGGAGTGTGGCTAATCAACGGGCACTGACCCTGGGAGCACCGGGATCCCTCCCAGAGGCCTGCGGGAACTTCAAAAACCTGCTGGACTTCTGGGCTGAGCTGGGATGGCTCACATAGTCACCCCTATTATGCACAATGACCTCTCATATTGTATTTCACGTCTTGAGTGCCCTTATTAATATCTTTTATTAATTTTTGTTTCTGTTAGGTATACGTATTAGTAGTGTTAACCACAGCAGAGCACGCTGGTAGCATAGTGGCGCAGCGACTTGCCTTGCATGCCAGAGGCCTGGTTTCAAATCCCTGCCCCATTGGTGCGCCACTTTCTTTGTCTTTCTGATTCGGATAAGAGCATTTTTTTATTAGCAGCTTAAGGTGGCCCAACCCGGCGGGACTAACTCATTCGCGGGCACTGTACAAAACCGTGCTGTTGCGCTCTGGGACCTTCTCTGTTTCAAAGAAAAAGACAGGCTCCGTGATGAGGAAGATGCAACATGTCCACAAAAAAGATAATGTGCATAGTGTATGATTTGGTAAGATTTACGAAAATTTTGATTTCAAAACGACTTATAGCTAAAAGTAAACCACGACCGCTGTAGTCAAAAATCTAACAAAAACCAAATAGATTATATATCTTGATCAAATAAGCTATGTCTGATGACTAATCTTTTTAGATTTTCTTACTTTATCATTGTGTAATCCACCTCCAAAGTTATTGTATAAAACGCGCGAAAAATGCGAACTTTCGGACCTTGTAACTTAGAAAGCAAACACAATTTTACAATGCCAATGGTCATCAGACATCTAGTTTGATCAAATAAAGCTAATTTGAGCAAAATTTTGGATCTCTGACAAGAAATATGGGCGTGATCTTCTTTCCCCTTTTGTATGGGGAGATGAGCGGGTTGGGCCACCTTAACAGGATTTGTTCATGTCTGAGATCACTGGTGCTCTGTTATTACGTTTACTTAAGTTTAGTGTTTAAGTGGTTGTCAAGTGCTTTTTTAAAAGAATTGGTGGTTTTTTTTTTTTTTTATGTTAAGCGCGGCATATGGCGTACGCCAGGACATCCTAAGGTGCCCGACGACGCCCATGGGATTTCGAATTTACAGGGGGGCTGCGAAAACCATGCCGGCCGGCCAGGTGCTTCTTCACACCATGTTTGAAGGACCCCAGGTTGTACTTTGGGGGAAATACATCGGAAGGGAGTTCATTCCATAGTTTTCCGACCCTATAGATGAAGGATCTAGAAGATCGGTGGGTTCTTATTTTTGGAATGTCGACTGTGAATGTGTGCATTTTCTCCCTGTTCCGCGTTGACCGAAGGTAGAAAGGGGACGGAGGAACAGCGTTATGCAGCTCCGACGAGCATTCTCCGTGGTAAAGACGATAGAAGACAGAGAGAGACCCTACATCCCTTCTGAGTTGGAGGGTTTCCAAATTTAGGGATACCTCGGGGTCGTCGACTAGACGCACGGCCCGATGCTGTATCGAGTCCAGAGAGCCAAGCAGGTGTTTAGCTGAGCCGTCCCACAAATGCGAACAGTACTCCACGCAAGACCTTATCTGCGCCTTGTAAAGAAGCAGTTTTTGGTCAGGCGTGAAGTACTGACGCACCCTGTTGAGGACTCCTAGCTTTTTTGAGGCGAGCTTGGCTTTATCCTCGATATGGCGTCCGAAATTAAGGTCATGCGTCAGGTCGACCCCAAGAATGCCTATGTGGTCGTCAATATGCAGAGTTGTTCCCTGAAAGGTCGGAGCTACGCTGAACGGAGTACGCTTCGCACTGAATACGCACGCCTGTGTTTTGCTCGCGTTAAACTCAACGAGGTTCTGGAGACCCCACTCGGAAACTTTTTCCAGGGTCTCTTCGAGTCTAACAACGAGACGCCGCCTATTTTCTTCCACTTCAGCCCGGCTAGCGGTCTGGTGACTGGCGTACCTGGCTAGCACTGTGCTGTCGTCTGCGTAGCAATCAATGTCCCCCAAGTTGAGCATATCATTAATTTGCAGCAGAAAAAGAGTTGGGGACAGCACAGAGCCCTGCGGCACACCGGCATTCACAGACATGGCTTTGGAACAGCAACCGTCAATCAAGACTTTTATGCTGCGGCCATGCAGGAAGTCGGCGATCCAGTCACACAGCTCGGGTGGAAGGCCATAAGAGGGCAGCTTGGAAATCAGTGCCTTGTGCCAGACCCGGTCAAATGCTTTCGCAATATCCAGGCCGATAGCCATACCTTCGCCATGATTTTCGAGCGCATCACCCATCTCATGTGAGACGTATACTAGGAGATCCCCAGCAGATCGATTCGGACGGAAGCCGTATTGATGATCGCTGAGAAGATCATTGCTCTCTAGATACTTCATCAACTGAGAGTTAATGATGCGCTCCATCACTTTGCAGAGAAGAGAGGTAATGGCAATGGGTCGGTAGTTGGCCGGGTCTGATCGATCGCCTTTTTTAGGCACGGGCTGAACGTTAGCCGATTTCCAAGCAGCTGGCACACATCCAGTGGAATACGATAGGCGGTAAAGGCGGGTTAGGACAGGGGCTAGTTCTGGAGCACATTTCTTCAACACCAATGCAGGAATACCATCAGGGCCACTCGCTTTCCTGGAGTCTAGGGCCGAAAGCTCACGCCGTACGGCTCTCTGGCGGAATTGAATGCTTGGCATAGAGAATTCGCACCCAGGAACAGCAGGCGGAATGGAGCCGCCATCATCCAGGCGAGAGTTCGCCGCAAAGATGCCCGCGAGAAGGTCGGCCTTCTCTTTGGCGGAATAAGCGAGTGATCCGTCAGGCTGCTGCAATGGTGGAAGTGAGGAGCGGCAGAAATTTGCTTCGACAGATTTGGCCAGGGACCAGAATTGACGGCTCCCAGTAGGGTGGCTGATCAGCTTCTCGCCAATTCTGCCGATATGCTCGAACTTCGCTCTGGCAATTGTTCTCTTACTGGATCTGGAGGCTAAGTTAAGGGCCTGTTTCAGTGCTTTTGTATCCGGGTCACGTCGTGTTCGCGCACGGAACCATGCACGGTGGGCCGCGTTCTTACTAGAACAAGCGACTGCGCATTCCGCGTTGAACCATGGCTGGCTTTTACCACCGAGGGATTTGGTGGAGCAGGGAATAAAAAGTTCCATAGCTCCCTGGATCACCTCGGAAACGGTATTCGCACAGCTCGACGGATCCAAAGCGCTGAAACAGAATTGCCTCCAAGGGAAGGAGGAGAAGTGTTCTCGCATTCCGTCCCAATCTGCCGACTCGTAATGCCACACCAGTCGCGTGCCGGCCGCACGTTTCTCAGTCTGGGTGTGTGGCACAGTTGACCTCACCAGGCAGTGGTCAGATGACCCCAGGGGGGCAAGCACCGACACTTTGTACCCGGCGGGTTTGGTGGTCAGCAGAAGATCCAGTAAGGAGGACGCGTCACCTGCTCGATCTGGGATACGCGTATGTTGCGTCACCAATTGAGTCAGATTGTGCGCCAGAGCGAAGTTGCGCACAGCCCTACCAGCAAAGTCAGTCTTTTCGGAGCCTAGCCACAGCGCATGGTGCGCGTTAAAATCTCCCAGAAAGACCAACTCTGCTGAGGGGAACCTCGCCTGTGCGTCGTCTGCCGCTTTGCTCAGGTACTCCAGAAGTCGAGTAAGCTCCCTGTCCCCGTTATGCGGTCTGTACAAGCACGCGTACAGCCGCGTGTCCGTCCCCATGTCAACGTGGACCCAAAGTACGGAGTGTTCGGGGTCCTCCATGCAATGAAGACGGCGACAGCAAATATCAGACCTGACGAACAGGCACACCCCGGCCTTTGGACGGAAAGATTCTTCCAAGGTAAAGCCAGGATAGTGCAGGTACGACGTGTCGGCAGGTCGTGATATTTGTGTCTCCGTAAGGAAGAGTATGGCCGGCTTCATCTGCTCCAGGTGCAGGTGCACGGCATTCAAATTGGTGTGCAGCCCCCGTATGTTCGCAAAATCTGCGCGAAAGGTGCCGGGGTTGTGCACCGCTGAATTAACGTTCTTTCTTTTTATTTGTTCGACACCTTCGGGCAGTTTCGTCACCAACGCGAGCTGTTCCATGGTTCGAAATCCATGCGAAACTGTCGTTCCCCTTCCCCTACTAGGTTGGAAGGTTGAACCCGCGTACCATCACATTGGATGAAAAGATGGCCGAAGTGGCAAAAAAAAACCCGCGTTTTCCATCCAGGTCAATGTGGCCATGCTCATAAAGGGACGGTCCGGCATGGCACCTAATTTCTTCGGGAATGCGGTGTGTTGGGATAATATGACTGTGGGTGTGATATTAAACATCCATGTCCAGTAGTCGTGGGACGAGAAATGAGTAATGGGTTCGTAGAACTGTTACTAGTGTAAAAACGAAGTATTCATTTTACGCCGAGCAGTATGGCCGCTACAAATTTCTTGTAGCGCACTGGATCGCGCACGCGGCGCGCCAACGAAAGCACGTAGGTTGCGAGACGTCTAGACGCAACGACCCGCCAGCCGCGACTGTCTCGCTCGCGCAATGTAGCTGTAACCGGCTTGAAGCTGGCGACTCTCGTAACTGGGGTTACGAGTAATCGTTAGTAATATTAATAATTACTTCAGCAGAGCGATTATCACTGCTGCTTTAGCAGAACAGACCTTATACCAGCTACTGCTATCTTTTTATGGGTTTGTATGGGGAACTCATATAATTTAAAGTAGAATCATCCTAACTTCCTAAAAAAATTTTGTTGGGTCAACGGTTGCTAAACTATTGACATCTTCTCCTCATACTTTCATTTTTAAGATCGTGAACATTCGTCTGCAGTTACATTTGCACTATTTCTCAAAACTGCACCAAAACCAGCAGTTTCCTGTAGAAAGAAATGTTTTTTTCTGTTTCAGGACCAAGGATAAAATTCTGGCGAACCGTCAGGTCGGGCACATGCTGCGCACCAAGCTGGCAGACGCCAACGAGGGCGGCGTCGCGGCCGGACTGGGCGCGCTCGACTCGCCCTACCTCGTCGACGTGTAGCCGGCGCGGGCGCACTCCGCTGTTCTACGACAGTGCCGAATACATGCTCTGCTCTGCGGTGGCTGCGGGGAACATGTGTTCTGCCCTGCAGTAAGAGTGACAGGCGCGTGGTTTGCTCTGCAGTGGCAGTGGAGAGCATGTTTTCTGCTCTGCTGTAGCAGTGGGGAGCATGTTTTCTGCTCTGCTGTAGGAGTAGCAGACGCGTGGTTTTCTCTGCAGTGGCAGTGGAGACCATTTTTTCTGCTCTGTTGTAGCAGTAGCCGACATGTTTTCTGCTCTGCAGTGGCAGCGGGGAGCATGTTTTCTGCTCTGTTATAACAGCGGACGCGTGGTCTGCTCTGTTATTGTAGTGTAGTCTGGTATGATGTAGTAACGAGTACATAAGTTGTCTGCTTTACTATGGCAACACTGGATATGTGGTCTGCTACGATGTAGCAGTAGTGGATATATGGTCCGCTCTGCTGTTGCAGGAGCAGGTAGATATTCATGTCTGTAGTAAAGCATTGGTCACTATAGGAAAATACAGGTGGATTCATTTACTTTCATAAAATCATTCCATAAATTTAATGCCGTATAGTATGAATAACACAAAAAAAATGTTCCTGGATCCAGAAATACGCCATAAATGTGCTGTATTTAAAATGTTCTCATGTTAGTAGGTTAATTTATTGATTCAGAACTTAAAATTATGTTTAATATTAAATTAGGTCTTTTCAAAGGAGGTGATTATAGTTTCAGGATTGAGTATCTGAAATAGAACAACTTTTCCCAAGAAACTAGGCATCTGTTGGTAATTAATTCCAAGATAATAATTATAAACGTGAATTAGTAGGGTGGGAGTATGACAGAGGGATGCAGAACTGGGGGCAGGGTAGGTTAAGTTATAAATAAATGTTTTCCTTGGAATCCATTACAGATAGATGCATAGTTTACTGGCGGAGGTTGTTTAAAGCACTGGAAAGGATTTATGTATTAAACTTATAAAAAAATGTTAACTTACTTTCATAGAAAAAGTTCTAATGCAGACGCTGACTCAATCCTGAAATGATGGGCAGGTTTTTTTAAAAGACCGTTAAATGATCCCCGCAATGATAGAATACCTCAGACCAAATTATTCAATAAATTGCGTATAATATTGATCATTCATTTCATAAATACTATAAATATATTGAAATATGTACATGGGTACAGTAACCATCTAATTTAAATGTTGAATTTACAATAATCTCAAAAATGTGTTTCAGAACAAAGCAAAAACAGCATTCACAGTAAGAGTTAGGTATTTGTGATTTTGAAGCAATGTAAATAGAAGAATGAGCGGATAGGTCACCACATCGTTGAGTGTTATTAGCTGGTGCTAAAGGAATGTATGATGACTTGCTGAAATTGTAAATCTATTTTGTATACATTTTGTAAACAATTTTTATTAAAATTTTACCATAAAAGCAAACATTTGTTTCATGATGTATGTTTTTTATTTACACATATGTACCACTTTTACGTCAAGTCACACTTGACGTAAAAGTGGTAAACATATGGATCGATATGCAATACTGGACATTGTAAATGTTGCCACTCACTCTGCAATAGGCTCTTTCTGCCTCGGTAGCTCAGTGTGCGATATCGATAAGCTGGGGAAGCACCTCTGAGAGCTGTTAGATCCTGGATGGGTGACCATTTTCAAACCGTTTAGGCTGGCCGTGGTTCGGATTCCACGTAGAACTGTAGGTCCCCTTCCTTGCTTACTAGGTGGTAGGGTTAGTCCCGCCCGGGTTGGTACCATCGCATTGAATGAACGACGGTCGAAGCGGCAATGAAAATTGTCGGTGTCTTCCATCTAGTCCAATGTAGCCGAGCAATAAAAGCAAGGTCCTGGCATGGCACCTAGTTCCCATATGGTGTTTTGGGCTAATATCTGACATTTCGGTATTAGCCATCCATGTCTAGTAACAAAAAAATGAACCTGCATAGCATTACCCCTCCGTCTCATTCTACCATTGCCAAACGCGCGACAGGGGACATTCACCGTCCGTTTCCCTCCTATAAAAACCGGCCAAGTGCGAGTCGGACTCGCACACGAAGGGTTCCGTACCATTGAACAAAAAAATAATACAAAAAATCACGTTTTTTGTATGGGGGCCCCTTTAATTTAAAATATTTTATAATCTTACTTATTTGTTGTTATAGCGGCAAAATAAATACACAATCTGTGAAAATTTCAACTGTCTATCTGT
Organism: Incurvaria masculella; assembly: GCA_946894095.1. Classification (NCBI taxonomy): domain Eukaryota; kingdom Metazoa; phylum Arthropoda; class Insecta; order Lepidoptera; family Incurvariidae; genus Incurvaria; species Incurvaria masculella. Next base: position 4,304,731 of record OX335663.1, on the reverse strand, counting down.
TACGGTTACTGAGATACAGCCCTGTGACAGACGGACAGACGGACGGACGGACGGACGGACAGCGGAGGCTTAGTAATAGGGTTCCGTTTTACCCTTTGGGTACGGAACCCTAAAAACCAACCGATCCTGTGGATGCTTTTTGTGACTGGGACGGAACCTACAGCCTTGGCTCGTGGCTCAGGGGAGGGACTTCTTCCATCCCAGAGGTCTGGGTTCAAATTCCCGCCCCGTTCATGCACCACTTGAGTTGTATTAGTGCATTTCGTTACCAATACGAGCTGTTCCATGGTTCGGAACCCATGTAAAACTGTAGGTCCCCTTCCCCTACTAGCTGGTAGGGTAAAGCTAGCCCAGGTTGGTACCATCGCATTGGAAGAAAAGATGGTCGAAGCGGCAATAAAGAAATATACGCCTTTTCCATCCAGTTCAATGTAGCCGTGCTCATAAAGAGAAGGTCCAGACAGGGCACATAATTCCTTTTGGAATTCCGCGTGTTAGGCCAATATTATGACTGTGGGTGGGTATTCGCCATCCATGTCCAATCCATGCTCATAAAGGGAAGGTCCTGCCATGGCACCTAATTCCTTCGTGAATGTGGTGTATTGGGCTAATATCATAACGGTAGTTGTGTGGTATTAGCCATCCAAGCCACGTTGCATAAAAATAAAACCGGCCAAGTACAAGTCAGACTCGCACACGAAGGGTTCCGCACCATTGTACAAGGTTTAACACAAAAAAATCACGTTTTTGTATGGGGCCCCCCTTTATTTTTTATTATTTTTTTATTTTACCCATTTGATGTTATAGCGGCAAAATAAATACACTCTTCTGTGAAAATTTCAGCTGCCTACCTATTACGGTTCATGAGATACAGCCCTGTGACAGACGGACGGACGGACGGACAGCAGCGGCTTAGTAATAGGGTTCCGTTTTCACCCTTTGGGTACGGAATCCTAAAAATGAAAAAACATGATTCATGACTTGATTTTCTGCGAGTAAAGTAGCATACAATAAAACAAACGAGACAGTTACATATAACGTTTATAAACAAATTCTCTAAAGTGTAATCTCCCTCCCGAAGGGCGCGGTTACAAGTACTCCGAGTTCTTGGGCATCTTGTCCTTGGTGAGCAGTCCCGTGTCGCCGGCCTCCGCGTTGTAGCCGATCTCGTACTTCATCTTGGGGTGAGCGTACACCACCTGCGTAAGAACCAAGGTAAGTGAGGTAACCAAGATCGCAGTACGATTTGAGCCATCGTTACCAAAAGCACGCTCAAAATTGGTCCGATTCGCGCTTACAGCCCTCAAAATCGCGTCCCGTGAATGGTATGAAGTTAGCGCTGTGTCACGCAATGCCGTGCACAGTGCTCACGTTTTGGAGGTAGGACACTGTGTGTGCCACTGTCAATGTCACTTTTTAAAGTAGAGTAGTCCATCAACTTTCCACCGGGTTTGTTTAGAAACCTTTGAATGTACCTTAGTTAAAAATTCAAGTTCAACTTGGAGCAATTCGTCTCACTCGGGACATACAGGCGTATCTCACAATTATAGCTTTTATCACTTTTTCAACTCTACTGAAAATTTAATAAAAATGAGATACGCCTGTACGTCCCGGGTGAGACAAATTGATTGGATTCAAATTTGAGGTTAACTACTACAATTAACGTCATTTGTTCCACAAATGTTGTTTTGTTTCGGTAAGCGCATACACAAATGGTCCAAATCATTTGCAATGCTTACTGCTTTGAGCGTGCAATCTGATTCAGGACGCTTGTATACGCTTTTAGCAGTGTATTCGTTTACAGTTCGAATCGGACCACTAGATTACGGTCGGTTGCAGAAAGAGACCTTATCGTCAACATGATTAAGGGCGCCTTCCCGACAGGACTAACTTATTGGCGGGCGCAGCACAAAATCGTGCTATTGCATTCTGGCACCCAGTCCTTCATCTCGGGCTGCTCTCGCTCAGTGTCTCGCGGCACCTCACGTACCTAATCCCACGCGAACTGGTCGTCGGCGGAGGTGATCAGCTAAGCCACGTCGCAACGCGGCACGTTCAACATGTTCATGAGGTAGTGCTTGGAGTTGGTGAAGTTGGCCGCCAGTCCTTCGTCTCGGGCTGCCCTCGCTCTGTCTCGCGGCACCTCACGTACCTGATCCCACGCGAACTGGTCGTCGGCGGAGGTGATCAGCTCGGGCACGTCGCAGCGCGGCACGTTCAACATGTTCATGAGGTAGTGCTTGGAGTTGGTGAAGTTGGCGCGCTGCTCCGCCCAGTCGATCTCCCGCACCAGCCGCCAGTCCTTCATCTTGGGCTCCTCGCGCTCCGTGTACTGCTCGAAGTTCAGACGCTCAATGTCCTCTACCACCTGGACACGGAATACTTTCTTATTTTCAGAGTAAAATCAGCTGAAATCTACCCTCTATCCCCACATAACATCCTATCAATCTTCTATGGTTTGCTATGCTAATTACTTACACCTTTAAAATTCAATTTGTCTCGAGAACCACTCACCCGATTTTGATGTGGTTTTGGGCACGGAAATCTAAAAATTAAGATGCCCTAGTTTTATGTGGAATCCAAACTTTAATCCCGCCCGGGTTGGTACCATCGCATTGAATGAACGATGGTCGAAGCGGCAATGAAAATTGTCCGTGTTTTCCATCCAGTTCAATGTAGCCGAGCAATATAAGGAAGGTCCTGGCATGGCACCTAGTTCCCATGTGGTGTGTTGGGCTAATACCATGACAGAAGGTGTGGTATTAGCCATCATGTCCAGTCACATAAAAAAAAAATACTCCACCCCAATTATCATGCAGTTATAATCCGAACTCAACCTCGATTATCGAACGGTTATAATCCGAACCCCACCTCGATTATCGAACGATTATAATCCGAAATCCAACTCGATTATCCAACGGTAATCAGTACTCACCACGTCGATCTCTCCCCTGCCGGTCCAGTCGTAGAGGAGCAGCTCCGCGTGCGTGCTGATCTCCTTCAGATACTTGTACTTGTACTGGTGTTCCACGAGCTATACGACAACACAATACACCAATGTTAAGGTCGGCCCGTAAGCATCAGAAAATTTCGCCTCCCATACAAACGTAGTTTACTAAGAATTTGAAAACCACTGTTCCAACTTACTTGATATTTGGTATCTAATATTAGACTACAAAGAGATTAGATCGCACGTTTTATACAATAACTTTGGAGGTGGATTGCTCAACGATAAAATAAAAACATGTCAAAAAGATTAGTCATCAGACGTAGCTTTTTTCATGAAGATTTATAATCAATTTGGTTTATTTATTTTTTTACTACAGCGGTCGTAATTTACTTTTAGCTATAAGTCGTTTAGTAACTAAAATGTTCGTAAATCTTACCAAATCAAACACTAGTCCGGTCAAAGTAGACATTTAAAATAACAAACATTGGGGGAAAGCCAAATATTGGTGGAGACTTTGTACTTTCACATAGAACGTGACTCTTAGAATCGCAATATCTCAGGAATGGTGATTCCTAGAGAAAAATCATTAGCACCATTTTTGTAGATAATTTTAAGATCTACAACTTTGGTTTGGAGTACTTTTTTGATAAAACCCACCATTTTGGAGAAAAATCCAAAAAACCTGAAATTTTGACCTTTGACCCCAAATAACTTTTTTAGCACACATGGGATCTATGGGGATTTTTGACACTTTATTTCTAATGGTGAACCCAAGGCCTACACCAAAATTTGGCTTCCCCCCAATATTTGTTATTTGATGACTATTTTTATGTCTACTTTGACCGGATTACACTATGCGCATTGTCTGAATAAGCGAAGTACCTGCTTAGTACGAAAAAGTATATTTACTTGAAAGCAATCAGATGTTATCACACCCTTAATAAGAGAACAATTCGGTACAAAATGCGTCCGATCGACAGGACAGACCCCTTTCTTCATTTCCTGCGACGGGACCTGATAGCGCTCACCTTCAGGTATTCGCGAGTGAGCGCCGGCGAGCCGACCTCGTGCGGGTGGTTCCGCTCCTTGATGCGCTGCAGCACCGTGTCCACCGGGATGTCGAGGTAGACCACCAGGTGCGGCCGCATCAGCTCCACGATGGTGTTGTCGCGCAGGTCATAGTACACCGAGCGGGCGCCCTTGCTGCCGCACCGCATGCACGACGGTTTAGTGTGGTGAGGATAATCTTTGTTTACCATGAATAGAAACCGGCTAAGTGCGAGTCGGACTCGCACACGAAGGGTTCTGTACCATCGTACAAGAGTTACCACAAAAAAATCACGTTTCTTGTATGGCCCTTTAATTTTTAACATTTTTTTATTTTACTTATTTGTCGATATAGCGGCAAAATAAATACACACTCTGCAAAAATTGCAGCTGCCTACCTATTACAGTTCATGAGATACAGCCCTGTGACAGACGGACGGACGGACGGACAGCGGAGGCTTAGTAATAGGGTTCCGTTTTCACCATATGGGTACGGAAACCTAAAAAGCAGTTCGACACACGCGGCTACCCACCTGATGAACTTGCTCGAGTACATGGCCTCGAGGAACACGTAGTCGGAGAAGGGGCTCCTCTCGAGCACCACGCCCTGCCCGGAGTTGAGCACGTGCGCCAGCGCGTCGATGTACTGGCTGAACCTGTCGGAGAACAGCGTGTCAGATGGCACAGACTTTCACACCGATACTGTCCTTCCCTGCATTCCGAAATGCGTACATTGCAAATATCGCGGATAAAGCGAATACAGTGAATACTTGTGTTCCGAATTGATATCACTACTCATAGTCACAATCGCACAATATCAAATCGGAAGGAATTTGAGCAGACATATGTGTCAGAGCCTAACCTAACTACCTCGAAAATGCCTTGTAAGTCTCGAGAGTACCTATGAAGCATGAAGAGTGCCTAGAATTGTCTAATTAGACTAACAAACGGCGAAAGGCTTTTGTTATTTCATAATTGCATATGATCAGAGAAATACAGATAAACACGCTTAATGACAGCTCAATGACAGCCATTTGACAGCGTACACGGCGCACATGCTCTCAACTGTGCACGTTTTGTACGATCTGTGTGTGGTCTAGAGTCACGTCCTTTATGTCAAAATGGCGTTTATATAAGCAATTCGGAATGGTAGTGTACGCATACATAGTGAATTCTCTGCATTATACGCATTTCGGGATGCAGTGTTTGAATGTCTGGAATGTCTTTTGCACGTGCATAAATATCATGAAGATATACTCAGGCTTGAAATGGTTCATAAGCACCCAATTCGATCGAGACATAATTTGCCAGAATATTTGACTGTTTGACCATTATCGCAATTCAGTAATAAGAAATAAGTAAAATTGGAGAGGCGTATGTCCAGCAGTGGACGCAAACACGCTGACTGACTGACTGACAAATACTCTCCTAATTGACAGTGTATTTATTCGAATTGAAGATTTTTATCACACAAATTTGATGACAAATGATATTTATTGCCAATGAATTAATTTGATTCACAACGGACATTTTTATTTTAATTTTACACAATATTCATACATTTTGAGTATATTCTTAATTTAATTTATAATTATAATTTTTACTTGGACAACATTAAAAGCTTTTATTTTTTATTGTATTATACTGCTTTAATGAATTGATATGTATTGAAAATTGTGTGTAAAAGTGTAAATGACACCCACCTGGCCATATACATCATAATCTGGAAGTTGGCCGCATGGCGGTGCGTTGGGCACCGGCAGAAGTTCTTGTGGTCGTACGTGCGCGTGTCCTCCGGCACGAGCGCGTCGAACTCGCGTATGTCGACGCCGCTCGGCCGCAGGTAGTGCAGGTCCATCGTCGCCTCCGGAAAGTGCCGCATGTCGAGCTGCTCGGCGAGCTGCCGCGCGAAGTCCGTCTTGCCGACGCCGACGGGGCCCTCCACGCAGATCACCTTCGAGTTCTCGTCCAGCCTGAACGGTGCAGTGACAAAATCGGCTTAGTCAGTCAAGGTAACCATATAAATAAATAAAAAAGTACTGGCGTAATTCCATGGCCCACCGCCATAGTGACGGAAGTTTCATACAATATGTGTTAAGCAAGCCGGCCCTCTATTGCAATAAACGTTGAACTAAGATGGCAATTTTTATTCAAACAAAAAGTGTGTTTGTGCCAAGAGGTGGTGCAGCTATCAGTCTCACTGCGTTAAATCTATTAAAAACTCATTTGATTTTATGGGTTGTCCAAAAGAAATTCAAAATTGTATATTTTCCAACTTTACAATACAACCAAAATCGTATTATTAATCTATGAATAAATCCTATGTTTGTATAGCGCTATCTATTGGCTATTTCGCAAGTTTCGTAAGTCAGTTTGGTATTAGCCATCTATTTCTAGTAAAATTAAAAATAAACCTGTGCGTAGTCCTGTCAAACAGGCTGCGGAACCAAGTGTAGTCCTTGAACTCATGGTCAAACGGCTTCGGCTTGGGGTGTTCTGGCGGGCGCGACGCGCGCAGCTCCTTGCCGGAGATGGAGCGTGCCGGCACCACGCTCACTGTTGCCACAGCGCGGCCCCCCACCGACCTCGCCAGCGTTGTGCGTATCAGAGTCGCCATCCTGCTGGAATGACTGACGCGTCGAATTTTACTTCAGTGAACTGTTGGACAGTTACTCATACGAAATATAGGGTGTAAACGACCGTCGAGCAACGTTTAAACAGTATTCAAATGCGAATATCTCGTAAATTACTGTATAGGTTTTATTGAGGTTCTCATCTTTTATTATAGTATGTCAAAGCCCAAAAAAAACGGATAGTGGGCCTAATACAATTGTCTATACCTGAAAAGAGGAGAATATGAAAGAGGGTTGAAAAAGAGGCTCGTAGCTAAGGATGCACATCTTTACTCAAAACAAACAGAGGGGCCGTTCATGCATCACTTTATTTCTTGTGAGTGGATAAGTGCATTTCGTCGCAAATGCAAGCTGTTCCATGGTTCAGAATCCATATAAAACTGTAGGTTTACCTCTACTAGGTGGTAAGGTACTATTGTATTTGATAAAAAAAATATTATGAATATCTTATCTATCTTATATATGTTAAACCATCCTATACCACCCAGTGGTCCGAACATTCCAATAATCCGGCGCCCCTGGTCTTAAGAACGGCCCGTAAGCTATGCTCCCCATACAAACGTAGTTTACTAATCATTTGGAAACCGCTATTCCAATTAAATTGATATTTAATATCTAATATCAGGTAACAAATATCTGTGTCTGCATGCTTTTGTTTTTTTGAAAAATCCAAACCGAATGAAATGAATGCAAAAAGAAAATCTTCATACGAATTTTGTTTTCTCTGTGGTTTGACCCAGAATATGTTTCCCGAAAAAACAAAGGCATGCAGACACAGATATTTGTAGCCTAATATTAGATACCAAATATCAAGTAAGTTGGAACAGAAGTTTTCAAATTATTAGTAAACTACGTTTGTATGGGAGGCGAAATTTTCAGGTGCTTACGGGCCGACCTTAAATAGTGCGAGTAGCGAGACTACGTAGCTATGTACGTTAAATAAGGGAACCTCCATGGATTTTTTTATAATTAATTATTAAAGGAAACTCGATTAGCGAGCGCGTAAGCTATTTCGGATGAAAGAACCTATATCTAAAGACGGTCAAACAGGAAATAAGGTTATAATTTTGGAATTTCATAGGTGAGTATGAATAGATATTAAATTAACTTGATTCAAAAGGGTACAATTTAATCTTCCTTCTAATTACCTAAGAAATAGATAAAACTATGAATTACAGGCAGAATAAGAAATCAAAATTAAATTTACCTTTACGTCAAACCATAACGAATGACATAACGAGCGAGTCGCCTATAAGCGAAAGTTCAATACATTAAAAATATGAATTCGCCTAATGAAAAGTAAATGAAATCTTACTTCTGTGATATCATTATATAGATAAAATATTTGAGTGTTTTTAATATCCTTCATTCATTCAATGAAAAACTATTCTTCAAAATGAAAACAAAGGTCCATTTTACCTGCAACTAGGAGCCTTTTTCAACTTTACCTATAGGCGACAAAGCCCATCCAATTATAATGTTGTCAGCTTGAATATTTTGTTAGGAAATTATTTTGTAAATAAATAATTGACAATGTGCAATGTGGTAAGTCAATCGCATATTGACTAACAATTTATTTTTTAAATACTACTTAAAGAAACAAATTAAATAAAAAATTGTAAGCTTTTACCTGCTGTAAAAAAATTAGCTTAATTTACTTATTCTATAGTGGTACTAAGATATGTTTATCGTTTTTATATTTTATATAGTAATGTTTGCACCTTGTGTCATTTCTCCTCTCAATTTGCTCATTGTTTATGCCGTTTATGAAACATAATTATAGTGATTTTTACCACTGAATATGTGGTAATATTATTATATGGCAGCATTATTATGTCACTATTATTTAGTCAATCGTCTTTGATTGTCCGGTATATATCTAGGCATCATTTCACAGAATAAGTAATAGTGCTAGTATGCGCTAGGTATGCCGCAATGTTCTTTTTTTTTCTCGAGAGATTTTTTTGTTGTTATGCATACCGAAGTTTATGTTTTTTGAAAAATCTAAACCAAATCTTACCTTATATTAGAAATCAAATATCAAGTAAATTGGAACAGCGTTTTTACAATGATTAGTAAACTACGTTTGTATGGGGAGCGTCATTTCGTGATGCTTACGGGCCAACTTTAATCAAAAACACGAAAAAAAAAATTGTCACTTCGACCAACAATGTCGGGCGAACTCATAGACCTAGCATGCGCGCTTATTTCTATGGGCGAAACGCCTTAGGGCCATGGAGGTGAATCTTCACGTCCATGCTTAGGGCCGAGTGCACGAAAGGACAAAAAACCGGCCAAGTGCGAGTCGGACTCGTACACGAAGGGTTCCGTACCATCGTACAAGATTTAGTACAAAAAAATCTCCTTTAATTTTTTATTTTACCTATTTGTTGTTATAGCGGCAAAATAAATACACACTCTGTGAAAATTTCACCTGCCTGCCTATTACGGTTCGTGAGATACACCCCTGTGCCAGACGGACGGACGGACAGCGAAGGCTTAGTAATAACCTTAAAAACGTGGTGCATAAACGGGGCGAGGATATGAAGCCAGACCTCTGGTATGCTAGCATCGGATACAAGTTAAGTTATCAAGAAAATAAAAACCGGCCAAGTACGAGTCGGGCTCGCACACGAAGGGTTCCATACCATCGTACAAGATTTAACACAAAAAAAATCACGTTTTTTGTATGGGCCCCCCTTTAATTTTTTTTTACCTATTTGTTGTTATAGCGGCAAAATAAATACATACTCTGTGAAAATTTCACCTGCCTACCTATTACGGTTCATGAGATACAGCCCTGTGACAGACGGACAGATGGACGGACGGACAACGGAGGCTTAGTAATAGGGTTCCGCTTTCACCTTTTGGGTACGTAACCTTAAAAACATGGTGCAGAAACGGGGCGAGAATATGAAGCCAGACCTATGGTATGCTAGCAAGAAAATAAAAACCGGCCAAGTACGAGTCGGGCTCGCACACGAAGGGTTCCATACCATCGAACAAGATTTCACCCAAAAAAATCACGTTTTTTGTATGGGGACCCCCTTTAATTCTTATTCTTAAATGTTACCTATTTGTTGTTATAGCGGCAAAAATAATACACACTCCGTGAAAATTTCAGCTGCCTACCTATTACGGTTCACGAGATACAGCCCTGTGACAGACGGACGGACGGACGGACGGACGGACAGCGGAGGCTTAGTAATAGGGTTCCGTTTTCACCCTTTGGGTACGGAACCCTAAAAACGTACAGACGTAGATCTCAGTTGATTTAATGCATGTGCGATATTTCAGAAAAAATATTTTTTAAATTGACTGAGGAAACATGCGATCTCTCGATCGCCTCGATATCCTCTTAAACCAGAGCGTACTGATGATTTGATAAAATATATTATTACTTTTTTTCCATATCGTACGGACGCCCCTATCTTTAGCATCGTGCCATCACTGAAGAGAAAGCAATGAGAAGTGGCATGCGGTCGATATAGCGTCTCCGCTATATGGTCAATGTGACCATTTAATTTTATGGGATTCCGGCAGGAGCCACCGTGCGCGAGTTTGCTCTAAAAAAGCGTTCGACACGTCAGTTCCCACCAACACAAACCCTCCAATACGCCTGCGACTATGTTTGTGGTTTTTTAGCGTTCCGTACCCAAAGTGTGCCAACGGAAACCTATTACTAGGCCTCCGCTCTCCGACCGTCCGTCTGTCACGGGCTGTATCTCATGAACCGTAATAGGTAGGTAGCTGATTTTTTCACAGAGTGTGTATTTATTTTGCCGCTATAACAACAAATAGGTAAAATAAAAAATATACAAAAATTAAAGGGGGGGCCCATACAAAAAACGTATTTTTTTGTTAAATCTTGTACTATGGTACGGAACCCTTCGTGTGCGAGTCTAACTCGCACTTGGCCGGGTTTTGAAAATTGAAGTAAGCAGGTCCCATAGTGAGCGCGCTGCATGCCATATCTCCTACCTTTTTTATCTATGCGTGTCACCAACGTATTGCCTACGTAGGTAGCTGCATGTAGTCATTTTCCATTAGAGCTCAGCTGTGCACACTTACCTCAGCGAATATAGGCACACAGCTATCGGCTGGCGCGCGCATGCGCCGAAGCGCCGTTACTAAAACAGCTGACGCTCTTTCGTCGATAGAAGTATCTAATGCTATTACCAGTAGTAGTTCACGATCACAGTGGCTGTCATTCATCAACCAGCCAATAGTTACCGCAACCTTGCTACCGGCAGTCACAGAATAGACTACAAGTGCCCAACAGTATTGCCCTTGCAGTCACGAGACATAGACCCATTTCGCGCGCTATTTCCACACCAGTCCGCCGACGAGTGGCCCGACCGGCCGACGGATCGCGCGCGTCCGTGAAACTGTTCCGAGGCGTGCGTCTCTATCTTTTCTACTTGAACGGCGCGGTGGGAAGGATGCCGAACATAATCAACGAGCTGAAGTTGGACTTCAAGGATGTTCTGCTGCGGCCCAAACGGAGCACCCTGCGCAGCCGGAACGATGTGAGTACCCTGGCCGAATTATTTTAGGTGAGGTGAATACGTAACGAGCGCGGGTGAAGCTATTTTTAATGAATTTTGGGAACGTCAGCCGAGACGATCTCCAGAATTTGAATTGACTTTGACCTTTACGCCATGTTAGAAGCAGAATATCATCAATCACTAGATATTATGAACCGGTAAAAAATACCTGCTAGAAAAGTTTTGAGATGTTGCAGATGTGTGAAGATTTTGAAATTTCGATGCTTCGAACAATGGAAGGTATTATTTTATGCATGCAATTCTAACATATCTATTGTTTAATCATAATCTAGGTACTCAATCTTTAATCATAATCTAGTTACCTACTCATTTGGTACTCATACAATTTTATTGCGAAAATAAGTAGTATTTATGTTATGAGGTATTTAAAAACATTGTCCAATATTTTTATTGTAAGTACTTAAGGAATAAGTAACGATTATCTAAGATTCATCTTCAATGAAAATGTATAATGTACACACACTTTGCCAGACTTCTTCAGTCGCATAGCGGCCAAGGTGAATTAGGGAATCATCGTTCGTGGTACGAATTCCACGTAAAAGGGTTAATTCCGCCAGGGTTCGTACCATCGCATTGAGTAAACGATGGTCAAAGCGGCAATGAAAATTGTCCGTGTTCAGTTCAATGCAGCCGTGCAATGTCATTACATTTCACGGCATGGCCTCATTCCTACGAGATAGTAGGTTGGGGGAATATACTGCCCTTCTTATTAAAAATGCGGTAACTACATAACAGCGAGTGGTCTAGGCCCTAGAGAACTTGCCTTTCATCCGAGAGGCCTGGGTTCAAATCCTCGCCCCCGTCATGCACCACTTTCGTTCTCTTTCTGAGTTGGATAAGTGCATTTCGTTACGAATACGAGCTGTTCCATGGTTCAGAACCCATGCAAACTGTAGATCCCCTTCCCCTACTAGGTGGTAGGACTAATCCCGCCCGGGTTGGTACCACCACATTGGATGAAACTATGGTTGAAGCGGCAATGAAAAATTGTCCGCGTTTTCCATCCAGTTCAATGTAGCCGTGCTCATAAAGGGAAGGTCCTGGCATGGCACCCAATTCCTTCGGGAATGTAGTGTTTTGCTAATATTATAATTGTGTGGTATTAGCCATCCATGTCAGGTTGCATTTATTGCATGCAGTATTTGCCATGGGTCGTCATCACGTCACTGTACATATAGAATTATCAAGTATGTTTCCAAGGTTACGTAAATCGAATTTTTCGTACTCGGCGCCGCCCGTGCCGTGACGCGGGAACGTGACGTATGGTGACGTGCCGTGACTTGTGGGGCCGCGCTGTGACGTGTGGTGCCATGACGTTACCTGCGTTACTTACTCACGTCACTTTGTATGGACAGTATGGAAGGAAATCCATGCGGTTCACTAAAAGTGACGTGTTTGAACATTGATTAACTCGGCCGTCTCTTCGTGCAATCAAAGCTAATAGTGCTCGAACCATCGATATAATCTTTGGTACGTCGATGGCTCTAACCATGTCGTCGGCCCTAAGATCATTGTTATATCACTCTTTATATTATATAAGCTTATGGAGTGCTATTGGCCCGACGACTGGAAAGGGATTTGTCGATCGTCTCAATTTCTTACCCCCCCCCCGGTTACACCCGCGCTAGGAATATTCCTCCAACGGGCCAACATGGATTAAAATTCTCCTGTCAAAGCGACATCTTCATTCGGTCCCAGAAGATAAGGCACCGCAATCTTGCGGCATCTTGTCTTGAGGTCACTTTGCACGAAACTTATTGTTTCCTAGTGAAAAAGTGACACAGTCGTGATCTCGACGGCGCGTGCTAGTCAGTTTCGTTTGTGATAAAGTGGCAAACCGGAACGATCTGGTTCTGAGCCAGTTTTGGCGAAACGGCCATGTTTGCATCGAACTAACGTACAGAGCGCATCATCTTTGGCGTCACGGTATTCATTGGCATTTTTTCCAGTTTGTGGCGTCTAGGATTATGCTGTTTGTACAAAAATGCCTACACTTTTATTTAGAGCCAATTATTTCAAAGGTAATACGGTAATAATTTCAAAGGTAAACAGGTAGACGAAGTAAGATATAAGTCAATGTTTAGAGTAATATTTACTTTATGGCTATAAGTAATATATAAGTCAATGCTTATGGCCGATTTTTCAATCCTCAGATAGTACTTATCGGACGGATAGTGCAAATTCATTCATTCAGTCATTGCCGGAGAATTGTATCTTCCATCACAATTATCTGACTTTAATTTTAGTAACAAAAATATGGACTTACTATATCGGATGGATAAGCAGAAGCGTAAATAAAACCATCGAATAGTATCTGGCTGTTTATCTGACTATTGAAAAATCTGCCCTTAATGATATTTCTGTCCATTATAAGAAGCGAATAACCATTACGAAGAGAGCTAGGTAAAATCGTTTTTTAATCGAGTGAAACTGTCACTGTCATGTAAGTGACAGTCGGACTGAGGGCTCTTTTGGCAATAAGTTGAGACTTACATTCGTTGCACTAAATGGCGTCCCGCTCAGTGCGAGGACATTAGGAGTGGACGAATTCGTAACCGAACCGAATGGCCGGCGCTACCGACAGTGTATGTATTATCACTAAAAGTGTACGCTGCCGCTACACGGATAGTTTCGGTCTCCCTCCCGCCCTTCATTGCTCGTTGTTTGCAGCGAACGAAATATCGACGAGCAACCTCACTCACGCACAATGTTGCACTAGCAACATTAGTTGCTAGCATAAACTGCGGTGCACGCCTGCATCCGGCTTAATGCGTGCAAAAAGGAATTCGTAACCATAACATTTGATACGCAGTTCGTGCTAATTCGATACCAAAACAATGGAGTCATGCATGCAAAGGCTTACTATGCATGACATTATTTTATTTAATACTAGCTGAAGTACCAGGCTCCGCTGGGGGACTGACGTCGGGCTAAATTATTTCCTTATTAGCCTTGATGATATAGCACAATGTTGTCTCCGTTTGGATCTGTTCCGAGAGATCTCATTACGGAACTCCGGCCAGGTGTACCGCGGGGTGCCCGTCATCGCCAGATAGTATAATGTTGTCTCCGTGTCCAGGTGGATCCGTTCCGAGAGATCACGTTCCGGAACTCCGGCCAGGTGTACCGCGGGGTGCCCGTCATGGCCAGATAGTATAATGTTGTCTCCGTGTCCAGGTGGATCCGTTCCGAGAGATCACGTTCCGGAACTCCGGCCAGGTGTACCGCGGGGTGCCCGTCATGGCCAGATAGTATAATGTTGTCTCCGTGTCCAGGTGGATCTGTTCCGAGAGATCACGTTCCGGAACTCCGGCCAGTTGTACCGCGGGGTGCCCGTCATGGCCAGATAGTATAATGTTGTCTCCGTGTCCAGGTGGATCCGTTCCGAGAGATCACGTTCCGGAACTCCGGCCAGGTGTACCGCGGGGTGCCCGTCATTGCCAGATAGTATAATGTTGTCTCCGTGTCCAGGTGGATCTGTTCCGAGAGATCACGTTCCGGAACTCCGGCCAGGTGTACCGCGGGGTGCCCGTCATGGCCAGATAGTAAAATGTTGTCTCCGTGTCCAGGTGGATCTGTTCCGAGAGATCACGTTGCGGAGCTCCGACTATGTGAACCGCGGGGTGCCCGTCATGGCCAGATAGTACAATGTTGTCTCCGTGTCCAGGTGGATCTGTTCCGAGAGATCACGTTCCGGAACTCCGGCCAGGTGTACCGCGGGGTGCCCGTCATGGCCAGCAACATGGACACCGTCGGCACCTTCGAAATGGCGAGGGAAATATCCAAGGTAACTATGTCCATAGTTATATTGTTTATCTTGTATTTTTAAATATTCTTCTTCTTGAAATATTACAAAGATAGTAATATCTTATGGTCGCAAGTTCATCGACACAGAGCAATGCTTTCCTGGCAAACCATTCCTTGCCCAACTAGCACACAAGCTGCAAGAAATAGCCGTACAATAGCAGTTTAAAGAGTCTGGGTAACGGCTAAAGTTGGGTTTAATTTCGGAGCACTAGCCGCAGAAAATCAGTTCACCCATTTATGATTGACATGAGGCCTGTGAGAATCTTCCCACCAATTCTCAAATTCCTTTCTCTGCCACGTCACCATAAATAAGACTGTCTGCCGGCACCGTAGGTAGTCTTTTTTCATAATTTGCTGCAAATTAATGTATAGAAAAATGAATGCAGTGATTGTATTCCAGCACGGACTGTTCACGTGTATTCACAAGTACTACAGCCCCGAGCAGTGGGTGAAGTTCGCGGCTGATCACCCAGATTGCCTCCAACACATGGGTAAATTCTCTGATCTTTTCGATTATAGCTAATACTTCACTTTGTGCTTTGTGCCAAATAAACGCCTATTACCTCAATCAAATCCCTTGAAGTTCTTCCACCTTTTTCTTTGGGTCATTTGAGATAATATTGTGCGTTATAAGTTAGAGAGCTTTCTGTTTACATCATACTTGGGATGAAGCTTATCTAAAAGGCAAGAGCCTAAAACCATGTTCCCCATTAGCCTTCGTTCTGGAAAAGGATGTGTTCAATGTACAGATCGCTTCACCCTCAACGCTACAGTAGGCATTGGCACTTCCAAGGAAATCGTTTGTGGGTCAATGTCAACCCCCATAGGGTTAGGCTGATGCCGTTTGTACCTCTTAGTTTATTATGCAGACTGTATTTTTTTGGTCTGCATTTTGGGCACAATCTATAAGCTCATACTGTATGCCAATCCACCATTCTCCACTTTTCTGACTATCGAATTGATCCTACAAGGACATACCGCTAAGTATGAGAACATTCTCTTGCAGCGGCGTCGTCCGGCACGGGGCAGGGCGACTTCGAGCGGTTGTCGGACATCCTCGCGCGTGTTCCCGACCTCAAGTTCATCTGCGTAGACGTCGCCAACGGCTACTCACAGCATTTCGTCGAGTACGTGCGGAAGGTGCGCGCCGCCTTCCCGGCGCACACCATCATCGTAAGTGACGAGTCAGGATGAGCATATTCCCTTTCAGGGGGCGCCGTCACGGGGGAGAGCGACTTCGAGTGGTTGCCAGAGATGCTCGTCTGCGTGATCGACCTCAAATTCATCTGCGTGGCCATCGAAAACGGCTACAGCTGCGCAAACCATCATCATCAAACCCTTGTAGGGGCGTCGACGTCACATGGCAGAGCGACCTCGAGCGGTTGTCGGACAATTTCGCCTGCGCAACCGACCTCAGATTCATCTGTGTAACGTCGCCAACGGCTGCCATCATCCGGCGCATTTTATTATCGTAAGTTAGGAATCATCATGAGCATATTCCCTTGCAGCGGCGTCCACGGCACGGAGCAGAGCGAGTTCGAGAGGTTGTCGGACATCTTCGTCTGCTTGACCGACCTCAAGTTCATCTGCGTGGATGTCGCCAACGGCTGCCATCATCCGGCGCATATTATTATCGTAAGTTAGGAATCATCATCAGCATATTCCCTTGTAGCGGCGTCCACGGCACGGAGCAGAGCGAGTTCGAGAGGTTGTTGAGATTTTCGTCTGCTTGACCGACCTCAAGTTCATCTGCGTGGACGTCGCCAACGGCTGCCATCATCCGGCGCATATTATTATCGTAAGTTAGG
Source organism: Incurvaria masculella (assembly GCA_946894095.1). Classification (NCBI taxonomy): domain Eukaryota; kingdom Metazoa; phylum Arthropoda; class Insecta; order Lepidoptera; family Incurvariidae; genus Incurvaria; species Incurvaria masculella. The sequence goes on along the minus strand of OX335663.1, from coordinate 4,287,918 downwards.
AATCATCATCAGCATATTCCCTTGTAGCGGCGTCCACGGCACGGAGCAGAGCGAGTTCGAGAGGTTGTCGGACATTCTCGTCTGCTTGACCGTCCTCAAGTTCATCTGCGTGGACGTCGCCAACGGCTGCCATTATCTGGCGCAAATTATTATCGTAAGTTAGGAATCATCATCAGCATATTCCCTTGTAGCGGCGTCCACGGCACGGAGCAGAGCGAGTTCGAGTGGTTGTCGAACATTCTCCTCTGCTTGACCGACCTCAAGTTCATCTGCGTGGACGTCGCCAACGGCTGCCATTATCCGACGCATATTTTTATCGTAAGTTAGGAATCATCATCAGCGTATTCCCTTGTAGCGGCGTCCACGGCACGGAGCAGAGCGAGTTCGAGTGGTTGTCGAACATTCTCCTCTGCTTGACCGACCTCAAGTTCATCTGCGTGGACGTCGCCAACGGCTGCCATTATCCGGCGCATATTTTTATCGTAAGTTAGGAATCATCATCAGCATTTTCCCTTGCAGCGGCGTCCACGGCACGGAGCAGAGCGAGTTCGAGAGGTTGTCGGACATTCTCGTCTGCTTGACCGTCCTCAAGTTCATCTGCGTGGACGTCGCCAACGGCTGCCATTATCCGGCGCATATTATTATCGTAAGTTAGGAATCATCATCAGCATATTCCCTTGTAGCGGCGTCCACGGCACGGAGCAGAGCGAGTTCGAGAGGTTGTCGGACATTCTCGTCTGCTTGACCGTCCTCAAGTTCATCTGCGTGGACGTCGCCAACGGTTACTCCTAGAACTTCATCGAGTACGTGCATCATCGTAAGTGGCCCGTCTCTGTGGGGGAGACAAATTCATTGGTGTCGCTGTTTCCAGATTTTCCACGCCTACTTTGTATATTGTGTCTTAGTAGAAATTTTGACATTTATGGTCACTTTTTCAGAATCACATACCTGATAATCACTAGCTGAAATACTCACCTTAGAGAGTTTAAATACGTTTGGAAAATGAAGTTTTACGTGTATTCATTCTTACAGGCGGGGAACGTAGTGACTGGAGAAATGGTAGAAGAACTAATTCTCTCAGGGGCTGACATTATCAAGGTTTGTATTAGCAATTCTAACTCTAGAAGTAAAATTGTGATCGGTGGACTTAAAAATATTCTTCTGGCATCCACATTAGGATACTAGTCTTCTTTTCTTTCTATGAAAATAGCAATATAAATATTTGTAATGTATAATTTTTATTCTAAACAGAAACATGTACAAGAAAAGAAATAACACAACTAAAATTAAAATACTTAATGAACAAATTATCTTCCATCGGAACAATTGCCATTGTCTCGATGTCCAATAGATGCTACCTTTGTCCACAAACGCCTCAATTGACCATAACAATCAGTTTTTTGGGGTCTGGGCTCTTTACACCAAGAGTTTCAGCAACCAAATTTATGATTATTATTATGGTAGGCAAATAAAAAAAAAACACGTGTTTTCAAACGAAGTGCAAGATAAGCCGGTGAATGTGTAACTCACCAATCAATCTCGCACAAAACAGCAGTGCAAGAGTTTGCCCAGCCCCGTTAGACCCCAATGAATGCAGGCAATACCAAAGTAGATGTGATTCGATAGTGGTTTTTTTTCACAGGTAGGAATAGGACCAGGATCTGTTTGCACGACGCGAATAAAAACAGGAGTCGGCTACCCTCAGCTGTCCGCCGTCATCGAGTGTGCAGACGCGGCGCACGGCCTCAAGGGACACATTATATCGGTGAGTACCTAACAGGAGCAGGCTCGGTGTGCATAACTCGGCAGTCATACAATCACCATTTCGAATCATTAATTCTAAACAAAAAAAATTGCGAGAGGTGTCGTGTGTCACTCCGTAGGAACTAAGTTCCTTTCGTTATAAATATTATGTGTTACCTAAAAAAAACCACTTAGAAGTGGTCGGATGGAATAACATTTCACAAGGGCCAATCGTCAAGTTAAACAAGGGATTACGCTCAAAGCGCTACCACGTGGCGTAGAGCGCTTCGTATGCATTTCGGTCACGACGCATTTTATTGCATCACGGCCAAAAGATTGACACTATTGCCGGTCTCCTTTTTCATGAAGAAAAAGACGAGCTAAGGAAGAGACAGCAAACCATAGAATGTCTATGCAGCAAACGGTGTTATTGTTTCGGCCGTAAAATAATATGGGTTGACGGGTGTGTGACAGTGTCGCTCGGTCACTTTTTCCCGTGTACCTTCCATCCGTCGTACAATTTTCGTATAGTTCATGAAAATAGAGCGCGAACTGTATCTTTTTGATATATACAAGTGTAGGTTACCTTCCTGTTAATGAAATAAAACAATACAAAAATAAAATACGAGTAATTCCAATTGTTCCAAAAATGCACAAAAACCATACATACTTAGACTCCATACTTAGACGCATGTTGGTTTCTAGGACGGTGGGTGTACGTGCCCCGGTGACGTGGCGAAGGCGTTCGGTGCAGGCGCGGACTTCGTGATGGCGGGCGGTATGTTCGCTGGCCACGACCAGTGCGCGGGCGACCTCATCACCAAGCCCGACGGCCGCAAGGTCAAGCTGTTCTACGGCATGGCCTCCAACACCGCGATGGAGAAACACTCGGGTAAGGCACAGTTAGGGGAACTCATCGCCAAGCCAGACGGCCGCAAGGTCAAGCTTTTCTACGGCATGGCCTCCAACACCGCCAAGGAGAAACACTCTGGTTAGGCACAGTGAGCTTTCTCATCATCAAGCCCGACGGCCGCTAGGCCAAGCTGTTCTACTGTACTACGGCCTCCAACACCGCCATGGAGAAACACAGTTACAATATAACTATTGCCAAATATCACATGGAAGCTATGTACTGGTAGAGTTGAAGAGATCCTTTGCTGGGATCTAATTTGACAGGGTCATTGGTCAGCATTAAGAATTAAGCAGAATCGAAGACCTTACAGTGTTCATGATTACAACGGATGGTGAAGTTTTCAATTCATTCGAACGATATCTTTCGCAGTTAAGGTATACACGAGATTTTTGAGAATATTGAGATATTAATTTTGCTAATAAGAAGCGATTTTGTTATTTTAAAGACCATCTTCTCCAGAAGTAGAGATTATTAGTAGAAAGAATAGTTAACTTTTAGGAAATTGAGTGGAAAATAAGAAATTCTAACTGGTTGGAGAGGTTCATGGATCACCAGATCCTTCATTCCAAACTAGACACAACTTTTGCAAGCTACTTGTACATTATTTTTGTGGCTAGTGTTGTGGTCAAATGAAACCGCTTTGAGATTCGGTTTCAGTTGCGAAACTAGAATGTACCGACTCGGAGGAATAAATGATGATGGGCGGAGTGATGCGAATTGCGAAGGGTATGTTAAGATAGTTTGGACATAAAGACAAATGCGTAGCGAATTACGAAAGACATTTACAGGGCTAAGGTAATTGGAATGCCTGGATGGCCTGGGAGAACGCACCACGACAAGAGGGTTTATTCTTGGATTTCCGTGCCCATGAATCAGGAAACTTTAAGTCGAGAAAGCCACTTTGACATCGGTTGCCAAATTGGTTTTCTTTGCGGAAATATTTCTGATTTCTGAGCACGGAATTCCAAGAACTTGGTGAAAGACTTGGTGAAATTCAAATCGTTATTATAGAGCATGTACGATGTCTATGGAGGAAGTGAAAGAAGTATGGTGTGATCGCACAGTATGGCGCTATGCGCCATCTCTCCTGGGAAGCATGGTTATGGTGATGTATGTAAGAGACAAAAGCGGTCGTTTCCAGGCGGCGTCGCCGAGTACCGCTCGTCCGAGGGTAAGACCGTCGAGGTGGAGTACCGCGGCGACGTCGGCGACACGGTGCGCGACGTGCTCGGCGGGCTGCGCTCGGCGTGCACGTACGTGGGCGCGGCACATCTGCGCGAGCTGCCGCGCCGCGCCACCTTCGTGCGCTGCTGCCGGCAGGTCAACGACGCCTTCTCGTAAGCGGTGGACCGCTGTGCCAAGCGAGATCCTAACTCTACTGACGGGAACTGGGTGGAACCATAGACAAAGGATAGTGGGGATAGACTGCTAACGTCATGCAACCTACAAAACTCGTAAAACTACTTATTTTCGCTGGTAATATGACATTTCGAACCACCGCCATCTCGCGTCACTGTCAGAACTAGTTACACCGTCATTAAACTGAGCTTAATTCCAAAATTTACCTGATGCAGCCGTGATGAACATTTTAACTATAAATTAACTTATATAATTTTAACTATAAATGTAATGAAAAAAACTTTATTTGCAGCAAAATGGTACAAAAAGGCAGAAATTAATGCAATTAGGCATTCTCTAACTACAAATATCATTGGTTTTTTTTCATGTGACTGGACATGGATGGCTAATACCACAAGTTCTGTCATGGTATTAGCCCAACACACCACTTGGGAACTAGGTGCCACGCCAGGACCTTCCTTATATTGCACGGCTACATTGAACTGGATGGAAAACACGGACAATTTTCATTGCCGCTTCGACCATCGTTCATCCAATGCGATGGTACCAACCCGGGCGGTATAAACCCTACCACCTAGTAAGTAAGGAAGGGGACCTACAGCTTAACGTGGAATCAGAACCACGGCCAGCCTCTCTCAACGGTCGAATGGTCACCCATCCAAGACCAGACCGGACCCAGCGTTGCTTAACTTCGGAGAGCGATCGCCGAAGTGTCGCGCCACTGGGCCACAATGTATTCTGAAATGTGGATTGAAAGGCCATCTGTGGACTTTTATTATCCATATTCAACACTTGTATGATGTTAGCAATCTTTCCCAACTCTCATTCATCTATGGTGGAATGGATGGTGGCAGGGCAGAAAACCTAATATTCGGTCACAGGGTTAACAGAGAGGTTTCGACTTCGTTTTGGGGACACAGTCTATAGAGAGTGTAGCAGAAACGTTGCGTATATCGGTTGTAAACTGCGCATCAACTCCACCTAGTTCCAATCGAAAGAGTTATTGTACGCCAACTGTAGAATTAAATTTGAATCCGTAATGCAGGGGCAGCTTATTGAGGGGAAAAGATGAAGAGACCAAAGAGATAGTCAAAGAGAAAAATTAAATTCATGCCTGACAAACCATCGATTGCTCACATGCTAACACCAAAGAGATAAATAGTGTAGTGAAAGATGTAATAGTCAGCATGGTTTAAAAGATAGTATAAAACATTGCAAATGTGAAAAATGTAATAATCGGAAAGGTTCATGCGATAGTTAAAGGAATTGCATCAGTAAAGATGTAATAGTCGGCAAGGCTTAAGATATAGTATAAGAAAAGGCACAACTGAAAAATGTTATAATCGGCCAGGTTTTTAAAGAAATTGCACAAGTAAAAAATATAATAATCGGGATAAATTGCTAACCCGATAGATATCGGAAAAAAGGATTTATAAAAGATTATCAATAAAATAATTACTTCTGACAATTCATCTTTTGTCGTAGGGCTAAGTAGAAATAAGTACATAAAGTCTAGGAAACGAATCAAAATTTGATTGGGCAAACATCGGGAATCAAATGATAAAATGTAATTGTAATTTAATGAAAACAGTAGTCCTCACATACAGTAATGTTCGGTTCTGGATCAAATAACAAAAACTCAAAGAGAAGTTTAAAGAATTATCATATGATGATAGGAAATTACATATGCCATTTGCATTTAAATAAATATGCGAACTGCACAATATACACATTATTTATTATGTACAGCACAAACTACTAGATTGTCCTATTTCCGCGTTTCATTTGAATTTATTTCAAGAAATTGAGCGCTTTTAGATTTTAATCTAATAGGTAATGTTAGAATTAAGTAAAGTATCATAGTGTTAACATCTCAAACAGGTAAATTGTAGGAAAGATGAAATTGGTAATCAAATGGAAAGTGCACTTGCTAGTGGAAAATACTTAAACAGAATGTGCCTGAATTTTTATATTTTATTATATATTAACAATTTTATATATTTACAAAACAAACAATTTGATGTTCAGTACAGCTCCTGTATTTTAATCTTTCTTCCGAACTTGGCTGACACACTGCCGAGTGTCTACCTGGAAAGTTAATTTAAGAGCACAAAAACATTCTAGCAGTATTATGATTTTGATATATGTGTACCTAAGATTTGGTTTAATCAGTAAGTACAGTTAATAGCAAAATTACTTTAAATGCTACCTCTGCTTCGCATAGTACCAATCAAAAGATCTTTATATGATTGTATTAATAATAATGTTATAGAAAGAAAAATAAATTGGGCTGGATAGCGAAATAAATCAATATTTTTTTTATTTTAACACATTAATATTATTCTTGTTCCTAGTCTCACGGTCATGACTGTGAAATTCAAATGACTTCTCTGATGTTCTTTCTAGTTAATCAATATATGGCACTAAATCGCCTAGTGTAGAAACACATTATCTTAGAACATATGACTCGGAATTCGGCATGGTTTTCAAATCTAGAAATGTTTGATTACATGGAATTCGCTAAGGATATACTTATGTATTTATTTACATATACCTCTTAATATTTATCGAACGACGAGCGAATCAGTATTTCGCAGTTAGGCCTCACATATTAATCGACGGATGGGCGATTATTAGTGTGTACCTCGAATGCTTTGTTCAATCAGGTAAATGAACGAAATCGACGATCGAAACTTTTTATTATGCGACAGCTTCTGTTGGGTTATGAAGCATTTGTATCTAATAGTCGTGGGACGAGAAATGAGAAATGGGTTCGTATAACTGTTACTAGTGTAAAAAGGAAGTATTCATTTTACGCCGAGCAGTATGGCCGCTACAAATTTCTTGTAGCGCACTGGATCGCGCACGCGGCGCGCCAACGAAAGCCCGTAGGTCGCGAGACGTCTAGACGCAACGACCCGCCAGCCGCGACTGTCTCGCTCGCGCAATGGCGGGCGGCAGTAGTAACGTCGGTTGAGGCTTGGAGCGCCGGTGACTCTCGTAACTGGAGTTACGAGTAATAGTTAGTAATACTAATAATTACTTTGTTGCGGCTTGTAGGCGGCGACTCTTTACCGCCGGTTACCGCCGAAACTGTAATGCGCGCGCGCAGTGCGCACTGTAGTCAAAGAGGGGCTACATTTTTAACGACCGCCGTTGTGGTTTGCTTACAGAAAAATTCCAACGATTAGTATTTCTAAATGCTAATAGGCATATAAAATAAATGATAATTATGTTTATTTATCATTTGTGTTATATTATTTCTGGGTTTTTTTTTCGAGGATAAAAAGTTTTGTCTGACTTCTTAATTGTTTGCGATAACTACATAGTAACAAAACCTCTTTCTTGATTTAGATTTTTGTTGAGAATACAGGTCACTGCACTCGAGATTCAGAATTCATGTAAGATGATCGAACCGTGCTAGATGTCATTATACCCATTCATGTCCAGCCAAAAAAAAAAAGAGAAGAAGGGAGAGGGAGTTTTTTTTTTTAATTTCTTTTTGCAACAGTTTCCGCAAACGGCTATCGGCCTCAGCAATAACAGTTACTAACGTTTTCGACGACCAGTGGAAACGCCCACGACTAGTATCTAACCGTGTTAAGATATACTACCACTATACTACTTATGTATATGAATAAAAAGGCGTATTTTTTTTTATTTCACCCCAATTTTATTCCATTATGAGCTATTATGTTAGAAACAAGTTTTTAATCTTTGGTTACGACGGCAAATATGAAAAACAATCTTAATTTTGAACTGTCTGAGAGCCGAGTGCACGAAGGGACAAAAAATCCAAATCAACGTAAACGTATGATTAAACACGTCACTTTGTATGAACAGTATGGAAGGAACTCCATGCGGTTTACTGAAAGAGACGTGTTTAAACATTGATTAACTCAGCCGTCTCTTCGTGCAATCGGGGCTAAGTCGTGGGATGAATAGTAATAATGAATTAAATAAATGAAAAAAAAAATTAACAAATTGGTTGCAGGAAAAGTCTGGTTTTGATAAGAAAAGAAATTAAGCACAGAAACTTCACACTTTCATAAAGCTCATAAACATTTTACCAGCGCGGTCATTTTAGATTTGTAATGGAGATAATATAACATCATAATGCTAAAGATAATATAGCATCATAGATAATGATATAATAACATACATAACGTTGTTTTCAATCTCTATTGCTTACATTTACTATGAAACCAATTTCATTTCATTTATTTGAACTTTTTGGTAGCCAAACTACTCTAATTTACGTCACAAAGATCGGCGTATTCGATCAACCCAGTAAAGAAGAACCCGCAAAGAAACTTCACGGGTAGGTAACTTCACTTGGCAAGTGATATTATATGAATTTGATACTTTTTATCTATAATTATAATTTATCTCGCTACCAAATAATTCTTCTCTTTTCAATTTCTCAAAGATGTAGAATTCATTGTTTTATTAAAATTTTGAATTTGTGACCTATATGCTATTTGCTTATTTCCTTATTTTGTAAGTTGTGTTTGTTTCTAACAGTGGTTCAGTGTGCATATCTCGTGAAAAAATCCCAGACAGAAGCAAATGTTGCAACGGACCTTGAAGGAAGTACCGGGTAAACATTTATCTTTTTTGGGTAATGCCACTGCTCTGACGTCAAGCGTACTCAATGTTTCATGGTTTGTCTTAATCTCTTCTAGAATGTTTATTATTTCGTCAAGTTTCAAATGAAGCTTGCCGACATGTTTAAAAACACTTAATGTACTTAGGTATTTTTTGTTAAGTAAAATATTATCAATGGAGTTCGCCATTGAGAATTTTTTATTTTTGTAGTTTTGTATTTTGATCTCACTGGGAAACATTTCCGGATCTGGATAAACATTCATAGAGGAGTACATGTTTTTATTGTAATTCATATTAAATGAATTTGGAAATTCATTCGGCGCAAAAGATTTTTCATCATTAATAGATTTTGGGTATTGCACTACAGGAGAATATTTTGAATCCTCCAAAGGATACCGCTTATTGAGTGATGGCGGGTGTACATTATCCCAATATCGTGAACTTTGATATTCCTCATTGTTCTGTGGCATCATTGCCTCAGCCGGTAGGTACTGGTAAGGTTTCATTATATTATATGGGTTCTCATTGTATGTTGTATGAGGAGGAATTTGCTCAGCCGTTTCCCTGTCTACCAAATTTAATGAACGTATTTGAGAGTTATCTAATAGTCTTCGCAAGTCAAAGCTTAATTTTTTATTAAAAGGAAAGTACCCAGGGTCTACAGATTTTGCAGACATATTAATACTGATCAGTGTGGGCACAGGAATAACATTAATGCCTCCATCGAGATGTGGTTCTTTTTGTAAATTATCACATGTTTTGTTAGTGCAACTGGATATTATACCCGAGTCAGAGCAGAAGCATGTATTGCAGTCGATGGTTACGGAGGATCCTGGTCGGCACTGCAATTGCTTATCAACAACTTCTGAATGAGGATTGGTGGTTGTAACTTCATCAACTTCTTCTATTTCGGATGAATCTTTCGTTGATGTTTCTTCAAACACTTCACCCATCTTCAATCCTTTAGGACAACTATCATTTTTGCATTTCATTTTATTGGGCTCAATACATGTGCAGTCACTACACTGCAGTGTTAACTCGGTTCCAGGGTCACAAATCACATTAACCATATATAATTCCGTCAATGGTTTCGTACTCTCTCTCAGCATTTTCTCGAATTTAGTGACAAAATGTCCATCACACACCCGCTTTGTGCAGGCCTCGGGCAAAATCTTACCATCCAATGGACACTCGCAGACGTCGCACCCGACTATGTAATGGAATCCCTTTTCGCAAGACTGGCCCATGAAGGTAGATACGTCTTTTCCAGCCGCCATCCTGACCGGTTTGAGGTTCTTGAAGACTTGTCTGCACTGGTCGGTGGGCCAGGAGCCGTCTGCAGTGCAGATGCAGTTGGTGGCCTCCTGGTGGTAGAGCACCCCTGTCTCGCATTCCTCCCCGGGCTGGCTCCTGCGCCAGGTACCATGCCCCTCCATGGCAACGCTGATTTCATCTGTAAAGTTTATAATCTGGCAGTTAAAAGCAAACATTTATAAATTCATTTATAAATGATAGATATGATGATAGACATAATGATAGAATGATAAATCTCGGTTTCCCGATTCCGCGAGTTCACTCCAAACTAGCCTCCGGGAAACTGTGTTTGTAAATAAAAATGTACAGCAACGTTATAAACTTATGCATAACGGTGAAAGAAAACATCGTTAGGAAGCCCACCACTAAACACATGACTAAAAACATCATTGTCAGAAACAAGGTTGACATTTGTAACCTGAGACCAAATATCGGTGTTGGGCATCCAGAAATGTCAACCCTCGGGGTTGAAGAAGAAGTCTGCGCAGCTTCAGACGTCGCCAGTGCAGATGTAATTGGAACGTGTACCAGGGGCAGTCGCTCAGGACTTTGTCGCTCGCCCTGCATGCTCCTTGGATCGACCTTTACGAATACTAATATTATAAATCATACCAACCCTCGAAGCTAATGAAGAGGTCTGCGACCCTGCAGACGTGGCCAGTACCGATCTGAAGCGGCCATGCTAGATGCCCGTGCATCGGTGACAATCGCTTAGAGTGGTCAGTCGGAGTTCTCACCTAAATTGGCGTTTACGGAACTTAGAAGTTAAGTAAAAACGTCAAATTCCATACAAATTTTAGTGATATCTGTGGTTTTACTTCTTCAAGCTGTCAAAATCAAACTCGGACTTCTGATTTGTATGAAAATGCGGAGTCAGCGTAAACGGCAACGTCGACGTATTCTGCAGTTTTCAAATCAAACTCGGGCTCGCAAATGTTAGTCGCGCGCTCTTCAATTTCTCCATACATTTGAAAACGCCAGTCGATCAGTTTGGCGTAAACGCCAATTTAGGTGACAGCTGGGACTACGGGCTCTCTTTGTGCCCCACCCAGCCCGTTCCCACCGACTTCAAAAATACTACTAATATAATACGAACCCTCGAAGCTGCCGAAGATGTCTGCGACGCTGCAGACATCGTCTGTGCAGATGTAGCGGCCGTGCTGGTCGCACGTGCACCAGTGGCAGTCGCTCAGGAGCTTGTCCCCCACTCTGCACGCTCTCACCGGCCATCCTTTGCAAATAGGTACATTGACTTACTTCAGAAGGCGATTATGTACACGGAAATCGAATATTTTATATTTTCTGAAAACATTTACATTTCATTAATTTATATATTCTTGTAAGTATATTTTAAACCTTGGATGGATTTTTTTGTTATACACATTATGATTGTATATTTATATATATATATTATTTTGTTTATATGATTTACGATAAGCCTTTCAGAAGAGTGAGTTCGAGTTCGGGAGTGAGTTAACCTAAAAATAGCTGGGAAATAACTATATTATTATTTAAAAAACGAAACCGTTGTTTATACTTCCAACGTATTTACGGGACAGACCAGATTTTTACGTAACTGTAATGATGTTCAAAAAGTGATATTGACTATTTAAAAAAGTGAGTTGATATTGAGTGACGAATTCGAACTCACTCTTGCCCTGAATGGACCCCCTGGTTACCAAATCGCTAAAGATTAGTATTACAGAGCAATGAAATAAACTTTAGTTTTTAAACAGTTTCAGTACAATACGAAGCCCCTTCCAAAGACAATACACCATCGCAATACACGTACAAACAGGAGACCAAATATTGCTTCAAGTCCAATGCTATCGCGTCTTGATGAAATCTGTTTTAACTTCTCTACATAACTCGATGAGTTAATACCACGGCATTTTCTGTAATATAAAATGCATTGAACTGTGTAGATTTAGAAATATAACATAATGGTTTTAGAGAAAAGGAATTAAGTATTTGTTTATCACATTTATAAAACAAAACAATTTTGTGAAGTAAACGGTGTATGTAGAACCTGTCACTATAGATGTACCGCAGGGCTCAGTTCTAGGACCCTTGTTTTTGTATACATATAACACAAAATACAAGAACAAAGTTAAACGGCCGTATTCAGAGAGCACCTGTCAAAACTTAGTACGAGATTAGCACTGGACTAACAATACAAAAACGGTATAGTCCGGCGGATTAAATTTAGTCCGCCCACTCTGAATACAGCTGAAAGTTATTAGCCATACATTAGCCAAAACATCTAACTGTCGTTTTCAGAGATCACCTGTCAAAACTTAGTCCGAGATTAGCACTGGAAACAGATTTGTATGTAAAAAAATGTATTTTATAAGCAAATGCGTGATGAAGTCAGTGGGGTTACCACGGTAAATAACTCGCCAGGTTAACATGCAAACAAAGGGCCGAGTGCACGAAAGACAAAACATCAAAATCAACGTCAAAGTAAGATCAAACACGTCACTTTGAGTGGACAGTATGGAAGGAACTCTATGCGGTTTACTAAAAGTGATGTGTTTGAACATTGATTAACTCAACCGTTTCTTCGTGCAACCGGGGCTAAATCTCGTGTTTAGTTGCATTTCGTACCTACCATGTCAACTGATAAATTTCAGTTCGTTTGGCCTAATAACACTTCGTTTGATAGCATAAATAAATTCAGTGTTTGATAGTTAGTATAATGGCACATGTTTAATATACTGGGGGACATATGTCGCCGTTGACCTTGTAAAACGTGTAAAAAATTCAAAGTTTTCACCTTTGAAGAACTGCGCTGCAGTAATAAATAAAAACAGCAAATTCTGTCGCTGTAAATGCATTGTGAATCAAAAATCAGAATTTCACTTTATTAAAAGTTAACTCAAAATCGTATTTTTCCACTTAGGATTGAAATCGCACAGTTAATTAATTTTCAGTCGTGCCGATGTGATGTTTTATAGTGATTTTCATATTTATTTAAACATATTTTGCTAGTACTCAGTAAGCATACGAAACATCTGTCATCGATAATTGTTAGTTAGTCCAAACGTTAACTACCAAGTATTCCTTGATATATTTGGATCGAAAAAGTTAGATGACAATTTGTTGCACGAATTTAAAAACAAATCACCTGCTTTACGTTACAGAGAGGTACAGCGACGTAAAGCGTACAGATGTACAACAACAAGCGACAGGCCTAAATTATTGCATATCTGCATACATTAATGGATAATTTTCAAATTAAAGAAATTTGAAGAATTAATTTAAAGTGTTTTATTAAAAATGCCCAAACAAGTTGAGAATTATTTTGAAACTGTCACAAAAATCGATTAAACTAATCAAAAATTCTACAAGTTTACAAGTTCAAGGATAAGCAAGATCCTCCTTCGAGAATACATCCGGCCATTTTAAGGATCACAATACAATTTCGATGAATGATGAGTGTTCTGTGGGTGTTTGAACTATTGTCTGAGATATGCTTACCACGGTTATTTTCCTCGGTCCTTGTGTCCGTCGTTTCGAACTGTCCCGTGCCGTTCATTTTTAAGGCGAGTGCGTGCGTGCGGCTGGGCGAACGTTTGACAGACCACCATGCAGACCACTGTCTGTCACAAGGACCGAGGAAGATAACTGCGGTAAGCCAATCTCAGACAATAATTTCTATGAAGCCAATTCTGGGGAGACCCATCTGTGCTAGGACCTAGGGTCTGTAGGGAGCGAGGTAGGGATTGCTTCTGAAAATATGTTTCCTTCCAATAATTGCAAATTTCCCTTTTTTAATATGTACACGATCGCCTACCTTCGCAATTCCTGTAAATTAGGTACTTTAAAAACAACTATTCCGGGAGGTAACGACATTTTTTGTCACGATAAGGTATTGGCTGTATCTGGGTTCACATGTTAGAGACAAACCCTCTGATGCTAAATATCTGCCTGCGCCAAGTGGTTGCGTTAGCTAGATTGGTTATGTATCTACCTTCTGATCATGGTATGTACCTGCTGAAGAATATACTGATTGTATGAACATATTGATACATATTAATTATGCAAAAATAACCAGTCGGTTTTATAATTAAATACTTAAATAGTATTACCTACCTCAACTTATTTGTTCAATTTTGGTATAACTGAACAAGTAGGTAAGTACTTTGTTTCGTTATTTTCAGCTATTTTCGGATAATTTTTGTTTGTCACGATTATTACTTTTACAGGCGTAACTCAACTACTTGGCGCAGGCAAACCGACACATTCCGCTTCAGAGGGTTGGTCTTCATCCTGTGAGCCCAGTTTAAGCCGTTAGCAGACTTTATTATCGTCACCATTTTCGTCGCGACCTAGTTTAAACCAACCGGCTCGCCGCGTTTGTCCGTCTTCGCAAAACGCCAGAGAGCAGTCGGCGTACGCGCGCAGTCCCACCTCCGTGCACACGCACACCGAGCAGCCCCTCCTGAACTCCTCTCCAGGGAAGCACACCTCTATGCTCCCCGGCTCGCTCCCCGTCGTTCCCTCCGCTCCCGGGAACTCCAGCAGACTCCTCCGGTCCGCCGCCCGGTCGTCGCAGACCGCGTCCGAGCACACCCTCCCGGAGGGCTCCCCGCTCGGAGGGCAAACGCACACGCCGCAGCCCTCCGCGAACATCGCCCCGGGTTCGCACCCCTCCCCGCTGGACGCCTCGCACGTGCGCTTGGAGCACTGGAAGACGTTCCTCCTGCCGTCGCTTGGACACCTGCAGACGTTGCAGTCGACTCGGTAGTAAGAGAACGGAGTGCAAGTCAGCTTGCTCGAGTCTACCGGAGCGGGCTGCTCGCAGGAGCTCCTGGTGCAGAGACTCGTGGAAGACCCATCCATTGGGCACAAACAGAAGTTGCAATCCTTCATGTGGACTGTACCAGGAGTGCATACGCTATCGGCCGGCAGTCCTGCATGTGCGGGGCCTGACAGCAGGGAGCAGTCATCTCTGGTACACCATTTCTGTTCGATTTTTCCGGTTTTTCCACAGAAACAGGTGTTGCAGCCGAAATCCAGGTAACTATTTGGTTTACAGACGCTATCATAGACGCTATCGAAATTGGCAACCGCGTTGGCTTCGGTATAGGTTCGTATTGAAATCAAAAACATTTCAATAACATAAAGTAAGTGTACACGATAATGCATTGTTCTTTTCGCGTCTTCGAAATTACTGAGAGTAACTACTTGTACATATCAAAACAATTTCACACCTATTGATTTTGTATTACAAAATATACACTTTTTACGCCTACGATTCTTACGCCAGGTTGTTTACCACCTCCAGGTACAAACATTCCGAAGTTATCTTTCCATTAAATTTCTCAATCCAGGTAGGTAGCTGGATGGGGTGAAATCAGGGGTTTTTACCTTTTAAATATTCGACTTGTCTACCGTCTAGCAAACAACTAAACTTTAGCTTTTCTTTCTCTATGCATCTATGATATAAACAGTTATAATGCGGAACTACTGAACCTAGAAACTTGAAATTTTTAGAAAACGAAACGGACGAAAACGCTCACTAATAAAGGATTTTGGTAAAAGAGGCTACATTTTCATTCATACAACTCGGTTCAGTGGTTCCGGAGATTCCGTGCACGATGTTCACTGAACCGAGAAAATTGTCATTTTCACAGTAGCTTTCTTTTAAGATGGTAATGCTTGCCAAGAAATGATTTTTTCGAAAACCAGAAAAGAGGCTAAAATAGAAAAGAACAAATTATTTTTTTTGTATGCAACCTGACATGGATCCCTAATACCACACAGCTACCGTTATGATATTAGCTGAGCTAGATATTATTAGGGAAGGTTGGAATGGCTTCTAATTCCTTCGGGCATGCGGTGTATTGGGCTTATATTATGACGGTAGTTCTGTGGTATTAGCCAGCCATGTCAGGTCCATAAAAAAATGTTCTCATTATTACGGAGTTCACCCATTTGCCTGCGCCACCTTACTTCCGTGAATTATCCAGTTTGCTTTGGCCTTGCAATGATTAGTTTGAATATGTGTGTTCCTAATTGGCCAGCGATTGTAATTATTTTTCTTATCATAAATATTTTTTGTCACCATAACTACTTTTTCATGGGCCTTATCTTCGTCACGCAACCATTTGGCACAGGCAGACTGACACATTTAGCTCCACAGAGTTGGTCTTCATCCCGTTTGGTCGCCAGCGACGGAGCCGCGGCCGGACCGCGGGAGCGTCGCCGGCGATGGAGATATTGGCGATGCATATGTTGTCGATGCACATATCGGCGATGAAGCTTGGCGACGGAGATATTGGCGATGTAGATGCAGGGCACCCTTCGCTCACGCTTTGCTTTCCTGCGTGTAATCTGTGTAAATGGAGAAATTAATGTTGAGGGCAACTGAGTGTAAAGGTATTAATATTATTATTATTACGCAAGTAATATAATGAAATAAGACAATGGGGCAAGTTTACATAATTCAGTAATGAGCGCCCGACAGCCATAGAGCGGTCGCTGATACCACAGAACATAATATTACAATCATATGTTATCCTGGCTGATACGGCATCAGTGGGTGGTGTTCTGGCCGGCACCAATGACCTATTTAATTCCTCTCTTGCCTGTTCATCTGCTATTCACCCGGCGAGTTGACTTGACATGTTATGACATCCTATCAAAGTGAATTTGTGCTGTGGAGAATTTTCAACATGCCGCATTAGTAATTACCTGCTTTCTTCTCTCTCTGTTTCCGTCTGTCTGTTCTCTTTCATGTTATACTTCCTTTCTCCATAGTAGCTTACTAAAATGGGAAACAGACTTTCTAAGCTGGGTAGACAGCTAGTTAAGGCCTTGGTCCAGTTGAGACACCGGATGCGGCAGTCTGCGGACTAAGACGGCGGCCGACGACTGCCGGATCGCCGAGTGCGGCGGTTGCATGGTCTCGTAGATTGGCAACCAGCTGCCTCCCACAGCGGCAGCAGCTATGATGTTCATACTTTGACGGAGTGTCTTATGCTTCGTTCAACATCCGATTTCATATAGAAGTCATTAATATTAATGATTCTAATGAAGTTTTCTCATTTTTCCAGGTGAAAATGCTCTAAGACCAAGTTACAATGTTTGACATTAAGAAGGAGCCAGTCAGTGATGAAGTTAATGTCTCTATGTTAACATTAGTAAAGAACGAACCTTCTATTATTAAAAAAGAATTGTCCTGTTCCGACGCGGAAAATTCCTCATCCAGTGATCATTGGACATATGATTGTCCTATTACTAATGTAAAGGCTGAAGCACTGAAAGAAGCGCCCTTGTCGGATGATGAAGACAGTGTTGCTCCTGGGTGCTCATCGTACACCGATGCTGTTACGAAGCAAGAGCTGGAGATCGAGCTGCAGCCACAAGAGAACCATTACACGTTACAGAAACCTGATCCGGACGTCCATAAACAACAACGGTGAGTGGATTAAGTTCGCAAGAGCGTTCGTAAACCAAGTCACGGATTTCATAGCATTTTATCGACCCGCTCTCTTCCATTTGACCGGTCGTGACCAAGAGCCTAGCCTCTCTCCCTCTACCCAAGTTACGTGACAATCATAAAATCTTATTTTTACACAACTATTAAAAAAAGTTCTGATGAGATCTCGAATAGGCCAATATTGAGGTCATTAAATAAAATTTATACAGGTTTACGTAACCAAAACCATCATATTAAGATAGGTAACATTACAGATTTTTTTATTTTAATACAATCATTTTTTTCGTTTAGAAGTCTTGGCACGGCACGACTCAGCTTCGGCGCGTTCCGTCACGTGACTTGGGCCAGCACCCCCTCACCACACATGACCAGACGTGACCGAAAGCCAGATCCCTCCCTTCCCTTAAATCCGTCACGTGGTTTGTGAACACTCTCTACTATGGATTTCTTGTCAACTGAGTGTGGTTATTGGCTATCCCTCTGACCATTTTCTACCATCGATCACGCGGAACAGGCTGGGAATGCACCCATTCACTGTCGAGAATATTAAAATTATAACACAACCGATACTCTAGATCCTTTATTCATAGGGGTCAGTAAACTATAGAATGACTCTCTGCCAAGGTATTGCCCCCAAACCTGCAGTGGGAGCACAAACAAATCGTAAAACTATCATTGTCAATATGAAAGTTGACACATTATTCAATTTATTGCGAGCACAAACAACTAGGTCAATGAATATATCGTCTGCGAAAAGCATAGATAATTAACGGCACCACTTTCGTTTTTATCGGCTGAAACCGTCAGCAGTGTCGACTGTCATGACTTTATACTTCTATTTTGTGGTTAACGTTTGTTGGTTTTGTCGCGGATATTTTGGTGGAGTTCATACTAAACTATTACGAATACAATTTAATTCAGCCGTGTAGCCGTATAACTGCAAGCAATGGCTTCATATCGTCAGCCATTCGGGCAGGATGCTGCCGCCTCACCGCTTCAGCATCATGCTCCACAAGCCGATACAAGCAGTCCCTTGTCAGTTCGGTAAGCCTCGTTCAAAATGTATTTACATGCATGTACCATTTTCTGATCCCCTACGCTCAGAAAACACCCATTAATAATATAAAACCATGTTACAGGCAGTGGTGTGTTAAACAAAGGAGCGTACGTTAACCACGTGACGGATTTTAGACCATTTATGGATCTCCACTCCCCTCGTGACCGGCCGTGACCGAGAGGCTAACCCCCAGCCCCCTCCCCCTACCCAGTTACGTGACATCCATAAAATCTCATTTTACATACCTATGTATTTGATTTTTTATATAGTATTATATTTCGATTTCTGTCAATGCGAACTACGTGCTGCCATCTTGTGGGAATAAGATCATGAATAGGCCAATATTGAGGTGATTACATAGAATTCATGCAGGCATACGTAACCAAAACCAATATATTAAGAGAGGTAACTATGTCGGAAAATTTCTAAATTATGTTTATATTAATACAGTCATTCGTTTAAGGCGCTAGGACTAGCCAACTACTCGCGCCATACAAATGCACTTTTTAACAAATGTAATAATATGTAGTGAAACGCTTCAGCAAATCCAAATAGAACTCCAGACTGATAATGGATTGTTAATATTTTTTTATTCCATCATTTATTTAAATAATAATAAAAATAAAAAAAGTTGATTTTTCTCATTAGAAATCTGAAAGTCATTCGATTTCTAGATATAAGCAAAAACAGCATATATGCATAAACAAAAAATTCCATTTGCTTTTAGATTTCTACATTTAGTCAAAAAAGTTCGGAAATGGACACCGTTTCCGCAATGTATTTTGTATAGAAAAAGGAAACATACATTAACGAAAATCATTCGATTCCTAGACAAGGAATCATATATTGTAAGGATGACACTTATAATCGTCAGACTTAGTTAGTTTACTTGGGGTGCCTCGTCTAACTTTGCGATTTGGCTAGTACCAGGCCCTTAATAGAAAGGATTGCGGGGTCGGGCGGAGCGTGGCAGGAGCATTTGGCACGGCACGAGTCGGCTTCGGTGCGTTCCGTCACATGACTCGGGCCTGAACCCCTACTCCTCGTGATCAGACGTGACTAAGGCTCTTAGACCCCTCCCTCCCCCTAAATCCGTCACGTGGTTTAAGAACGGTCCCCAATGGCTAGAACACTCCAAACAATGGCTTGTAGTCAACATTTAGTATGTATATTTAGGGTGGAGTGCACCATCTCTACTTTCTTTCTCTGGTTAATGTTATAGCTATGGTTATTATAGATCTCTCTAGGTTCTTCTTCAGGCAAAAAATAAGGATGGATAACCATAACAATAACCAGAGACGGTGGTGAAAGTTCCAGTCTCTTGACATTTCGGGCAGACTATTAAGGCCAACTTCGTCTTTTGGAATAAGCTATTCGACAGCTTTCTTGGCCGAATCGTGGCGAGGCTAAAAGTATATAGTTACCTACCGTTAAGTCGTAACATCAAGCTTGAGAAATTAAAGAAGTATATAATCTCGTTTTTGCTTGCATTTACTTGTCACATTGATGCACATTTTATGTTTTTTAAAAGCAGGCCGTGATTTAGCAATTAATAAATAATTGTATTGAATTTTCTAGAAAAAAATCTCGTGCAACTGCCAGGCAACTGGAGGAAATCGTGAAGTTGATGCTGGAGAATCAAGACCTAGCATTAGGGAAATTTACGGGCCCCATGGCCCAAGAAAAAAATGAAAGAATGTGGGACAATGTGGCTGCAAAGATTTCATCCTTTGGTCCACCAAAGACTGGTCTGCAGTGCAAAACTGTAAGTATTTCATCGAATGTTATTTCCACAAACGCATTTTGACATTTCTATAGTCTGTCGTCTTTCGACAGTGCTTTTTAGTGCTTTTCAAAGGGTGAAAACGGAACCCTATTACTAAGCTTTCGCTGTCCGTCCGTCCGTCTGTCACAGGGCTGTATCTCATGAACCGTAATAGGTAGGCAGCTGAAATTTTCTCAGAGTGTTTATTTATTTTGCCACTATAACAACGAATAGGTTAAATTTAAAAATAATAATAATTAAAGGGGGTCCCCATACAAAGAACGTGCTTTTTTGTGTTAAATCTTGTACGTTGGTACGGAACCCATTGTGTGCGAGTACGACTCGCACTTGGCCGGTTTTTCACAAACCGTCTCTAGATCAAAATTCAAGTATACCTTTGTGGGATTGATTAGACTCAACTTTAAGGAAAACTGTTTCAACTAATGTAATTTGTTCCATGTTTGTTTTTTGTTTCTGTAAGCGCATTCACGAATAGTCCGAATCATTTATGATGCTGACAGCTTTAAGCTTGAAATCTGAATCGGGATGCTTGTATTAGCACTTTAAACAGTTTACAGTTTGTAGTAACTTTATTAGTTCTACTGAACTTAAACTGAGGGTTGCTGTTTCTATTGTTCTTTGTTCTCTGCCTTAATCTGTTCTACCAAGGAATTGTTTGGCAGTAGCATTTAGATCTAAGTATGTATTTCATAATTGTGGACGGAAAAATATGTTATGTAAACTTGTGACGTTTCTTTTCGGGTTCTTCTTTACTGGGTTGATCGAATCCGCCGATCTTTGTGACGTAACTTGGTGTAGTTTGACTACCAAAAAGTTTAAATCAATAAAATGAAATGAAAAGTTCAAATCGGATCATGGTGTTAATAGGTGAATCAAGTACATCTTTACATTGCAATGAGGATCCAAATCGCATATAACGGTACTTCTCCCTAGCACCTGAAATAAGTATACGACTTGATGAATTAATTAAATACTAATTAATCAAAAGGAACATATTTGTTTAATCATTTGGCGGATTCTGGCATTTACAAGTGGTCCCACTACATTTCTTCTTGTGCATGTCGTAAGAGGTGACCAAGGGATTTGTCTCTCGTGGTTTGGATTCCACTTACAACTCTCTTCCTTACTTCCTCCAGTTCAATAAATGGTTTCCATCCAGTTTAATAAATCGTTTCCATCCAGTTCAATAAATGGTTTCCATCCAGTTCAATAAATGGTTTCCATTCAGTTCAATAAATGGTTTCCTTCCAGTTTATTAAATGGTTTCCATCCAGTTCTATAAATGTTTTCCATCCAGTTCAATAAATAGTTCCCATCCAGTTTAATAAATCGTTTCCATCCAGTTCAATAAATAGTTCCCATCCAGTTTAATAAATGGTTACCATCCAGTTCTATAAATTGTTTTCATCTAGTTTAATAAATGCTTTCCATACAGTTCAAAAGTTTTTTTTCATCCAGTTCAATCGAAGTCGCGCAATATAAGGATCGTGCTGGCTTTCCCATGAATTATCCGTTTACTCCATTTGATGTATCTGGGTGAAAAATTACCAGGGGCATTGCCATCTGCCACCGAACGCGTCCACAGGTTGCGGATAGTGGAACGGCCCCCAGATATGAGGGCTAGCTGCTAAAGCAGTCGCGGACAATTTGGCGGTCCTTCTCGAGGGGTGCTGGGGCTCTCATGGCTGAGATGTCTCTAAAAAATGGCACTAAACCCAAAGACAGAGGATGACAGTGGCGAGTATGAGCCGCCACTTTAAACAAAGCTCGGACCCGGGGAGACTTGACCTCGAAGCCTTGGGTGGCAGTCAGTCTAGGAGAAGGCACTCCGAAAAAAAAACCAACCTGCTGCCTTGTAGGATGGTGTTGGATCACCTAAGGCTAGGTCACCGCACCCAATAAGTGTGGCACCAACATGTAATTATGGAAGCGAACGTAAAAGAGAACGTACCCCAGGAGGGTACCAGATTATTACTATCTGGAGAATCCCTCCCCGAGCCTAGCTCGGGCTGCCCCTCGTATTCTGGGGGGGGCAATACTTCGCCTAACATAGCTAAAAAAGACGACGACAACCTTAACCCATTTGCCAAGAGGAACTCCCTCAGAAGAACACCACCCAAAGGAGCTGCCAACCAGACTCCCCAGATAGTAAATACTACTGGTAATAAAAAACTTGTGCAACAATCATTCCACCCCAGCTTGTTTGTAAGACGGCAAAGAAGCTCTTCTCTGGAAAACCTAACAAAAGGAAACACTGCAGTCACGGAACCCGTAAACAAGCCCACAGAGCAACAGGAAATGCAACTGGCTTCTCCGGAAAAACTAGAGAATTGCCCACCACCATGGCAAAGAGTACCTATTGCGAGAAACCCCAAAAGGATGAGAAAATCAGATAGTGCCTCTCCAGAGAGCGTCACCACATCAAATAGATACAGTGTTCTGACCATAGACGCAAACGAGAAAACAGACGAACCACAGGCCAAAAGGCAGAGCAAACCCCCACCAATTATCCTCTATGGCGTAGATGATGTCAATAAACTAACTGAACTCCTGGAAACAGCCACCGATAGAGATCAATTCACCTACAAGATAGTTAACAGAGATCAACTAAGAATTAGCAGCGCAAACGTAGACGTATATAAAAAACTTGTCGCTCTAGTACGGGAGAAAGGCCTAATTGGCCATACATTCAACAGAAAGGAAGAAAGACCCTTCAGGATCGTAATAAGAAACCTACACCATTCAACCCCTATTGCAGCAATCAAGGAAGAGATTGAAAACACTGGGAACACTGTCACAGGTAAAATAACCAACGCAAGATATGGACCAGATAAGAAACCTACCTCCACCTTTTTCATCAACCTCATTCCGGGACCAAAAAACAAGGCTGCAAAAGAACTAAAGTACATCTACCATCAGTCTGTAACTATAGAAGATCCAAGAAAAAGGAAAACTGTAATCCAATGTCAAAGATGCCAACAATATGGGCACTCCAAAAATTACTGCATGAGACCATATCGCTGTGTTAAGTGCGCTCAGTCACATAAAACATCTGAATGTCCTAAACAAGAACGCAATACCCCAGCACAGTGTGCCTTGTGTCACGGAGCTCACCCAGCAAATTACAAGGGATGCGAGGTCTATAGGGAAATCCTAAACAGAAGGATAACCAAACAACAAAACAACAGAGTTACTGTAGCCCAAAAACCGTCAGCACAATATAATAAGAATGAATTTCCTACCCTGCAAAATACCCAATTGAAAGCAGAAGAACCACGCACTAAAACCTATTCAGAATCCCTAAAATCCCACCCCAGAAATATCCCTACAGATAAAAATGATGCTGAACCACAAATAAAAAACTTTACTATAGAGAACATGCTCCAAAAACAATCAGATAAATTTGATTTGATCTTACAACAAATGAGTACCCTGTTAGGCCTCATAACAAAACTTGTTGAAAAACTATCCAAATAATGGCGCTTAGAATGGCAACCTGGAACACAAATGGACTAGCACCGAACAAACACGAAATCGAACTGTTAATGAGCATGCATAAACTTGATCTCATTCTTATCTCTGAAGCGCACTGTACCAGCCAAACCAAAATCACATTCCAAGGATATAATACGTATGTAACAAACCACCCTGATGGAACTGGACATGGAGGAACAGCCATAATTATCCGAAAAAATATTAAACATCATCTACTACTTGATTTCAAAACAGACTACTTGCAAGCAACAACAATTGCAGTAGAAGATAACTGCGGACACTTCAATGTCTCGGCTATATACTGCCCTCCAAAACACAAAATTATGGAACCATTGTTTAATGCCTTCTTCAAAACACTCGGAGGACGGTTTATAGCCGGAGGTGACTGGAACGCCAAACACACGTACTGGGGGTCCAGGTTGACTACCACAAGAGGCAGATGCTTAAAAAAGAGTATTGAAGAAAACCATTTGAGTGCAATATCCACTACAGAGCCAACATACTGGCCAACAGATGAAAAAAAAATTCCTGATCTCTTGGACTTCTTTGTTGTTAAAGGAATGTCTAGACACTATCTTAAGCCTGAAAGCTGTTTCGATGGGTCCTCAGATCATACCCCGGTAATTCTTACGGTAAGCACAATGCTCATTAGTTGCGACACTCAAGATATCCTCTACAATAAATACACTGACTGGGCCTCATTTCGACACTATATGAATGACCACATAAACCTAAAAGTACCACTTAAGTCCCTTGAAGATATTGAAAATGCTACCAAGTATTTCACGTCACTTGTACAAGAAGCATGCTGGAAAAATACTCCTACCATAGAGCACAGTGCACATCCTACAAATCATCCACTAGAGATAAGACAACAAATCCTAGAAAAACGCAGGCTCCGCCGTTTGTGGCACCAGAGTAGAAACAAAGCAGACAAAACTGTGCTTAATAGTGCTACTACAAAACTAAAAGCATTACTACGTGAATGGCACGACACCACACTCAGTACGAAACTGGAATCTCTTACTGCTACTGCACCTACTAACTACTCGTTGTGGAAATTCACCAAGTCCTACGATAGACCCCAGGAAGCAACTCCTCCTATAAGAAATAGCGACAACAAGTGGGCCAGAACAGCACAGGAAAAGGCTAATACATTTGCTGAGCACCTGGCCGAAGTGTTTGCACCACACGAAACCAGTGACAGTGAAACAGAGAGAATGGTAGATGCCATTATTGACCAAGACTTCCAGTTACACCCACCTCCTAAGCCAGTCACAACACAAGAGGTCAAAAGGACGATCAGGGAACTAAAGGACAAGAAAGCACCAGGTTTTGACCTAATCACCAAGGAAATACTGAAAGAAAAATACCCAAAAAGGCAATAGTTTTCCTGACCACCCTCTTTAATGGAATTTTGAGGGTTCAACACTGGCCAGATCTATGGAAGGTATCGCAAATTATAATGATACGGAAAATTGGCAAACCGGCAAACGATGTCGCTTCCTACAGACCAATAAGCCTATTGCCAGTACTGTCAAAGGTGCTCGAAAAAATTCTACTCTGGAGAATGTCGCCTCTACTTACAGAGAACCAAGTAATACCCAACCATCAATTTGGATTCCGGCAACAACACTCAACAGTGGAACAGGTTCACCGAGTCTGCAACAAAATAAGAAAAACACTAGAGCAGAAGGAATACTGCTCATCTGCGTTCCTTGACATCCAACAGGCATTTGATAGAGTTTGGCACAAGGGTCTTCTCTGTAAATTAAAAAAATCCCTTCCACATAACTACTTCTCCATATTGAATTCATACCTAACAGAAAGACTATTCCAAATAAAAAGTGGTGACGCTACCTCTTCTTTCCATGAAATCAGGGCAGGTGTACCACAAGGATCAGTGCTGGGACCTGTGCTATACACAATTTACACTGCAGATCTCCCTGAAGTTCCTGGAGTAGTCACTGCCACCTTCGCTGATGATACTGCCCTCCTGGCTAGCGATAAAGATCCTGAAGTGGCATCACAATCATTACAAAAGGGACTTAATGCCGTTACTGAATGGTTGCAGGCATGGAAAATAAAAGCATCTGCCTCCAAATCGGTACAGGTGACTTTCACACTGAAAAAAGGCAATTGTCCACCAGTTACCCTAGAAAACTCCATCCTGCCACACAAAGACAGTGTAAAGTACCTCGGCTTACACCTGGACCGTCGCCTAACATGGAGGCAACACATAAAAACCAAAAGGGAAGAGTTAAAAGTCAGATATAACAACCTTCACTGGCTGCTTGGCCGCAACAGCAGACTGTCAACGGATAATAAGCTCCTGATCTACAAAAGCATCCTCAAACCCGTATGGATGTACGGCATACAGCTGTGGGGAAGTGCCAGCAACTCAAACATCGCCATGTTGCAACGGCAACAAAACATGATTCTAAGAACCATATCAAATGTCCCATGGTACACCACAAACGCTGAAATCCATGATCATCTACAGATGAAGAATGTTAAAGACGAAGTCCGGTCCACTGCAAACAAATATCAGGAGCGACTGAAAAACCACCCTAACATATTGGCTGCCCAACTAATTCGACAAAATTACCCAAAGCGTCTCAAAAGACATGACATCCTGATGCTGCAAAATCGTTAGCAGCTGCATTAGCCTAAGGAGATGATGTCCCTAGTGGGGGGCACACTCCACACAAGATCCGAGCCATCAACAAATCCGCTTATAGTCCAAGGACTGATCGCAGATAAGACCATAAAAAAAAAAAAAAATTTGATGTATATGACACACTCGGATTCGTTCTTTTTTTCCCTGTCGGCTTAATCACTTCTGGCGAAGAAGAGCCGATAAGAAATTTGAAAAAAAGTGTATTGGTATCATGACGTTAGGTGTGGTGTTAGCCATCCTTGTAGTTTTTTAATACAGTGCACAACACACCAAAAACGAATCTTAACGTTTTTTTTTGTCTAGATGTTTATTTGGGGCTTAAGCCGTCACCGACTATGCCAGCCCCATAGTGACTTTAAGAATATAGTTTTCTTCAAGCTATCAGTTACTCCTTCGAGCCAATGACAGCTTGAAAAAATATATAATTTCCCTAAACTCGCTTGACCCGGGCCTTCCTAATGCTTCGTGTATTTTAAAAAATAAATTCATTCGATCTGTGCACAATATCCTTTCAAGGTTCAGTTGAATCCTCTCGTTCAGAACACGCTCGGTAAATAGGTGAAATTGATCTTCCGGTTTTGTCACAAGTAGAACAATTTGGAGAGTCCAGTTTCTTCATCATATGTCCCATTTTATTTAGCGGAGTGTGTCCTGATCTAAGTCTTAAGCCAATTTTTAGGGTTCCGTACCCAAAGGGTGAAAACGGAACCCTATTACTAAGCCTCCGCTGTCCGTCCGTCCGTCCGTCCGTCCGTCCGTCCGTCCGTCCGTCCGTCCGTCCGTCTGTCCGTCTGTCACAGGGCTGTATCTCAGTAACCGTAACAGGTAGACAGCTGAAATTTTCACAGAGTGTGTATTTATTTTGCCGCTATAACAACAAATAGGTAAGATTAAAAAATAATTAAAATTAAAAGGGGCTCCCATACAAACAACGTGATTTTTTGTTTTATTTTTTACGATGGTACGGAACCCTTCGTGTGCGAGTCCGACTCGCACTTGGCCGGTTTTTTATTATTTCTCTGGAATCTTAACGTTTAAAGCGGGTAGATTTAAATAAAAAAAAAAATGTTTCAGACATGGAGAGACCTAAGGCTGAAGGTGAAAGGGAAAAACGCCAACATGAAAAGGTCACGGAACAACACTGCAGGTAATGTAGCGAAAGTGCCGGAGCTGACGGATCTGGATAAGAAGGTGCTGCAGATCATTGGCACCGAGAGCTCGGAGGGCGTCGGTGCGGAAGAGAGCGGCCTCGAAGAACAGGTATTAACTGGTTTATTGATTGATTGAAAATTCTTTATTACGCCACAAAAAAAAAAAAACAATTTACAAAAGAAAGTATAGTGCAAAAACAACATAAGTGGGGCGCAAAGGCGGGCTTATCCCTCGAAGAGATTTCTTCCAGCCGACCTTTGGGTGTTTGAGAAGTTTAATAGGTATATATTCGTAGGTAGTGGCGATTATTTTATGTATTTAATGGATACGCCATTACCGTTGTCTCATTAATTTGGGGCGCTTTCACAAAGTCCAAAAAGCTGAAGGTCCAAAACCCATAACATCCAAAAGTATCTATTTTTCGTGTGTATTATAAAATGAATATAATCTAACATAACCTAACCTATCTTAACCTAACCTAACCTAACCTAACCTAATCTAACCTAATCTAACCTAACCTAATTTAAAATATCTGTATTCACAAGTATTTTGGACAATATGGGTCCAAAACCTTGTGCTTTTTGGACTTTATGATGCGTCCCCATTAATTTGAGTTTCAGCGACATCTACATTTGAAGCTTTCAATCAGATTTTGAAAATAATCTGAAAAAGTATTGGTCGTGACATTCGTCGGAAGCAGGATTCGAACCTGCGACCTTTGGATTACATGTCCACTGCTCTAACCAACTTAGCTATCCCGACAATTACGTCAGCCAACGAATTTCTCGATTATATTCGAATCGACACAATGCTTCCCCTATCTAAATGTGATCCATGTGTGCGCTGTGTGGGTTCTGGCACATAATAATAGTACAGTTGGGTCCACTGCCTTTCTTCCCCTGCATGTCGTAAGAGCCGTCTTCGTGGTTTGTATTCCACGTAAAACTGTAGGTCCCCTTCCTTACTAGGAGTTATGGTTAATCCCGCCCGGGTTGGTGCCATCGCTCCGAATGAACGATGGTCGAATCGTCAATTAAAAATTATCCATGTCTTCCATCCAGTTCAATTAGCCGTGCAATGTAAGGAAGGTTATGGCATGGCACCTAGTTTCCATTAGTTGTGTTAGGCTTATATCATGACAGTAGGTGTGGTATTAGCCATCCATGTCAAAACATATTTAAAAAGAAAAATCATATAGTTACATGCATCCCTACCCCCTATGGTACAGGTATCCGGCAGAAAATGATGCATGTCTGATGTTGAAAGGTGACAATCGGCTGGTTTCAGCTTTGTAAATGCACCATCTCTCGCACGTACCGAGTGACATCGGCGATGCTCTACACAGACCAAACTGGCCGGTTGTCTCTTTCCAATAACCGATGTGCATTATTTACTGCCGGGTAGATGAAACATTAAATTAATGTATGTAGGTATAATCTTAAACACTGTGTTAGTAGGAGGCATTC
Organism: Incurvaria masculella; assembly: GCA_946894095.1. Lineage (NCBI taxonomy): Eukaryota > Metazoa > Arthropoda > Insecta > Lepidoptera > Incurvariidae > Incurvaria > Incurvaria masculella. The sequence continues at coordinate 4,258,898 of OX335663.1, read as the reverse complement.
ATTTCGGGAAGAGGGATTGTATGAGAATTCCAAATTATGGGTTTACAGCCGGTGGCGAAATTGGTAGACGCAATACCCGCGATTGGTATGTTTTTTTCTGGTTCGGGTCCAGCCTTGCTGTATATTCGTAAAGTAGTTCTTTTTATTGGGCTCTTTCTTTAATTAATGTGTCCTTGCTTCACGGCCGATTATACATAGTTACATATCACATTCCTTGTCATTTATATGCTTTACCTGCATGTTCAAATATTTTGAACCAGTCGTTACTATTTATTTTACGTTACAACTCTCTTTTGCTCAATATATCCTCGTGACCTGTAATATTTTCTCAGATAAATGTCGGAGTTCCAACTGCCCCAGCAGCTGCTGCTGCCCACTCTTCACTGCATGTTCAGCAGTATGAAAATGAAATGGATACAGCAACAGAGGTAATTAACAATTTGTATGAAATATATATTAATACAGCTACTAGTAGTATGAACTGGAAGCAGGTGATTCTGTACATAAAACGGAGCATATTTTGTTTAATTATTTTGTGTATGTATGTATGTATGTATAATTGTATACAAATACAAAAAGGTGTATATCATGGATACAAGTTATCAACCAATAAAAATGTACAGACGTAGCTATCAGTTGCTTTATTTATAGTCAAAAATTTCTGAAAAATATCTCCTGACTTGACCGAGGAAAGAGGCTTGCGCTATTGCATGGTACTTGATCACCTCATTATATATATAACTTATTTGTTGTTGAGCGGCATAATAAATACACACTCTGTGAACATTTCAGCTGCCTATCTATTACGGTTCATGAGATACAGCCCTGTGAAAGACGGACGGACGGACGGACAGCGGAGGCTTAGTAATAGGGTTCCGTAGGCTTAGTAAAAGGATGACACTTTCCACAGAGCCAGCAGCCAAAGCAAAGACTACATACAACTTTGTTCTTTTCTGTGTCAGGGGCAGGCAAGGACTGTTCTCGATATATACTAAACAATCAGTTATATATTCCTTATTCAAATTTGTTTTCAGCCCACACAATTCGTCGATGAGGTCGAAGCCACGCCACCACTGCCATCAGCGGTACCGATCAAGCTGCGGTCTTGCACGACTGCGCAACGCCAGTCTGCTGCAGACTCTACAGGCTCCCGAAAGCGGCCTTTTGTAGAGCTTGACGATGTTGCCAAACAATATGCAGAGTTGCAAGCCAACAAAAATGCAATTTTATCGGTGATTATATTTACTACTTGTGTCTTCATAATCACCACTTAGGGATCGTTCCCGTAGCATGTGACCGAATTAGGGGGAAGAAGGGTTTTATTAAAAAACCACACTGTGTCAGAGGGGGAGGATGGGGTATTCACCTGGGGTGGTAATTATTTTAAAAAGACTAAAAAACACAGCGACGGTGTGAGACACAAAAACAAAAACAATGGCCGGGCGTGCTGGCAGCAGTCAGTTCAACGGATAGCTGCGTTAGCCAAGTGTCCGGCGGGCGGGGCAGCCAGTCAGTCAGTTTACAATATGTTTTGCAATACCACGTGAACACAGAGGCAGAGGTAGGGGGTGAGTCAAGATATATATACATGGTCACGGGGAGCGGTTCCAAAAATGGCCTCAAATCGGTCACGTGGTATGGGAACATTCTCTTATTACTATAAAAATGCGAAACGGTGTTAGTTTGATTGTCCATCTATCACATTGAAGAAGACGGAACAAAAAATGGATGTGATTTTCATAGAGATAGTTTATTGGTTAGAGAGTGACAACTTTAGGATTAGAGGATTGTCCCGAGCGATGCCGGGTAACAAAGCTAGTATTGATATTAAGTAACTATAGAGCTTATAATTCATACTTGTCAGCCTCAGTGGCTCAGTGGCGCGACACTTCGGCGATCGCTCTCCGAAGTTAAGCAACGCTGGGTCCGGTCTGGTCTTGGATGGCTGACCATTCGACCGTTGAAAGTGGCTGGCCGTGGTTCGGATTCCACGTTAAGCTGTAGGTCCCCTTCCTTACTTACTAGGTGGTAGGGTTTATCCCGCCCTTGTTGGTACCATCGCATTGGATGAACGATGGTCGAAGCGGCAATGAAAATTGTCCGTGTTTTCCATCCAGTTCAATGTAGCCGTGCAATAAAAAAAAAAGGAAGGTCCTGGCATGGCACCTACTTCCCATGTGGTGTGTTGGGCTAATACCATGACAGAACTTGTGGTATTAGCCATCCATGTCCAGTCACATAAAAAAAAAACTAATATTATAAAATCAAAAGTGATTCTGTCTGTTGCATTTTCACGCCTAAGCCGCCGGACCAATTTTTATTAATTTCAGTACAGGGGTAGTTACGACCTTGGAGAAGGACATAGGCTACCTATTGTGGCGAAAATAAAGCTTTAAGAGGGTGAAGTAAGGGATGATAGTTTGCATGGGGAACTTAAGTTCGGCCCGTAAGCATCAGAAAATTTCGCCTCCCATACAAACGTAGTTTACTAATAATTTGGAAACCACTGTTCTAACTTACTTGATATTTGGTATCTAATATTAAGCTACAAATATCCGTGTCTGCATGTTTTTGTTTTTTCGGTAAATGTATTCTGTGTCAAACCACAGAGAAAACAAAAATTCGTATGAAGATTTTCTTTTTGCTTCCATTTCATTCGGTTTGGATTTTTCCAAATAACCAAAGCGTGCAGACACAGATATTTGTTACCTGATATTAGATATTAAATATCAATTTAATTGTAATACCGGTTCCCAAATGATTAGTAAACTACGTTTGTATGGGGGACATAGCTTACGGGCCGTTCTTAAATAATATCTAAGAAATCATTCAGCCTAACATCAGGCTAACGACACTGACCCAAGCAGAGCCGGGTGCCTCGGCTAGTTCAATATTAATGTAATGGTGCTTTTAAATTGTGAATGCTATCACTATTTATTATTAGTAATTCTACCTCAACATTCACGGATATTTTTTTGTGTTCATTTAAAATTAAATTAAAATTTCTAAATTGTCATTTTTGGAGAGTTGAAAAGGTGGGTCAGGCTGCTCTCCTCCAGACGTGATTAGCATGTTGTTTATGTTACTTCGCTGGAAAAATTCGTTAGTGATTAGCGGTATAGATTTCTTGTGTTTTCTGCGACGTTCTAACCGGTAGCGCCATCTAGCGCTATTCTAACTAGCGTCTATGCATCTGTTTGTTGGCATGTGAAACTAGCAGCTCTTTGTAGATGGCGCTAGGTCGCCACACATTCAATTTAGTTGATACCTATTGCATTTGTATTTATTTTAAATAATAATAACAAAATGTTTTACTTATGTTTCAGGACATAGCAGTAATGCTACGAGACGTCATTGAAAATAAAAAGAAGACAGATTGTGAAAAAAATGCTTTAATTAAGGAGAGAAATGATATTGAACGGGAGAAATTAAGCATTGAAAAAGAAAAACTCCGAATAAAGAGTCTCCGATTGCAAGTAAGAATATCAGCTATCATGTTTCAACAAGGCTTCAAATGACAAACGTTAAGATTATAAATCAGTGCCAAAATACATTTATGTATTTGTACTTCATATGCATACGCTGTAAGCAAAACAAAATCATCCATAAAAAAAAACCAGCAACTTACTGCTTACTAAAACTATACTAAACTAAATAGAAAATTTCCTCCATGCCCGCCGAGCTGCCCGTGGTACCTAAAATGCTCTGTGCGTTTCCTCTCTGAATTTCCATGCTAATGCACCGCATGAAAAATGGTTTAGCGCGATGGTCACCAGATTTCTCAATGAGTACTTTTCCAGTGCAGTCTGCAAAACTTTTCGCATCTGATGACCATAGGAGAGTTTCCACAGCGAACGCAAGGAAATCAAAGTGGTCGCGCACAGATGCACATATGATAATTTTAATAAAATTTGACCGCTAAAATTGTAATTACGCATATAAACAAATGTTGTTTCATTGTTGACTGGTTTTTAGACCCCAATGAGGACCATTTTCTCCAATAAAAATCGACAGCTCAAACAGAATGGAACAAAAAAATATATAGAACTTGTGTGAATGTGGACAACATTTTTACCTTTTCTGGAAGCTTATGAAATAATTAAGTCATTTCCTTGATATATGCCACGGATCATATTTTTTTTAGTAAGCCTCTTTGATTTAAATCAATTTTGTAGTTTTCTTTTTTACATAAACTGTCATATATCACCTTTTATTTCTGAGATTATGGATATTTTTAATGCAAAGTAGTCTCTCATTCATAAGCTATTAGAAAATCGCTGACGAAGTGATAACATTTCAGGCCCCTGGTTCACTGGGCGAAATTTGTTGCAAATTAACTATGAATGTACCGAATTACCAAACAACCTGTATATTTTTTTAAGATGCTGACCTAATGCAACTCTTTCCTTCTTTTACAGATGATGATGAAGAATCAACATGTCGCAGACGGTTCTGAATTGAATGATAAATAACATATTTAAATTTAAGAAATATTAATAAGGCATCATTGCAAACAATTTAATAAAAGTATTGGAATATTAAAAGGTTTTTTTTATGCAACCTGATATGGATGACTAATACCATAATACCATGCAACTACCGTCATAAAATTAGCCCAATACACGACATTCCCGAAGCATTATGAGCATGGCTACACTGAACTAGATGAAATCACGACAATTTTTAATCGTTGCCACAACTATAGTTTCATCAAATGCGGTGGTTCCAACCCGGGCGGGATGAAACCTACCACCTATCAGGGGCCTACAGTTTCACAGGGGTTCCGACCCATGGAACAGCTCGCATTCATTACGTAATGCACTTATCGAACTCAAAGAGAGAGAAAGTGGTGCATGATCGCTTTGCCTGAGCGTCTGGGGCGTACAAAAGCTCTAAACGATTGAGCCACCGTCAACATATGAGATTGTGCAAAGTTAAGGTATCTTCGCTTCTATGTTGATTGTGAATGCTTCTACTGCCATCTAGGGTCGAAAGTAGGTATTTTAATGACATTGTGATTGGTGTCCCAAACCATAGATGGCGCTGTTCTGGTAACTTTTCCCTAAGATACCATAGCATTATAATGGCTATCACTCACTCAAACACATTTTGAGTATCCCTTCATAGATCCTTTTATATTCCTTCATAGGTAATCATACCCTCACACAGCATGCCATACCACTTCTCCCTTATTCAACCTCATAGACCTCACACACTCACACACCCTACACATATCTACACACCCTCATACTCCATAACACACTAACACACCCTCATTTATTAAAAAAACCCCTTTTAGATTTATTTGTTACGTAACTTCCTAAAAATCAATTCTCATTTGTTAAAATTATGATACCCTTTCTACCCAACTTAAACATACATCTGTCATCCTAAAATACAGCCATAACGGCCAGTTTAGGTGACAAGGTTTTGACTACAGTTAATATTCAGGTACATTAAATAAACACAACTACTTTTATTATCTTATCAAATGAAGTTATACTGTTACTTTTGTAAAAACATTGTTTACTTGTACCTTTTTCTTTTTAATAAACTTTTTCTTTTTTCCTTTAGTAGTTGCTTAAACACTATTTTACTAATTAGATGAAAATCTACAATTTGATGGTTGCCTAGCCTCAACATCTCTTCTTTAACAATGCTGTTGTTAAGTACTGTACCATCGCGGTTCATGCTCCGTCGTCACCGTATACGATGCAAATAATAGTAATTCATCGATCAAAGTAGGCTTATCGACGCTATATCGATCATCTGTGCTCCCGCTACAGTGGTCCTTGAAACATAGTGTGAAGAAGCACCTGGCCAGCCGGTATGGTTTTCGTAGACCCGCATTCAGAATAATTTAGATTACATTACTTATTAGTTTGGAAGGAGTTGTCATTATGGTAGTCAACAGTCAGTTTTCTACCTGCATATGATGTAGTTTTAGAGCAGTACATAGTCATCCATTAACCATTTTGAAGTAGTTTGTTAGTAGAAATTACATACCCGTCGATGTTTCTTATTAAGGTGGCCCAACCTGGAGGGACGAACTCATTTGCGGGCACTGTACAAAACCGTGCTGTTGCGCTCTGGGACCTTCTCTGTTTCAATGAAAAAGATAGGCTCCGTGATGAGGAAGATGCAACATATCCACAAAAAGACAATGTGCATAGTGCATGATTTGGTAAGATTTACGAAAATTTTGATTTCAAAACGACTTATAGCTAAAAGTAAACCACGACCGCTGTAGTCAGAAATCTAACAAAAACCAAACAGATTATTAATCTTGATTAAATAAGCTATGTCTGTTGACTAATCTACATGTTCTTACTTTATCATTGCGTAATCCACCTGCAAAGTTATTGTATAAAACGCGCGAAAAATTAGAACTTTCGGACCTTATAACTTAGAAACCAAACACAATTTTACAATGCCAATGGTCATCAGACATCTAGTTCCATCAAATAAAGCTATTTTGAGCAAAATTTTTGATCTCTGACAAGAAATATGGGCGTGATCTTCTTTCCCCTTTTCTATGGAGAGATGAGCGGGATGGGCCACCTTAATACTTCTTCGCCAGAGGCATTCGAGCCGTCAGACAAAAATATTGTTATGACTCCAAGTATGTAACCTACACCCTATGTATAAATATGTATAAGCATATGTGGTCGATGTACGCCGGAGGGATTCCCCAACCTAAATCTGGCCACAAAGGAATAGGGGTAATATTATATTATTCCCGAAGGAATTAGGTGCCATGAAAGGACCTTCCCTTTATGAGCACTGCTATATTGAACTGGATGGTTAACACGGACAATAATGGATGGCAAGCGGGAGGGCTCAACCCTGCCACCTAGCAGGGAATGGGGACCTACAGTTTTACATGGGTTCCTAACCATGGAACAGCTCGCATTCGTAACGAAATGCACTTACCCAACCCGGAAAGATAAATAAAGTGTTGCATGACCGGGGCGAGGATTTGAAACCATAACCTCTCGCATGAAAGGTAAGTCTTCTAGCCCCTACAACACTATCTTGCGGGCGACACTACACACACATTGCCCAAGAGAATTCTACCGGCTGCTGTGAATGCTCACTAAAGTCGGCTCAAACACTCTGAGAGAGGAAATAAAAAAATTAAAACTATGACTCTAACTTCTATTAGTCGTCTCTTTTTTGTACCTAATGTGGTAGTGATAAACGTTTCTAGTTAAATAAATAATAAAAATTGTGCGGTAAAACGGCTACTTAGAAATATTGGAGAATACTCAACCTTCCCAACGTGGAAAGAAGATCATATTCCGGGAGGTCACGACATTTTTGGTCACTGGCTGAATCTGGGTTCACATGTTAGAGACTAACCCTCTGATGCTAAATATGTCGGTCTGCCCGTGCCAAGTGGTTGCGTTATCTAAATTGTCTATATAAAATAGATGCTGGTATACAGGGTGTTAACGGAGTTATGGTCCAAACGTTAACCACGTGTTCCTTGGCATATTTGCAGCAAAAAAGGTAGATAACATTGTTTTGTACGACTGAAAAAAAAATTGTCATCCCCATAAATTTTTGTAAATACCTACACACAAAATGTATGGGGAGGATAATTTTTTTTCAGGCGTACAAAAAAAATGTTATCTACCTTTTTTGCTCCAAATACGCCAAGGAACACGTGGTTAACGTTTGGACTATAACTCCATTAACACCCTGTATACCTTCTGATGAATATACTGATTGTCTGGAAACATTGATACCTATTAATTATACAACAATAACCAGTCGGTTTTTTTATTAAATACTTAAATATACCTAAAGTTATATCTGTAACCTAAATCGCCTATAACTACGAAATGAAACCAAAGATTTGTTCAGTTTTTGCATTGCTAAGGTAGTATGTACAGATACTTTCATGTTTCGTCTTTTGCATCCATTTACCTTATCATATATTTTTTTTGTGAACATAACTACTTTTCAGGCGCCTTATCTACGTAACGCAACCACTTGGAAAAGGCAGAGTTACACATTTAGCTTCAGAGGATTGGTCTTAATCCCGTGAACCCAGTTTCAGCCGTTTACGTTATCGTTACCATTTTTGTCGCGACCTCCTAGTCTATCATGCGCATATTTCTTGTCAGAGATCCAAAATTATACTCAAGACAGCTTTATTTGATCGAACTAGATCTGATGACCATTGGCATTGTAAAATAGTGGTTGGTTTCGAAGTTATAAGGACCGAAAGTTCGAATTTTTCGCGCGTTTTATAGCATAACTTTGGAGGTAGAATACTCGACGATAAAATAAAAACATCTTAAAATGATTAGTCATGAGACCTAGCTTGTTTCATAAAGATTTATAATCTATTTTATGTTTACGTTTAATTTTTGACATGATTTACTTTTAGTTATAAGTCGTTTTGTAATAAAAATTTTCGTGAATCTTACCAAATCAAACACAATGCGCATTGTCTGCTTTGTGGACATGTTGCATCCTCCTCATCACGGAGCCTGTCTTTTCTTTGTAACAGAGAAGGTCCCAGAGCGCAATAGCACAGTTTTGTACCGTGCCCGCGAATGAGTTAGTACCGCAGGGAAGGGCCACCTTAAAGAAGTGAAGAAAGTATGAAATTCCCATGCATGATAAAACTGAACAATTTAGTTAAGGTGGCCCTTCCCGGCGTGACTAACTAATTCGCAGGCACGGTACAAAACCGTGATATTGTGCTCTGGGACCTTCTCTGTTTCAAAGAAAAAGACAGGCTCCGTAATGAGGAGGATGCAACATGTACACAAAGCAGAAAATGCGCATAGTTTTTGATTTGCTAAGATTTACGCAAAAAAAAATTGCAAAACGACTTATAGCTAAAAGTAAACAACGACCGCTGCAGTCAAAAATCTAACGAAAACCAAATTGATTATAAATCTTCATGAAACAAGCTATGTCAGATGACTAATCTTCCTCCATGTATAAAATGCGCAAAAAATTCGAACTTTCGGACCTTATAACATAGAAACCAAACATAATTTTACAATGCCAACAGTCATAAGACATCTAGTTCGATCAAATAAAGCTATTTTGAGCAAAATCTTCTTTCCACGTTTGTATGCGGAGTTGAGCGGGAAGGCCCACCTTAAATGGCAAATACAACCTTAGATGTCGAATTATCTATGAACATTAATTTCTGATGCAGGACCATCCAGGACATCCCACAAGATCAGAAGCTGCTGTTGCAGGGAGAAGAGTTCACACGGCAGCCAGACAATGACCTATTTTTGCCAAATTCGCCTAGGAGCTGGTCGGAAGGTGCGTATTGTAACTGTCATGTTTGCTATGGACTTTCTAGTTCCTCTTTTGACAAAAATTGTTTACCACTTCGTGTTGCTCGCAGGATTCACAATGTTTAATGTTTTTTAGGGTTCCGTACCCGAAGGGTGAAAACGGAACCCTAAAAAACATTAAACATTGTGTTAAATATTCAAGTCACATTTAAAATTTTTGGGCTCAGCGTGGGACCTGAGCTGACTTCCTCTCAACAGGCCTGACCGGTTACTTTTCCTTGCTGGCCCTGGTAACCAGCCTGTGTCCCAAAATTTGGAATTACAGATTCATAGTGTTAATCAATATATGGCGTACGCCAGGCCCTCTAAGAGGTACGACGCCCCTGGGCATTCTAACTTTCACAGGGGCTACACAAACCATGCCAGCTGGACAGCTGCTTATCCTACTCAATATTATAAACACGAAAGTTTGTAAGTATGAATGGATGTTTGTTACTCTTTCACGTAAAAACTACTGAATGGATTTTAATGAAACTTTACAATTATATAGCTTTTACATCAGAATAACACATAGGCTATTTTTACATATACAATTTATAAAGATATTGTGTCAATTGTCCAAAATATCAAGTAAGTAGGAAAAATATAGCCTTTTGGACCAGCCCTTTGGGTTACTATCCAGCATATAATTTAGCCCGATATCAGTCCGAAACGACACTGACCCGAGCGGAGCCTGGTACCTCAGCTAGTTCTAAATAAAATAATGGTAACATTTCTGTGCAACACAAAGCCGATATGGTTCAATGTCGATAGGAATTCGACCACAAAGTTGTTTGTGCAGGAACGTGTGGGCCGATACCTCAGGACAGTTCTCAGCGACTCAAGATATCATCTGCTCTCACGGCAGCATCGGTGAGTTTTATTAGATTTAGGGCCGATTTTTCAATAGTCCGATAACTATTCGACGAATTTATTTACGCCGCTGCTTGTCCTTCCATTTTAGTCAGTCCATATTGTTATTAGGAATATTACATTAGGATTAGTGATAGGAAATGTAATCATCCGGTAGTGTAATATTGAAAATGGGGCAAATACATTTTGAATTATTTTTTTAATGAAACTTGTATGTCGGCTCTTCTCGAACCGACAGATTGATAACGTGCCCAAGTGTAGGTATCCTACCTATGGATATGAAATAAAATGAAATGACAGATATTTTAGATTGTATCTCCTCATCACCCCAAAGGTTGACTGGAAGAAATCACTCCTAGTGATAAGTCCGCCTTTGTGCAATTTTGTTGTTGTTTCGAATTGTTTTTGTAATTGTACTTGTTTTCTATTGCACAATAAAGAATTTATTCATTCATTCATTCATGAAATAAAAGTGACTATCCGTCTTTTCACAAAAGTAAATATGTATTATCAGACCGTTAAGTACTATCTGAGGATTGAAAAATCGGCCCTAATTCGGAAAACAATCTAAACTCAATGCAAATATTCTACTCCAAGCATTTTTGGTGCCCTCTTCCTTTGGTGTAAAAACGTAACTATAAATCGAAGTTGGATTGAGTAATTTTTTTTGTTTGGTGCGGTCACACCTGAAATGGTGGAAAATATGCATTTAAGGTGGCCCATCCCGCTCATCTCCCCATACAAAAGGGGAAAGAAGATCACGCTCATATTTCTTGTCAGAGATCCAAAATTTTGCTCGAAATAGCTTTATTTGATCGAACTAGATGTCTGATGACCATTGGCATTGTAAAATTGTGTTTGGTTTCTAAGTTATAAGGTCCGAAAGTTCGCATTTTTCGCGCGTTTTATACAATAACTTTGGAGGTGGATTACGCAATGATAAAGTAAGAACATCTTAAAAAGATTAGTCATCAGACATAGCTTATTTAATCGAGATTTATAATCTATTTGGTTTTTGTTCGATTTCTTACTACAGCAGTCGTGGTTTACTTTTAGCTATAAGTCGTTTTGAAATCAAAATTTTCGTAAATCTTACCAAATCATACACTATGCACATTGTCTTTTTTGTGGACATGTTGCATCTTCCTCATCACGGAGCCTGTCTTATTCTTTGAAACAGAGAAGGTCCCAGAGCGCAACAGCACGGTTTTGTACCGTGCCTGCGAATGAATTAGGCCCGCCGGGTTGGGCCACCTTAAATTGGGCAATGAACAATGGCTTGCCATGAGCTTTTAAATGTAAAGCAGTATTGAAATAATACAACATGACGAAATGTTGTTATTGTAAAATACTTAATTACGGATCAAAAAAAAAACAATGTTGAAAATACCTTATAAATAAAAATCATGTGTCGCCATTGTAAGGCCAGGCCCTTCCATACAAAATAAATGGAGCAACAAAAGTGGTGTTCTATGCGTCGAGGGGACACCACTGGGACACGCTGTCGTCATGCGCCTGTTCGTCGCCTCTGGCTAATAATGCGCCCCAAAATGCCCAATTGTGTTGTATAACTGTGCAAAAATTACATAAAAACGCAAAGAATGACGGAATATCGGTATACCGCCACAAGCGTCAGAATTGCATGAAAGGCCATATCCTTAACTTTAACATATCACTGTGCGTTAATATGTTCGTACACGCTAATCTTTGAAACCACCCAATATTTTTTATTTTAATTTTAATTATATGTATGGTATGTTCCCGCTTGAATGATAGGCTAATTTTATTTCCACGATGTGCCGAGCAGACCTGGGTAACGCAGCTATTACCTCTATGATTAAACAATCTGAGCAATGCCACAAGGTGATATGTTTCAATATTACCCTAAATTGTTTAAACATAAATTCAGCCACGAGATTTGCCCCTATTTTATTTAATATATATTTTTGATTGGGTGTTCCACCGTACCGATAATTTTGTTTGTAATTCTAGTTTTGTTGTGCGTAACGAAAATGGGTAGACTTCATATAGTAAGTTCTTTAAGCGTATAATATATTAATTTTTTTTATGTGACTGGACATGGATGGCTAATACCACAAGTTCTGTCATGGTATTAGCCCAACACACCACATAGGAACTAGGTGCCATGCCAGGACCTTCCTTATATTGCACGGCTACATTGAACTGGATGGAAAACACGGACAATTTTCATTGCCGCTTCGACCATCCTTCATCCAATGCGATGGTACCAACCCGGGCGGGATAAACCCTACCACCTAGTAAGTAAGGAAGGGGACCTACAGCTTAACGTGGAATCCGAACCACGGCCAGCCTCTCTCAACGGTTGAATGGTCACCCATCCAAGACCAGACCGGACCCAGCGTTGCTTAACTTCGGAGAGCGATCGCCGAAGTGTCGCGCCACTGGGCCACTGAGGCTGACAAATATATAATAGGCTTATGTTTAAAATGTTTGTTGTTGGTTTATCGAACAAATAAATGCAAATAGTACCAAAGATTAGCCTTTTTTAAGTTTATTTGAATCGGTGATCATTTCTTAAATTTTATTCCAGAATCAAGTAAACCCAATCACCATCAAGTTGCTGGCTCATCCTCCAGGAGTACCTGCGCCGATTGTACCTCACGATGCAACCCGCGGCGACGTTATCAATGTTGCAGCATCTCATTCGTCCAAAATTTACGAGTGTGAACATTGCCATAAAGTATTCTCTTGGAAATCGAATTTGCTGAGCCACATGCGAGTCCATGAAAACAAAAATTATTTTCAAAACATCCACCCTTCTCATCGGAAAGTTTCTGAAATTGATTCCATGTTTGAATGTAACTTCTGTCATAGCACGTTCTTACAGAAATCCAAGTTGATTTTGCACATGCGCGTGCACACTCGTGTCAAACCGTATGAGTGCAAATCTTGTGGCAAGAAATTAAGTGGAACCTCGAATTTGCAAAGACACATGCGAATGCACACTAACGAGAAACCCTTTAACTGCAACATTTGTGGGAAGAACTTTAGGGATGCATACCAATATACTGTCCACATGCGAGTACATACCGGTGAGAAACCCTATCACTGCAAGTCTTGCGACAAGACGTTTGGCACTATTTCTTCTTTTACGAGACACAAGCGTATACACACTGGTGAGAAACCCTTTCAGTGTAAGTTTTGTGACAAGAAGTTCAGCCAAAACTCCTCTTTCGCGAGGCACTTTCGAATGCATACCGGTGAAAGACCCTTTCAGTGCAGTTCTTGCGATAAAAAGTTTAGCCAAAAGTCATCTTATATGCGGCACATACGAGTGCATACAGGTGAGAAGCCCTTTCAGTGCAAAATTTGTAATAAGCCGTTTAGCGTTAACTCATCTTTGAAGACCCATATGAGAGTGCACACTGGAGAGAAACCTTTTGAATGCAAGTTTTGTGGAAAGGGTTTTAGCCAATCTTCAAGCTTGAAAAGCCACATGCGAGTGCATGCTGGTGAAAGACCCTTTCAATGCAAGTCTTGCGACAAAAGATTTACCGAACACTCTTCTTTAAATAAACATACGCGAGTGCATTCTGGTGAGAAACCCTTTCAGTGCAAGCTTTGCGAAAAGAAGTTTACAGACAACTCTACTTTAATCAAACATATTCGAGTGCATACTGGTGAGAAACCCTTTCAATGCAAGACTTGCGATAAAAAGTTTACTGAAAAATCATCTTTAACCAAACACATGCAATTGCATTCTGAGCCCGTAGTCCCAGCTGTCACATAAATTGGCGTTTACGGACAACCGATCGACTGGCGTTTTCAAATGTATGGAGAAATTGAGAACCGCGTGCAGTGGGACGTGGATTTGAACCGAATCATCTGGTATGCAAGGCAAGTCTCCGAGCCACTAGGTTACGAGCCGCTCTAAACCGAGATAACTATAACTATAACTATTAGTTAAAAAGGGAGTAGATATGGTATCCAGCGCACCTTACTTACTAGGTGGTAGGGTTAATCCCGCCCGGGTTGGTACCATCGCATTGAATGAACGATGGTCGAAGCGGCAATGGAAATTGTCCGTGTTTACCATCCAGTTCAATGTAGCCGTACAATATAAGGAAGGTCCTGGCATGGCACCTAGTTCCCATGTGGTGTGTTAGGCTAATACCATGACAGAAGGTGTAGTATTAACCATCCATGTCCAGTCACATAAAAAAAAAACCTACCATTGGACCCGTTGTTTCCAATTTTCAAAAACTAACAATCCAACTCAAATGTTTCGACTGTGGCCAACGACGCCCCGCCGGATTCCCATACAACTATATGGTCATTTTGACCATATAGCGGAGACGCGATATCGACTGCATGCCACTTCTCCTTACTTTCTCTTCAGTGATTTTTTTTTATGTAACCTGACATGGACGGCTAATACCACACAACTACCGTTATGATATTAGCCCAATACACCACATTCCCGAAGGAATTAGGTGCCATGCCAGGACCTTCCCTTTATAAGCACGGCTACATTGAACTGGATGGAAAACACGGTCAATTTTCCATTGCCGCTTCGACCATCTCTTCATCCAATGCGAAGGTACCAAACCCGGCGGGTTTAAACCCTACCACCTAGTACGGGAAGGGGACCTAAAATTTTACATGGATTCCGAATTTCCGATTCCCGTCGCATTCGTGACGAAATGCACTTATCGAACTCAGAAAAAGAAAGAAAGTGGGGCATGTCGGGGCGAGGAATTGAACCCAGACCTCTGGTATGCTAGGCCAGTCCCCGTGCCACTAGGCTACGAGCCGCTCGAGTCGCTGGAGTTGACGATTGGTTGTATCACCATTCACTGCGTCTCTGACTGGCTTATAACTCTGTGTAACGACGACCACATTGAGATTCTTTGTGTTGGTAAATTATTTTTCCATGCATTAACCAATGCTGACATTTTCGAAAGATGCCTTTGTATTCATAGAATTTGGGGTAATTTCTTTTAAGTGTTTATTTTTGTTTTCAAAAATATATTTTTGTTAAAGTACAAAAGTAAATATAGGCATTACTTTGTCAGCTGTTTGGATACTATATATTATTACTTTGTGGCAACTGTTGTTATGTAATGACTTTTAATTATTACATTTGTACAATTGCAGATTAATGCAGTTCATAAAAAAAATTATTGTGTAGCCGGACAGGGCGGTGTCGCATGTGTCTCCGCTAGTCCTTTTTCGATGAGTGCAGAACTTGTTTTTTCCTTGTTTATAACAAATATTTTCTTTAACATATGTAATTTAATTAAACTAACCCGGCACACAAACTAAAAAAAATTATATTCAGATATTAAAAACCAGTACCTAATTGCTACGTAATAACTAAGCAACAGATGAATAACATAATTGTAATTTGTGCCATCTCTCTTATGGTATGTTGGCGCTCCCGTCCTATAACTTTTTGAATGTTCCTTGAATAAAAACTTGATTGCCAAGGATTTGGATTCATTATTAATTTTTATTGTCCTCATATAATTATAAAGATGTAAAATCGGATGTTTGCAATGAATCCATTGGGGAAAGATTGGTCTCAAAATTAGTCTGAAGAATGAGTTTAAGGTGGCCCAACCCGGCGGGCCTAACTCATTCGCGGGCACGGTACAAAACCGTGCTGTTGCGCTCTGGGACCTTCTCTGTTTCAAAGAAAAAGACAGGCTCCGTGATGAGGTAGATGCAACATGTAAAAAAAAAGACAATGTGCATAGTGTATGATTTGGTAAGATTTACGAAAATTTTACTTTCAAAACGACTTATAGCTAAAAGTAAACCACGACCGCTGTAGTCAAAAATCTAACAAAAACCAAATAGATCATAAATCTTCATTAAATAAGCTATGTCTGATGACTAATCTTTTTAAGATTTTCTTGCTTTATCATTGCGTAATAAACCACCAAAGTTATTGTATAAAACGCGCGAAAAATTCGAACTTTCGGACCTTATAACTTAGAAACCAAACACAATTTTACAATGCCAACGGTTCCAGAGCGCAACAGCACGGTTTTACAGTGCCCGCGAACGAGTTAGTCCCGCCGGGTTGGGCCACCTTAAATTCCCAAACATGCAAGTACTGCCAGGCTGCAAAATGATTAAATGTTGGAAAAAATTATACACAGCTGTGCAAGGAAACAAGTTTTTTATTTAACCGAAAAGGTACACGATTACTACTTACATAATTTACTTATTTGATTAGTTATTACGAAAGGGCTTACAATAATTTACGAATGAGAAAAAATATCAAATGTTAGTCAATTATTTTATTGAGTCAATGTTATTATAAATAGCAACATACAGTCGTATTCAGAGAGCACCGGTCAAAAGTTAGTACGAGATTAGCACTGGACTAACCATACAAAAACCGGTCTAGTTCGGAGAATTAAAGTTAGTCGGCCCACTCTGAATACAGCTGTCAGAGATTTATTTTATGTCTAAGATTGTTTCAGCTCTAGATTGTTTGTAACGTTTACATCCTTTAACACAGCAGTACTCAACCCACGGCCCGCGGCCCGGATGGGGCCCATCATATCTTTTCATGCGGCCCTGCAGCGGGAGCACAAATAATTTTATCCAGCTGGTGACACGAAAACACGGAAAATAAATTGAGTAATGCGAACATTAATATTTTTTTTCTCTCTGTTGGCCATCAAAGAATAAAGGTTGAGCACCGCTGCTTAACAAATACGGCACAGGTATTCTATGAATGCAATGTCGTTTCAATAAAACAAAATGTTTAGATAGGTAGGTTAAAAAGAGAATTAGGTACCTTAACATATGCACTTATAAACATGGATTTAATTTAAGTATCTATTGCTAAAATACTAAAGCAAAATTACGTTCCCCAGCTTATTTTGGCTCAAAGTCTAAACATAATTACAGTCGTATTCAGAGAGGACCTGTTAAAACTTAGTACGAGATTAGCACCAGACTTACCATACAAAATGCTATTTAGTCTGGTGATAATCCCCGTATTAAAGTTAGTCTGCGCACTCTGAATACTACTGTTCTAAATACTAGTCCGTGTACTCAATTTTTAAAGTTCATTCTGAATACGACTGTAACAGCCGTGTGCAGAGTGGGCGGAATAACTTTAATACGCGGATTATGCCTGGACTAAACCGGTTTTTTGTATTGTTAGTCCGGTGCTAATGCCGTACTATGTTTTGACAGGTTAACTCTAAATGCGACTGTAATTATCGTATTCAGAGTGGGTGAACTAACTTTAGTGCGCGGATTATAGTCGGACTAAACCCGCTTTTTGTATGGTTAGTCCCGTACTAATCCCGTAATACGTTTTGACAATTTCACTCTGAATAAGACTGCATTAGCGTTGGCCACATTGAGCTGGGAGTCTACTCAGTAAGCGAACACGAGAAGTTCTCGCATGAGAAATTGTCAAACTCTATGTAGAAAAAATATGCCTTTTTTTCTCTATATATATAGGCGGATGACAGCTCGCAAGCGACTCACCAACGAAAGTGAGAATTAAGAGTACGTACACTGGTGAAGGTTGGGATCGAGTCCACAGAATTGGGAATAGTTAGAACTGCCTATCCTCTCGCTTCACTTGTGGTATTATATTATCTTCTGTGCTATGTTACTCCTATTAGCTTGAGTTTACACGGTCATCTCTAGTTTCGCCACAAGAATTCAAATACTAGAACAATTTGCCATTTTATCAAAACGGTGCACTTTTGGGCCTTTTTAACTACTACATGTTTGTGGAATAGAACACCCAGGAATTAAAACTATTTAACTTTATATGTATAGCATTCACAGCAGACACGGTACACACACTACTACGCGATACGATACAGTGTCTATCTACGGAGGCCTGGAAACCTTAAAAGTCGACAACCGGCAAACAGCAGTACGAGCGATAGGAATGTAATGTATTTGGGCCGCGAAGTGTCAAATAGTAAAGTTATATACGCGCACGACGTAACCTTGTCGAACATTTGAAAGCGCGCACTGTGTTGTGAGACGTCAAGGACGGTTATGTGCGTAGTACACTATTAGTTATTCTGTAGTAATACTGGCCACTCACGTCGAGAAACGTTGTCGTTGTATCGCAAAGCGTATGATAGGATGCATCGTCGTCAGCCGGAGGACAAAATGTATGAGAAACGCAGATGTCATTTTAGTGTCATTATAAAATACGAGTCCTTCAATTGACGTTGTGTCCCGGAACTTGTAAACGCCACTCCATGTTAGTACTTACCAGCATGGAGGTGAAGAATGTATGGAGAAATAACTTCCATACAACGAGCCCGCAAAAACTGACGCCACGCGACTTACAACATTATATCACCGTACACATCATGGAGGTGAGTGTTATTTATTCACCTCCATGCTTACCAGCTTCGGTGTTATTTTTGTCTTTTTTTTTTTTGAGTAGGTGAAGCCAGGGTCAGAAATCAAGGGTTACGTTAGGATTTTGTTTTTGTCTAGGTTCCTTGCTAAACAATATTTTAAAGGGCCGCGCTCTATGATCTAAATCATATTAGCCTCTTTCATTCCGTGCCTTTTAGCGTGTTTATTCGGGTCATGTACATTTTACATGTGGCGTTAGCTTGCGAATCGAAATAAGGTTTTTATGTGTGTATACAAATTAAATAATTACGTACAACAAATAAGAACGAATTACTTAAAAGTTATGTATTTAACTAAAGCTATGATTGATGCATTGATAAGGTAGCATTAAGATAGCATGGTATTGTTCACGTATTTGAGAAATAGTCTAGTAATGCCTCTCGCTTTGCTACCGCGGCTTACTTTTAGCCGTATTTTTTGTACTTCAGGGTTATTTTACTCCTTCGTCTTGAAATATGAACAGTCACATCTATTTTTTGCAACAAAACCATTAATAAAAACGACGCCTATTCAAACTTTTGTCAAAACCCGACGTTCATGTTATGGTTGTGAGACTGACGCAACTAAAATTGTATAGGCAGTGAAGCGAGAGAATAGATGCCTATTCTAGCCAATACCCAACTCTGTGACATTGATCATTGATACTGTTTTTTTACTATCAACACACTGTCCAGTTGCTATTAGCGTCTGCACGACGAGATGTCATCGTTTCGGGCGACTCGAGCGCACGTCGCGGCCGCGGGCCGCGGGTGCGAGCGAGACGGCTCACAGCTGCGACACGATCTCGTTCTCGCACAGCTTGATGGTGCAGAAGACACTCTTGCCGTCCGCCGAGCAGGTGCAGTCGTTGCAGGAGCGCTTGAACTGCTCGCCCGGGGTGCAGCGGAACCCTGTCTCCGTCGTCGACACTGCGCAGAAGATTGCTTTATGAAGTTGCATCATGGTTGGCCAAGGTATACCTTCCGACTGTCAATGTTTTTGTTTGTCCCTAACATTATACGTCCCAATTGACATCCAGAAGGTATGCCCTGGTAAAGCCAAGCACAAGTAACGTCTATGAATCACAGCATTGGAGCGGTCATATTCTGGATGGGTCTGTTGAACCGCTGGGCCTATCCATGGTTCGGCTCCCCTATGAGATTTCAGGTATATTTCCATGATTACTAGGTGGAAGGGTTCTCCCCCATCCATTTTGGTACAATCGCATTAAATAACAATTACGATAATTAGGAAGTAAATATAAAATTAACGAAATGATCCCAACGGTTGTTCGATTCTTTTTCAGATAACACTACCCCTAATTTGCTTTTCGGAAAGTAGAGATGCAACTGCAGTACGCAGGCCCAGACTTATACCATGATAGGTACCTTTGACGGGTTTATTGATGGTGCAATTGGTGTGCTGACAACCACTCGTGCATATGAAGAAGATATGTAACAGGATGAGCAGCAGGTGGTAGGCTTAAGGTTATACCTTGCTTGTCGGTAATGTCTTGGAGTGTCGGACACCGATTGCGAGTGCACGTGGCGTGCTGCCCGTCGGTTGCGCATCGGCACACGTTGCACGCCTGCGTGAACACGCTGCCGGGCTCGCACTTCTTCTTCTGCGAGCGCACCTCTGTTTGGGCAACATTAAGAATGTCAAGAAGGGCCAAAGTCCACAAACGTGTGCCTGGATATCTTATGAGGCGGGATAGATCGAGTCCTACCTCCCTCCTAGGTAGGACTCGATCCGTCCCGGGCAGTATACTGTTACGCCATAAATAGGAGCGACGACTGATAGAACAACTGAATTATTCAGTTTAGTGTTAGCGCTAAAGATGGCAGATTATTACAATACGTAGTGTCCGCTAATAGATATGAAATAATTGGTGATTAAGAACACCTTTTGAAACTAAAAAGCAAAAAAATAGTACTAGATCATCCTGTTCTTAGAAAATTATATTTTATCACGCACCTCGTCGGCGTCGCTTGGCGTTATTCGCTGCCCCGTTGCTGCAGTCCAACCTCGTGCACGAGAAGTTGGAGCCCCTTTTGTCGCACAAGCACGTGTTACAGTCCAGGCGGAACTTGGATTTTGGGTCGCAAACCTTTGTAGGCGACGTCTGAAGCTGTAGATAACAGAAGCCACAATGTGAACGGTGTTAGAAACTAATCAATTTTACTTTAATATGGGCGAATGAAGAAGTATTTTTATTGCAGCATTTGTGACTGTCCCGATCGTCCATGCGAAAGCACGTTTATCAAAGCACTATGCCAGCTAATTGGCGGACTATTTTACCGCTATCGAGCTCGTTTGGATTAGGTTTAAATACTCCCAGGTTGAAGGTATGACGAAATGCCAGTTCCATACCCTGGCGCAGCGGAAAGTAAACGTATTTGAGGAATGGTTCGTTTTTCAAAGGATGCGCTAATTCTCAGCGTCGTGTGTTCCGAATAAAGGATGGATGGGGATCGATTTCCACATAGTAGCGTCCATGACAATGCAGACTAAGTGTCCCTGCAAACCATCTGTGGCTCGGCGCATCCATGGCCACGTCCAACAGATGAACATGAAGAGTGCGAAATGTATTAGATAGTTGACAGTAATACCATTTGAACCAGATTTAACATATTTTGGCAGATTTTCAAGGATATTGCAGGTAATGTGAATGAAAATTTACTAAAATTATGTTCTAAAATAGTAAAATTGAGGTGGGATAAAAGTATTAACATTCGTTTAGGTGGAATCTCTTTACAGTTTTCATGCATTTTGAATTGTTTAACACTCATAGGATCCTTAAACCACATTATTTTGGAAGAAAAACCACGGCTCGGCCAGCGGCTCGTAGCCTAGTGGCGCGGGGACTGGCCTAGCGTACCAGAGACCTGGGTTTAATACCGACATGCACGACTTTCTTTCTCGTTCCGAGTTCGATAAGTGCATTTCGTTACGAATGCGAGCTGCTCCATGGTTCGGAATCCATGTAAAACTGTAGGTCCCTACCTCTACTAGGTGGTAGGGTTTATGCCCGCCCGGGTTGGTACCATTGCATTGGATGAAAAGATGGTCGAATCGGCAATGAAAAATTGTCCGTGTTTTCCATCCAGTTCAATGTAGCCGTGCTCATAAAGGGACGGTCCTGGCATGGCACCAAATTCCTTCGGGAATGAGGTGTATTGGGCTAATATCATAACGGTAGTTGTGTGGTATTAGCCATCCATTTCAGGTCGCATAAAAAAAAAACCTTCAGAATAAAAAGTGTTTTAGAGACCTCTGGTTTTTCCTGCCTTTTCACTCGGGTTGGTGCCTTCGACGCAGGTTCGTCAACCACTTCAACTTCCAGGTTCTGCACCTAATATAAAGAAAATCCATTAGCATCTTACCTAAACCTCATCGTACAGATTTTTAGTGGACATATTTAACGTTGCATTTGAAATCATCAACAAGAGTCGTTTACCACAGAATGCGGTAAGTTTTACCGATGTAATATTTTTATTTCGATAATCGTTAAATAGCCCCAGACGAATGTTTTTAAATCAGTTATTGAGATAATAGAAAAGCTATTAAGTGAGCCTAATGACTGTCGACATGAAATATCGGTTATAAACTAATTAAATATCTATAACATTTTCTGGGTCGATATTTAGATTTTCAAACGATTTACTCTTAATATTAGAATGAACAGTTGTTTTGACAGATATTTTTATATCATACTTTCTTGTAGTTTCCTGTGCACCTACGATATAACCTATAACTACTTGATGCAGTATCGGCTTTTGCGAGAATATAATGTACTATATGTCCTAAAGCTCGCATATGTTCTACTGCATAGAGGTGGTTTAATGGTCTGGGGGTCCATTCAGAGCAAGAGTGAGTTCGAGTTCAGGAGTGAGTTAACCTAAAAATAGCTGGGAAATATATTATTATTTAAATAACGGAACCGTTATTTATACTTCCAACGTATTTACGGGACAAACCTGATTTTTACCTAACTGTAATGATGTTCTAGAAGTGTGGAAACAGTAACTATTTAAAAAAGTGAGTTGATATTTAGTGGCGAATTCGAACTCACTCTTACTCTGAATAGACCCCCTGGATAGAGTAGACACCAAAACTTAAATATTAAATAAAAATACGCCATTAGCTGATTGCCAGCACCACGCCTTTTTTGGATGTACACTGTGCAGTAATGCTATTGACATTTGTTCCATTTACGTATACAGACAAACGTATGCTATACGTCACAGCCATTGCAAGTAAGGTGATATGAAATGATGCGTTAACGGCTTCCCCGAAAATAAAACGTTTCGCGCTGAGCACAGAATATTTATAACTGTATCTCTTATTCCGCAAGAAATAGAGCGTCAATCGATCAGCGTTTCGCCAAAGATTCGCGCGAATTTCGCGCGAGCCTTGTGCACGCTTGATTTTCGCTCTTATTTTTTGCACACTAAGAGTTTTTTTTTTAATCTAATTTTTTTTGGAGCTTGGGTACACATAGTGACCATGTCAGCTCCGTTCCCACTAAGAGTTATGAGTATGGAATTAAGCGCTAATGTTCCCGCTCAGTTTGGTAGAGGCTTAGAACAACTTCATCAAATCAAATCTGACAATAGATGGCAAATAAACTTAATAATATCATATTATCATGGTCATTTCTACTTTTGCAACTCGTACTATATATGACCACTGGAAGTCTACATTTTGCCCCCGTCGAGCGTGCGCCTGATGTACCACTATTTACTAGCGGGCGTGCGATCCACACAACAACGGCGCAATATAACAGCGACGTTAAGAATCGAGGGGATAGGCAGGCATTTCCAACGTATTTCCAATTCTGTGGTTTCATCTTATCACACAACTTGTATTGTATAAGCAATTTTTAGTTAAGTAATTTCTATTTCTACTGAGGGATGCTGTTTCATTTTTTATTGCTTTGCCTTAAGCTGTTCTACCAATAATTGTTTTTCAGTAGCATTTAGATCTAAGTATGTATTTCATTACTGTGAACGAAAAACCCGTAAAGATTTTTTGCGGATTTTTCTTTACTGGTTGATCGAATCCGCGTTGGACAACTATCAGTTTTGGACAAGTTATTGTAGTTTGACTACCAAAAAAGTTTAAATAAATGAAATGAAACCAAAGCGACCGCGTAAAAACAGTCGTTTCCTCTGAAATCTATACACAGGAAATAGAGACAAACAGATCTCTTACAGTCATGCTAACTTCAAGCATAGAGTCAAGGGAACTTATGATTTCCTTCACTTTCCAGTGCATACATTTGATAGGAAACGACTGTATTCCATGACGCGGTATCACACTCGTTGAAAGTTTCAGTTTTTTTATTTTATTTATTATAATGATATTTGATTGATATAATGATATTTCAGTCAATTTTTTTTATTCAGAGTGGGCAGACTAACTATAGCCATATAAAAACCAAACCTGTTTTTATATGGTTAGTCCGGTGCTAATCCCGTACTATGTTTTGAGAGGTTCACTCTGAATACGACTGTGAAAGCTTACAATGCGATTCAAATAAGAATAGCACGGGGGCCACCGCTATTTAGAATGTCAAACTGCTAAAGCCCTCACTTCACTTCACAAACTTCATTATGGAGTGCAAAAAAAAAGGTTTCTACTAAAAATATTTAATAAACATTTAGACAAAAGAAATTGTTTTAACTAAATATTTATTTGAAAAACAGATATTAAAAGAATACTCAAAAACTCGATAGCAAATAAAATAAACTAATAAAACAATGCAACTGTGCCACTTTCGAGGACAGCCGACACAAACTAACACTTAATAACTAATACACAGAAAACACATAAACACAGATAGCAGAAAAAAGTCCCCTGCTGGTTTAACAGTATATTCTGATCAATGTGATCCTACTGGTAGAGTCGTGTGTTTTTGTCTAGTGTCGCTGTCACGGCAAGGCAGAGCCGCCATAAAACAAGGAAACGCAAAAACCTTTAAAAACACATAGCCGGATCGAACCTCGATTCCGATGGATGGAAAAAAGCGTCAGGCTTCCTTTGATATTGAAGCGAATATTACCTGTGTAAACCGGCGCTATCGTGCCGACTGTACTTTTCCGCGCAAATTCGAGTGAAGTTAGTCACGAACCCCGTCCTAGTATTATTTGAATCACATTGTACCTTCGTTATCAATTTTATTTTAAAATTATCATATTTTTTTCATTTATCTGTTACTAATAAAAATAACTAAATCCAAAAGCGATATACATATTTTTGTATCAGTATAGACAACATAACGGGGCAACACCGATCATCTTAAGATTTATTTGTATCTACTTAATATTAAAAGCAACAGACAAACCTTGTCCAGTCGTCATTCTTTGAAATTTTTATGTACTTGATCTTGCCATCTATCGACTACATTATAATGCATCAAGATCATTGTTAGTCAAAATACATTAACCATATATGACATTTACATTACATTTAACCAACACCTACAGGAAAAACCTTGACCGCTCGTTCCCTGCTGCGACAGTTAGATACTAAAGACAAAAATATTGCCACCTTTCCACCAGATTATCATAAATTTATATAATTGTGGTCAAAACATCACTCGTTTGTTATTCACCGACATCTAAAGGATAGCTTATCCACAGGGCGAACTCGATCCGAATTACACTTTCGCGCAACTTTTTAGAAAATAAAAGACGAAGCGACGGCACAGATTAGATAAAAGTATGATGCTACCGAAGACTTCAATTTTGAAACCGTGTTTATCATCTCGGACTGCTATATACTTGCTTATTTAATTTTGTTAATCACCCACATTTCAAAAGGTTTGACCGGTATTTCGTATTGATGCGTTTCTTTTGTTGATACCGAAAAAGCCAGAACAAAAGCGTCAGGCAGACTATACGCTTTGCATGTTTGCGTTATACTACGTTAAGGGGGTGTGTGCTCCGTCAAAGTAGATGGCGCCACAGTCGTTCGTATCTGTTTCTACTATAACTCCTCAAACATAGGAAGTTGCAAACTTTAACTCATTCGCGGGCACGGTACAAAACCGTGCTGTTGCGCTCTGGGACCTTCTCTGTTTCAAAGAAAAAGACAGGCTCCGTGACGAGGAAGATACAACATGTCCACAAAAACGATAATGTGCACTATGTATGATTTGGTAAGATTTACGAAAATTTTACTTACAAAACGGCTTACTTATAGCTAAAAGTAAACCACGACTGCTGTAAATAAAAATCTAACAAAAGCCAAATAGATTATAAATCTCTTACTTTATCATTGCGTAATGCCCATCCAGAGTTATTGTGTAAAACGCGCGAAAAATTCGAACTTTCGGACCTTCAAACTTAGAAACCAAACACAATTTTACAATCCCATCGGTCATGAGACATCTAATACGATCTCTGATAAGAAATATGGGCGTGATCTTCTTTCCCCGTTTGTATGGGGAGTTGAGCGAGATGGGCCACCTTAAGTGTAGTGGCGAGCACATTATTCTGTTATGTATTTAATCTTATCCATCAATTACATTAATAAGCTGAATCGCGTAGAACATTCTGATGATATGTACAAAAAGTGCTGTATGAGATTAAATAAATAACTGCGTAGTGTGCTTGCTTCTTATACTTCCTATACTGTGGCCATCTACATGAACGCACATACCCTCTAAAGGTCCGTATCAAAGTAGATGGCGCAACGGTCGTTCGTAGCTGTTTGATCTATAACTCCTTAAAAATATGAACAACTACGAATGGATTGACGATCACAGTAAGCACTTGTGTATTTAATCTCATAAAAGAATTACAAAAATAAGCTGGATTTTTTTGGTAATTCCGAGGATGTGTGCAAAAAGTTGCCATTTCCAAATAGCTAATTTTATGTCAACAATAATTATGTCAAAAATGTGAGTCTTTTTTAAATATTGTTTTAGGTATGTATGTCATTATAACAGTTATAGTTAGTAACTTCCTATTTGTGGGAAGTTCACGAATGATTGTGGCGCCATCTACAGGGACGCAGAAACCCCAATAATTAATGTCTCTGTTGCTCTAAGGACTACAACCGTTTGTTAATTAGGGACTTTAATGTTGGCACCTATAGTCGATTACATAATAATTACTCTAGATCAGCGTTAGTACACCATTGTTATTCACCAACACCTATAGACGAATCAGTAACCTTCGGTTCGAAATCGACTGCATCTGTCGGTGCGTCGGTGACGCATGCGCGTCTCGTGCAAGAGAATGATTTCCCATCCTCGTTGCACCGACACATGTTGCATTCCACCTCGAACACCTCATGAGGCCGGCATTCCTTTTCGATTATTCGCAGCTCCTGCGGTCACCAGGATTTTGAAAATACACTTCTAAAAGTCGAGAAGATAAAGACATATTTCTTGCAAGAAGTCAAGGACTGTGTCTATCGCCGTTTCTTTGTGCTTTACACATCTCCCATCGACCAAGGCGTGTATTCTTGGCAATCAGTCATTGCGGATTCAGTAGAGTTAATAGTAATTTCAAAGTAAATTCTTCTTCTGTTAAATCTACTGAATCCACAATGACTGAATGCCAAGAATACACGTCCAACTGCATAATTTAAAAATACTTCACAGCATTACTTAATTATTGCATAATGCCTCTTTATTAGTGTTACTTCTTGATCAATATCTTCTCACAGCTAAGAATTCTGACATTATACATCTAAAACCCACCAATGGACCAGTGAATTACAGCTGGAATATATAATACATCAAATATGTAATTGACTATACACAGAATGTACTTAGGTATGAAGCAGACTCACTCTCAACCACACTCAAACGATCCGTGACGTTAGTTAGTTAGACACCACTTTTGTGCCTAATTTGACAAGATTTGAAGAAAGCAATTTTCGAAAATAATAAATCATACGAAATAATTGAAATAACAAAAGAACCTCGGGTGATTCCGGTGTGTCCACATCGTCAAGCTGGGTGGGTACGCAGACTTTTCTGGTGCAGAAGTACCCTGTGCCATCATCGTTGCACCAGCAAGTGTTGCAGTCCTTCTGGAACGCCTTGTTCGCTTGGCATACGATGGACTTGTTCCGAGAGCTCTTCGCTTCCTAACGCAAAACCACTTTTGTTTTTCATAAACGTAAACAAGCGTTTTAGGTTCATTGTTGTTGAGATTTTGCACAATTTCCTTCATGTAATAACTACTTAAGTCATAGAAAATAATGAATACTGTACACAAAAGTTAAACCTGTTTTTTAGACTCCATGGTAGGATTTCCATTGCAGGCGGTTTTAGTACATTTGTAGTCGGTTCCATCTTCATTGCAGCGGCATTTGTTGCAGTTGTCGTAAAAATAACCATTTGGGTCACACTTTTTCAACGGCACGATGTGAGCTTCGTCCTATTGATTCGATAATTTCGTTCGTAAATGATTTTATTGCGATTCGATTTGGTTAGGTTAGGAAATTGTTGATCACTTTGATTTTTAGTGTACTGTTGGTGTACTTATTTAAGTTTGAATTATACGTGCGTGTGAAATCCGTGTCGCAATGCATTAGATTAAAGTAGTGGTGCACATAGACGTGAAATTTAAAGAATGCGAAGAAACGAATGAGAATTCACAGAACGCAGTTACATTGTCTGTTAACGAGCATGTATGTACGTCAAAGTAAATGGCACCACAGACGTTTAGGGCTATTTCTGATAAAACTCCTTAAATATAGTAAGTTACAAGCCACAAAACAGTTAAACCATAGGAGGCAAACACATTAATCAGTTCTTTATTTAATCTCTTAAAACAATTACGAAAATAAAATTAAGATGGTTGTGAGGATGTGCGCGAAACTTGCCTTTTATAATTACCAACTGTTTTGTGCTATGCCTCATACATAGCTAGTATTTCAAAAATCCTTGCCTATGTTTAATGCCTTATGTCAATAAATACATAAATGCTTAGTGTATGTATTCAGTAATACAGTTCTAGTTAGTAACTTCCTATTTTTGGAAAGTTACAGCAGAAATAAAAACGAACGACTGTTGCCCATCTACATAGACGCACAAAACTCCTTAAGAAAGAAATATCTAGAAGAGAGATAAAACAGAAGGTAGTGAAAGTGCTTAAAATTCCCAAACAGGACCTGCAGCTCCTTGAAGAGCTCGACATCGTCGGGGAGAGGGCAAGGCTCGTCGGAGCACCTGTAGTCAGTACCGTCGTCGTTGCACTCACAAGTGTGGCAATTGATTTGGAACGTGGAGCTCGGCTGACAAACGGAGTGGCGCTCGATGTGGTCCGTACCCTGAGTTCGCATAACGGTTAGAGTTTTTATTTCTCGGCAATTTCAGAAAAAGACACATGTTCGTCTTGCTTTATCCTTTCATACGACCCAAGTCTATAAGCTTCGAACATTCAATGATTTCCACTATTGATGGAAGGGACAGCCTCATCTCTACTATATTCTTGGATTCGTTATTGAGTCACCGACAAAAAATCTCCAGTGGTTCTTTTAGGTCAATAACCATCTTAAGCGGTAAGATTAAAATTGTTCAAGCTAACGCTATGAACAGATAGTGTGAAGGACTGCTGAAGTATGCGTTTCAAGTCCGAGTTCAAGTCGTTTATAACTTCGGTCTTGCAGAGGAACCGCCTAACTAGAAATTTAGTTTGGCACAACTCTGTGTTTTAAGGGATCGCATATTATGAAGGCATCAATATTAACCAACCGATAGATATGGCCAGTGGCGGTTTTACCAGCGGGCTGAGTAGGCTGGAGCCTAGGGCGGCAGATTTTAGGGGCGGCAAATTATTTTCTTACAATCTTTTTCTTGCTCCCGAAGCCCAAGTACCTTCCCCGCCGCATTTCAGGCCGGAAAGAGCGACTTTTGTAACCTGCTAGAGCCACAACGCGCTTGTACATAACCTTCCACATAAGCAAATTTTTCATTCAAATCAAACATTAACGGGAAAGAGATTGTGTAACTAGGACGATAGTACACAAACCATAACATCACATATTCATTAACATATAAATGGTAATTCATGTTATTGTGTATACAGGGTATCGAAGTGTAGAGGTCGGTAGGTGCGGCAAAAATTTTGAAGCCTACTGGCGGCAAATATGTAAATCGGCCGCTGGACATGGCCTTAAAAGTATGACACCTCTGCTCTTCAAATTTGACTTTAAAAGTCAGTCCCTTAGCAAAGTTCGTGGAGAAATTCAGCTAATAAATATTCAGCAATACTGTGCGTTTCCAATGCGTTTGTGCTCAATTTGAAGCAAGTAACCTGATTCTCCATGAAGACTTCGACGTCTTCGTCGGTCCCGCTACCGGGACCTGGGGGCCTGCCCATGCACTCGTTCTGCGTGCACTTGTAAGAGATTCCCTCCTCGTTGCACGTGCATACATTGCACTCGTTTTGAAAATTTTCATTGGGCTTGCAGACCTCCCTTTTTAATCTGTCGCCGTAAGCCTGTACCTGATTGTAAATACAAACATATTTGATGACGTTTCTCTTTATTGTTATTGATATTCTATGTGTTGTTGCTACTTCCATTTTGTCAGTGATCATTAAACCAGGATCTGCCCCGATTGCAGTTACAGCGAAACGTCAGTTTAAGTATCCTTAATAAAACAATATTTTTCTAATATTAGGTTAGCTTCCCCATATAGATCAATAATCCTTCGGGCGGTTTCTGCAGCTCCGGTGCCAACGGTATTCGTAAGTAACGTGACATTTCAAGTTTTCCATATTGTAAACAGAACGATGTCAAAGAAAAACAAATACACTAGCCTTTGGAAATTCATTTGAATTTGTAATTCCTAACCAAACGTCAGATATTTGAGATCAAAGTGGCCAGAAGCCCTAAATTGATAACTGCGCGCGCGTTGTGTTTGTGTTTTGTCAAAACCGCATGTTTCGGCGAAATCGTATCCTACTAGCGCGGTTTGCAAAACGCATACGTTGTGTTTGTGTTTTGTTCGCAAACTCGTAACGCGCGCTCCGTGTTCCCGTGGGCCATGTGCATTTGCCGAAAACTTACGGTTTTGAGAATTGTATTCGTCAAATCATATGGTATCGGATACCAATAAATCGATGTTTTCTTGAAAATTTTAATGCATTTTATTAGTTTAAAATTATATTTTTACGCACATGATTTCACAAAGTAGGTAATTAGTTTTCTGACTCTCAAAGCAAATTATCCCTCGAATTATCCATATACCACCAAAATCTATACGAAGGCAAACTTTTTTATGACTATTTCAATCATTAAAACCGCACTTAAAACTTGTTGTGTTTGTTCGATATGTTTGTTATGACTATGTTGGGTTTGACCGAAACATAACTTATACGAAATGGTTTGAAATTACACGAATAGCAGAATCAGGCTAGGTTTAATTTAAAAAAACTCCAATTTCATATGCAAGGAGCTAATCATTCTCTGATCATTGTCGTTTTTAATGTATTCCAATGTCTATCAAAGTGCAGTGTATAATACAAAATTTTAATGTGCATTTTTATATCTTAAATATAATCCTGTATAGCTGTCATTTTTATTTAAAATCTTTGAGGCATACGCTTTAAGTTTTCGTGAATAAAATTAAATAAATGTGGTCAATAAATTAAATGTTGTGAATATTTATTACAATTTAAGTAAACTAAATAAGCAATACCATCCCAGAATACACAAACAATATTTCTAGACAACCACAATAAGATTTTAACGTGCTAATTTAGACAGTCTCCGTGGTCGGGTTGTGCAAACGTATCAATTGGGTACCGCCGTATCAGGAGTGGAACTCTCAAGTAGGACATGGATGCATCCTTTTTTTGTGCACGCAGGTATACCGTCCTTGGTGCAGTGACACGTGTTGCAGTCTTGTTTGAATGTCTCCCCTGGCGTGCAAGTATCGCGTTTCTGAAGTCGTCGCTTCTGAAAATTATCATTTTTGACATTTTCCCATTCGCTACTAATCAATGGAAACGAAAATATGTACTAGTAGATAATATGTATTAATTCTATGATGATTCCTTCGATTAACTTATCCGTAACCATTACCTTATCAGCAATACAATTCAAATCGTATGTTAGTAGAAACAAATGAATATCATTTCCTTTTTAATTGAAGTTAGTGTACATAATAACCGTATTTTTTTCTTAATATTTTTAAATGCATGAATTTGTCTTAGCCGTGCAAAATGAAGGTGAATTGTGCAAAACCTTTACAACATGAACATGTCTGTGGATATCTTCTTTCTGTGCATCCATGTAGTTGGCGCCACAGTAGTTCGTTGCTATTTCTGCTATAACTCCCAAAAAATTGAAAATTACGAATTATAACCGTAGTGGCGAACTATTTGTAAGATAATTACGCATCGCAACAAAAATGGCGAATTTTAAATGGCAACTTTTTGCACCCACACTCATTATTATCTCACAAATGCTTTTTATATTAATTTTGGAAAATTAAAAAAACTTCTGCTTTCCAATACAGTTATAGTTTATACATAACTTCCTATGTTTAAGGAATTACAGCAGAAAAGCTACGAACGACCGTGACGTTATCTACTTTGACGCATACACCCCCTTAAGAGTGCAAATGTAAAATTTATACCATTCTCGCTTTAGTACAGGCAAGATGAATACACCTTGTAAAGTTAGCAACTCTTAGGAAACGACAAGAAAATGAATGAAGTCATTCCGTGACCAGTTAGTGTTTAACCAATAGGTTGAATCCGATGAGAACATAAACCGTGTTGTGTATAGGTATCTTCTTCTTAAGAACGCACATGTGATAATGGTCCCCTGATCGCTTTAGTGCAGATAAGGTGAATACATCTCATAAAGTTAGAAACTGTTTGGAAACGACAAGAAAATGAATGAAGTCATTACGTGACCAGATAGTGATTAACCAATAGTTCGCATCTGATGTGAACATGAAACATGTTGTGGATATCTTCTCCTTAAGAGCGCAGATGTAATAATAATACCATGACCGCTTTAGCGCCAATTAGGTCAATACATCTCATGAACATATAAATTCTTAGGAAATGACAAATTAATGAAGTCATTCCGTGACCAGTTAGTGATTTAGCGGGCATGCTACCAACACAACTAAATATTTATGCATTTTTAAGCGAAGGCAATATGCGCGTGGTAGTGAAAATAGAATTTTCTAGTCTATTGCCAATATTGAATGAAGTCCTTGATTTGCGCCGAAAGGTATTTTCACTCCCACCAATTCACCTGTAATGCGGCGACATCTGCCGGTGGGATGACAGTGCACGCACGCTTTGTGCAAGCAAAGCCCATACCATCCTGTCTACACCAGCATGTATTGC
Source organism: Incurvaria masculella (assembly GCA_946894095.1). NCBI lineage: Eukaryota > Metazoa > Arthropoda > Insecta > Lepidoptera > Incurvariidae > Incurvaria > Incurvaria masculella. Next base: position 4,225,993 of record OX335663.1, on the reverse strand, counting down.
ACTCGCCTACGACCGTCTCTCCTGGCTGGCAGATTTTGCTGACCTTTACTGGCTTTTGCTGGAATATCCGTTGACAAAAATCCTTAGTAGTCACATTATTGTTTTAAGCTCTATCACCAATTACTTTTTTGATCAAAGGTCTTGTTTTTCAATTGCGTTTTGAGTCGTGTGCCTGATTTGTTGTCACACACGCAAATTGTGATCGATCTTATTATGTGGACAAGAAATGTAACTGAAGCATTATATTGTACCTTTTATTAAATTGCCATAGGATCTCCTACGATCACGCGTTATTGACTCGAAATCGAGATAAAACTTAAACTTACCAGTAAATTGGCCTCTGTCGATGAACTAATTTCCTTGTCACCTCCCCCGAAGTTTATTTCTGAAACAATACGTCTTGTAACTGACTTTACCATGGATACAGTAGTTGATATTGTTTTCTCAGGGTTAATGAGATTGGGCTATTGTGCTACGTTAAAAACCTGGAATCTTGATGGCTTGACCGTCGCAGGCCACCCTGGTGCAAGCCGGCTTCCCGTCGAAGGTGCAGAAGCATGTGTTGCAATCGTCGCTCCACGTCGATTCCGGTTTGCACTTGAAGTCTTTAGCAGCGTCTACAATGAAGGAACACATTCACTGCTACTATGGTTTGGTCAAGAGATATTTATCTCTGTTGAAAGGATGACCGTGTTTGTTGGTGGAGTAATATTAAAACGAAGGAACCGATTGGCCAATTGCACAGCATTTGTTATACATCAAACTAGCCGTTGGCCATGGCTTCTCTCTCGCGTTCCCTCAGTAATTGCATTTTAAATCGGGAACTATCAATCTCCCAACTTAAACCGAAATGGCTTTAGGGGGTCCATTCAGGTAAGTGAGTTCGAGTTCGGGAGTGAGTTAACCTAAAAATAGCTGGGAAATATATTATTATTTAAATAACGGAACCGTTATTTATACTTCCAACGTATTAACGGGACAGACCCGATTTTTATCTAACTGTAATGATGTTCAAGAAGTGTGGATACATTGCCTATTTAAAAGAGTGAGTTGATATTTAGTGACGAATTCGAACTCACTCTTGCCCTGAATGGACCCCCAGCGTAGTTTATTAGTAACACAAAGAGACAGATACAGATAAACTCACGAGTAAGGGTATCCTTATTCAGATACAATTAAAATGAGGTGCAAGTCAATATACTCGTAGGAGACCACTTCACGATCTTTGGTTACGGATAAACTCATTGCTTGCGTAATAATAATTATTGGTCAGCACGATAATATTCTTGTTTGGTGATATATTAAGCGATATTTGGTATTTTTATGCTGTTTAGTGTTGTTATGTCACGAGTCAATGTTTGGTTTTGTTTGGCATTGTAAAGTAGTGTTGTGTCGTGGTCTACAAAAAAACCGGCCAAGTGCGAGTCGGACTCGCACATGAAGGGTTCCGTACCATCGTACAAGATTAAACACAAAATAATCACGTTTTTTTGTATGGGGCCCCCCTTTCTTTTTTATTATTCTTTTATCTTGCCTATTTGTTGTTATAGCGGCAAAATAAATACACATTATGTGAGAATTTCAACTGCCTACCTATTACGGTTCATGAGATACAGCCCTGTGACAGACGGACGGACGGACGGACGGACGGACGTACGGACGGACGGACAGCGGAGGCTTAGTAATAGGGTTCCGTTTTCACCCTTTGGGTACGGAACCCTAACAACCCTGGGTCATTAATCAAAGATGCTTACAAGTTGTGTTAACCTTAACCTAACTGGTCCATGTCGGCGCCGGCATTTCTGTTTCACAATCTTGCTTACCAATGTATTAATTATGTCTAATTTCAAAAGAAAGTACTAACCATAACCTTCACATCCCTTCTCCGTGCAGGCGCCATAGCCGCTTGGGCTGCAGACGCAGGTATTCCCGCACTGGCTCTCCCACCTGGTGCCGATGGCGCACTCGCGTCCTACCGGCGATACCGTCGCCTCGTCGACTGCGGGTGCGGCCGTCGGCTGCGGCGACGTCGAAGAAACCGCCACAGTCACCGTCGGCTCTGCAACGGCAATTCGCATCAGCGGCGTCAGCGTCTGGGCTTGATTTAGTTACGTTAACCGGCAAATCTCGGTGTCCACCGATCGGTCCTTGATTATATGCTTTTGGAAGTAACAGTGACAATAATTTTGTCGATGAAAAATCATCAACTCTTGGGGATTCTAGTACCCGAGGAAATCGTTCATGCATTTCCCTACCTCTCCACACTTTCAAACGCTCAGTGTAAAGTATAACCGGAAACGTAAAGCTTAAGCGTGATGAGCTAAGAATCGCACTCCACAACGTCTGCATGCCTGGTGTCCGCGGCCGTCAGAAATTGTAGGTTAATAATTTCTGAACTTCTGAGGAATGCACAACCTCATGACCGACGAACACGGGTGGTGCCATTCGCGAGACCACACATTTGCTTTAACCGTTGTTTACGTCTTCCCGTATTTGAGGCCTTTTGTAAAAGTCTCCTGCTGAGAAGGCTGCGATGGCATGCTTATGCGACAGGTTGGGCGAGCTCTGAAGATCACTTCCCTTCATGAACGACTGCACATTGTTGACGCTGAACTCCATGGGTGAAGTAAATATTGATGTCACGCTTTCGAGTTCGGCTGGATGTTTCTCGTTTATTGATTTTCGTTTTAGTTTAGCCACGTAGAAGAGGTGTGATTGTATTTGTCCTCTTCTCCGAAGTCAATAGATCCCGTCAGGTTCAGCAAGGGTTGATTTCTAAGCAAAACCAGAGAGAACTAAGACTATCAGCCTGAAATATTCCCCCCTTAAGGTGGCCCAACCCGGCGGGACTAACTCAATCGCGTTGCGCTCTGGGACCTTCTCTGTTTTAAAGAAAACGACAGGCTCCGTGATGAGCAAGATGCAACATGTCCACAAAAAAGACAATGTGCATAGTGTATGATTTGGTAAGATTTACGAAAATTTTAATTACTAAACGACTTATAGCTAAAAATAAACCACGACCGCTGTAGTCAAAAATCTAACAAAAACCAAATAGATTATAAATCTTGATTAAATAAGCTATGTCTGATGACTAATCTTTTTAAGATTTTCTTACTTTATCATTGCGTAATCCACCTCCAAAGTTATTGTATAAAACGGGCGAAAAATTCGAACTTTCGGACCTTATTACTTAGAAACCAAACACAATTTTACAACGCCAACGGTCATCAGACATCTATATCGATCAAATAAAGCTATTTTGAGCAAAATTTGGGATCTCTGACAAGTAATATGTGCGTGATCTTCTTTCCCCGTTTGTATGGGGAGTTGATCGGGATGGGCCACCTTAGAGATCTATTGGGTCTGAAACATGAAATTTTAAGAACGGCCCGTGAGCTATGCTTCCCATACAAACGTAGTTTACTAATCATTTCAAAACCGCTATTTTAATTAAATTGATATTTAATATCTGTGTTTGCACGCTTTTTTTTTTAAATCCAAACCGAATGGAATGAAAGCAAAAAGAAAATCTTTATACGAATATTGTTTTCTCTGTGGTTTGACCCAGAATACATTTACCGAAAAAACAAAGTAATGCAGACACAGATATTTGTAGCCTAATATTAGCTATAATATATCAAGTATATTGGAACAGTGGTTTTCAATATATTAGTAAACTACGTGTGTATGGGAGGCTAATTTGTTTCTGATGCTTACGGGCCGACCTTAAGGTGGCCCATCCCGCTCCCGGGAAAGAAGATCACGCCCATATTTCTTGTCAGAGATCCAAAATTTTGCTCAAAAGAGCTTTATTTGATCGAACTAGATGTCTGATGACCGATGGCATTGTAAAATTGTGGTTGGTTTCTAAGTTATAAGGTCCGAAAGTTCGAATTTTTCGCGCGTTTTATACAATAACTTTGGTGGTTTGTTACGCAATGATAAAGAAAGAAAATCTTAAAAAGATTAGTCATCAGACATAGCTTATTTAATCAAGATTTATAATCTATTTGGTTTTTGTTAGATTTTTGACTACAGCGGTCGTGGTTTACTTTTAGCTATAAATCGTTTCGAAATCAAAATTTTTTGTAAATCTTACCAAATCATACACTATGCACATTATATTTTTTGAGGACATGTTTCATCTTGCTCATCACGGACCCTGTCTTTTTCTTTGAAACAGGGAAGGTCCCAGAGCGCAACAGCGCGGTTTTGTACAGTGCCCGCGAATGAGTTAGTCCCGCCGGGTTGGGCCACCTTAATGGAGATTATAGTCTGGCATTCAACCATACACTGGATGATTAAGTTAATAAGAACTGTATCTATCTTCCTCAGCTAGGAATCTAGTACAGAGTAATATATCCCTTTTTATAATCGATCAAAAGATTACGTTTCTATCGACGAGCTGGTTTGGCAGATGTCAATCAGAAGCAGCTCATTAGTGCCAAACATCCATTTGAAGTATCGTCCATGGTTGAATGAATGCTTATTATTTAGTAATTACTTACCTGTTGCCTTGTCGTTTTTTCCATTGCAGGTTATTTTTGTGCACACAGATTTTCCATTGATGCATTTGCATGAACTGCAATCGTCCGTCGTCCATGCTGTGTCTGGTTTGCATTCGGAGTTTGATCCTTTATCTACAAACAAAAGACATAAATAGACCCATCTTATTTTAAGATACCTACATTTCGATGGCTTGTCTTCGTTTTATCAAGGTAAAGTTCAAATGGCAATCATATGAACAAAGCATTGGGCCTCTAATGTTGAACTCTCAGCAAATGTTCCTGCTCAAAATTGCAAATGCTTTTTTTTATGTAACTGATGGATGGCTAATACCAAACTGACCGTCAGATATTAGCCTACCATATGGGAATTAGGTGTCATGACAGGAACTTCCTTATATTGCTCGGCTACATTGAACCGGATGGAAAACACGGACAATTTTCATTGCGGCTCGGCCATAGTTCATTCATTGCGACGGTACCAACCCGGGCGTGATTAACGCTACGGTTTTACGTGGAATCCGAACCACGGCCAGCCTCAACGGTTGAAAATGGTCACCCATCCAGAAGCTGACAAACTGGCGGCTCTACGTGCTTTACTTGCATTGACAAGAGTAAATGGACAAAGGCGAGACGCGCTTTTTAGGGTTCCGTACCCAAAGAGTGAAAAAGGAACCCTATTACTAAGCCTCCGCTGTCCGTCCGTCCGTCCTTCCCCCCGTCCGTCCGTCTGTCGCAGGGCTGTATCTCACGAACCGTAATAGGTAGGCAGCTGAAATTTTCACAGAGTGTGCCGCTATAACAACAAATAGGTAAAATATAAAAATTAAAGGGGGGCCCCATTAAAAAACTTGATTTTTTTGGTGTTGATGGTACGGCACCCTTCGTGTGCACTTGCCGGTTTTGTTTATCAAATTCCAATGAAGACACGGAAGCGAACCTTGGATCGGATGCGTTTGAGGTGGTAGGGGTGCCTCGCACCCGCGTCTGGTGCAGAGCGGGCGGCCGTTGTCAGAGCAGTGGCACCAATTGCAGTCGTTCTTCCAGCTGGTGCGCGGCTCGCACTCCCAGACGTCCTTCGCTGCGGGGCCAGCGGTAACGATCAGAGCCGGTAGTCTCAGTTCTCACCTAAATTGGCGTTTACGTAACTTCGAAGTTCCGTAAAAACGTCCAACTCCATACAAGTTTTTAGGGTTCCGTACCCAAAGGGTGAAGACGAAACCCTATTACTAAGCCGCCGCTGTCTGTCCGTCCGTCCGTCCGTCCGTCTGTCTGTCACAGGGCTGTATCTCATCAACCGTAATAGGTTAGGTTGTGAAATTTTCACAGAGTGTGTATTTATTTCGCCGCTATAACAACAAATAGGTAAAATAATAAAATAATAATAATTAAAAGGCTCACCCATACAAAATCTTTACTTTTTTGTGTTAAATCTTGTACGATGGTACGGAACCCTTTTTTTGAAAACTTTTATTACTAGATATTCTGTAGTCTTACTTCTTCAAGCTGTCAAAGTCAAACGCGGACTTCCGATTTGTATGAAAACGCGGAGTGGACGTAGACGGCAACGTCGACGTATTTACGGCAACGTTGAGTAAGCTGTCAAATTAAGCTCGGACTCGCAAATGTTAGTTCGCGCTCTTCAATTTCTCCATACATTTGAAAACGCCAGTCGATCGAAAAAGCCGTAACGCCAATTTAGGTGAGAACTCAGAATGCCCTCTCAGAGGAGTGTTAGTTATAGCACAGAACATGTATGGCACTAGATCCAGTAGCTCCATACAATGTCCGGATTCGAAGCACGCACACGATGACGCACACACACAAAAGTCTCTTGCAAAGGCTTTAGGCTATGTAGTTTCGCGGTGCTGAATTGTCGCTGTTGGCGCATCGAGGCTGTATTTTTAAAAATCACTAGCAGTGCTTCGACATTATTTGAAGTTATCTACCCGAAAGCAGAAGTTTTAATTAATAAATTGGATCTAAAAAAAACGCTTTTTAGAACTTTCAAGTTCATGGGCTGGATGCTTTCAACATTGATATATACTCGTATATGGTCAGAGAACACGTATCAGATTTCAGACTTAAAAAAACCGGTCGCCATTTTGAACTTTGTTGAACATCTGGAGTTATATATTGCTGCATGGTGTTTTATGGCGTTTTATAGGGTTGCATGGGGTTGTACATTTTTGTATAGTATTATATGTTATTTGTACGAGGTATGGTGTTGTATGCAGTTTTAAAGTGTTTTATGGAATTTAATGGTGTCGTTTGATGGTGTATGGTGTTGTTTGGAGTCGTATGATGTTGTTTGGTGTTGTAAGTAGTTGCATGATGTCTTATAATGTTGTGTATTGTTGAATGTGAATGTATTTTGCTTAAATAAAGATTTATTTTCTAACGCACAATTTCCGCACGGCACAAATTGAGTTCGATTAGAATACATAGTGGCTTCACAACCGGTTCTTCCTTGCGTATGTAAGTTCTATCTATGTATGACTTCCTGATGATGCACCCACCTTCGGCCGCGTCCGCGCACGATCTCCGCTTGCACACCGGCTTCCCCTCCTCCGAGCATGCGCAGTCGAAGCACGGCGAGGTCCACTTCGAGCCCGCGCGGCATCGCTCGCCGGCAGCGCCTGTGGACAAGACCATGGAGGCTCCATGGACAAGACGCGTTTTTTTTTATGTGACCTGACATGGATGGCTAATACCACACAACTACCGTTATGATATTAGCCCAATACACCACATTCCCGAAGGAATTAGGTGCCTTGCCAGGACCTTCACTTTTTTGAGCAGGGCTACATTGAGCTGGATGGAAAACACGGAGAATTTTTCATTGCCGCTTCGACCATCTTTTCATACAATGCGATGGTACCAACCCGGGTGGGCTTAAACCCTACCATCTAGTAAGGATTCCGAACCATGGAGCAGCTTGCATTCGTAACAAAATGGCACTTATCGAACTCGGAAAGAGAAAGACAGTGGTGCATGTCGGAATTGAACCCAGGCCTCTGTTACGCTAAGCCAGTCCCCGCGCCACTAGGCTACGAGCCGCTCAATTTTGGAAGCATAGATCGGAAGGAAAAGGTTATCAGCCAGATACATTTATTAAGGTTTACTTGGTGTTACGGCAAACCGATCGGCTGACGTTTTCAAATGTATGGAGAAATTGAAGAGGGCGCGCAGTACCATTTGCAAATCCGAGTTTGATTTGACAGCTTACTCAACGTTGTCGTAAATTCGTCGACGTTGCCGTTTAAGCTGACTTCGCGATTTCATACAAATCGGAAGTCCGAGTTTGACTTTGACAGCTTGAAGAAGTAAAACCACAGAATATCTAGTAAAAACTTTTATTCAGTTTGACGTTTTTACATAACTTCGAAGTGCCGTAAACGTCAATTTAGGTGAGAACTCAGACTGACCACTCTTATGCTAGAAATCGAATAGTAATACGATATAAGTAATGTTCGCTGGCATATCGTGTCTTCCCCATATGATAACGTGGTATTACCCATACATCCACCTTTCATAAAACAACACTAACTTCAAACGTACAAATTGAAGAAGACCGACTGACATCTTTGCGGGCCCGAGCATACTCTGTACCCGATGTCCCAGTTGTCACCTAAATTGGCGTTACGGCAAACCGATCGACTGGCGTTTTCAAATGTATGGAGAAATTGAAGAGCGCGCGCAGCGGGCGTTAAGCGAACTACCATTTGCGAGTCCGAGTTTGATTTGACAGCTTACTCAAAGTTGCCGTAAATACGTCGACGTTGCCGTTTACGTCGACTCCGCGTTTTCATACAAATCGGAAGTCCGAGTATGACTTTGACAGATTGACGAAATATAACCACAGAATATCTAGTAAAAACTTGTATTAAGTTTGACATTTTTACATAACTTCGAAGTGCCGTAAACGTCAATTTAGGTGAGAACAGACAGACTACCGGCTCTGGACGTAAAAGCGACTAATTTGCAATTCCACTTAAAAAACCGTAATCAATTTGTCTGGAGTATCGGGGTACATGAATTTTAAAACGCCATTTGTTCTTGTCGGCATTGCAAAGGGAATAATTTTACCATTTACTAAACTCAAGTGGACTGACTGAATTAATACACAGCTTAGGAATGGTAAAGTTATGGAGACAAACAAAATAAATTGTGACACCAAACATAAAGAAGCAGTTTTTTTCCTGCTAAAAAGACTACTGAGTAAGTATCTAACATTTACCTACAAAGAGTTGCGCAGCTACCCTCAGGAGAAACCAGTTTTCTGTTTCAAAACATATCCGATTTAAATTTTCTTGTCAATGTATTTCAGCTGGCATTCAGTTATCAGGAATCAGGAATCCTGAGTCGCTTTTGTAGCAGTTTTCAAAGCGATTTTCTTGACGAAAATATGCCGGAGCATAGTTTTTTTTTTTTAATAAATCAAGGTTTTCCGTCCACAAACTCGCTTTTAAAGTCGCTATAGAAGCGGTTTTCTAGACTCAGGATTCCTGATTCCTGATTACTGAATGCCAGGAATAGACCTGCTGATGTTTTCATAAATTAGTTTTTCTCGTTAATTACTTAGTTAAAAGTAGTTTGATTTTGCATACTTTTTAATTCAAAATGTTTAAAGTAATTTTTTTTTCCATGCAACCTGACATGGATTGCTAATACCACACAATTACCGTTATGATATAAGTCCAATACATAATATTCCCGAAGGAATTAGATGCCATGCCAGGACCTTCCCTTTAAGAGCATGGCTATACTGAACTGGGTGGAAAACACGGATAATTTTTCATTGCCGGTTCAACCATAGTTTCATCCAATGCGGTGGTGGTAGTTTACAGTTTTACATAAGTTCCGAACCATGGTACATTTCGGATTCGTTTACTTACTTACTTATCCAACTCAGAAAGAGAAAGAAAGAAAATCGTGCATGACCGGGGCGAGGATTTGAACCCATAACCTGGCGCATAAAAGGCAAGTCCTCTAGTCCCTACACCACGAGCTGTTTTTAATATTCCACTAAATACAAAACTTTGATAAAATTTAAAAACATAGGTGACTGCGAACTGGTTAGATTAAGTTGATGCCATATTTAAAACCACATATCTTCAGAAATTGAATAGAAAACGGCCTTCCCTTTTTGTATGGGCTGACACGAAAAATATACCATCATAAAGTGGTCCAACCCGCTCAACTCCCCATACAAACGGGGAAAGAAGATCACGCCAATATTTCTTATCAGAGATCCCAAATTTTGCTCAAAAGAGCTTTATTTGATCAAACTAGATGTCTGATAACCATTGGCATTGTCAAATTCTGTTTGGTTTCTAAGTTATAAGGTCCGAAAGTTCGAATTTTTCGCGCCTTTTATGCAATAACTTTGGTGGTTTATTACGCAATGACAAAGTAAGAAAATCTTAAAAAGATTACGTCATCAGACATAGATTATTTAATCAAGATTTATAACCTATTTGGTTTTTGTTAGATTTTAGACTACAGCGGTCGTGGTTTACTTTTAGCTATAAGTCGTTTTGAAAACAAAATTTTCGTAAATCTTACCAAATCATCGAGGGGTTAACCACTCCGCAAAAATTTGTACACAGGTTTTCGGTGAACTTGGATTACAATTTGCACTACAATATTAATGAATATTTCATTGATGCCTAGTAATATTGTAGTACTCCTGTACTACTCAGTATTATTTGTACTACACAGTGGAATACAGAGTATTACATTGGAATGTACTGTACTTTATGTTATTACAATGTACTACAATATTAAAGAATATTTCATACAGGTCTAGTAATATTGTAGTACTCCTGTACTACCAGTATTATTTGTACTACACAGTGGAATACAGAGTATTACAATGGATTATACGATACTTCATTATAGTAAGCCAAATGTTTTGGATATTTACGATTTTTAATTATTTTGTTCTCTTTGGAACAGTACACAGTATGTAATATGGTTCATCTATGATGTTATATTATTACTAGTGTAGAATACGGTATTATATACTCAATATGAAAGGTACCTATTTCAGGATGATATCATTTTTAGATTAACTACTTCAAAATGTATACCAATCGCTGTATAATAATTGGTGAGTTTTTTGTTTGCTTTTACACACACACATATATATACATGATGTATATTAATAGACCAGATATAATATATTTGGATAAACAAAAAAATGTAATCTACCTCATTGATGTAACGGTACCGTCAGATTACAATATAATAAAAAAGAAATAGAAAAATTATCAAAGTACCTACTATGCGCTAAGAATAGAAGCGGAAAGTCTGTGGAACACGGCTTGCAGAATAATTCCAATAATTGGTACAACCGGCATAATCAGTAAACTCTACGAAATTATTTAGACTTTTTGGAATTCGACATAAAGATGGAAATTCTTTAAAAACAGGCGGCGATTCATACTACAAAAATTATGACAAAATTTATGAGCGGATATTTAGAAGAAATCAACCAAACCTCATGCAACAAAGAATAAAACGGCTCCAACAAAGTTTAACATCAAATGAAATGCTTGTTCCTTTTCCCGGAAGGAACCTGGGCGGGAATGAGTCGGACTACCGGTACAATGATGCCGGAGACTCCAAAGGATTGGATGAAGAAATATATATATATATATATATTATATATATATATATATACATCAGCTGCTTTTACTCTTTTGTGTTTGGATTTTTCTAAGTCCGGAATCTAAATCTGAAGGAAATATGTGGAAACGAATGAGATAACGATGACCTAAAAATAAAACCGGAACATACTCATTTTTATTTTATATTGAGATCAATGTTAAAACTTAAAACTTAAAACTTAAAACTATTAAAAGTACAGTTAAAACTAACACAAGAGACAACCATTTTTACTTTGTCTGATACATAAAATAACAATCTAATGTCTTTAAAGTTTTACCACAGATTATTGACCGAGCGACCGAAGCGTCTCAGTTTCAGCTTGAACCTCGGCTTGGACGAAAATTCTTTCGTATATCCTTCCGGATGCCCGGATTCCCGTTTGTTCTCTTCTACAGGACGCATTTCTCAACGAATTCTCGTGATATTATGTGATCTCAGTAAAGGCGTTAGCTACGCGCTTCGGGTTTGGGTTTTTAACCAAAACTATAGTATAATTAAAACGTTCATGGTTCGAAGAAGCTTTGACATAAAAGCGGTAGCGCGCATATTACAAATGTTTTTTAAAGATTGTGTTTTAAGGTGCCCGGTGAACATTTATTGTTTTAAGATATGCAAAGACAGCTCAAAAAACCACTAGTTAACTAGTGGTTTTACTTCACACATTTTAAATATCGAAGCGTTTCTACTTGACATGTAAGTTTGCTATTTTCAATGTAAGGTTTTGGAATAGTACACATATAATGCTCTAATGCGTAAAATCCGTGAGCTTCCACAGGTTCTGATTTAAGTTCTCCTGTTCTTTCAATGGAAAACCAAGAACATAAACAACCCAGCCCTTTAGGATTTTCTGAGTTTTTCTTGGCAGGAGCCTTAATCGGTGCACTTATAGCGGAATACGCTCTGTTGTGCTCAGTCTTTCCCAAGAGATAAGAAAAGGACATTATGCGCCCAATTAAAAGTCTTCCTTCATCGGATTTAAACGCACACCAATCGCCTATAGACACCACCTCTTCCCTTGTTGGTTCTAAACGTAGAGTTCTTGCACTCTTATTTTGCATTTCCTTTTCATCTTTATTGTAATTTTGCCTTACTCTGTGAATACGATCACTGCTGAGAACAGTGTCTCCAGTACTATATAGCCAACACAGTGTCGACTTTTTAATGATACACTTTTTATTTTTACCATCTACCACCTGGACAAACGGACTATCCGTGCTTAATGTACAGTTATTAAACATTTTGACTCCCAAGGATCCAGAAGATACCACACAATCTTCTTCAACGTCGGAGTTTTCCTCATTGTTCTCTTCCCTTGTCTCATCTTCATTATTATCTGTATCTGATAATTCGTCCTGATATTCATCCTCTAAGCCTAAAGATGGTGTCACAACCCAGCCTAAGTCACCACTATCCTTCATGCCGAGATTGCTCGCGCGATCCTTTGCTAATTGCTTCGCAGTGTTTATTGTTGATAAGATTTCATCCTCAGATGGAAGAAGGTCACTGGTTGCATGTTTACACTCCTCGTACCTTTTTTTCGAGGTACGCGTAGGTTGAGCAAATGAGAATGTATCGTTCAGGGATTCTTCTACTTCCGTCTTCAGATCAATTCTCTTAACTTTGTGGAGGAATTCTAGCATGCTGAAATTTACTTTTGTTGAATATGTCGATGTCATGGATCTGGCTGTTCGGAAAAACTTCTCACACTGTTGGCTACTAAACAGCCATGGTAAAAAGAACTTGTGTCCATTGTTTATATTTCGGAGGCGGCGAATCATGAAAATTAAGGCATGAGCATTTATTTCGATACAATAATATGCATTAATGGATATAAAGTTAGATGCTAATTTGTATTTGGAGCGAGTTAGCCAGTCCCTCCAGATTCTTAAGAAAAATACCCACTCCCAAATTATCTGGAGCCTACTAAGGGGAGATAAGTCTTTCTTTTCATTAACCAGCAAGACTGAGCGTGCTAGCTCTAGGTATGTAACGGTACCAGTACTTTCTGGTACACATTCGGTCAAACAGGTTGTCACCTTCGTATCAATCATTTTTTCCATTGCTCTGAAGTTCATGCGGTCCCTCAAATCCAGATCACTCATTGATAGGCAATGGCGATCTTTTGAAACTTCACTAATAAGAATCTTTAAGTGAGATGACGATGCTAAATAATGGCCCATAGGTATGACAACAGAGGGTTTTAAAAGTCTGCAACGTAATTTAGTTGCGATGTGAATTACATCCTGCATACAGTTATTTCCTCTTGGGTGAAAATCACTTGCAAACCAAGCATTGTCGTTGTCTTTTAAAGAATGAAATAGTGCACATCGCATAGCCTTGAGCAGACGTGAATCGCCGTCAGAAGAAAATCCCAAAATTTCAATTCCGATAAGTTCCGCCTCAAGCCGCATGGATTTCCATCTTTTCAAAACATCTTCAAAGCTGAATTTGTTGTCACTTCCGTATAGGGCCAAGCAAAAAGCAGTAGAATTTGAGACTACCGGTTGGGCCATGATTACATATGCGTTATTAGCTTTGTGACTTTTTTCGAAATATTTTTTTATTTCATTCGCTGAACTGGCACGATAGTGGTTTACAATAGGCTTTCCATTTTGGTCGAGAGGCAAAACAAACCCAACTATGGTATTTGTGCCTGGATTGTATTGTATTCTGCCGGTTATTCGGGTTGCATCTTCGGAAATCCAGATAATCAGAGGATAGTTTCGTTTTAATAGATATTCTTTTAACTGAGAAAATCTGAATTCCCCTTCAACGACATCTTCTACTCCAGTGTTCAAAGTTCGACATACCGTGGTTGGTGATGGTAGAGAATCTTTCAAATTTATGTACAAATTTTCGTATAATAAACGACCACCAGTCATATAAAGATATGCTGCAAAAAGTTTGAGAGAATCATTGTATCTCTCGCCTCTTTTGTTTCGTGCAGAGTTATATTGGGCAGTCTCAGAAAGTTTACGAAGAAAATTATGAATCGGCGAAGGTATTGGTTCCATTTGGGTGGCTGCATTTTGATTGTCAATGCGGGTATATATGTCTAATTGTTTTCTAAGACCAGAATTTTCAATAATAAAATTTTCGAGTCGGTTCAGTAGTGGGAAAAACTCCGTTATTTTCGTTAATTCGAGTGCACTCTTTTCCAATTTTCTTTTAAGTCTACAAGACCGATTATATTTAGTCCAATTTCTTTTTGTTGGGGGGATCTTGTTAATACATTTCAGTGGTGAAAGAGTGTCTGCCCCTGGTGACACCCTTTCTTCTAAAAATCCGAGGTTTCTACTTGTGCGTTATTTTCAATGCAGTCATCATTGTCTTCATCGAGATTATAATCTTGTATTGGTAAAGTATTACGGCGTTTATTGCGCCTCATAATATCGTCTTCATCAGATGGTTTCTCAGGAGTAACTTCCTTCGTGACAGATTTTTTGTTACTCTGATAGTTTTCATTGTTGGTAAACATCGACTTAATTGAGGGTTGTGGTCTTCGACTCGAAGGCGCTTGCATGTTGATATGCGCAGTCTTGATGTGCTTATGTATGTTGGAATTTGACCAGCGGCCCTTTATCTTCGAAACCGATCGCTCAACAGAGCAACCAGGAAAGGGACACCGAACACTGGCTTTAATCCCGTTTGTAGCGTCGATCGTAAGATCAATGCTTTCAAACATAATGTTTTGAATTTTCATCCAGTTTAGAAGCATTGTTTCAAGTGCTTTGGCTTCTGCAAGAATACAGGAATTATCTTTTTCGCTTATAGCCATAGAGGTTGTGGTGCGGTTCAAGTTTAGCGTTGGTTTTCCTGCTGTTCCCTTTCCTGAATTTAATCCGCGTCGTTGGACTGGTCGATGTTCGGCTGAACTTGAATCATTTTCTCTATTCAGGTAAGCTGAAATTCCTTGCATAACAAGCTTGTGACCTGGTAGAAATTGAAATTTCGATGGTTGGTCTGCAAAAACTCCAAAATATTTCTTCCGATCACATACAGCAATCGTATCAGCCATCACACAACGTGCAGTGGTTTCGATCTCTTCAATGTGTTTTTCCTGTAAAGCTCGCATGGCTATCGGATTATCAAACCCCATAAAACTTAGCACATTGATAATTATTTCAGGAACCGCAAACCCAATTCCTTCCTCAACGTCATCCCAAAAAGTTTTCTTGCTTATTGTATTTGATGTCTCTTCTGTGGTAAGTTCGAGGTTAACCTGGAATAAAATTTACTGAAATGTAATAAAGTTTGACCAGACAAACCGGCAAAATGATTGCTCTGCATTTCTTATTATGTGATCGGTTTCAGAAGGCAATACAGCCATTGTATTTAGAGGAAAACTACGAAATATGGGTGTATCACACTGTAGGATATTAGGTACTGGGAAAGGTGATTATAAAAATCCGATCAAGTTCAAGTCAGACTAGCACACGAAGCATTCCGTACCATCATACAAGAGATGTAACACTATATAATTTTTAAATACTTATTTTTTTAGAATAGGTTATTCCCTCCACTGTACAGCCCACCGTCAGACAGACTGACGTACAGCAGAGTCTCATAAATAAGGCGTTGGTTGACCTTCGGACCAACTACACAAATGAAGCAGTCATTGAGGACTGCTGACAGAGGTGAAAACTAAGAACTACAAAACAAAAGTGGTTCCGTTCGGATGTTCAAATTAATAAAAAAATATATCATACAATATCATTTATATAAAGTAACACGTACATGTTTTTTTTATGAAAACTGGGCATGATTGCTAATACCGCACCCACTGTCATGATATCAGCCCATATTATTTTTTATTCTTTAATTTTTTGTCCATTAGGTGCACACGCACTCTCGGACTCTGTCATTTTTCATAGACGGTTCGATTATCACAGACCAAGAAGAAACCGACAAGAAACTTCACCGGAAGTCATATAATGCACTTATAAGTACTTAAAGTAATATTAAAATAATCTTTTAAGATTAAATAATCGAACAAACAGTCCATGACAAATGCAGCAATAAGCAAAGAAACAAGTGTCAGTGACCATAAGCAGGCACTATCCCAGAGGCAACATTATGTTTATACTTAGCATTGAGAGGCCTTTAATACTACTGCTTCTGTCACTAACTACCATTCCGTCATGGTCACATCATTGATCATAAAATACTTTCTTATAAGCTATCATAGAATAATTCTATTATCATAGTATTGCTACTTCTTAAAGAAAGTGACCTGTTACTATGGTTTGAGAGTCATTAACTTTAAAATAAATGCTCTATAACATAGAGGCTAATACCACCAGATAATTAATTTAATGAGAAAGATAATTAATAGCTAAAATTGGGTGTAAAATGACCTCGTCAGTTTTGATGAGAAATGGTATCAAGTCAAATGGATTTGTTAGTGGATTCACATACTACATGTAGTAATAATCAAAAGAGAAAAAAAAGAACAACACAAAAGTGTATCGGGGTCAAACAAATTAGTAACATAATTGAATAATGAAATCATAACACCACATGGGATCTAGGTGCCATGCGGGGCCTCCCTTATACTGCACGGCTACATTGAACTGGATGGAAATATGGACAATTTTCATTGCTGCTTACACCATCGTTCATTCAATGCGGTGGTACCATTCAGTGCGGGATTGAATACTCTACCACCTTGTTAGTAATGAAGGGGACAGTTTTACATGGAATCCGAACCACGGCCAGCCTCTCTTAACGGTCGAATGGTCACCCATCCAGAGAGCGACCGCGCCCAGTGTTGCTTTACTTCGAAGAGCGATCTCCAAAGTATCGCGCCACTAGGCTACCGACGCTGAGGCTATTTGCAGCGCTTTCCAGCTTTCCACGAGGCTTTTCATACATGAAATGTAAGTACTTGAACATACACTACTCTCTTTGCGTTTGTTTGCCTCCTCGTTGGTCTCCTCCTCCTCGCCAGGGCTATGGCTGATGTCTTCATTCACCACCTCCTTCGTATCGGGAATCCGCGATTCCATAATGTAGCTGTACCTCGCTACTCTGCGCGGTATATAAAAAAGGATGTTACCAACGTTTTTTGGTAGAACACGCTGACCTAGTCACCTGTAACAAAACAACCAGCTAAACAACTTTACCATCATGTATAACCAACATATAGTTATATCATCAAATACATCTAATAATGTATTGAGCCTTTTTTCAAACTAAACGAGCCCAAACCCTCGCCCAAACCTAACATGTTTGCTGCAATGCTGTTGCTGAGATTGGTAGTGTGCACAGGCTGTCTTGACTGCAGCATCAGGTTAAGATTACCGTATTCATTGCATTATTATCGGCTTTACATAGGTACTCTGCTCGATAATCTGTGCACCTAATTTAAGATTTAAACCTATTCTAATTACACTAACTGGTTTAGATTTAAATTGCACGATTTTTAATGAACATACAAACATACAAACCAACTGGGGAATTGAAATAAAAAAAATTAAACATAAAAAACTAAGTGTTACACTACTTAGAGGTAGATACCTTGATACTTACTGTTATTGATGCCATTCAATGCTGGATACCTCGCTGGAAACCAATTAAGATGTAAAATTTGTCATTTTGTAGATTTACTTTCACTCAGACACGCAAAAAATAAACTCTATAGAACGCTTTACAATCAGAAACAAATAAAAAATGAACGAAACGAGTGAGCGTGAAAGAATTACCGGGTTCACTAATTTGCGTACACCATCTCACACGCCTCATCACACGCAAGAGGTTGGAAGGGAAGATGAACGGTGGCACCTGTCGCTCGCCTACTCGCTCGCCTGCTATTGGTTGGCCTAATAACCGTCACCAAACAATGCGCGCGCAATTACATTTTTTAACGGACATTGCGAGCGAGATTGCGGGGTCGTGCGATGGTGCGGAAGCGCAGGCAGTTTTGGCGGCATGGTGCGAGGGGGACGCGACGGTGCCGTTCCACCAAGCTTACTACCATCACCACGTTCAAATTTTGAGAATACTATAAAACTAATATAGAAATATCGATTATCTACCACAATAGATAGTCTGTATAATTATCGCTAGAATTACGAAGTTCTTACCCAGTAACTCGCCTAGTAACCATAAATATCCAGATTAATCTCACAATTAATATGTACATACAGAGTATTATCCGGTATTACCCCCACTTTAGAATATTTCACAGTATTTTCTTGGTGATCAACGATTCCGAATAATTTATTGAACAATACGTTACTTTTAATACTGCAAGCGATTTCAAAAATATAACAGGATTTTTATCAATTTATGAATATTACATCGTACTATCAAAGAATAAAATTATTTCCGTAGCACAAAATACTACAGAGGATTTCCGTAGGATTACATGTATTTTTAAAGGACGGATTATTTTCACTGAAGTTTATTACAATGCAAAGTATTTTTGCAATACTTCAAGATATTACAGAGGATTTCGGAGGATTTCATAACATTATACTGTATTTTGCAATGATTCATGTATTTCAAAGGATTATATGTATTTGTAAAAGGATGGATTATTTTCACTAAAGTTTATTGCAATGCAAAGTATTTTTGCAATACTACAAGATATTACAGAGGTTTTCGGATGATTTCATTATATTATATTGTATTTTGCAATGATTCATGTATTACAACGGATTTTATAAGATTACACTAAAAATGTACACAGTACTACAGAGTGGTATACCCCTCGCAAATCATACACTATGCACATTGTCTTTTTTGTGGACATGTTGCATCTTCCTCATCACGGAGCCTGTCTTTTTCTTTGAAACAGAGAAGGTCCCAGAGCGCAACAGCACGGTTTTGTACAGTGCCCGCGACTGAGTTAGTCCCGCCGGGTTGGGCCACCTTCCCAAATATTAGGGATGGCGCGACTACTACATACATTGCCACCCTAGCACCCTAGGCCGGGGCCTACTCGGCCTTTTGCCCAAGCTGAAACGGAGACGCAAAAAACTAACAAAAAAAATAACCGACTTCAAAGGAAAAGCACTAAAAAGTAAAAAATAATGTTCATTTTTGTAGTTACGATTTCTGTTATTTTTTGAGTCGGCGTCAGCCGGGCACGCGCTGCGCCAATCAAGAGAACCTAACCTAATCTAACCTAACCTAACCTAACCTAACCTAACCTTGGCTGACACCGACTCAAAAAATTACAGAAATCGTAACTACAAAAATGAACATTATTTTTTACTTTTTAGTGCTTTTCCTTTGAAGTCGGTTATTTTTTTTGTTAAATTTGTTTTTTTATTTGTTAATTTTTAGTGAATCTGAAGTAAACTTACTAATTTGTACACGTCCTTTCCAATAAAAAAAGAATCACCGAAATCGGTTGGCGTTATATTGAGTTATTCGTCCATTTGTCGCGCACATCTTAATACAAATTTAAGACTTTTATGATTTTCTCATGGATATCATTGTCAGAACTTAACCAAATTAAAATGGGACCACTTGGGAAGCACTAGCTATCATTTAAAAAAATAATCATCAAAATCGGTTCACCCAGGAAAAAGTTATGAGGTAACAAACATAAAAAAAAAAAAAACAAAAAAAAAACATACAGACGAATTGATAACCTCCTCCTTTTTTGAAGTCGGTTAAAAATCACACGAAATCGCGTCGTTTAAAAACCCGCCAAGTGCGAGTCGGCTTCGCACACGAAGGGCTCCGTACCATCGTACAAGATTAAACGCAAAAAAATCACGTATTTTGTATGGGGCCGCTTATTATTATTATTTTTTTACCAATTTGTTGTTATAGCGGCAAAATAAATACACACTCTGTGAAAATTTCAGCTGCCTACTTATTACGGTTCATGAGATACAGCCGGACAGACGGACGGACGGACAGCGCAGGCTTAGTAATAGAGTTCCGTTTTCACCCTTTGGGTACGAAACCCTAAAAAAGTATTTTGATCAGTTCTCTTCGAACCTGAGATCAAAATGGAAGGAGATGTGGAATCAATCTAGCCCGCCTGCAATGAGACCCGCTGTCGCCAAATATTCCGGGCGGTGATGACATTTCGTTACGATAAGGTCAGTACGAACGTAAACAATCAGAATTTGCTGATTGTCTAGAAATATTGATAGCTATTAATTATACAACAATAACCCGTTTTTTTTTATTAAATACTTAAATTTGCCTAAAGTTATATCTGTGACCTAAATCGCCTATAGCTACGAAATGCAACCTAAGATTTGTTCAGTTTTGGTATTGCTAAAAACCGGCCAAGTGCGAGTCGGACTCGCACACGAAGGGTTCCGTACCAGAAACACCAAAAAATTACGTTTTTTTCTATGGGCCCCCCTTATAATTTTTATTATTATTTAATTTTACCTATTTGTTGTTATAGCGGCAAAAGAAATACACACTCTGTGAAAATTTCATTTGCCTACCTATTATGGTTTATGAGATACAGCCCTGTGACAGACGGACGGACGGACGAACGGACGGACGGACGGACGGACAGCGGTGGCTTAGTAATAGGGTTCCGTTTTCACCCTTTGGGTACGGAACCCTAAAAAGTATCTACTGATACTTTCATGCTTCGTTATTTGCAGCCTTATTTGCTTATCTTATATATATTTTTTCACAATAACTATGTAGTTTTTCAGGAGCTTTATCTACGTAACGCAACCACTTTGCGCAGGCAGACTGACACATTTAGCTTCAGAGGGTTGGTCTTTATCCTGTGAACCCAGTTTAAGCCATTTACGTTATCGTTACGATTTTTGTCGCGACCGCCTAGTCTAAAACATACAGTCGTCTCCTCTCAATTGTATACACTGGAAAGAGAACGAATTACTAAGTCCCTTTTACTCTATGGTTGGCTTCAGCATGACAGAAAGAGATCTCAAATGTGTCTCTATTCCCGGTGTATAGATCTCAGACGAAAAGACTGTGCATGCCACACGAAAATATCGTCGCAGATGGAAGATTTGTGTCGGTGGGAACTGACTTAGTTAACGCATGTCGAGAGCATATTCGCGCAGCGGTGATGGTTGAACTGTCTGAAATGGCTGAATCTGATTTGACGGGTTAGTGACCAACCCTCTGATGCTAAATATGTCAGTCTGCCTGCGCCAAGTGGTTGGGTTAGCTAGAACGGCTATACAAAATAGATGTTGGTATGTCTGGACATATTAATTACTATTTATTATACAACAATAAACAGTCGATTATTAATTAAATCTATCTAAAATATCTAAAAAAAATTTAGAATTTCAAATAATTCGGCCCGTTCGTGCGCACGCTTACGGAAACAGAAAAAATTGAACAAATTACATTCGTTGAAGCAGTTCTCATCATAGTTCAATGTAATCAAATTTTCAGAGATGAGACATTTGGAAAACAACACAGTCGAAAAACGACAGCCAACGCTATAGGAAAGTCAACATGTGACATTGACAATTGCACACCCATTGTCTTACCTCCAAATATACTGATAGACTGTGAACGGCATTGATTATCGTATCGATGACTTCATATCGTTCACGGTAGACAATATTGAGAGCCGTAAGCGTAAGTTCAAATCGGACCACGCTGTAGTTTCGCTGTTTTTATATGGACAAGGGACCCTTGCCTACATAAAAACAGCATTTTTTACTCTTGTACGTGTACAATTATATTATACTCATTCTGTGTGCAAGGTCCGTTTTCATGAGCGGAATTCGTCAATGGACGTCACCGTCAGATGTGTCCGTCATATCGCGCGGGTCAACCGTGGGGCCATCGTCCATTCATGTTAATTAAAATGTATCTCAAGATAAAAATATACCAACGCATTTGGATGCCATATATTCTGGTCGCATGCAGATAGCGACGCGACCACACAGGCGGAAACCGGTACTGGTTTTGAGACTGGCTGGCCGAAGCCTTTCCTGAGGTCATGCATTGCACTTTGGATGTCAATATTTTTAAACTATATTTCGATATTTTAGTGTAACATAAAAACACACACATTGACTGTGTAGTCGATGTTTTCAAGATGCAATGTGTTTTCGAAGATTCATTTGTAGGGACCTTCGACATAAGCCTTCGAGTTCTGTTGACAAGGAAGCAACCTGGCATGAAGACAGAACATAGACAATTTACACCAAAGCCAAACTGCCAATCACAGATTAAGGCCCTGGTACTAGCCAAATCGCAAAGTTAGACGAGGCACCCCAAGTTAACTAACTATGTCTGATGATTAGAAGTGTCATTCTTACAATATATGATTCCTTGTCTAGGAATTTTCGTTTATGTATGTTTCCCTTTTTCTATACAAAATACATTGCGGAAATGGTGCCATTTTCTAAACTTTAATGTAGAAATCTAAAAACAAATGGATTTATTTCTTTATTCATATATGCTGTTTTTGCTTATATCTAACTTTTAGATTTCTGATGTGAAAAATCGACTTTTTATTGTTATTATTATTTAAATAAACGATGGAATCAAAAAATATTAACAATCCATTATCAGTCTGGAGTTCTATTTGGACTTGCTGAGGCTTTTCGCAACATATTATTACATTTGTTTAAAGGTGCATTTGTATGGCGCGAGTAGTTTGATAGTCCTAGCGCCTCTGCCTGCGCCAAGCAACGTGACATGGATGGCTAATACCACACAACTAACCGTTATGATATTAGCCCAATACACCACATTCCCGAAGGAATTAGGTGCCATACCAGGATCTTCCCATTATGAAAGATGAGAAATGAAAAACACAAGCAATGAAAAATTGCCTGAGTTTTACATTCAGTTCAATGTAGCCGTGCACATAAAAGTTAAGGTCCTGGCATGGCACCTAGTTCCATCGGAAATACGGTGTGTTGGGCTAATATCATAACGGTGGGTATTTAAATAGCCATCCATGTCCAGTTACATAAAAAACCTAGTTTTACAACACAAAAGATGCTTTCAGATATGTCATACAATCCTCAGCAGGAAGTACCTAATGTAAAGGTAGTATTTACCTAAGCAAAGTTCAAAATCAGGAGACCAATTCTGGGAATTCCGAGTTGACGAATCAGGAGTGATCTCAGGAGAGGAATTCACTTTGACATTTGTTATTCTGTTAATCGACCGCATGCAATGAGCGAATGCATCCGAATTAAGCGCTAACGAAAAATTACATATCCATTTCCAACCGATCCGTAAATACACCAGAATAGGATAGGAAGGATAGGAAGAATTAGCTCAGTGAGGATTGTGTATCATGTGTTCTGAGCCTTTAGTCCGACTTGTCACCTAAATGGGCGTTTACGCGAAACCGATCGACTAGGTTTTCAAATGTATGGGAGCCGCGCGCAGTGAGCGTTAAGCGAACTAACATTGAGTCTGAGTTTGATTTGACAGCTTACGCTCTTCGCCGTAAATACGTTGACGTTGCCGTTTATGCCGACTCCGTCGGTAGTCCGGGTTTGATTTTGACGGGTTGAAGAAGTAAAACCACGGAATAGGTAGGTACTAAAACGTGTATAGGTTTGACGTTTTTATGTAACTTCTAAGCTCTGTAAACGCCAATTTAGGTGAGAACTTGGACTGACCTTTTTTTAATATTAAGGGCGGTATATGGCGTACGCACGACCTTAAGGTTCCCGACGACGCCCATGGGTTTTCGAACATTTAAGGGGGCTGCGAAAACCATGCCAGCCGGCCAGAAGCTTCTTCACACAACGTTTGAAGGACCCCAGGTCGTAATTTAGGGTAAACCACTCGGAAGGGAGTACATTCCGTTGTTTACAGATCATATGGATGAAGGGTCTAGAGGATCGGTGGGTTCTTATTTTTGGAATGTCGACTATGCATTTTCTCCCTGCTCTGCGTTGAGCGCAGGTAGAAAAGGGACGGGGGTACAGCGTTATGCAGGAGTTAACTAATTAGCTTCCACATGTAAACGAATTAACGCAAGAATTGGCCTCCAGACAACGACGCGGGGCGCGGGGCGGTGGCTGGTATGGTGCTCGTTGGCAGGCAGGATTCTGGTTCGCAGCAAAACGACAAGTTCAAATAACTGTACATTCTTGTTATCGAGCCGCCGCCGCCTCCGCGACGGCCGCCATCGGATTTTACTTGCAAAATAAGCGAGAACGCGAACTGAGTCGCTAATAAAATCCACTCCGCAAGCTCCAATAAAGAAACGAGACTTGGAAAGCAGAGTGGTCAGTCTGAGTTCTCACCTAAATTGGCGTTTACGGCAAACCGATCGACTGGCGTTGTCAAATGTTTGGAGCAATTGAAGATCGCGCGCAGTGGGCGTTAAGCGAACTACCATTTGCGAGTCCGAGTTTGATTTGACAGCTTACTCAACGTTGCCGTAAATACGTCCACGTTGACGTTTACGTCGACTCCGCGTTTTCATACAAATCGGAAGTCAGAGTTTGATTTTGACAGCTTGAAGAAGTAAAACCACAGAATATCTAGTAAATAATTGTATGGAGTTTGACGTTTTTACGGAACTTCGAAGTTACGTAAACGCCAATTTAGGTGAGAACTGAGACTACGTGCTCAGAGCTGATAACCGATTTGAAAGCGTCCATTTCAACGGTCGATAACGGGAAAGGAAATAAATTACTGAATCCAAGAGCTTTTTCAGGCTTTAAACATTGAGGGCTAATGCGTTTTGGTTAAATGTTAAGTACAGCTCATTAACCAACTTAAGGTGGGCCTTCCCGATCCACTCACCATACAAACCTGGAAAGAAGATAATGTCAGAGATCCAAAATGTTGCTCAAAATACCTTTATTTGATCGAACTAGATGTCTGACGATTGTTGGCATTGACAATTTGTGTTTGGTTTCTATCTTATAAGGTCCGAACGTTCGAATTTTTCCCGCGTTTTATGCAATAACTCAACATTAAAAAAAAAGATTAGTCATCAGACATCATGAAAATTTATAAACAATTTGGTGTTTGTTAGCGGTTGTGGTTTACTTTCAGCTATAAATCAAAATTTTCGTAAATCTTACCAAATTAAACACTGTGCGCATTGTCTGCTTTGTGGACATGTTGCATCCTCCTCGTAACGGAGCCTGTCTTTTTCATTGAAGCAGACAATGTCCCAGAGCGCAATAGCACGGTTTTGAACCGTGCCCGCGAATGAGTTAGCCCTAATTAGTTATTCTGTGCCCTAGCTATTTTAAAGTCCATTCGCGCGCGGTGGCGATGTTTCAAATGTGTGGCATACGACGCGCCGACAGATTCTTATACAATTATATGGCCATTATGACCATATAGCGGAGACCCGATATGGGCCGCATGCCACTTCTCAGTGTTCGCAACAGTGGGGAAATTTCAAAAACTGTTCCAGTCTTGGCATACACAATTGATTTGTCGCACCCTGAGTTCGCAGCCCTAGCGTGTATCCTATTATGTGCTGTGTATAGGCAGAGAGCGGGCTATTAATAGTCCGTTAAGTGCAAACAATAAGCAATTAGCTGCCATGATCCTCGAGAGAACCGGTCTGGTTGAGTTTTCCTCAAGCCAGGCAGGTTCGTATCTGAGACGGCGCTCCACTGTGATTTCGCAATACACTTCTAGAGATTGTTTTGCTATCGTGCGCATCTCCATCTCCACTATCTTCGCCTCGTCCTCAATATTGCAATAATCACTTACTGCAGTATGCCTTCCATGTTATATTCATTATACACATTTTTAAAGCATTTTGGATTTTTTTTTTTGGAAATAAAAAAAAAAGGAATGCGCATGATCCTTCGATGATGTCTCACTAGCGCCACCCTTGGCTAATAATGGCATTACTTTTCTGTGTGCGCTCACGCAACACATGTTGTTTTCGAGGTGCTTACTAACGAAACTGATGATATAAAAAAAAATACAATAAAAATAACAGACTTCAAAGAAAAAGCACTAAAAAGTAAAAAATAATTGCCATTTTTGTAGTTACGATTTTTGTTATTTTTTGAGTCGGCGTCAGCCGGGCACGCGCTGCGCCAATTAAGAGAACCTTGCCTACCTTGGCTAACAGCGACTCAAAAAATAACAAAAATCGTAACTACAAAAATGGCAATTATTTTTTACTTTTTAGTGCTTTTTCTTTGAAGTCGGTTATCTTTTTTTGTAATTTTTTTTTATTTGTTTATTTTTAGTGAATCTGAAGTACACTTACTAATTTGTACACGTCCTTTCCAATAAAAAAAGAATCACCGAAATCGGTTGGCGTTATATTGAGTTATTCGTCCATTTGTCGCGCACATCTACAAATGTAAGACTTATATGATTTTCTCATGGATAATTATTGTCAGAACTTAACCAAACTAAAATGGGCCCACTTGGGAAGCACTAGCTTTCATTTAAAAAAATTGTCATCAAAATCGGTGTACCCAGGCAAAAGTTATGAGGTAACAAACATAAAAAAAACATACAGACGAATTGATAACCTCCTCCTTTTTTGAAGTCGGTTAAAAAAAATTTTTTTCGGTCTATTATGCTTATTTTGACAGTCTCATGTCATATGTCCTGATGTTTTGGGGAAATGCATCCGATGCAAATCGTATATTTTTATTGCAAAAAAGAGCCTTGCGAAATATCTTAACCATGGGAGTCAGGGACTCGTGCAGAAATGTTTTAAGGAACCTTTGATTATGACACTCGCAAATAAGTATATTTACCAAAATATCATATATGCAAAAAAAACAATAGAAAGGTCTACCCTTAACTCTGATGTACATGACCATGATACTGGAAATAAGTTTAATATACAATGTACCAAACACAGACGAGCTAAAACTTCATAAAGCTTTATTCACAATAGTGTTAGATTTTACAACAAATTACCTGTAGAAATTAGAAATTTGCCTCTTAATAAATTCAAAAATAAAATAAAATTAGTGCTCCTTAATAAAGAGTATTACAATTTGAACGAGGCTCTCTATGATAAAACCCTCTTTAGTGATTTAATATTCTAGGACAAGTACATAATTGTACAATTTATATTAATTTTATTTTGACATTGACTCTACAATGGTAGTATTTTGTATATATTATATTATATTGACTTGATACACTTTATCTGTATCAAAATTGACGAGGGCTCTGTACACCCGACATAGCTGTTAAGTTGACGAAGGCGTTTACACCCGAAATAAATACTCAATATGTATAATTATTAGGTTATTAAGTTAAGTAATTTATTTGTTAATAAAGACTTTTCACATTGTGGGTTGTTATTTCCTCGTAGTTCTTAGTTCTTTGCTTTAGACCGTTCTACCAATGTAAGTTTGGCAGTAGCATTTAGGTATGAAATCATAATTGTGTTATATCATTTATGTGGACGAAAAAAAAGACAAAAAAAAAATATAATTTATAGACCAGTGAAGTTTTTTTGCGGGTTCTTCTTCACTGATTGATCGAATCCGCAGATCAATCAAATTGTGACATGACTTAGTGTAGTTTTACTACCAGAAGTTGAATAAATAAATAAAATGAAATGAAGTGTTTGTCTGTCTGTCTGTCTATCTTCAACAATGTTTGGCCGATTTTCACCATACCATACCGACATACCAAAGCAATAGACCGACAATCAGAGTACCTCTCCATACAAGCGTTCGTCGTACCACCTGTTGAAATGTTTCAGTGTTGCTGTTATTCTATTATAATTTGCCCGCTTATTGAATACGTTTTTGTTTTCTATATTATCAACACGATTGCTTAAATAGGTGAAATTCGTTATAATACCTTTAGTAGAATAGTTTTAGATAAAATTCAATAAATAAAATATAACAAACACCGGACTTTTTACGAAGAAACTATCCCGGAAAAAAAACAAATTACTTTATTTTCCATCCTGGTATCCCTCTCCACAGAAGCAAGACCCTAATAATGGGCGTCTCCTTCTCTCTTGGAGAGCACACGCTTTTGTGTTCATACGCTCTATCTCGCTCGCTCATATTCGTACGCTCGCACGAGCGCACAAGAAAATAAGGCCCATTCGCCATCTTGTTCCTTCCTAATGAAAACATTTTCGGCTCTTTCAGTCGCGCATTAGCACTCACACGTATGCATGGTTACAAGCATGACGGGTGCAGCCACCGCGGTTGCTACCGTATTATTATTTCGGACGAAATGTTTTCTTGGTTTCTATCTGATGATATGTATGTTTGCCTATGATAAGTTATTATACGGATTTTTGTATTCCTTTTACTCCGATTTTTATACCTTTTGACCGCGTATTTCGGCATTTTGTCGCATTGCAAAGCCTGCAATGCGACAAAATGCAAAGCACGTACGCACGTGTGTCAAGTCGACCACAGACTGACACGCAGTAGGGCATCAACGAGCGGATAGGGCGCATATTACGTGGTACGCGCGCCAAAGCTGTTGGTGCATCTTGAGTTTTAGAATGTATCTATGGAAACGGCTTTTATAGTGTGTTTTAGGAGGCGTCTCGGCGGCTGACCCTAATTCTCACAATCATCGCCCTAACGTGAGCGGCGAGTAGACTGTATAATATCGGACTTTAACGCGAGCGGAGCCGCGGGCACAGCTAGTTGACATAGACAGACTACGTAAGGACAGGCCCTTCCATACAAAATAAATGGAGAAACAAGAGTGGTGTTCTTTTGCGGCGTTGCGGGGATACCACTATGTCACCAGACAGCCGCTCGCTGTCAAGCGCGTGTGCGTCACCTCTGGCAAATGATGCGCCCCACAAATGCCAAATTGTGTGGTAAAACCGAGCAAGAATTACATAAAAACCGGCCAAGTGCGAGTCGGACTCGCACACGAAGGGTTCCGTACCATCGTACAAGAAATAACACAAAAAAATCACGTTTTTTTGTATGGGACCCCCGTTTAATTTTTATATTTTTTTTTTATTTTACCTATTTGTTTGTTATAGCGGCAAAACAATTACACACTCTGTGAAAATTTCAGCTGCCTACCTATTACGGTTCACGAGATACAGCCCTGTGACAGACGGACGGACGGACGGACAGCGGAGGCTTAGTAATAGGGTTCCGTTTTCAGCCCTTGGGTACGGAACCCTAAAAAGACGGAATATCGGGATACCTCAACAGGCGACAGAATTGTATGAAAGGCTTGTAAAGAATTGTATACTTTAACATATCACTAATCGTGCGGGGTATTTTCTGTAAGATGCTCTGTGGAGGAACCTTCATAAAATCTAAAAAGCAGAATATCCAAAACCCAAAACATCCAAGTTTTCGTATGTATTATTACAATACCGTTTCGTCCCATTATATAACATTTTATTTTTCCTTAATTTTTATTTTTTTCATATTTAGATTTGATCTTACAGCTGCAAAATAAATGCACACTGTGACGGACGGACGGACAGCGGAGGATAAAAGGATTCCGTTGGCACCCGGTCCGGAACCCTAAAAACACACAATCTAACGTAACCTAACCTAATCCAGCCAAACCTAACTTAACCTAATCTAACTTAACCCAACTTAATTGAAAATTTCCGTATTTTGGCGCTAGGTTTGATATATCTTGTGCTGTTTGGACTTTATGATGCGTGCTCCTATCGGGACCTTATTGGAGGCCCTTCCCGGTGGGACTAACTCATTCGCGGGCAAGATACAAAAACGTGCTATTGCGCTCTGGGACCTTCTCTGTTTCAAAGAAAAAGACAGGCTCCGTGATGAGGAGGATATAACATGTCCACAAAGCAGACAATCCGCACAGGATTTGATTTGATAAGATTTACGAAGCCCTACTAGGTGGTAGGGCTTAACCCGCCCGGGTTGGTAGTTGGAAGCTGTCATATCAAACTCAGACTCGCAACTGTTAGTTCGCTTAACGACCACTTCACACGCTTAAGGGTACGCCGTCCACCCGTGGGAAAAAAATATTGCCCCAACACATTGACACAACGTGCTCACTCACACAAATGTAAGACATTTACACGGCGCACATTGGATCACGATGCACGGTGGACTTGGACTATGTATTTTATTAAATATAATAAAATTATTACGTATTATTTCATTGATATAATCCCACATGTTTGTGATTATTACAAGTGAGCCTGGATATAAACCGTGTTCTTTGTAAAATCATGCTACCATGTCTATCTGAATCATAGAATCCTAACGGGTTATTAGAGTGATTGTGAAGTTTTTTTAAAAGACACAATAGCGCATTGAAATATGTATTTCATAGCAAAAATGTGTGCACTTTTTTTTATGCGACCTGACATGGATGGCTAATGTCACACAACTACCGTTATGAATACACCACATTCCCGAAGGAATTAGGTGCATTTCCAGGACGTTCCCTTTATGAGCAGCGCTACATTGAACTGGATGGAAAACACGGACAATTTTTCATTGCCGCTTCGACCATAATTTCATCCATCGCGATGGTAACAACCCGGGCGGGCTTAAACCCAACCACCTAGTAGGGGAAGGGGACCTACAGTTTTACATGGATTCCGAACGAAGGAGCAGCTCGCATTCGTGACGAAATGCACTTATCGAACTCGGAAAGACAAAGACAGTGGTGCATGTCGAAATTAAACCCAGGCCTCTGGTACGCTAGGGCAGTTTCCGCGCCACAAGGCTACGAGCCGCTAAAAGATTGAAAAGATTTTTAAACGAGGAGAAAGCGAGTGGTTTGATTTCAGAAAATATGTTGCAGAGCTCGGTCTCGTGCGTTTTTACGGCAGTAAAGTACATTGCCGACCGGCGCCGGCCGCCTTTAGTTCGTGATATTTTATGGCACGCAGCTGGCCTATTCTTTTGAAATATGTTACAAATTCACATTTGTGTTATCTATGCAAACACCTTGGCATTTTCAATACATCTAAAATAAACTACGTACATAACTTACGAATTAACTCCTTACGTTTATGTTTTTATTCCTAGTCCGATCAAGTGGGTCGGTGATAGTTCAATCAAAAATATGTAATACTAGCTGAGGTACCCGGCTAAGCTCGGGTCAATTTCGTTTCGGACTGATGTCGGGATGATCAAACATTTTATGTTACACCAGAAGGGATAAAAGTATCTATTTTCATTTAGGAATCAATTTATTACTACCAAATGTGCATTTGAAATAAATTATCAATTTTTATTGTAGTTATGGTTCACTGTTTTGGCTATAATGGCTTACACATAAGATATTGATGTATACTGTGGCGGACTTTTTTGTAGGACTATTTCTATCATGCATAACATACGTGTAACTTTAGCGGTTTTGACACCGCACCCCAGAATATCTCGCAGGAGGTAAATTGTTACCTGCTTACTTGATATTTTGGACAATTCACACAATATTTTTATAAATTGTAGCCTATGTGTTATTCTGATGTATAATCTATATCAGTCCATCCATTCAGTAGTTTTTACGTGAAAGAGTAACTAACATCCATGCATACTTACAAACTTTCGCGTTTATAATATTAGTAGGATGCACTAGAGCAGAATTGAGCGGAAGTGTCGTGCACGGCGGCCTAGTTTTGAGTTGACTAAAAATGTGAAGGGTTATTTAGTTTTTGTATTATAAGCTAGCTTAGTGGGAGGATCGAGATTTTTCGATATTAATTTATAAAATTAAAAATACTGAAAGGTATATCGATGAGGGTACCTGCTTTACAATTTTTTTTATTTGCAGAGATCGAAAGTGATACATTCATTACCTTTTTTGTAGGATTTGTGTGTCTTTTTTTTACTTTGCTCACCGGCATTGCAACAAAGCAATCCGATTGTACTTCTTCTGTTTCAGTTAAACCGGTTTTTTGGTCAGTGCGCGCGCTGGCAATAAAAAGAAGTTTGGTTGCAGGGTGGATTATTTTTTTGTCGCGTTTCGAAGCGTGGTGTTTTGAATTACAACGTGCACCATTGCAACATGGTGTGTTACTACACTATAAGCCTTCAGAGTTTTAGATAGAACCTAACCTTACGGATCCATAAAAACAGCACTTACTTTGTTAGAAATAAAATTATAATTTCCTCTCATGTATTATTATTGACATAGTTATCTAGCGGCGGCTATTTCACGCCTTCGAGTTTTCAGTAGGTTCAGTAATTATATACACAATTATAATCTATTTCAATTACTAGTAACTAAATTAGCGGTTGACACTATTGAAATAAAGTATTAAAGAAAATTTAAAAATATATTATTATGCACAGCAATATTAAATGGTAAAATACATAAATAGCCCTGTGTTGTTAGTTTATCAAAATAAACACCTCATTCTGTAGTGGTGGTGATAATATTCTGTATCGACATGTTTAATAAATATTGTATTCATATATTTATATATTAGGTACCTTGAAATACATTGAACATCTTATTAGGTAATATTAATAATGTATTCGTATACAATATAATAGTTGGCAACCATAATAGATATAAGAAATAGGCTATAAATGGCTTGTGCAGAAATCATTGCAATATAAAAGCGCTACAACGCGGCACGCCGCAAACCTAGCTACAATCCAATGTTCGGGGAAGCCGCGGCTCCAAACCTCTCACCCCGCGTGCCCTGCGCGCACCCTCTCCAGTCTAGCCTCACGAACACTTCGCCGTGAGCACACGTATAGGAAAACAACTGTAAGCGTCGCTATATTCGGTCGCCCAGTGACGCGACGCCTTGAGATTCAATAAGCTTGGTAAAGCAACTCCGAGCACGGTTCGGTTCTAGGTGGGTTTACCACCGTTGAGGCCAGCCGTGGTTCGGATTCCACGTAAAACTGTAGGTCCCCTTATTACTAAGTATTAGGGTCAATCCCGCCCGAGTGGGTACCATTGCATTGAATGAATGTTAGTCGAAGCGGCAATGAAAATTGTCCGTATGTTCCACACCGTTCAATGTAGCCGAGCAATATGAGGAAGGTCCTGGCATGGCACCTAGTTCCCATGTGGTATGTTAGGCTAATATAAAGACGGTCGATTGGTATGAGCAATCTATGCCCAGTTACATAAAAAAAAGCCTTCAGGTGTTATATTAATGTACCTTCCAATCTCATTGAGGCACATATATAACGATAAAGTTTAACTGACAACTTTAATTCTATTCAAATCAAGTTATCTTGCAATACTATTATAGTAAAATAACATAGAGCACGCTTCTTGCGAGACTTCACATTGTGCGGTACACCGATGAGAAATCCTTTTCATAACGAAAGGTCGTAAGTACAAGCGAAATATCCACAGACCCCACGTCGGAAACGTCCGCGCGGCAGCTCCGTCGGGACGGGACTGACGACCCGCTCGCTGGGCGCGTAATATGTATGAACGTTTGTATGAAAATTGGACGCCGTGCGCGACATTTACGTTGGTTAATTAATTTGAATAAAATATTATGAAATTTTGCTAATTTCGAGGTATGGGGTCACAGTTAAAGATATAAGCAACCTAAGATAATAATAATATCGTCACTTTTTTAACTGAATATATCATTAAATTTGCACAAAGTTAAGCTGTTTTCAAGAAAATAGACAGGTTCAGATTTTTTTTTACATAAATCTAAAAGTTCTATTAAAAAACGAAAGGTATGGGGTCCTTATGTAACAGTTGTTCTTTCCAACACATATTTTTAATCATGAGTTATCTTTTTGCATGTGCTATAAATATGGGTTCAAAAAACTACAATTTCACAAAATCGGACGATAGGCTCTTAAGGCGCTAGGACTGGCCAACTACTCGCGCCATACAATTAATGCACTTTTTAACAAATGTAATAATATGTAGTGAAACGCGTCAGAAAATCCAAATAGAACTCCAGACTGATAATGGATTGTTAATATTTTTTTATTCCATCATTTATTTAAATAATAATAAAAATAAAAAAATTGATTTTTCTCATTAGAAATCTGAAAGTAATTCGATTAATAGATATAAGCAAAAATAGCATATATGCATAAACAAAACATTCCATTTGCTATTAGATTTCTACATTTAGTCAAAAAAGTTCGGAAGTGGACACCGTTTCCGCAATGTATTTTGTATAGAAAAAGGTAACATACATTAACGGAAATAGGTTGATTAATAGACAAGGAATCATATATTATAAGAATGACACTTATAATCGTCAGACTTAGTTAGTTAACTTGGGGTGCCTCGTCTAACTTTGCGATTTGGCTAGTACCAGGGCCTTGAAAACGCTAACCGATCGGTTCGGCGTAAACACCAATGTAGGTGGGAAGTCGAACTAGGGGCTCTGCACGGGACGTCGTTTAGTGCAACGAAAATTCGATGTTCTGCGTCCCAGTTGTCACCTAAATTGGCGTTTACGGCAAACCGATCGGCTGGCGTTTTCAAATGTATGGAGAAATTGAAGAGCGCGCACAGTGGGCGTTAATCGAACTAACATTTGCGAGTCCGAGTTTGATTTGACAGCTTACTCAACGTTGCCGTGAATACGTCGTCGTTGCCGTTTACGTCGACTCCGCGTTTTCATACAAATCGGAAGTCCGAGTTTGACTTTGACAGCTTGAAGAAGTAAAACCACAGAACATCTAGTAAAAACTTGTATGGAGTTTGACGTTTTTACGGAAAACGCCAGTCGATCAGTTTGCCGGAAACGCCAATTTAGGTGACAACTGGGACTTCGGGCTCAGTCCGAGATGGTGAAGCGAAGAATGCTCCTGTCTCAATTCGGAGCGAACAGGTCATAGGTTAATATCGACGGCCGACTACTAACGCGCTGACCAATCACAACACAGGAGAGTTGTACATCGATGCATTCGCCAATCAGACACAGCGGAATTTTGTTAGTGCAGACCACAGATTCTGCAGAAATGGATAGACAAAAGTCTATTTAAATTTGGAAGGCCAGCTAAAGCACTTACAGTCATATTCAGAGAAAATCTCTCAAAACTTAGTACTAGATTAGTACAGAACTAACCATACAAAAACCGGTTTAGTCCGGCTTATTAAAGTTAGTCCGCCCTTCTGAATACGGATGTTACAGTATGAAAAATCTACTCAGGAAAGCGAAAACGAGTTAGTCACAGATGAAAGTGAAACGCTTTCGCCTGATGTCATCAAACATAAAGTGTTATGTTATTGTCATCGCACTCTAATTAGAAGAATTAGAAAGGGACAACACTAGGGTGACTCGTGGCTGTTATTTCATGCATTGTGACTCGCCAGTGAGTAATCTCATGAGTAGACCCCCTGGCCCTTCCATGCAACAACAATGGGGCAACAAAAGTGGTATTCTATGTGTCGCGGGGACACCACTTTGACGCCAGACAGTCTCAGGCTAATAATGCGCCCCAAATATGCCTAAGAATTTCATAAATAATAAGAACACAAAGAAAGACAGAATAACGGAATACCGCAACAGGTGACAAAATTGTATGAGCCTTTTACATATAAGTAACTGCGATGCACAGACAACATTTTATTTAAATTTGGAAGGCCAGCTAAAGCACTTACAGAGCGCCATCATAGCGTTCACCTGACAAATTGTTATTTCTATGATTCTGTGACATATTTAAGATCGATTTTAGTGTAAACTTTTTTAAATGACGTCCTCGCTTACTTGTGAACCTTTTGTAGCGAATTCGTGGGCTACATTTTCCATGCAAGAAATCACTTGTAACAATGTTAATATTTTTTTTCTCAAATTGCATGAAATTGGGTCACCTCGCCGTTATTTCATTGTGGACATTCACCCGAGAGGAGCTCCTAAGCCTCCAAACTGCACAGGACCATCTGCTGGACTAATCTGATTGCCTAAAAAAATTTAGTTAAACACGAGATTGACGGGAGGATTGAAGCGGTCTCGTTGACAGCAAAGGTGTCGCGTCAGAGTCCCTGTCTCTCTGACAGAAAAAGTGTCGAGACGTATAGCTCTTATCCGCGAATCTCAGCCCGCGGAACACAGTTCCAATGAAAAAAATATATATTTACTTATTAGTTACATTTTATTGGCACAATAGTTACCATGCCGAGTATTGTAAAATGTTACGTTAACTTATTATTTTTTCGGCTTTTACCAGGATTTTTTGCGGAACAATTTACTTGACGCCGTACTCACATGTTACACAATTTTACAGAACATTCCCCTTTCAAATGCGCAGTGAAACCCCCGTTACATTTTACAAGATTAGTCATGGGATGCGTGGTCGCAGGGTCAAAAGGGCACGCTCTCTTCAAAGAGATCACTGTGAGCCATCATTCATTTTACGAATCGATAGCGAGTGACGTCACTTTAAACATATTACTTATCTGTTGCTGCGTCATTTCACACCCACGTTTTCCTACATGCATCGGTTGTACAATTCCGTAAACACATCCATTTTGGCGGTCACACGCACTTTTGAATTCTTCCGTTGTTATGAAAGGTGGCCCAACCCGCTCATCTCCCCATACAAAAGGGGAAAGAAGATCACGCCTATATTTCTTGTCAGAGATCCAAAATTTTGCTCAAAATAGCTTTATTTGATTGAACTAGATGTCTGATGACCATTGGCATTGTAAAATTGTGTTTGGTTTCCAAGTTATAACGTCCGAAAGTTCGGATTTTTCGCGCGTTTTATACAATAACTTTGGAGGTGGATTACGCAATGATAAAGTAAGAAGATCTTAAAAAGATTAGTCATTAGACATAGCTTATTTATACAAGATTTAGAATCTGATTTAGATGAGGAAAATGGAACATGTCCACAAAAAAGACAATGTGCAAAGTGTTTGATTTGACTTACGAAAATTTTAATTACAAAACGACTTATAGCTAAAAGTAAACCACGACCGCTGTAGTCAAAAATCTAACAAAACCAAATAGATTATAAATGTTGATTAAATAAGCTATGTCTGATGACTAATCATTTTAAGATGTTCTTACTTTATCCTTGCGTAATCCACCTCCAAAGTTATTATATAAAACGCGCGAAAAATTCGAACTTTTGAACCTTATAACTTGGAAACCAAACACAATTTTACAATGCCAACGGTCATGAGACATCTAGTTCGATCAAATAAAGCTATTTTGAGCAAAATTTGAGATCTCTGACAAGAAATATGGGCGTGATCTTCTTTCCCCGTTTGTATGGGGAGTTGCAAAATGTCCGTGCTTACAAAAGTGATTTCCAAACCTAAGACCAATAACCAGCCAACCCAAAATGCTACTAGGGATGCCTTGTAAAGTTTATTTGCGGCCATTTGTGCCGGATATTCTGGCCATCGCAAATAAATCAAAACCTGTAGGGTACTTGCCGTTGACCTGAGAAGGTAAGAAGCAATCACAGCACAAGTAAAGAGAAAATTCGTAAATCTTTCATTTGCAGTTATTGGTTATCACACTTTAAAAGTATCCCGTGATACATTTTTTTACGGTACCCTCGGTGAGCCAGTCAGACTCGCACGTGACTGGTTTTATTAAGGCGCTAGGACTAGCCAACTACTCGCGCCATACAAATGCACTTTTTAACAAATGTAATAATATGTAGTGAAACGCTTCAGCAAATCCAAATAGAACTCCAGACTGATATTGGATTGTTAATATTTTTTTATTCCATCATTTATTTAAATAATAATAAAAATAAAAAAAGTTGATTTTTCTCATTAGAAATCTGAAAGTCATTCGATTTCTAGATATAAGCAAAAACAGCATATATGCATAAACAAAAAATTCCATTTGCTTTTAGATTTCTACATTTAGTCAAAAAAGTTCGGAAATGGACACCGTTTCCGCAATGTATTTTGTATAGAAAAAGGAAACATACATTAACGAAAATCATTCGATTCCTAGACAAGGAATCATATATTGTAAGGATGACACTTATAATCGTCAGACTTAGTTAGTTAACTTGGGGTGCCTCGTCTAACTTTGCGATTTGGCTAGTACCAGGCCCTTAAGAGAATGATGAGGTGATCAAGTTCCACACAAATGGTGCGTGCCTGCCATGTTTTCTCTATCAAATTAAGTGTTTTTTTTTTTATTTCGCACATTAAATAAATAAGCCTTAGATCATCTAAGCTGAGAGCTACGTCGTTTGTACGTTTTTGTTTTTTTTTTATAACTTAACTTGTATTGTATTGTATTGTATGACCCGTACTGTAGCAGCCGTTTTTAGGGTTCCGTACCCAAAGGGTGAAAACGGAACCCTATTCCTAAGCCTCCGCTGTCCGTCCGTCCGTCCGTCACAGGGCTGTATCTCATGAACCGTAATAGGTAGGCAGCTGAAATTTTCACAGATTATGTATTTATTTTGCCGCTTTAACAACAAATAGGTAAGATTAAAAAATATTAAAAATTAAAGGGGGGCCCCATACAAAAATTTGTTTTTTTTTGTTAAATCTTGTACGATGGTACGGAACCCTTCATGTGTGAGTCCGACTCGCAATTGTTTAGAGTTAACTGAAGAAAATGAATACGCGGTTTATCACTGGAATCACGATACATCATGCGATTTAGTCCGGAGATAGTCCGCGTATTAGAGTTGGCACGTCCATGCACTCTTAAGGGCTTTAGGCTTGGGTAGGTTGTGTCTAAGATCGCGGGTAGTAATTTCAGGGGCACGCTGAGAATGTGGATCACTCCGTGTTTCGGAACCCATGTAAATGTGAAGGTCCCGGAAGGCCCGCCCGGTACCATCGCATTAGCCACCAGTTATCACCAGTAGCATTAGATTCTAGGTTACGCTATGATAATGTGTATGATAGGTGTACATAGTTCTAAGTTTGACATAAAATTAATCTAAACGAGAAAAACATTCAAACCTGTGAAGAATCCTTCTTCACTAAATTAAATAAACCCCGAAAAACTTCGTGAAGTCTGACTACCAGAAATTTTAAATAAAAAAAATGGATGAAAGACGATCAGAACAGGATTTAAAAAATTGTCCATATCTTCCATCCAGATCAATGTAGCCGTGC
This sequence comes from Incurvaria masculella, assembly GCA_946894095.1. NCBI lineage: Eukaryota > Metazoa > Arthropoda > Insecta > Lepidoptera > Incurvariidae > Incurvaria > Incurvaria masculella. The sequence goes on along the minus strand of OX335663.1, from coordinate 4,186,979 downwards.
TCATAAGAGCTAGATCCCAGCATGGCAAATACTTAATTCCTTCGAAAATGCGGCGTACTGGGCTAATATCATAACGGTAGATAACCATCCATGGCCATTTCCATAAAACAAAATATACTATTTTATATACCTTGGAATGTGACATGTATGTATGTATAATCGACTATGAAACAAGGACACATTAATTAAAGAAAGATCCTTGTAAAAATAACTACTTTACGAAAACACTGCAATTATACATACATACATGTCACATTCCTTGGAATTAGCGACGTACATGCTTAGTACGAAAAAGTATAATTACTTTATTTACCTTTCTCAAAAATGTGTCATGCTGGGATTCATAAATGTACTTGGCTGAGCCAAAGTATGCCTTCCGAATGTTAGTTTTGACATGAAATGTATGGAACAAATGTCAAATTTGACAGTCGCAAGCTATTCTTTAGCTAAACCAAGCACGAGTAAAGTCTATTAATCTCAATCTGAGATGCCTTCTAAGTAACACTGAAGGCACCGGTGGTGGGGGCAGGGTTGCGCACGACCCCCCCTAGAATACCGAATATTCTAGGGGGGGTCGATCAAATCTTTTAGAAATCTTCCTCCAAAAATGCCTAGGTTCCTCCTAGGCCATCCCAGGCTCTCCCCATAACCAAATTCGGCCCGTAAGCATCAACCGATTCTAATACAAACGCAATTTCCTAACATTTGAAAACCACTGTTGACTTTATATGTGTAGCGTAATATCAGGCAATATTCGTGTATGCAGGTTTTGGTTTCTTTTAAAAATGTAATCTAATGAAATAACACCAAAAATGTGATGTCATACAAATTACTTTTCTCTGTTCTTCTTCTGGACCCAGGATACATGTTTCAATAAAATAAAAAAACACTAGGTATTTGTTTCCTGGTTATTAGATAGGTACTAAATTTCAAGGAAATTAGATCAGTGGTTTTTAAATTGTTGGTTAACCACGTTTGTATACGGAGCAAAATTTTCTGAGTTTTACTACCTCAAGACTATTAAATTTGCTCATTGTTTTGAATCGAAAACGAAGAAACAATACTTCAATAAAATATTTAAACGTTTCAATTAAAATTTCAATACTACCGTCATTCATATTCGACATATTTTCTCGTGTCTTATACAAAACAGTTCTCACCGCTCGGGAACATATGACTCTCAGAACCGAAAAATCCAAGTGGACTTACTGTGAATCTCCGCGATACCAATCACCAAACAAACGCCCACCAAAATCCACTTCATCTTGCCACAGAAACCACTTCAAGTGTCCGCGTAAGCCTCGAGCCGCGCCAGTCGGAGATATTCGCTAACCGTATTTGGGTAGACAACGCTCGCGCGGCACGACCGCTCGCAAGGATCCCTCCAAAACAACTGGCACAGAATACTAAAACTGCCGACTTGACCACTAGCTCTGTGACCGCAGACGTCCAATTCCGAGTGACCGCTATCGCGAACCGCCCTCTTCATTCATGTGCACGCTCGGAAGCAGCGAGCAGAGAAATACCTTTATAAAATGTATAAAAAAGTGGTTTCTTGGGTGTAAATAGGTCTATATTCTTATGCCCTGGTAAGCCCACGTTGTCGTTAATAACTCTCAATCGCTCATGCGAAACTCCGCCACTATTAGTTATTCTGTGACTCCGCGTTCATGCACCACCCTTTCTCTTTCTGAGTTCTGGGTTTCGTCACGAATACTGGAGTTCTCCCCTTAGAAGCGGATTACCTCTTGCGTCTTGATGACCTTGTGTCATAAATATTCATCATTTTATGCCTACGTACTGGGACAAGTTTAGTCGAAGATGACAACATAAATAAACACATTACGATACCTTGACGCCTTGACTGTTTTCCTGTTAAACATAATACTTCATATCTATATTATTTTACGAACACATTATCCTTTCCCGGAATCGTAGATATTGCATAGGTAGTTCTAGCTTCTCTCTCGCCGGGTGAACAGCATGTGAGTGATTAAATTGGACATTTAGTAAATTGATTTTAGTTCAATTGTCTAAATAACACGTAGTTTGGTTGTAGGATGGTGCCCAGTCACTAGCATTGGTCACTAGCACCCGGTGCGGATCCCGAAAATGCCGGATTTTGTATGGAAGGTGGTGCCTTTTTTTATTGGCGCGGCCATAAACCAAACTTAGTTATTTTAGTTAAGAATAATGTTACGAACAAAATTTGTTATGACGTGTTTATGCCAAAATGTAGTCCAAATTAAGTTGTAAAGGTCAGAAGTTCAAATAAATCAATACGAAAAAAAAAACAATTATAACTTCTAACCCTTCATTCGGACTGGGTTTAGGCCACAGAAATCTGAATTCCGATTTCTGTGCTTTAGGCATGAATATGTCATAACAAAATTTGTTTTTAACAATATTCTTGACAAAAATAACTAAGTTCGGTTGAACGCCGCGCAAACAAAAAAAAAACCTTGACAAAAAGGCATCCATTTCTGGCAAGGTCCTTCACCGCCCTCGTATTTTTGTGATCGATCATAAAATATGCCGTTTTACCGTGCATAAAATTAAATCACGGTCGAAAGGAAATTCGGTCATTACGGCGGAGTACAAAAAATTGGGAAAAAGAGATGTTTATCATACCGAATCAAAATGAATTTCCTAAATGAAAGTTATTGAAGAAACTTGCATCAGTTCATTCATGCATACAATGTTGTGCCTGTACTTATGGAAACGACAAAACATTGACGAAAACATTTTGAAGGAAATATTTTTTTTCCGCCACCTGTGAAACGGTATCTAATGGCAATGTTATTGTTAAAATATATCTATCCTTATTCCATGACATACTTAAGAAGAAAGAAGACAGATTAAGGTATCGGCCTCGGTAGCCCAGTGGCGCGACGAGACGCCTTGGGATTCGATAAGCTTGGTGTTAAGCACCTCTGAGCGCGGTTAGGTTGTCAATGGGTGACCATTTTCAAGCATTGAGGCTGGCCGGATTCCACGTAAAACTGTAGGTCCCCTTCCTTAGATACTAGGTTACATTGAATGAACGATGGTAGAAGCGACAATGAAAATTGAGATAGACTTATGAGTATTCTGTGATAAGCGCGGAATTAACCGGTGAGTCAATCAGCCATGGTAACCCCACAGGCGGCCCAGAACTTCCACGGACGAACGTGTTATTATACGAATGAACGACAGATACCGCTGTGTCCACGAAATATTAATCGCAGCGTTATCACAGCAAGGCGCCGGAAACTGTGATGCATTCTGTCTTCCTGCCGGAACCGCACCGTGGGAGCCGCCGCCTCCAGGATAGTAGATTGTTTTTTAGGGTTCCGTACCCAAAGGGTGCCAACGGAACCCTATTACTAAGCCTCCGTTGTCCGTCCGTCCGTCCTTCCGTCTGTCACAGGGCTGTATCTCATGAACCGTAATAGATAGGCAGCGGAAATATTCACAGAATGTGTATTTTTTTGCCGCTATAACAACAAATAGGTAAAATTTTAATATTAAGAAGGATCCCATACAAAAAACGTGATTTTATGTGTTAAATCTTGTGCGATGGTAGGGAACCCTTCGTGGGTGAGTCCGACTCGCACTTGGCCGGTTTTTATGTAACTGGACATGGCGGCGTACCCAAGGGGCGTAGCCACCTTAGATACAAATACGGTAGCGCCGGCGAGTCAGTTCGTTTACGAACTAGCTTACTACTGAATTTCTCTGGTGCCACTGACACAAACGTAAGAACTTCCCACCATATCTACTCAGGAAATCGAAAACGAGTTAGCCACAGATGAAAGTGAGACGCTTTCGCCTGACGTCATCAAACTCAAATGTTATGTTGTGTCTTTGCACTCTAATTAGAATAACTAGAAAAGAAAACACTAGGGTGACTAGTAGCTGTCATTTCATGAGTACGAAATCATGCTGACTCACTGATGAGTCACCGGTGACACAAAGTGAGAATCTCACGAGTAGACCCCCAGGACGCTATTGACTTCAACACACATTCGAAGTTGCGCATGTCGAATTCGTTAGTAAACTAGTAATGATGGGTCTTTCGCCAAATTTTCGACCCGGGTCAGACCGAATGACCCGAAAATTGAAAGGGTCGTTTTTGAGCAAAAAAAAGGCGTACGCAATGATTCCAAAATGTTATCGAATAAGCAAAAAAAAGGTCGCGAGACCAAATGACCCGTTCATTCCGTACGTATAGTCGCATTCAAAAGTCCAGTAGCACATTCCAACGCGATTGCTATGAAGCGTTCGCATCGCGCGGAGGTATAGCGGGCGGAGGGGATCGCACCGCCCGCGCGGGTTGCGGTAGGACGCCCCCCCCCCCCGCCTGAAGACCGGTTGGCGGGGGAAGGGGCACGCCACATGTACAAAAAAAACCCGACTACGCGACCCGTGCTACTGTACCCGAAGTCTCAGTTCTCACCTAAATTGGCGTTTACGGCAAACCGATCGACTGACGTTTTCAAATGTATGGAGAAATTGAAGAGCGCGCGCAGTGGGCGTTAATCGAACTAACATTTGCGAGTCCGAGCTTGATTTGACAGTTTACTCAACGTTGCCGTAAACACGTCGACGTTGCCGTTTACGTCGACTCCGCGTTTTCATACAAATCGGAAGTCCGAGTTTGACTTTTACAGGTTGAAGAAGTAAAACCACAGAATATCTAGTAACAACTTGTATGGAGTTTGACGACGAGAACTGAGACTAACGGCTCTGGACTTATGTCGTCGATGGTACAACCACCACGGCTACACTGGACTGGATGAAAAACACGGTACATTTTTAATTGCCACTGCAGCCATAGTTTCATCCAATGCTGTGGTACCAACCCGGGCGAGCTTAACCCTACCTCCAAGTAGGGGAACAGTTTTACACGAATAACATGATTAAAAAGAGGGAATATTAATGGTTCAAGCGGTGGTACGAACCAGTACAATTCAATCAATTATGATGTGGTTTGCGTACAGTCAACCAAAGTTCCAAAGACCTTACTTACCTTACTTTCGGTAAGAGTAATAATGAGTTGTTACCTTGTACATTTTCTAGTTTTTTATTTACATGATAAATAGTACACATTCTCAGTTATTTTTTTAAGTATGAAAGTCAAAGTATTTTGACTGTTCACCTATTCATTAATACAAGGAAAATTGTGATAATATAACTGCGTCAGGTTTCCATTGACAATACATACACGTATTTACCATTTACCTCCATGGTATTTACCTACCAATTATTATATCTTTGATAGGAAATGTCTCATGATTACAGGTTAATTGAGCTATTAAATCTATTTATCGCGGCTTCAACTTAATCATTCGTCCTAGCCGATGCGAGGGATTGGATGGAATATGCACGACAATGCAATAGGTGCCCTGCATCTACATCGCCAATATCTCCGTCGCCCAGCGTCATCGCCAGTATATGCATCGCATCGCCGACGACGCTTCTGCGGCCCGGCTGCCAGGTCCGTCATCTGCGGCTGGGCCGCGAGGTGCTTCATATATCCATCTCCAACATCTGCATCGCTAACATATGCATCGCCAATATTTCCATCGCCGGCGACCCATATGCGGTCCAGCCGCACATACATCGCGATGCAGCTGCTGTCTCTTTGCAGATCCGTCGCCACTAAACGTGGGGGTGCGAAGGCGTATAGCGTATAGCGGGACGGGACATTTAACTTAACCTGAACTCATCTTACCTAACCTAAACTAATCTAACCTAACCTAACCTATCCAACCTAACTTACATATTCCCACAACACACCCACTTTGGCGACGCATATGCGCCTTTGGTCGTTGGCGACGAACCTGCGGCCGGGCCGCAGATGCCTCGCCGGCATTGGTGATATTGGCGATGCCTATGTTGGTGATGCAGATATTGGCGAGGTTAAGGTTATGTTAGGTTTCTCCATCCCGCTCCATACCGCCACACGCCTTCGTAGCCCCTCCAATAGTGGCGGTCGGCGATGTATTTGCGTCGCGGCCGCCCGGTTTGGTAATACTGGCCACGCAGATATTGGAGACGGATATATGGAGCACCTCCTTGGCGACTCGCTGGCAGCGATGGAGATATTGGCGATGCCTAGGTATGGCCTAGGTTGGCGACGTGCTGGCAGCGATGGAGATATTGGCGATCCATAGGTTGGCGAGCACATACTAGCAACGAAGATATTGGCGATGCATAGGTGAGCACATACTGGCAGCGAAGATATTGGCGATGTAGATGCACCGGCATCAAAGAACTGTGTCAAGTGTCACTACTGTCAGTCAGTTGGCGAGGATCTTTTGAGGAAGTTAGTTGAATTATGTTTTTGGGATGGTTGAATCGAAATGAAGATATACAATTCAACATAAACAAAATAGGAACCTGAAAACTACAAACTAGCGCTATGGAGGAAGGCAACTCCATTATCTACGGCCTTGAGCACCAGGTTTTTCTGATTTATTACTAAAACTTTTCCACTTCATGACAACTGTGAACACGACATATATCCCTTTAGCCATTCTTTTTCCAACTTTTTCCAAGACATTCGAATATCTATGTTCACCTGTCGTTAGCACCATGCCTAGTGCAATATTTGCTATTATTTGGCAATAAATAGTCACCTAGATTGTTTTAAAAAGGGAGATTATTGTTACCATACCTTTGATAAAGCTTTCTGGGCGATGAAAGATTGACCTTCTAGGAACTTGGCATGTAAATTGTCACAAACTTTTCATATTATTCACAATTTTGCGTGATTTTGGTGGGTGCTTGAACAACATCTTCTGGCAGATTGTTACACATTTCTACTGCTCTATTCGACAGATAAATCTAGATCCAGATAAATGGACTTGAAAGTAATGTGTGGTATAAGTGTGTATGTTTTTACACAACTTAACTTCGCATTGGATGAAAAGATGGTCGAAGCGGCAATGAAGAATTGACCGTGTTTTCCATCCAGTTCAATGTAGCCGTGCTCATAAAGGGAAGGTCCTGGCATGGCACCAAATTCCTTCGTGAATGTGGTGTATTGGGCTAATATCATAACGGTAGTTGTGTGGTATTAGCCATCCACGTCAGGTTGCATAAAAAAAAACTTTAAACAAAACGTCGTATCAATTAACTAAGTAGAACTGCATCATTTACTAATTTTACAAAAAAATTCACTCAACAGGTTTTACCAGCATACCGACGATGTTACATGTCACTTGAAATTAAGAACAGTCCTACAGTCATGTAGTTATACTATGCTTGTTGACATCTGCAGACGCGCGCACTGTCCCCCCAGTACGGGGAGAGCGACGCGATACGCTTCCTGATCGGCACGCAGAGCCTTAAGCGCGGCGCCAACCAGGTGCACGTCGTCGAGCTGGAGGAGGAGACCGGTGCGCTCCACACAAAGGTAACCTGTTCTTAGCTATCCATGAAATAAACCCACAGGCTAATGTCACTTTGGAAAACCGTTTAGTTTAGCAAAGATGGAAATGTGAAAACTTATAGAATGATGACTGAAATAAGTGTCTCTGCGTAGCCTACCGGCTATTTGACAGCTATCAGTAGTTTTTATTTGACAGTTATCAGTATTAAGTCTGGGCTTCCCCCTGAAGTGTGACAGGTCGATTCGAAATTCGTGGCTAGAATGGGTTGTGCGCAAGATTTTTGCGACTCAGGTATGACTGTACAACTTGAAAATTGAATGACCCGTTCGGTAATTTGTTGGCTACTCTCAAAATTCACATTTACTGGTAAGGCACAGGAATATTGTGGTAGGACCAAATAAAATAAGGTAAAACTGTTCTAACCGAGCCTGTCACGGGGCGGTCGGTCGATCCAGTCGTTTCTTTCAGTCGGCCGGTTCGGTATAACTTGCGGGTGCGATGACACATATCTTGGCAAACGAAAAGAGTCAGAAGTGAGATAGCAACGAAATAATTACAAGCTGGTTGCAGGTGTTCAAGCATGAGATTGGTGAAGTGTGGCACCTGCGTTGTTCGCCGCACGATGCGGCCACGTTTGTCACTACGCACAACGCTTACGATGCAGCCTCTTCGCAGTGCCTCATGGCTGTGTCAATCTTCAAACTACCTACTATAGATGTAAGTAAAATCTCTGACCCCCTCATAGGTATTTAAAGATTCAAAGAATCAAAGAGTTTATTTGTGATTTGTAGTTTTGTACACTTCTCTTACATCGTTAAAGTTTATACACAGGTAAATAAGTCCATTGAATGCAACAAGCTTACTACGATGCCTGCAGAATATTTTAGACATACCGAAAAAAGGTGCATCGAAATAGCAAATGCACCTTGCCCCCTTGCTGTGTCCGTGCCTACACAAAACTCTTTTATATGAAATTTATGAATGAGTTGTTTGGCCTCCTGTTTATAAAAATGTAAAAAAAAACCTTTAATTTTATTATGACATTAAATAATGTGGCACTGATGTCAGCTGGCTGATCTAACTTTATTTGTTATTTAAATGTTTATGTGCTTTAATGTTAATAATATTAAATGAAAATGAAAATATCATTTATGTGCTCATTTTACAAAAAACAATGGCATAAAGGAACACTTAATATTAATTAATATCACCGAAAAAATGATTTGTATTCGTTAATTTGTATTTTCTCCTGTGGCTCTAATGTGCTTTGGTGCACTGTGTCTCTATTTTTATTGTATAAATACTACTCATGTTATTGTTTTAGTTTCATGTGAGGTGGTCCTTTTGTTATGTTTATATGTTAACTGGTCTTGCTCCATTCTGTCGATGTTTTAGTGCAAAAACTGCATTATTACAAAGGACAAGTGTGGGTTAAATCTTGCATGAGGGAAAAAACCTGATAATCTTGGAAATAATATTGTTGTTGTTGTTGTTGTTGTCGGCGAGTAGCTGCCGACGCTTGAACGCACTTGACACGAGGCCGTTGTGCCGTCTGTATGTTTTTTTTTTTTTTTTAGTTATGTTTGTTACCTCATAACTTTTGCCTGGGTGAACCGATTTTGATGATATTTTTTTTAAATGAAAGCTAGTGCTTCCCAAGTGGTCCCATTTTAATTTGGTTAAGTTCTGACAATGATATCCATGAGAAAATCATATAAGTCTTAAATTTGCAACAAATGGACGAATAACTCAATATAACGCCACCCGATTTCGGTGATTCTTGTTTTATTGGAAAGGACGTGTACAAATTAGTAAGTGTACTTCAGATTCACTGAAAATAAACAAATAAAAAAAATTAACAAAAAAAATAACTGACTTCAAAGAAAAAGCATTAAAAAGTAAAAAAATATTGCCATTTTTGTAGTTACGATTTTTGTAATTTTTTGAGTCGGTGTCAGCCAAGGTAGCCAAGGTTCTCTTGATTGGCGCAGCGCGTGCCCGGCTGACGCCGACTCAAAAAATAACAAAAATCGTAACTACAAAAATGGCAAATATTTTTTACTTTTTAGTGCTTTTTCTTTGAAGTCGGTTATTTTTTTTGTTAATTTTTTTTTTTTAACTTGTGTCTTATGTGTATAAAATCTCACCACATTGTTAATTGTCTGCAGGTGATACCCAAAGACATGGAAGATCTGAGCGCTCTCCAGGGACGGCACGCCGAGGACATGGAACTACTGCACACTTTCACGCCAGAGGTTTATTGTTATTACTATTACTATTATTATTTAGTTGCCTAGTGACGTGACGGTTACATGCAAAGATCATAGACTTTTATTACATATGCTGAACAGTTTTCAAACATAATAATATGTGCAAACTGGAGCTAGCATCATTTTCTACTTACAGACCTGGTTTCCCTTGTTTTTTTTATGGCACTGAAGACGGATGGCTAATACCACAGCTACTATCGGATATTAGCCCAAAATACCACATGGTGCCATGCCAGGGATTCCTTTTATGGCATGGTTGCATAAAACTGGATGAAATACATGAATGATTTGCATTGCCTTAAAACTTAATTACATTTTTTTTTTAATATGACATTTTAACTATAAATTAAGGAATATCATTGTTGTAATTATAAAATATTATTGATATTCATTGGTTTGTATTTAAGGGTGTGATAACGATCAATCTACATATTTAATTTTTGGATTATCGAAATTCGTCATGGCTATTTTCAAATATAATTAATTTTTGTACGTCCTTATGAAACTGAACGCAATCCCACCCTTAATGTATTCTGAAATGTGAATTGCAACCCCATCTGTGGACTTTTATTACCCCTATTCAACACTTGTGTGACGTTCGCAATCTTTCCCTACTATCATTCATCTATGCTGGGCTGACAACAGCGGCGCATAGCCTAGTGGCGCGGGAACTGGCATAGCGTACCAGAGGTCTGGGTTCAATTCCGACATGCACCACTGTCTTTCTCTTTCCGGGTTCGATAAGTGCATTTCGTCACGAATGCGAGCTGCTCCATGGTTCGGAATCCATGTAAAACTGTAGGTCCCCTTCCCCTACTAGGTGGTAGGGTTTAAGCCCGCCCGGGTTGGTACCATTGCATTGGATGAAAAGATGGTCGAAGCGGCAATCCGTGTATTGTCCGTGTTTTCCATTCAGTTCAATGTAGCCGTGCTCATAAATGGAAGTTCCTGGCAAGGCACCTAATTCCTTCGGCAATGTGGTGTAATGGGCTAATATCGTAACGGTAGTTGTGTGGTGTTAGCCATCCATGTCAGGTTGCATAAAAAAAAATAATGCTCCGGCCAATATCAACTTTCGATGCGCTAACTGCTTAGATATGTCTAGGCAACAGTAACGACACATTATGACCTTGAGAGCCCAAACGAATCAACTCCTTGACATCGTCTGACCGATTGAACGGCTGACAACATTCAAACGCAGAGAGCCGAGGAGGAGGTGAAGTGCGCCGAGTGGCACCCGACGGAGGCGGCGCGGCTGGCGGTGGTGGCCGAGGGTGCGGTGCGCGTGCACGACGTGGCGACGCGCCAGTGCGTGGCGACGGCTGCGCCGCACGGCCGCGCGCACCTCAAGTTCACCGCCGGCAAGTGGAGTCCGCAGTGCGCGTCTCAGGTGCATTTATTTTATTTTAGACAGGTAGCAGGTAACGTTATCAGTGCAAACAACATTAATCACTTAAGAAACGTTTGGACGCTTATCTAAATAAATACATTTTTAAAATAAGTAACTAAATCTCATTGAAATATTTGCACGCAACCAAAATGTTCATCTTCGTGGGCACTCTAGAACGAATACTCGCAAAAACTACATCCAACCGAGTAGTAGTGGCATGGAATAAACTCCCAGAGGATGTGATTAACGCTACGGCCACCAACCAATTTAAAAATAGACTGAATAACCATTTCCAACAAAATCTGATGTAAAGAAAAATAACAAAAAAAAAACCACTTAGCAACTAAATGTATCAAGTTAAACACTGGATTTAGACGCATCAGCATATGCTGCCTGTCTAAAACTTATAAATCAATAAATAAATAAATAAGTGAACTGAAAGCGATTAAGTAAAAAAAAATCTGTTAATAAATAAATGAACTATGTACTCAATTTAGACACATCAGCCTAGGCTGCCTGTCTAATATAAAATAAAAAAAATAGCTTAGGCTGATGTGTCTAGAGCATGTTCAAGTGTGACTTATGTGTTCAAAAACGACACTGCAAGACCTCTTATCGTCTGCCCCATGTATCGTTTTTCTTCGCTGGAATTGCTGAACTAACTAATGATAAAATATGACAAATCTGAATACAGTGGATGATGAATAAACAATAAACAACCAAAGATTCTAGCAACATGCACACAAGATTATTGTAGAGGTAGCTTATCCTTCACGGAGCATACTCTGTGGGCGATTTTTCGATATGGTTTGAAAACTTTTCTACCAATAATATTACCTGATGATGGATCAAATTTTTGGTTACTTTTGTGGTCTACATGTGGACTAATGAATGAAAGTTCATTGAAATGTTTCAATATGTGAGCGTATAATAATATTATACGCTATATTATGAGAGTATAATAATAATGTCCAGCATTTTTATTTATTCTTTTAATATACAAGTGCACTCCGGGAAAAATGAAATTCACGCATCAGCTTTAAGCTGCTAGTGATATAAATAACATAATAATAATAATAATAATAATAATAATAATAATTGGATGTAATCACGCTGACTGACTGATATGGTATTAATATGTTTTTGTGTCGGGGGTAGTTTGCCGCGCTGCAAGACACGCACATAAAGTGCTACGACGTGCGCGCGTCGGCGGGTGCGGCGGGCGCGGCGGCGCCGGCGTGGTGCGTGGACGCGGCGCACGCGCAGCTCGTGCGCGACCTCGACTTCAACCCCAACCGGCAGTTCCAGCTGGCGAGCGCTGGCGACGACGGCGCGCTGCGCATCTGGGACTACCGCAACCCAAAGGAGGCGCTCTTCGCGCGCAACGACCACTCGCACTGGTATGTATTGTCTCACATACATATGTACATACATACATACGTCTGTATTGTCATACATACATACCATAACTAACGTGACCATGCGTCCCGTGTTTCGGCTCTCCATCCCGGTGTGCAGTGCAAAAATTTGAGCGTCGAAACGGCACGGCGTGGTGGCGGTGGATTTCGTTTTGACTTAAAAAATGATCACGACGAGGTGGTGTAATCTTGGAATTCCGTGCTTAGGAATCAGGAATATTTCAGTAGAGCAAACCGCTTTATAGCGGTTGTCAAATGGATTTTGTCTGATCGGATGGTTGAAATATTTGACGCTCATATTCTGTGTTCAAACTTTTTTTATGAAAATTTATGAATATTTGTCTAATTTGAGAACACAATGCAAGAGAGACTTACAGTTTTATCTGTAAATTACAGCTAGACCGTTAATCTACATATTTACATTTTTGGTAATAAAAATTGGTTCTGGTTATTTTTGAATATAATTTAATGTTGTTTTACTTACGTCTTTATCAGACTAAACGCAATCGGCTCTTATCAAGCCCTTAAGGTGGGCCTTCCCGATCAACTCCCCATACAAACGTGGAAAAAAGATCATGCGCATATTTATTTTCAGAGATGCAAAATTGAACTAAAAAAACCGGCCATGTGCGAGTCGCACTCACACACGAAGGGTTCCGTACTATCGTACAAGATTTAACACAAAAAAATCATGTTTTTTGTATTGGGGCCCCCTTTATTTTTAATATTTTTTTTATTTTACGTATTTGTTGTTATAACTGCAGAATAAATACACACTCTTTGTAAATTTCAGCTGCCTACCTATTACAGTTCAAAAGATTCAGCCCAGACAGAACGGACGGACAAACGGACGGACATTACGTCACGGCTTTGTGGACATGTTGCATCCACCTCATCACGGAGCATGTCTTTTTCTTTGAAACAGAGAAGGTCCCAGAGCGCAATAGCACGGTTTTGTACCGTGCTATCCCGCCGGCAAGGGCCACCTTAATTGAGTGAGAGTTGTGTTGGCGCAGGGTGTGGACGGTGCGCTACAACACGTACCACGAGCAGCTGCTGCTGACGGGCAGCTCGGACGCGCGCGCGCTGCTCACGGCCGCCGCCAGCGTGTGCGACGAGCCGCTCGACGTCTCGCCCTCCGACACGCCGCCCAAGGAGAGGTTGGTCTTCATTGTGTGTTTTAGGGTTCCGTAACCAAAGGGTGCCAACAGTTCATAGTTCACTACTAACCCTATTACTAAGCCTCCGCTGTCCGTCCGTCCGTCTGTCACTGGGCTGTTTCTCATGAACCGTAATTGGTAGACAGCTGAAATTTTCACAGAGTGTGTATTTATTTTGCCGCTATAACAACAAATAGGTAAAATTAAAAAAAACAAAAATAAAGGGGGGCCCCATACAAACAACGTGATTTTTTGGTGTTGATGGTACAGAACCCTCCGTGTGCAAGTCCGACTCGCACTTGGCCGGTTTTTTATGTAAAGCGCGGCATATGACGTACGCCAGGACCTCACATAAGAGATGCCCGATGACGCCCATTGGTTTTCGAACTTTCACGGGGATCGAAAACCATGCCAAACCATGCCAGGTGCTTTTTCACACCATATTTGAAGGACCCCGGGTGTTCAACCCTGGGTCTTTTTTTGTGTATGGCTAATGCTACACCCACCGTCTTAGTCCAAACTTTTTGGTGCTCTCACTAAATATTTGAGTGAGTCTTTTTCCGTCTTGCCTTGATAAATCCCATGGCCCAAGTTTATATCAAGGATTTAGAACGTACAGAACTGCGGAAACCATGCCGGCCGGCCAGGTGTTTCTTCACACCAAGTTAGAAGGACCCCAGGTTGTACTTTGGGAGAAATACCTCCGAAGGGAGTTCATTCCATTGTTTTCCGACCCCATAGATGAAGCATCTAGCTAGAGGATCGGCGGGTTCTTATTTTTGGAATGACCAACTGTTAATTTGCGCATTTGCCGCAGGCTCGAGGACGGCGTGCTGCAGTCGTACGAGCAGCACGAGGACTCGGTGTACTGCGCCGAGTGGAGCTCCGCCGAGCCGTGGAGCTTCGCGTCGCTCAGCTACGACGGGCGGCTAGTGCTGTCGCGCGTCCCCCGACACTTCAAGTACAAGCTGCTGCTGTAGACTGTGCTTTTATTTCGTTTCGTGCTTGAACGGGGCGGGTACCCCACGGCAACCACAGAAATAAAAGTGCGCACATCGGTGATCCAGTACTAATAACTAGGGACTCTGCATGGAAAAAAACCCTTGCATTTCCATTAACTCTGGCCCTGGTACTAGCCAAATCGCAAAGTTAGACGAGGCACCCCAAGTTAACTAACTAAGTCTGACGATTGGGAGTGTCATTTTAAGAATATATGATTCCTTGTCTAGGAATCAACAATTTTTCGTTAATGTATGTTTCCTTTTTCTATACAAAACACATTGCGGAAACGGTGTCCATTTCCGAACTTTTTTGACTAAATGTAGAAATCTAAAAGCAAATGGATTTATTTGTTTATGCATATATGCTGTTTTTGCTTATATCTAGAAATCATGTTACTTTCAGATTTCTAATGTGAAAAATGGACTTTATTATTATTATTTAAATAAATGATGGAATCAAAAAATATTAACAATCCATTATCAGTCTGGAGTTCTATTTGGACTTGCTGAGGCGTTTCACTACATATTACATTTGTTTAAAGGTGCATTTGTACGGCGCGAGTAGTTGTCTAGTCCTAGCACCTTAACAGGAAAAAGTATTCTTTGCTAAGCAATGAAAAATGTGTGTTGATAGTAAATTCTATAATTTCTGAAATACTTACACCTAAACAATACAAATGTCTAATATAATATTCCGTTATGCTTTACATAGAAAACGAGTATACATGAAGGCACCAATGGTTTGGCATATTGCAATGAATCTGTTACATATATTTGGGTGTCAGTTATTCAAAAAGGAAACTTAAAAAAAAGAGATGCGGATGCTAACTTTATTTTTAATAAATATAATATCTGAGCTAACCTAAGAAATCAAAACATTTGCCATCTTTAACTGTCACAGGAACCGGAACATTTAAACGGTCAGTTTAAAAAAATCGGTATTTTGGAGCTCAACTCCATACAAAGTTCCGATTTCGTGCACCTGTACAGGCACATTACGCTTGTACGGGCTCAAGCTAGTTTCGCGGTGCTGAACTGTCGCGAATGGTCCTTCGAGGTCATCTTTTTAAAAATAGCAGAACCAGCAGTGCTCCGCCGATATTTAAGTGACAACCCCGACACTCCATGGAGGGAAGGTCTTTGTCCTAAAAATCGCCTTAGTTGAGCTACTGCTGTGGCCCCGGTCGCATTTACTGTGCTAATACCGACCATCAGTCTTTGCGTACGGTCGGCACTGACCATCAGTCCAGAAACAGATTGACAACTATAGCGGCCGAATGACACCCCACTTTGATTCTCGACCGGAGCCCGGCACGCCGGACTGTCGAAGGCTAGGGGAGGGAAGGTGGGTGGAGGTCTGGCGGGGGAGCCCTAGTCGGCGGTGGCGTCCGGGTGCCGCTCGAGCAGCATGCCCACGCCCTGCCCGCCGGCGGCGCAGGCCGAGATCACGCCGAACTGCCCGTCCTCGCGCACCAACCGGTTGGCCGTGTGCATCGCGAGGCGCACCTACAGGCACACACACACACACATATTATAAATCATCGAAGTTGTTACACTTGCTCGGTGACAGTTCGAGCAAATGTTCGGCAGGTTCCGTTTTTGCCTGCTCCAACTTTAACTAGCCTAAACAAATACAAATACCGAGTGTTTTGTTATGTGTTATAGCTTAAAATAAAGCTAATTATGTAATTTAAGTGAATTTACTGTGGTTTTATCAAATACTAGAACATTAATCAGTGAAACTGCAAATAATGAATCTATAGTACTTTAGTTTCTACCCACAAAAACTATATTATGAGTGTGTCTGATCCTGACCCTGGAGACCCCAGTGGGTCCACAGACGATGAACAGGACCTTATCTCAGTGGAGGATATACCTGCAGATCAGATTATTACGGAAGAATTGGAGTGGGATCAGTCCAAGCTGATAGACCATCCGACTGTGTTCGATGCCAGTACTTCCACTAGTAAAAGACGCAGGGAGTCATCTGAAGAAGATACCACGGGCTTCCGTGAGGTTCGCCGTACCAAAAAGAAAAGAGACGAAGGCCCAAACCAAGCTGTGACTAGAGTAGAATATTTTGAGATATACATCAGTAGAAAGCAGAAGCTGCCCAAACAACTTGCGCTTGCTAAACTACTCCAAGGTAATAATGATATTGCCAAAATAAAATACCTTACCCCATACAAGGCACTTGTTAGATGCGAAACGGAGTACGGTATGAAAAAAGTACTTGAGAATGAGGAGTTAATAAAAAATGAAATAAAATGTACTAAAACTACAGATGTGCAATACTCATTTGGAGTCATACGTGAGATCGACCTGGATTTGGAAGTGGAAGACATAACAAAAATAATAACTTGTGACGTCGAAATAGTTTCACTTATGCGTCTCCAGAGAAAAATTACTTTTGGTGAGTGGACAAAGTCTGAGGCGGTGCGAGTGTGCTTTCGAGGGCCGCGCTTGCCTCCGTACGTTTATGCGTATGGGGTTAGGTTAAGTGTAGAGCCCTACGTGTTCCCGGTGACGCAATGCTCGGGCTGCTGGCACTTTGGTCACACTTACAAGGTATGCCCGAATGGATCGAAGAAAAAATGCCCAAAATGTGGTGAAAACCACGATAACTGCGAAACAACTACATTCAAATGTATTAACTGCAAAGGAGCACATATGGCTCTGGACAAATCATGCCCCATTTATATTAAAGAAAAAGATGTTCGGCAAATGATGTCTAATGATAACATTACCTACAAAATGGCACTACAGAAAAGAGAAAAGCATTTACGGGCTCCAGCTACAAATACCCTTGGAGTGACTATTGCTGTGCAGAGCCCCCCTGGGGGTGCTGCTTCCCCTTCTCCGACACGCACATACAGTTCTGTATGTGCTGGGCAGAGGCCGGAAGCGGACACATCCCAGGGGCTTGCCTCACCGGGCCACTCGAGCACCTCCATACGTCCACCACCACGACCACGGAGAAGTGAGAGCTTCACGAAGAAACCAGCAATGCAGAGGGACCTACCATCCAATGCACAGGATGGTGCACCGACTCAGCGGAATCTCGCAGTCCACCTCGAGGTAAACTGTAATGACACACAACCCCCTGGAGAGAGCACTAGACCAGACGAGAGCCCTTCAGTGTGGAAGCGCTTGCTGGAAAAAATGCAACAAATAGCAATAAGTCACACACTGAGCTGGGGTGACAAAATTACTGCAATATTGGACACGATAGTAAAGGAAGCACTCAGCTATTTGATGACCTTAATCTCTAATGGCTCAATTTTAAATGTTTTTAATAGAGCTTAGATCAGAAACGAATATAAAATTTTTACAATGGAACGCTAACAGTGTGAATCCAAAGCGACACGACCTTGAAATTCTTTTAAATAACGAAAAAATTCACATAGCCTTAGTGTCAGAGTCATGGTTAGACAATGCAACAGCATTTAAACTCAATGGATACAATATCTTACGTAAAGATCGACACGATGGATATGGTGGAGTGCTAATTGCGTCACATAAGTCTGTAAAATTGAAGGAAATAATAGTGAATAATAATAACCCTGGTATAGAGGTTCTCGGTGCTGAACTACTGAACTGTAATCCAATTAAGAGGATAATTTTGATATATTGTCCCCCATGTATACGAACGACACAAAATGACTGGGATACCCTCTTCTCGCAATTCGGTAGCGGAACAGTATTAGCAGGAGATTTTAATGGCCATCATCTTAACTGGGATCGGAAGATTGATACTCGAGGCGACCTTATTAACAATGCGTGCTTCCATAACAACTATGTTACATTGAACGATGGTAGAGAAACACGCATCAAACTTGTTAACGGAACCCTGCAGAAAACATCCCCCGATATCACTTTTTCCACTTCAGATCTTGCAGTCATGATGGACTGGAAAACCACCAATGAGTCCCTCGGTAGCGATCATATTATTATACATTTCATCATCGGATTCCAGCATAGTCCTCAGCAAAACAAAAGAAGAAATATGAAGGCAGCTGACTGGAAAAAATATCAAAAACACCTGGAAGACTCATTACATAACATTAATTTATCAGAAAACATGGAAAAAATATATAGTTCACTACTGAAAAAAAATTAATGAAGCCGCCGACCAAAGCATTCCATGTATTAGATTGAATGAAAACCCTCAATTTAATTTTCAACCAAAACCGTGGTGGCAACCCAACCTTTCGAAACTTGTAGCTCTAAGACGTCTGGCCCTAGCTAACTTTAGAAGAAACGGATGCCCTAGAGACCTCATTCACCTACAAAAGAGAATCGCGGAAACACGCAGACAAACCCGAACTGCAAAAACAAAAAGCTGGAATGATTTCTGCGATAACATTAATTCCCAAACAACATCATCAGAAATGTGGAGGAAAATGAGATGGATGAAGGGCGTTAAGAGAGTGCGTACACCAGTTGCCAAGGACAAGATAGAACAACTTCTCTGCACACTTGCACCTGACTCAGTCGAGGCACCCCCGATGTCATTTGAAGATGTTCATAGCGGGATGCTAGATGGCAACATTTCACCAGTGGAGTTCAGCAATGCGCTCAAACACAAGGATACTGCTCCGGGAGTTGATGGTATCACCTACTCTATGGTGTCTCATCTTCCTCAAGCGGGTAAGGTTGTATTGCTCCATTTATATAATAGGATATTACAAACAGGTTTTGTGCCTATTCAATGGAAAACAATTCGGATAATAGCAATACCTAAGTTAGGTCGCGATCCAACACTTGTCTCTTCTCTGCGCCCAATATCTCTGATTTCCTGTTTATGTAAAATATTTCATGTCATACTAACAAGGAGGCTAGAGTGGTGGACAGAAAGGAATAAATTGCTATCTCAGTCTACGATTGGCTTTAGGCGCGGACAGTCCTGTCTGGACAATTTAGCTCGACTCGTGACCTCAATACAACTCGGACAGGTCGAGAACCAGCCCACTCTAGCCTGCTTTTTAGATATAGACAATGCTTACAATAATGTTAATACTACAGTACTTATCACAACATTGAGAGATTGTAATTTTGGCAAGCAAATTATACACTACATTTGGAATTTTCTGAGAGAAAGACTGTTAGAGACACCTACTGAGGAAGGTTCATTAATAATCAGGAAATGTGACAAAGGGCTTGCTCAAGGAGATCCAATGTCACCACTCTTGTTTAACCTAATTACGGCCAATATTTGCAAATCTGTTACCAATGTTTTAATTTCTCAGTATGCTGATGACTTTGTTGTATTTATTACGTCTTCAAAATTGTATGATGCAAAAATTATATTAGAAAGCAACATTAAAGATATTGTAAAAAAATTAAATGAAATTGGTTTAGACATTTCGGTATCAAAGACAGACATATGTGTTTTTGCCAGGGGTCACAGGAGAAATAATGTAAATATTCAACTCGATGATAGGAATATTAAGAGAGCATCATTTGTGGAATCTCTGGGACTATGGTTGGATGAAGGTCTAAAATGGAGAAAGCAAGTAATCCAAAATTTTTCAAAAACATCAAAATATATAGACATACTTAAAGCACTGGCAGGAAGTTCTTGGGGTGTCCACCCAGTTCACTTGAGATGTCTATACATAAGTCTAATACGCAGCCGATTGGATTATGGGTGCTTTCTCTATGGAAATAGTTGCCAATCTAATCTCAACAAGCTTAGTGTGCTACAAAATAGAGCTTTGAGAATAATTGGAGGGTACAGCAGGACCACACCTATACATGTGATGGAAAGTGACTTATGTATACAACCCCTACATGTAAGAACTTACTATTTAGCTAGCAAATATGTACTAAAAGCAATGTCACATGAAAACAACCCCATAATTTTGGTGATACAGAAACTCGCAGAAACTAGTGACAATAACTATTGGCATAACCATAGTATTCCGATTTTAGCTATTATTTACAAAAGATATAAGCATTGTGAAATTGAAAATAGTGAAATGCTACCCATGTTTTCATTGTGTACCTGGATATCGAACATACCAATCGCACCCAATGTAAGCCTCACCATCCCTTCTAAAAATAAAGGAAAAAGGAGCTACAATACTAAAGAACTCCGGACAGCGTCAGATAAAATGTTGAAAACCAAGTACAAATCACATTACCAATTGTACACTGATGGATCTATTGATAGTAATGGTATTGGTGCGGCCTTCTGGGATCCTCAAGTCCGTTGTGGAATGGAATTCAAAATTGGGGCACGCATCCCAATCATGGCAGCCGAACTCGTAGCAATACTCGAAGCACTCTCGTACAGCTCTAGTGTAATATCAAAAGAAATAATTATTTTAACAGATTCTAAAAGCGCTCTTCAACACTTAGTGAATTGCACGGGAGGGTCACGAGGTAGACCTATCGCATATAGAATCTTAAATCTTATTATAAATTTACAATCTATGGGCAAGGAAGTGATCTTGCAATGGATTCCATCTCACATTGGCTTAGAGGGCAACGAGTGGGCCGACAAGTTAGCGAAGAGTGCAGTGAGTTGTGACAATACTTGGACGTGTAAGCCTTTCTTTAGCGATCTTCTGACGGATGCTAAGGAATTATGTCGCACTCAATGGAAAGAGCACTTTAACAGGAGATCGGTAGAGAAGGGCATTTGGTACAAGACTCTACAAGATGAGCCGCTTCGAAGACCATGGTTCGAAAGCTCAGGTCTCTCCCGCACTGACATTGTAATTGCTTTAAGACTCAGATCGGGACACACTCCACTAAATAAAAGTGCCTATTTGATGCGAAAAGTGGACTCACCTAATTGTAAAGTTTGTAATAAGACTGAAGACCAATTTCACATTTTGATGGAGTGTGCGCAGAACGAACCATTGAGGCAAAAATTGATGGACAAATTGAAGTTAGATGGAAACAACTATTTTTTCGGAATTCATTATGCATTATCGCAACCACTATCTCAAAATTGTAAAACATTAATACATTTCTTTAGGGCCTCTTTAGCTTTAAGAGGCTAAGGAGACCTTGAAATTGTTACAATAGTTACTATGGGACTGGCATAACCGCAATGCGGCTAAAGTCCTATCAAAATCTAGAAAAAAAAAAAAAAAAAAAAAGTTACACTTGCTTTTTAGGGTTCCATACCCAAAGGGTGCCAAACGGAATTCCTATAACTAACCATTCGCTGTCCGTCCGTCCGGGAAATAAACGTGATTTTTTTGGTCAAATCATGTATAATGGTACGGAACCCTCCGTGTGTGAGTCCTACTAGTACTTGACCGGTTTTTATGTAACTGGACGTTGGTGGCTAATACCACACGCACAGAATTCCCGATCGAATTAGGTGCCATGCCAGGACCTTCCCTTTATGAGCACGGCTACATTGAACTGGATGGAAAACGCGGACACTCTTTCATTGCCATTTTGACCATCTTTTTATACAATGCGATGGTACCAACCCGGGCTTATCCCTACCACCTAGTAGGGGAAGAGGACCTACAGTTGCAGCGAAATGCATTTATCCAGATCGGAAAGGAGACAGTGGTGCATAAACAAGGCGGGTATTTGAACTCGGACATCTGGCATGCCAGGCAAGTCCCTGGGCCACTCAGCTAAACTAATAATAATAATAATAACCATTTATTGGATGAAGAAGACATAAGTACACAGAAAACAAAAGAACAGTAAAACATATAATGCAGAGTACATTTCTGAAACGATAAAAAGGCGAACATAAAAACATATTATAAATGTTAGCTACCTGCCGTCATGTTTATAGCCCAAAACACTAGGTTTCATGCCAAGGCGTAGGATATATTGCACGTCTATATTGGAACTGTATGGAAGACATGGATAGATTTCATTGTTTTTATGCAAACTCTCGAAAACTGAAATATATACAAGTAAAGAATACAGACCTTAGCTGTCTTGCACACCGCGTTTTTAGTTTTCGAAATATATTTAACAATACTAGTCCACTTAAAAAAAAGTGGTATTCTTTTGCATTCATTAAAATTATTATCTAATTTGGTTTCTAAAAGTATTCACTGTTATGGCACTGATCTCTTTCTGTGGTATTTTTTTTTTATATGACTGGACATGGATGGCTAATACCACAAGTTCTGTCGTGGTATTAGCCCAACACACCACAGTGAACTAGGTGCCATGCCAGGACCTTCCTTATATCGCACGGGTACATTGAACTGGAAAAAAAATGACGAATCCGAGTGTGTAATATACATCTAATGGAGGAAATAAAGAAACTGATGGAAAACACGGACAATTTTCATTGCCGCTTCGACCATCATTCATCCAATGCGATGGCACCAACCCGGGCGGGATTAACCCTACCATCTAGTAAGTAAGGAAGGGGACCTACAGTTTAACGTGGAATCCGAACCACGGCCAGCCTCTCTCAACGGTCGAATGGTCACCCATCCAAGACTAGACCGGACCCAGCGTTGCTTAACTTCGGAGAGCGATCCCCGAAGTGTCGCGCCACTGGGCTTATTGAGGCTGACAAAATTGTTCCAATTTTCCAAATTTGTTCCAACAGTTAAATAAAACAAATACTCACTCGGGGTAGCATTGGTTTAGTTTTAAATCCCAGTACGACACCGTAGAAAACAAGGAACCTGTATAAACAAGAAGAGAATAAACTCACCCCGGTGGCAGCAAACGGATGTCCGATAGAGAGCGATCCACCCCACGTGTTCCACTTGGCGAGGTCCGGGGCTCCAACCTGCGCATGGCCACACTTTGAGCATACTAGCACCTCAATTTATTGTCTTCAGACTCAAATGTGTAGTATGTTCTGTAACTTAATGTAATCTTGTATAGTTTTTCATTTGAAAATATTAAGGTGGCCCAACCCGGCGGGACTAACTCATTCGCGGGCACGGTACAAAACCGTGCTGTTGCGCTCTGGGACCTTCTCTGTTTCAATGAATAAGACAGGCTCCATGTTGAGGAAGATGCAACATGTCCACAAAAAAGACAATGTGCATAGAGTATGATTTGGTAAGATTTACCAAAATTTTAATTACAAAACGACTTATAGCTAAAAGTAAACCACGACCGCTGTAGTCAAAAATCTAACAAAAACCAAATAGATTATAAATCTTGATTAAATAAGCTATGTCTGATGACTAATCCTTTTAAGATGTTCTTGCTTCATCATTGCGTAATCCACCTCCAAAGTTATTGTATAAAACGCGCGAAAAATTCGAACTTTCGGACCTTATAACTTAGAAACCAAACACAATTGTACAATGCCAACGGTCATCAGACATCTAGTTCGATCAAATAAAGCTATTTTGAGCAAAATTTGGGATCTTTGACAATAAATATGGGCGTGATCTTCTTTCCCCGTTTGTATGGGGAGTTGAGCGGGATGGGCCGCCTTAATCAAACATTTTATTTTTTTCTTGAAATCTTTGACAAATGCTATTTATTGCTCGAACTTTTATAACTAACTGAAGTGAAATCTACACATATCATGTATGTACTTTCCTACGTATCCAAGTGTGCATAGTCGCCATAAGGAAAAACTAATTAAATAAATAAATATTTTGCGAGATGATTATTATTTATTCTTTACCCAGGAAAACCTATTTGGATAATCGTGGAAAGTAAAACATTATCTAAATACAAAACTTCATCCAAATTTCTTTAAGCCGTTTAAAAGCAAAAAAAAAATTCCAGTCTACATTTCATTTCTTGGAGTAAACTAGTGAGTCTCAATGAAGCCTACAGGCTTACCTCAGAGAAGTGAATACGAGAGACAGGGGCTTAAGCAATTATTTAGTACACGTAAAGCTTACCTTATTCTGACGACCGAGGTATTGCTGCGCGAACCAGTCCGAGTCCAGCGCCTTCAGGTTGGCGAGAATCTGGCCCTGTTGCCGCACAACATTACACGATCAGCGTTTACTTTGCAGGACGACTGTATGGAAAAGTCCTTTCCCAACCCCCTGACAAAAGCATTAGAGCTGTCGTTCTATCGGCCTGTCAATGGTGTGACACACCCTACGTTCCGAAATGCGTATATTGTTGAGATTGCAGCCGTTGCGAATTGCTCATATTCACTGCCGTAAACACCATGTTGACATAAGGGACGTGACTAGACCGAACACAGAACGTACAAAGCGCGCACGATTGAGAGCATGTGCGCTGTGAGCTGTAAAATGGCTGGCGTCGATCCGTCATTAACCCTTTCCCCGCCAGGAACGTATATATCCGTCAGAGCAAGGCATTCTGCAGGCGCCATCGTCGGATATATCCGAAAACTACTCCACTTCAAACATTAATAAAACTTTACTGATTACGAAATAATGTGTTTTATTAACATAATTGCACAGCGTTCATTAGATTTCTACTGTTTCAACAGCGGAAACACTATTTGCAATAAAACAAACAACAATTCAAGACTGCATATTATAGAAATAATTGTAGTGTGGCGTATTGAGAAGGATTATGCCAAAAAACCTTGGCGGTGAAAGGGTTAAGCGTGTTTATCTGTAGTTCTCTGATCTTATGCACTTGTATTCTGTAATAACGAAGGCCTTTCGCTGTTTGTGAGTCTAGTTAGACGATTCTAGGCCTGGAATAACCACTGAAGACTTACAAGGCATTTTCGAGGTAGTTAGGTTAGGCTCTGACACATATGTTTGCTCAAATTCCGATTTGATATCGTACGATTGCAGCTGTGAGAAGTGATATCAATTCGGAACAAAT
This sequence comes from Incurvaria masculella, assembly GCA_946894095.1. Taxonomy (NCBI): domain Eukaryota; kingdom Metazoa; phylum Arthropoda; class Insecta; order Lepidoptera; family Incurvariidae; genus Incurvaria; species Incurvaria masculella. The sequence continues at coordinate 4,161,630 of OX335663.1, read as the reverse complement.
GTATTCACTGTATCCGCTTTCTCGCAATCTTTGCAATTTTATATTTAATTTAATTTCCTTTCATTTATTTATTCAACTTCTGATAGTCAAACTACACTAATGCCCGTTACCACCACCTCCAGTTACAAAAATCCCAAAGTTACCTTCCGGCTACACCATGTAAATATGCCATGAAACCGAAAGTTACTTATCGGATTTCAGGTAACTGGAGGTGGTGAAAACAGGGGTAAGTCATGTCACAATTTGATTGATCCACGGATTCGATCAACCAGTGAAGAAGAACCCGCAAAGAAACTTCATTGGTCTTTTTTATTAAAAAAATATTTTTATTTCTTTTCATCCACATTAATGATATAACCTAAATGCTGCCGCCAAACTTATTCTATCATATATCATATATCAACATTATCATAGATATAAACGTACACAGAGTGAGCATAGTCTGTGGCACGCTGACACAGCAAGTTTTGAGGAGACATATATTTTGTAAGCTTCACGAGAAGATCGTGTTTGACAGCCTAGTGTGCCGGTGAAAATAAAAGCGAGCTGTGAGCAGAGGAAACAGCCAGCCCCCAGCACCAAGTAATCAGAGATTGCGCATGGTACAGTATGCTGACCTATAATTTGTGTTGTGCATAGAAACACACCTGCTTCGCATCGGCCATAAAGTTTGGTCTGAGCTGTACCTTGTGCGGGTTTTGTGTCTAGCAATTGAAACGCTAATGAAACGAAGTTGACACACGCGAACCCGAGAACCTCAGCTGTTATTAATAATTGTATTGTTGTATTTATTGTATTGTTTGTTTTATTTCATTCTTAGGTAGTTAACCTACACTTGAACATTTCAAAAGTCGCATGCTCTAATTCCATGCATATAAGAACTGGCAAACATACCTTGCGAGTCACAAATTAAGTTTTAAACTAAATTCAAATATAAGTAGTTAATTAATCAATACCACCGCTCACTAGAAATACATAATGAGAAACGTTAAAAATATACATAAAAAAATATGATTATGATTCTTACGAACTTAACCTAAATCTGGTGTTTAGTGCCATCGTCAATGTAAAACTAGTCAAAAAATATTTTACGAATTTAATCTAAATCTGGTGTACAGTGCCATTGTCAAGTGCCTAAATCTAGTCTAAATTTAAGAGCCACAAAAAATTGACAAATCTGATTCGCCCTGTGTACTCACAGCGAAGGCCTCGTGTATCTCCCAAGTGTCGATGTCTCCGAGCGCGAGCCCCGATGTCTGCAGCACGCGCGGGATCGCGTAGGCCGGCCCCAGCAGCAGCTGGTCGATGGGGTCCTACGGGCAAACACACAAACGTATACAAGCGGACCGACTGAATCTTTCAATCTGTATATCTGTGATGAACTGTCAACACGGGCCACATTTTCATTATTGAATTTTTTTCATGCAACCTTTCATGGATGGATTACACCGCACAACTACCGTTATGATATTAGCTCAATAAACCAAATTCCCGAAGGAATGAGTTGCCATGCCAGGACCTTCCCTATATTCCTCATTGGCCCAGTGGCGCGACACTTCGGCGATCGCTCTTCGAAGTTAAGCAACGCTGGGTCCGGTCTGGTCTTGGACGGGTGACCATTCGACCGTTGAGAGGCTGGCCGTGGTTCGGATTTCACGTTAAACTGTAGGTCCCCTTCCTTACTTACTAGGTGGTAGGGTTTATCCCGCCCAGGTTGGTACCATCGCATTGGATGAACGATGGTCGAAGCGGCAATGAAAATTGTCCGTATTTTCCATCCAGTTCACAGGAGGCCGTGCAATATAAGGAAGGTCCTGGCATGGCACCTAGTTTCCATGTGGTGTGTTGGGCTAATACCATGACAGAAGGTGTGGTAATAGCCATCCATGTCCAGTCACATAAAAAAAAAATATGAGCACGGCTACACTGAACTGAATGGAAAACACGGACAATTTTTCACTGCCGCTCCATAGTTTCATCCAATCCGGGCGGGATTAACCCTACCACTTAGTAGGGGGAGGGAACCTACAGTTTTACATCAGTTCTGAACCATGGTACAGCTTGCATTGGTTATGGAATGCACTTATCCAACTCGGAAAGAGACAGAAAGTGGTGCATGGCTCGGGTAAGGATTTGAACCCATAACGCCTGGCATGAAACCCAGGCACACAGTCGAGTGCCGCTAAACTACGACCCACTTTGGTAAGCACAAATTAGATCTTTTTTCTCTGGGTATGTATCATGCAATCAGTCTCTAGACTATGAGCAGATGTGTTGCGTGTGGTTTTGTCGTGTAGATTTAGTTCCCCATCGGGAACTTCTCATGCTTCGGGGACGTGGTTTACGCCATCTAGGTATAGTACGTTACGCCTCTTCAAGCGTCGTAAGCAGTCGGGGACAGTAAGCTGCACTGACAGCTGGTTTGGATGCTTCATAATTCGCTAATTGTGTTTTGCAGCGACTGATTTTATTTCTTCCTTCACTGTCTTGATTTAAAGACAGAAATTAGAATAAATAAAAAAAATATTTATTTATTTATTTATTTATTTATAAGTTGTAGACAGGCAGCATATGCTGATGCGTCTAAATCCAGTGTTTAACTTGATAAATTTAGTTGCTAAGTACTACTGTTAATACTGTTATAAATTTTTTTTTTAATATAACTGGACATGGATGACTAATACCAAACTGAACGTCATATATTAGCCTAACACAACTCATGGGATATATGTAGGTGCCACGCCAAGATCTTCCTTATATTGCTCGGCTACATTGACCTGGATGGAAAGCACGGACAATTTTCATTGCCGCTTCGACCATCGTCCGAACCACAATCAGCCTCAATCACTAAGAGGAGTATTATTCTTACCACCCAAGAGATATAACCTCTGTTTCTGAAATATACTGATGAGTAAAATAATTATTTAAATTGGTTGACAATTTGCGGAGATATCGAGTAACATACATACAAAAAAACATACAGACGAATTGAGAACCTCTAATTATTTTGAAGTCGGTAAAAAAATTACCTGAGCAACGTAGGTGAAGTCGCGCAGGTACGCCTTGGGCTTGAGCCCGAGCTCGCGCGCGCGCGCCTCCGACATGATGAGCGCGGCGGACGCGCCGTCCGTGAGGAAGGAGGCGTTCGCCGCGGTGACGGTGCCGTGCGGCTTCACGAACGCCGGCCGCAGCTTGGCGAGCTGCTCCGGCGTCGACACGCGGATGCCGTTGTCCTTGTCTACTACGCCCTCTTTGCCCTCAACTGTCATGTTGGGAAAAAAATATTACAATCATAAATTTAAAAAAAACCTCAGCTCAAATTAAAATGATTTGAAATAGCTCTTTTGGCAACAAAAACAACAATTAGGTACAATTTAGAAATATTTAAAAAGAAAAAATATTTAAAAAGCATAATTCCTAAGCGGCCATATATGAAAGTGTGAGGCGTCACGCTGCTCACACTAAAATAAAAGTAATCTTTAAGGTTACGTGGTGAATTATTTGCCACAGAACGATCATAGCAAAATTTTGTTTTACTTTCCCACACACTTGAATATTTTGAGCATTATGGATTTATGAAACTGATTTAGCATAACTTTCGGATGCCTATGTTGAGGTGTAGTACATTCACGTAAATAACATGGTGCAGGCAGTAAAATCACAAAGGTACCTCGGAGTGACCATTTCAGAGAACCAGAGCCGGTAGTCTAAGTTGTCACCTAAATTGGCGTTACGGCAAACCGATCGACTGGCGTTTTCAAATGTATGGAGAAATTGATGAGCGCGCGCAGCGGGCGTTAAGCGAACTAACATTTGCGAGTCCGAGCTTGATTTGACAGCTTACTCAACGTTGCCGTAAATACGTCGACGTTGCCGTTTACGTCCACTCCGCGTTTTCATACAAATCGGAAGTCCGCGTTTGACTTTGACAGCTTGAAGAAGTAAAACCACAGAATATCTAGTAAAAACTTGTATGGAGTTTGAAGAAAACGCCAGTCGATCGGTTTGCCGTAAACGTCAATTTCGGTGAGAACTCAGACTGCCCACTCTGAAGTGAAAAGAACACATAGTGGGAGTTGTCAAGAGAGCAAATTCGTTTCTGTACTTGATAAGGAGGAGGCCTTCTCCCACATAAGTTCAGAACTGTTTCTCAAGCTCTACAAAACGTGTGTCCGTCCCGTTCCAGAGTACTCTTCCAAATTTAGAGTCCACATTTCAGGAAGGACATTGACCTCCTGGGGAGAGTGCAAAGACGGACTGCCAAAATGGTACCAGTCTTGAGAAATAAGTCCTACGAAGATCGTCTTTAAGCACTCGGTCTTACCGCACTTGAACAAAGAAGAAAAAGAGGAGACCTCATTGAAAGTTTTAAAATACTTAACACCAACTATGATGTTCTTAATCTCAAATCCGTGTACACAATGAACAAAACAGTACTTCGTGGCCATTCGCTAAAGCTTAAGGATGTTCTGACCCAAACAATGTTTTTTTTACACAGAACGCAAAAAGTATTGAACTTTAAGGCACGAATTCGTCAAAAATATTAAATATAGCCATAGTAGTTGCAGCGAAAACATATTCACAATTTCACGTTTAATGGTTTCGTAGTAATTGCCGATTAGAAGTTTTACACCGTTAGATGGCGCTGTTAAATAAAAATCGTATTTAAATAAATTGTAACAAAACCAATAATCCTGAAATTGTGAAATTGTTTTCGCTGCAAGTAATATGACTATATTAAGGTGGCCCATCCCGCTCATCTCCCCATACAAAAGGGGAAAGAAGATCACGCCCATATTTCTTGTCAGAGATCCAAAGTTTTGCTCAAAATAGCTTTATTTGATCGAACTAGATGTCTGATGACCATTGGCATTGTAAAATTGTGTTTGGTTTCTAAGTTATGAGGTCCGAAAGTTCGAATTTTTCGCGCGTTTTATGCAATAACTTTGGAGGTGGATTACGCAATGATAAAGTAAGAACATCTTAAAAAGATTAGTCATCAGACATAGCTTGTTTAATCAAAATTTATAATCTATTTGGTTTTTGTTAGATTTTTGACTACAGCGGTCGTGGTTTACTTTTAGCTATAAGTCGTTTTGAAATTAAAATTTTCGTAAATCTTACCTAATCATACACTATGCACATTGTCTTTTTTGTGGACATGTTGCATCTTCCTCGTCACGGAGCCTGTCTTATTCTTTGAAACAGAGAAGGTCCCAGAGCGCCACAGCACGGTTTTGTACCGTGCCCGCGAATGAGTTAGGCCCGCCGGGTTGGGCCACCTTAAACTTTTATTATTAATTCGTGGCTTAAAGTGCAATACTTTTTGCGTTATGTGTGCAAATAACTTTATATGGGTCAGAACAGCCTTAATCAAACCAGGTTTCATTCGAACCCAAGGAAGTACTTCCTTTCAGACAGAGTAGTGGACTCCTGGAATAAATTGCCAGAAGAAGTCACAAATCGGTTAGATATGAAATGTTATGAAGTTACTTTGTTTATTTTTAAAGAATGTCCAGAAAGTCTTTCATTTGTATTCATAGTAAATATGGTTCGAAGGTTGGATGCATCGAAAACTCCATTTAACATTTTAAAAGTTTCGATCAAGTCACCCCGGTGTCTTCTTTCTTCTAGCCCAGTGCATCCAATGTGTTTTTATATGATTTTTTCTAAAGATATGTATTGTATTGTATTGTTTTATTGCATTCATAGGTAGGTAACCTACACTTAAACATGTCAAGAATCGTTATGCTAGGTCTATGTCAAAAATATAAATGTCGCATACTCTATTTCCATGCATAAAAGAACTGACAAACATATTTTGCCAGTCACAAAATAAGTTTAAAACTTAAGTAGTTAATTAATCAATGCGACCGCTCGCAAGAAAAACATAAGGAGAAACGTAAAAAATAAATATAAAAACAAAAGATTAAAAAAAACCATAATTATGATTCTGAATTATGAATATTGAACTTAACCTAAATCTGGTGTATAGTGCCATCGTCAATGTAATATAATGTAATTATATGTATATTTTATGATTTGTTCCTGAAGTAAGGGTTCCAGACCTGGTAAGCATTTTTAGGAGAGGGCGAATGTAGGTTTTGTACAGTTTGAGAAACAAATCTGTAGTGATGTACGAGAAAGCTTTTCGTATCATATAGAGAAGTGAGTTTGCTCTCTTTACGACTTCAATAATATGAGGTTCCCATTTCAGGTCATGTGAAATTTTAACACCAAGATCTTTCTGTGAAATGACCGACTTTAATAGACCGGCAATGCTGGCTGTGTAGGTCTAAGTGACGTGGTGTGTCTAATGGATTTAAACCATTTTGGTTTTAAGCCGTTAAATGAGTTGCAATACATTAAATAAGTTTCAATACATTATGAAATCTACATTTAAGGTGGCCCAACCCGCTCATCTCCCCATACAAAAGGGGAAAGAAGATCACGCCCATATTTCTTGTCAGAGATCCAAAATTTTGCTCAAAATAGCTTTATTTGATCGAACTAAATGTCTGATGACCATTGGCATTGTAAAATTGTGTTTGGTTTCTAAGTTATAAGGTCCGAAAGTTCGAATTTTTCGCGCGTTTTATACGATAACTTTGGAGGTGGATTACGCAATGATAAAGTAAGAACATCGTAAAAAGATTAGTCATCAGACATAGCTTATTTAATCAAGATTTATGATCTTTTTGGTTTTTGTTAGATTTTTGACTACAGCGGTCGTGGTTTACTTTTAGCTGTAAGTCGTTTTGAAATTAAAATTTTCGTAAATCTTACCAAATCATACACTATGCACATTGTCTTTTTTGTGGACATGTTGCATCTTCCTTATCACGGAGCCTGTCTTATTCTTTGAAACAGAGAAGGTCCCAGAGCGCAACAGCACGGTTTTGTACCGTGCCCGCGAATGAGTTAGGCCCGCCGGGTTGGGCCGCCTTAAGACTCAGAACAAGAAAGTTTTGCAGGCCCAAGATATGCAACCTATGGTGTACCAAACATTGCAACTAGGCAGCTGTGACGACGCAATCACCTTTGACGGGCACGAGGTCCGTGAAGTATCCCTTCTGCTGCGCGTTGTGCGCCGCCGTGTGCGAGCGAAGCGCGTAGTCGTCCTGCTCCTGTCGCGTCGCACCGAACGCCGCCGCCAGCCGGTCCGCCGAGTGGCCCATCGTCTCGCCGGACGAGAACTCCGCAACAGCCGGCAACTGTCACACGGATGCATAGGTTGTTAATGACCGTCACTGATGGGACATATGACACAATTTTTCTAGGGTGCCACATAGCTCTTTTTGCGCGTGGCCAAAACCAGAACTAAACGGTCGCCATCTTGAACGGTCATCTTCGCGGTACAGGGATGTGTTGCCATTATAACAATGCACGTTTAATAATTAATTTAAATTAATTAAGTTAATATTTTTTTGTTAAGTAATTATTAGTTTGTGAAGATATGTTTGTGGTTTAGGTTAGCCATACATACATACATACATACATACCTTCACGCCGTTTTCCTGGAAGGGTAGTAGTAGTGGTTTGATACCATCACGAGTTATACTCGAAACCCCTCGTTAGATTATAACGAAATTAAAAAAATACTGTATAAATTCAAATCTAAATTGGATGGCAAAAAATATCATTTGGCAGAGTTATAACCTCCGGGATTGACGTTGGGGTTTATTTTCTTCATAGAATCCAAGAAAACAAAACTAGTGGTAGTAAGTAACCCGACTTCTACAACCCACATTTTTTTTATTGGTGAAATATCAAATTTAGTTATATTTTGAATAATATTAATAATATTATTTACCTAAAATAGTAATTTTCATTTCCTCAATTTTTTGCCCCCAGCTGTTGAGTCAAAGCGGCTCGTACGCACCTCCGGCATGAGGAAGTCCGGCCGAATGGACGCGAGCAGCCCGAGCCGCTGCGCCGGCGTCTTGGCCTTGTTGAGCCGCAGCAGCAGGGAGCGCATCTTGCGCGAGTGCCGGATCGGCACGTCCGACATGAACTCCACGCCGCCCGCCACGATCACGTCGTACGCGCCCGCCGCGATCATACCCACACCTGATGCCACATAAAACGATCTTAATTGTCTCATTTCTCAACTTGCAACAGACAGGAAATTATATTTTACTATTAATTTTATTTATAAACTTATATATGCTAGCAGCTACAAGCTGATGCGTTTATTTTAATTATTGAGTGTACTGTACTTATATTTTTATTTGTAGTCTTTTTTTTATTTAATTTATTTATTTTATAAACGAGCAAACCTAAGCTGATGTGTTCATGTCTGGGTTCACTGGTGCTTTGTTATTACGGTTACTTTAGTTTAGTGTTTTTAGGTGTTTGTCAGCCTCAGTGGCCCCGTGGCGCGACACTTCCGCGATCACTCTCCGAAGTTAAGCAACGCTGGGTCCGGTCTGGTCTTGGATGGGTGACCATTCGACCGTTGAGAGAGGCTGGCCGTGGTTCGGATTCGACGTTAAACTGTAGGTCCCCTTCCTTACTTACTAGGTGGTAGGGTTAATCCCGCCCGGGTTGGTACCACCGCATTGGATGAACGATGGTCGAAGCGGCAATGAAAATTGTCCGTGTTTTCCAGCCAGTCCAATGTACCCGTGCAATATAAGGAAGGTCCTGGCATGGCACCTAGTTCCCATGTGGTGTGTTGGGCTAATTAAATGACAGAAGATGTGATATTAGCCATCCATGTCCAGTCACATAAAAAATAAAAAAATAAAAAAGCCTGTATTTAAAGGAATTGGTGGTGAGTGTTTGAACGACATCTTCAGGCAGTTTGTTCTACATTTCCACTGCTCTATACGACAGGAAGTATTGTCTTGGGTTTTTTGAGCTGACAGTGGCATTGAGCTTATAATATGAACCCAATACATCACATGGGAACTAGGTGCCATGCCAGGACCTTCCTTATATTGCATGGCTACATTGCATAGGATGGAAAGCACTACTTTCATTGTCTTTTCGATTATATTTAATTCAATGCAACGTTACCGGAATTAACCCTATCACCTGCTAAGTAAGGTGACAAATACCTACATATACCTAGACGAATACCTGAAGTCACTTCTTAAGAAATTCAGTGGGGGCCACTTGTATTCTAGCCATCCATGTCCAGTTACATTATCATATATAGGCTGTTAACACAACAATGAAGAAACATGTATTTATGACTTTATATATACTTATTACACAAAAAATCGGGCAAAAGGGACAACTTAATTCCGTAGGATTTTTTTACCAGTCAACTTTTGGGTACCGTGAGCAGTAATGGGAGTAGCAGTTATAAATTGAACTAAGAGTTTGTTTTCGGATTCTAAAAACACCTCGGTACATTGTTTTGAAAAACTTTGCATTTTGCCTACTTCGCGCCGGCTTAAGACTAAGGCTGAGATAAATAGTCGTAACAGAAACTAAGACTAATCAAAAGTAGTACTTTGTGACGTCACTTTGACACGTTTTGTATGGACGAAATCTCAAAGTAATGCAAAATGACATCACAAAGTACTACTTTTGGTTAGTCTTTTTTTTTTATGTAACTGGACATGGATGGCTAATACCACACCTTCTGTCATGGTATTAGCCTAACACACCACATGGGAACTAGGTTCCATGCCAGGACCTTCCTTATATTGCACGGCTACATTGAACTGGATGGAAAACACGGACTATTTTCATTGCCGCTTCGACCATCGTTCATCCAATGCGATGGTACCAACCCGGGCGGGATAAACCCTACCACCTAGTAAGTAAGGAAGGGGACCTACAGTTTAACGTGGAATCCGAACCACGGCCAGCCTCTCTCAACGGTCGTATGGTCACCCATCCAAGACCAGACCGGACCCAGCGTTGCTTAACTTCGGAGAGCGATCGCCGAAGTGTCGCGCCACTGGGCCATTGAGGCTGATCATGCCAATATCTAATAAATAAGCAGAGATAAAGATATGGGGTTTTCTCCCTTAGCACTTTATATTAATATTTGTCATTGTGTCGTAAACAACGTACACTAGTCGCTCACCAGTAGTGATGGCCTGGTTGGAGCTGATGCACGCCATGGTGACGGTGTGCGAGGGCGTCCGCTCGCTGAAGCCGGCCGCGAGCGCCGCCTCGCGTCCGATGTTGGACGTCTTCACCTCCTGGATGACTGTGCCGTAGATGATGTACTCGATGAGCTCCTTGGCGATGCCCGTCTTCTGCAGCAGTCCCCTGGCGGCGCGAAACGGATAGTTGGCACATGTGTCCAGTCGCGATGTCAAGTTGGCACTCCACCATAGTTTATATATTAATAATTGTATTTTATTGTAAGGTTCCGTACCGCTGAGGGCCGGGAGGACTGGAGAAAAATTGGAGAGGCGTATGTCCAGCAGTGGACGCAAACACGCTGACTGACTGACTGACATTGTAAATTAGTATATTCTTTGTATATTTCTACCTATCTCATCTATCTATCTCTTCCTAATATGTTTTTGTGATATCCTTAACTTATTATAATTAGTATTATAATTTATGTTCCGTTTTTTTTTATTCGGAATAAAATAATTTAAAGAATGTAATGTGTATGTAATATGTATGTATGTAATATGAAAACTCGACCGTATAGCAAAGACATATTAATTAAAGTAAGAGAGCTGTAGAAAAAGTAAATTTATAAGTTTACAGTCTTGCAGTAAATAAAGCTGTACATAGAACTACTTTATGTATGGTTTTTTATTGTCTATTCATCATCCATATGCAGAACATTGCACTCGGATATGTCCTTTTTTATCATTCATTACATAGCAAAATGCATCAAATTATCTGGACTGGTGTTTTTTAGGAAAATTGGGTTTGATTATATAGTAAACGAAAGTAGGTAGAAATTTGTTTACAACTATGTTTATTGATAACAAGAAGACTGATACTTCCTTTAAATGTAAGTGTGGAATGCTGTACAAAAGTATAATAAAGCCAATCTGGACCTATGGTATCCAGCTCTGGGGTACAGCCTCCAAATCAAATATTGCAATTTTGCAAAGGTTTCAGTCAAAATGTTCAGAATAATTGTGGATGCGCTCTGGTACGTCACAAATAACTCACTGCACGATGACTTATCTATCCCTACAGTCACAGAAGAGGCAAAAAAAACTAACACAACGATATAAAGAGCGCATTAGAACCCACCCAAACTTCCTGGCTACCCACCTGATGGATGAAAAGCCCACATATCGCCGATTGAAGAGGAGAATTCCTCAAGACCTAATAGCAAGATGATCCCTTCACCTTTGTAAACTATTAGGTTGCTTCACTGGAAGCAATCCTAGAAAGCCAACACTAACAATTCACATAACTATTACTGAATGTCCAAATATGCGACAGATTGTAATATAAAAGGGAGATAAAAAAAAAATGTGGAATGTGTGCGGAAGTAGGGATGGATGGTTCTTTTACGACTTTTGTTTTAAAGATCAAAACATTTACAGCCTCCCCTAACTCCGCTAACTAGTAGGCAGAGTTTGCTACTAAATCTTTTTACCGTTTATATTTTCTATTGTTTGTTTATTAGTATTTATAATTAGAATTGTTGAAATGACCCTGATAATCCTGTATCATAAAGCCCTTGACTAATTATTACATATAGCTTAGTTTTAATTATTTAGCAAATTTGACGATGGCATATGCCAGAAATTGTAAGCTGAATGTATGTTTGCTGTTGTTCTGTTTATGCCCTAATGTAAATGATTATATATGCTTAAAATTAGAAAAAATTACCTGTCTGAGTGTAGCTTGCCTACCAATTTGACAAAATGAAACACAATTACAAAAAAAAATCAATTTAGCAAGGATGGCAGTTGAAAGAAACGACCTCCCCCCTACCTTTCATCCAAGTAATAGTCAAAAGATGGGGCGGTTGGACTCACACGAGCGCATGGCGGGCGAGCTCGTGCGGCATCATGCGCTGGTAGTCGGTGAAGGAGAGCAGGAAGGGGGTGCGCACGCCGTCCACCAGCACCACGTTCTTGCCCGTACGGTCCTTGACGCTCTTCTTGGCCTGCAGTGCGGCGCCCACCGACACCGCCCGCGTCGCTCCACCTGCAAAAATATATGCTGCAAACAACTATCCATACAAATTAAAATTTTATCGATCAGAGAGCTTTATATCACCAAGGCATTTATGTTTGGTAAAAATATAAGAATCGGTTTAAACAGCATAAACTTTCAAGTTTCTTAGGAAACTTTTATTGATTTATGAGCAGGCAGTGCTTGGCTGAGGTGTTCATATCAATGATATTTTATTTCGTTTTGTTTCTTAAAAATGTTTTTCACTCATTACTCCGGCCTAAAAAACTTTTTTTGTCTTAAATTGACTGCATAGACAGCCGGTGACATCGTCTTTATTGCACGTGTGTAAATTATTGCGCTTCTTGCTGTATAGAATCCCAATCTTAAGAATCCTACTTCCAACTGACTCGGCATTTTAATAATGCACGTTGCTGCTTTATCCTCTACCCAAAATTCACAACCTTTAATAGAGGTCAGATAGGATTAATTCCTGTAATCGAGGATTTGAAAGACCACTCTGCTAGCATGCTGATTTTGAATTAGCACGCTAAATATTTTCAGAATCTATGACTTGATTAATCAGCCAGTAAGCTACTAACGAGCACTTTACAAGTGAGTGGGTAATCAGATTTTTGATGTCGCCACTTCTTTCGGAAAAGGTTTGGCGAAGTAAAGCCCGGACTCTGAAAGCGATATTAACCGGGTTAGGTACATCGTTCTGTCATTGGAGGGTAGATTGGAGGTTGGCATTATCCTCAACATTCGAAATGAACGAAATGTCTAAAAGTCTTGTTTGCTGCAACGCCGAGGCCAATCAATCGGCAAGGTTATAAATAAAGGTGCAAAGTTTACGACACTTGGCAGAGGCGACACGGAAACCGGTGGACTTCGGAGTGGAGTCGGAACTGACCTCTGGAAAGCGCCGAGCCGACCGCTGCGTGCAGCTTCAACACCCTGCTGAGCTGCGACATGTTGGGAGATGGGGCTGGCAGTATTGGCGGCGCAGCAGCTATCACAATCTGAAACGAATGCGAAGGAAGAGCCAAGGAGCAACTTCGCAAAATATTCGGCGAGTTGGCGTTGGACTCTGATCTGTCAAATACCTGTCAGTGTCACTGACACTCAGTGGATCTCGATCCGAATTGCGCTCAAGCATCGATATCGCTCAAGCTTTAAAATTTTGCTCTAGCTAAACTATAACGGTGCCATCCGTAGCCGTCCAGTTACATAAAAATATACATAACATACTATAATACACAAATATGAACATTCAGATTGGATGAGATAACAGATTGGCAGATCTATTTTATTTTTAAGTTAATTTAATTAGTATAATTATTTTTTTATTTTTTGGACAACTTTAAAGGCTTTTTCTTTTTATTGTATTGTACTGATGTAATCAATTGATATGTATGAAACACTTAACATGACGTATTCTATAGCATTAAGTGCTTACAATGTAATATTGTATACTTGAAAAAAAATGCTCCACTGAATAAAGAATTTGATATATGAAATATGAAATATCAATCAATAATATGAGATTGCGTTTGAGCTGTCTCTCAATGATAGGGTAGGTACGGCGACAAAATAATAACACAGGCCTTGGTTATTCAACTTGTTGGAAATCGGCAGCGGGAGTGCGAATTAAACGCAGAGTTTTATCGAGACGTTTTATTGTTTTACGTTTTGACAACACACAAATTTGCAGCGAGCAGCAGACATCTTATGCTTTTTATCTATATGTAGTTTGCATATAGTTTACCAAATTACAAACCAGGACTTTTTGTTTGCATTCCAACACCCCCCCTCAAACAAAACATTCCTTATCTTGACAATAAAAATAACTATGTTTGTATTAAATCAGTAAACCCATCATTTCTCGGAATTTTACAAATAGCACTTTACTTAAAGGTTTTGTAAAGCAATCTGCTACTTGTTCGTTAGATTCCAAGTATAAAATTTTTATCTTTCCCATCAATAAAGCTTCCTTTACAAAGTGAGCTCTAATATCTATATGTTTGATTCTTTTTGAACTGTCAGGCGTTTGCGCCAGCTTTATAGCAGACTGGTTGTCTTCATATATAGTTACAGGTTCACTTTCACTCAATCCCAAATAAAAAAAAATTTTTTTTAACCAGCAAGCTTCACTAGCCGCAACACTCAAAGCAACATACTCGGCTTCAGTAGAAGACAATGAAACACATTCCTGCTTCTTGGTACTCCAAGATACGGTACAGTCGTACACTTTAAAGATCCATCCTGTTGTAGATTTCCTATCGTTAGTATCACCGCCCCAGTCAGCATCAACATAGCCTTGTAGCACAAGATTCGACTTGTTACACATATAGGTCAATTTCGCAGTAATGGTACCTTTTACATATCGCAAACAATGTTTTAATGCAGCATACAGTTCTTTGCTAGCACAACTTTGGAAACGACTCAGAAAACTAAGGCATGCACATAAGTCAGGTCGGGTTCCTAACATCGCATACATCAGGCAACCAATCAAGGATCTACACGATAATTCAATTTCATTACTTTCTGGTTCGCTACGCTTAAGCAATTCGAACTTAAAATTCGAGTCCATGGGTGTTGACGCAGGTTTACAATCTGTCATGCCAAATTTTTCAAGAACATCTGATAAGTATGTTGACTGATCTAGTTCTGTAATACCTTGTTCCAAATTTTGTTTTACATTTATGCCTAAGAAAGTCTTGATATAACCCATATCTTTCATTTTAAAGTTTTCACTCAATACCAACTTAAACATTTTTATATCATCGACATTATTACCTAAAATTAATAAGTCATCGACATATACTAGGACATATAAGAAGTTCCCATTTGCATATTTCGTATACAGGCAGTAATCGGACTGAGATCTTACAAATTCTTCACTTTTCATGACACTGTCAAACTTATCGTTCCAGTATTTAGGTGATTTCTTTAAGCCATATATAGCCTTATTTAACTTGTACACTTTTTCTGATTTTTTACCCAATGTTAACTTCAAATATACTTCTTCCTCAATTTCTCCATAGAGAAAAGCACTTTTAACATCCATTTGATAAATAGGCAACTTCTGCTTATTTGCTACAGCTACTAAAATCCTAAACGTTGATAATTTAGCAACAGGTGCATAAATTTCTGACATGGTCATACAATCCTTTTGTTGAAAGCCTTTTGCTACTAACCTAGCTTTATACATACTGTTTCCTTCACAGTCCCTTTTAATTTTATATACCCACTTAGTATCGATAGCATGTTTGCCACTTGGCAAGGGCATTTCTGTCCATGTATTATTTTCCCGCAGAGCCTGCAACTCTGTCTTCATAGCACTTTCCCAATGTTTCGCAGCCGCATTACTTACAGCCTCGTCATACGTTAAGGGTTCTTCGCACAAACCCATGAACACATTATTACAGTTCATGTCATAGTCCTTCTGCCATACAGGTTTCTTGCGCACGCGTTTTTCATTTTCATAAATTTCGTCACTTTCACAATTCATTTCTTGTTCTTCGCTATCAGTCTCGGGGAGAACCGGTGTTAAATCCGCAGGAGATTTTTGTTCACCTTGCTGTTGTACACAATGTTGTTTTTCTTCTTGTAACGGTAGGTCCTCATCATCTTGTATTTCCACCTTTTCAGTTATAGCTTTCACCATTGTTTCTTCTCTGCTTTCACTGTTTGTCCTGGTTAGAAATATTACATCTCGTACTATATCGACCTTTTTGGTATTAGGATAGAATACCCTAAAACCTTTTGTTTCTTCTCCGTATCCAACAAAAAAGGCCGGTTTGCTTTTCGAGTCCCATTTAAGTCTCTTCTGATGAGGAGTGTGTACATACACATCAGACCCAAATTCTTTCAACCTTTTAATGTCAAATGTTTTTCCACAATGTAACTCATATGGTGTTTTCCCTTCTATCGGACTCTTACCAGTGCGATTTAATATGAATACAGCAGTATTGACCGCCTCTGCCCACAGTTCCTTCCCGAAGTTCTTCGCGATCAGCATAGTCCGTGCTGCCTCCACAATAGTTCGCATCTCCCTTTCGGCTCTTCCATTTTGCTCTGGAGTATATATCACCGATGTCTGGTGCCTTATCCCATTATCATTGCACAGTTTACTAATGTCTTCATCGATAATTTCTCTTCCATTATCCGACCGAATGATTTTAACAGGTATCCCTTCTTTTTGTAACATCAATATGTGCAATTTTAATTTCTGTGCAACTTCACTTTTCTTTTTAATAAAATATACTGTTCTAAAGCGCGAAAAATCATCTTTAAAAAGAACGAAGTATCTCGAACCTCCAATTGATTCCTTTTCCATTGGTCCACAGACATCAATATGGATAAGTTCTCCTGGACTTGTACTCTTTGAATCACTATTATTAAACGGTAGTCGAGTGTGTTTTCCTTCCACACATGCAGTACATCTATCATCACTATTGTCATACTTTATGTCATTTTTTTCTAAAATCTTCTTTACATGAGCAACATTCTGATGAGCTAACCTTTTATGCCAGGAACTTAGATCATTTGCACTGCCCACGTATGCAGTTTCTGGCGGAATATGTATTGTACGGAACTTCATAAAATACAGCTTACCGTTTCGTTCCCCAAGCGCTTCCGTCGCTCCGGCTCTTTTTATTCTACTCAGGTTACTGTCCGTCACCACCATATAATTTTTGTCGACAACCGTACTCAAAGAAAATAGGTTAGGTTTCAAATCCGGAACATGAAGAACTCTTTCAATCACCTTTTGATTCCAATGCATACCATCGTACGCTTCCACCATTATTGTTCCATAGCCAATTGCTTCAAGTTTACTTCCGTCTCCTATGAGCACGAATTTTGGGTTTGATAACTCACAGTAATCCATAAACCAGTCCTTTCTATGAGACATATGATCACTCGCTCCCGAGTCCATGATCCATATATCATTATTATTTATCTGATATGAAGATTTGCTCGCATACGCAAAGTCTCCTTCATCAGATGCATGCAACGCATTACTGTTAGTCATTTTTGTTTCATTTTTAATCCTATTTTTATTAAAAAAGCAATTTTTCATTTCATGACCAGCTTTTTTACAACAAAAACAAAATTTTTCCTTTTTTGGGGTATTTGTAGCTTTACAATCTCTTTTAAAATGACCCAATTTGCCACATGCAAAACATTTTACATTTTTCTTATAAGTCACCAGTGCCGAACAGACATTCTTAGATTTCCATTCTCCATTTCGTTGTTCTTCAATAAGCAATCTTGAATTTAATTGTGACAGAGTCTGCTCCGCAGTTGGTACAGACTCCCACGCTGACACAAAATACTTGTACTCCTCCGGTAATGCCATGATTACCTTAGTTATTGTCATACGTTCCGATATTTCTTCTCCTTGTTCACGTAATTTATTTACCAGCACCTCTACCTTTGCCAGGAATGCGGCCATTCCCTCTCCTTCGTACTTCAGTGAGAAGAAACGTTGTTGAATAAGATGTAGACTTGTGGCCGACTTGGAGTCGTATACACTGTTTAGTTTTTGCCACATTTCTGCCGCGGTTTCGCATGTCATTACGTGTAACATGACGCTCTCGTTGAGCCGCGTCACAATTAAGCCCTGAGCCTTGGCATCTTTCTTGCTCCAGCCTTCGCTGTCTTTTTTTATGGTCCCGTCGATAACTCCGTATAGTTCCGCCGACTTCAGTAGAACTCGTACTTGGAATTTCCATACGTTCCAGTTACCTTCTCCCAGCAACTTCAAAACCGGCACACCAGCCGTCGTCGCTGCCGTCTCCATTTTGCGAGCGTCGGTCCTGTTGATTCGCCAAACGCGAACTCCAACCACCGCGCCTCCGCACGACCTCTGATCCCGAATCCTTCGCACTCACCACATGTCTGGGCCCATAACCTGTTGGAAATCGGCAGCGGGAGTGCGAATTAAACGCAGAGTTTTATCGAGACGTTTTATTGTTTTACGTTTTGACAACACACAAATTTGCAGCGAGCAGCAGACATCTTATGCTTTTTATCTATATGTAGTTTGCATATAGTTTACCAAATTACAAACCAGGACTTTTTGTTTGCATTCCAACACAACTTAACTTAATTTTAACTTTTTTTGGCAGCGCAGAAGAGAACTATACAAATATAAGCAAACAAAAAAGAAAAATATGATCACGTTGACAAGCAGCACAAAAAGTGAAAACCTTTTTCATCTAAGGTGAAAACCAGTAAAACCATAGAAATGCTGCGCGCGCATGCTAGGTCTATGAGTAAAACGCATGACAAATTAGCAAAGAAAATTATATTATACTGTTTGTAAGGTCAATTCGTTTGTTAATAATTTGATCACGAAACATGGATATCGCGGAGAAATACATGGTAAAACATCTTATTATTTTTGGTATTTGAACCCAAGGTACAAGCTATTGACCATATACAAATTCCACTTCAAGTAACACATTTTAGGCATGTAGGTGAAGAATGTAATTGTAATGTAATGTAAGAATGTATTTTTTTCACCTTCATGGTTTGAGGTATATTGGAAAGTGAATGTTTCAGGATCGTATGGTTTTAAATAGTACCACATGGGTGGGCATTATTTCTATTATAATATCTACCTTATGTGAGCTATATCCCTATTTCAGAGCGCTGGAGCCACGAAAGCGATGAAACGAATAAACGAAAATGGATCCGTTCTTGGAACAATAATTGTTAATTCCCAGGGTTAGTAAAGCTTTGTTAAAACATCCAATAGATGGTTCAAGTTACTTTCGAACAATATAGTGACTGATTTCTGTGAGACGTTTTACCCTGACTATGTCTTTAAGGAATATTTATACTCCAAAGAATCTTCTATTATAAATCTTTTTTAAATGCTTTTTTAAACGAAATAGAAACAATCAAACAATAATACAACATACATTCAACTTATTTCTATCCATATATTGTTTTATCACTTTCATGGGTGATTCACATAGCGAATAACAGCTGCTCTACTAAAAAAATATCCTGTTCGTTCTGTGAGTTCGGTTCGTTCTCAAAAGCCTAATGCCAGTACAAGGGGGTGGTCTGATTATCTGCGGCGGGTGCTCCGGATATAGGTAGGATTGGGAGGCGAGAGGTCGCGTCCAGGCAACTTGACCTAAAGGAGCTGTCAGATAATTTACAAAATAAAGCTTGATAAGAATGAAACGTTGGTTTTCTCATGCATTGAACATGAAGTGACCAATTGATATGTACGAGTATCATAGCAAAAATAAAGTTATCAATATGCTCCGCAATGATTTCAGGTATACGGAAGTCATGGGAAAGAGAATTACTTAATAATATAACTTGTAATTTAATTACAAGCTTTGTGCTGTTCAATTAAATAAAAGTAGCGTGAAGACGCAGAAAAGCTTTTTTACTCCAATCCTTATTTGTACTGCATCGCCGAGTACATTTTATGATTATGACCCTGTTAATAAAACTAAGATTTTGCCGTGTATTTATATCAGTAATGTTTTTACAGAATACATACCTACACAGCAATACAATTGTGTTTTTTTATGAATTACGTGAATCACCTACATCTACATACGCAATTAGTTGTAAGAAGGAATTTTATCGGAATGTATTAGTTTCAATTCTACAAGTGTCGCTGGTTCCAATGATATTTTTAATATATGCAGTAAAAATAACTAAAGTATGGTGATCTAACAGGATTCCCGGAGACAACAACTCTTGACAGTATGTCCGCAACCTCCTATTCAGTTCACATGCGCGATATTGCCATGCACTCTGATAACGCACTCAAAGAAATTGTAAGTATGAAATATTCTTAACGTTGTTAGTATATTACAAGGCATGCTTTAAATGCATAAATCCAATTTTCCCTCTGTATTAGGATCCAGTTATCGCCATATTTTTGGGTTCGTAAATGGCATACTTTGGAAGTCTATGATCCGATCCTGACAATTTTAATATAGTACCAGAGCACGTCTAATATAGACATGGTCCGGTGTGTTTTCATAATTAAACGTACTTTTTATCAAAGATTTTTGAAACTAACAAATCGCGTTCAGGGTAATAATTTATATCAGCTCCAGGCTACCCTTGGTAATGAATAAGGTTTTTTTTTGTTTGAATCGAATACAGTTAAAGGTAGTATGTACTTTCTAATTTTAGCTAAAATAGCGACGAATGACCGTGGTGCCATCTACATTGACGGACACACCTTCTTACAACCTCAAGATGTTGTCTTTTCGATTTTTGTCACGTTTCAAAATTCGCACGTTTATTCAGCCACATAATAAAACAATATCTGCAGCGCTTTGATGGCTACACATATATGCCACTGTAACTAAATCCAACAAAAATCTGAGCTATCTCTACATTTCAGAGCGGCTAATTATGTAGCTAATTGTGTAAAAATGTGTGCTTGAAGATGTTTAAGGTCAATTCAACGTTTTGTTAAGCGAGTACCGCTTTGGATGATAAACCATTAAATGTAATTGTTTGAACTTTGCCTATTACTGTTTTTGTTTCGTATTTTTTGCTTGAGCTTTGAAATATTGAACATACTTAACAGGATGTCTGCAACGAAGTGGTGGCGGTGCGCATCATAACCAAGACAACTGAGGTTATGGTTACCCCAGACAGCAGTTTTCACCTAATTGTGGTGATGCGCCGAGGAATCAGAGGATCACATTGAGACACAGATGATTACTTAAATAAAGTTCGATGCTTAATCATGGAGGTGAAGAAATAACTGGAGAAATAACGCCCATACAACGAGCGCGCAAAAAATGACGTAACGCAACTTACAACATTTTATTGCCATACAAATTTGTAGCGCAATGATGAAAACGGAGAAAAATCCAATTTGAAGTCTCCCAAATTGGTAGATAAACCGATAAAGATAAGAATTATTTTTTAATAAACCAGATGGTCGTTACGTCATTCCTCATTCGTGATGATGACAGCGAGAGCCGAGTCAAAAATATCTAATAAATACTGGCTGAATCTGGCTGTCAAACCCATTGAAAACTACATGAGTTATAAAGATGTTATGCAAACCATAGCCAACAAATAATTTGGTTGCAAAAATTCGCAAAAATATTGCTCATTAGAGCAACGTGGTGGCAAGTGAAGTTGGGGGTAATGCTGCGGCGCTGAGCGGGATGAAAACATCACCGTCCATGGATCCATTTGGAAATTGTTGTTCGTAATTACTTTTCTGAAATAGTGAATTACAAACAAATATTTTGAAAAGGCGTTTTATTTGCATATTCTTATATGTATATGTAACACATCGTAATTAGAAAATAATGAAAGAGAATCTCCAAATATAAAAATAAATTTAGGCGATTACATAGCCTATGTATATTGGGTTTGTGACTTCGGTTTTTTTATTAAACAATTATGTAAAGTTTGTAAACTGCCTGAATTCGATAATTTTCTGTATCTAATGGATACGACTTTACCGTTATTTCATTAATTTGAGTTTCAGCGACAATTGAATTTGAAGCTAGTTAGGTAATCAGATTTTGAAAACAATCAGAAAAAGGGTTTTTCAAAATCGGATTTGATTAGGATATTTGTAATTTTTAGTATTGATGAAATTAAAACATGACAGATGAAACTTGAAATTGCATTGTGGTTACAGAATGAGTTTCGTGTGCCTTTCGATCTCGATATATTGATTTAAAATGTACCCGAAATTCGCGCGAAAATATTTTTATATTTCTAGTAATTGGTTTATGCTTTGTTTCAATATTAAGGTTTATGCACTAAAACATGCTGAGCCCTACCTACTAGAGTCTTAGATTTGATCGTGGTTTCAGAAACTGCACGCACTGCTTGGCCGGCTGGTTACTTGAAGAGGCTGCGAACCGAGACATTAGTTTATTAAATCGCAAGGCGTAGCGTCACTGGGCTACCGAGGCTGACAAATTTGGCTCTTTTGTACCATTTCTCGTCATTATGTCCGGAAAACGATATCAAATAAAATAAAATTCAGGAAAGCGAAAGCGAGAAGTTCTCGTGTTCGGTTCTGTCAATCTCTATCAGTCGTATTCAGAGAGGACCTGTCAAAACGGAGTACGAGATTAGCACCGGACTAACCATACAAAAACCGGTTTCATTATGAAGATCGCGCGCCGCATGTTCGAGCGCGCCGATGCTTCACCACATACACACCTCCCCAACCTTGCTCCCCTGCCAGCACGGCCGCCCGAAGGACGTCCGCTGCCCCGAGAGCTGCTGCTGCCTCCCCGTCGTTCGGCTAGGAATGACGTGATTGAACGCAGCGCCCGCCCGAAGACTCGATGAGATGATGCCCAGCCCACCGGTAGCTTATGGCGGCTGACCAAGGACCAGCACTGCAGAACATGCCGAGAAGCCGTCCGGGTAATAGGGGATACCCTCAGGCCCGTACCTGCACACAACATCGTGCAGAAGACCCAGATGAAGTTCATGACAGCCGACTAAATGGCGAAAGTTTGCAGTTTGATGACAATATAATTCAAACATGATAGCAAGGTACCAACATTATGGGTCTTGGACTAAAAATTCAAGAGATAGTATGAAATCATACAGTTAGAACAACAGAAGTTAGAACATAGAAGACTAGAAGTTTCAGAAATATGTCAGAATACATTTTGAACATGACAGGAAAGTAGATCTCATAGTATTAGCAACACGGTGGATCTAGGTTATAAAGACATAAACAATTTGAATTGATGTTAAGATGTTGGAATTTACCCGCGTGAAATGACATTCTTAATGAATATTGAAAAGGAATTTTACACGGTAGATTTTGATGAATCGTTAAAAACTAGTTGCTGCTTTTAAGTCCCATCCGAAGGAGCGTTCGCAAAAAGGCTCATAACCATGTATATACCCAGCTCCCTAAACTAGCCCGTAGACTGTAAAGACTGTACTTCCGGCAGTGGGTATTCCTGTTAATTTAATTTAAGCGGGTAGGGCATTTCTGGAAGAACTTATAGCAAAAACTTTGGGAAAAATAACATTTTAGAATCTATTAATATACATAGTTTATGTTATCAACATTGGTGTAGTAATGGTTAATGGTGTAATTCAGAGTGGGCGTGCTAACTTTAATACGCGGATTATCTCCCGACTAAATCCCATTTTGTATAGTAAGTCCGGAGATAATTCGCGGTTTAAATGTCATTCCAGTCGTACTATAAGATTCTCTCCAAAGTCGCAGAGCAGAGTGGTATGCTCTTCAAATTCACATTCGCCTGTTATTGAATGGAGTCACCAGCGAATCACAAAACTTTCTTACTCATTAAATGACAGCCACAAGCCCTTTCTAATTATTCTAATTAGAGCTAAGAATTAGAGTACGATGACTCAACAAAATATTTTTCAGGGATGTCGTTAGGTGAAAGTTTAGCGTTAACGTTTTGAATTAAAGTCACGTTTACTTCATGATTACATGGCTGGTCCAACGCGAGTAAATGCTCCACTCGCTGGAATTCTAGTTTTAATTTTTGCCTTTCCGTGTGGAAAAAGTTAAAAAATAAAACTCTTTTTGACAGCTGTCAGCAAATCAAACATGTGTTGCAAAATTAAAAACTTTGCTGAAATAATAACAAACAAAGAGGATTTCTATTAAAATATTTCAGTTCAACGCGTTATAACTCCTGCTGTTAACGGATAACTTGTAAGTTTATAAAATATTGCATAATTTTGAACACGGAATGTTATCATAACCTAAATGTAACCATCACAATATGTTTTAAATTCACACGTTTTAGACTAGGTGTTTCTTTTCAACGTTTTACCAA
Source organism: Incurvaria masculella (assembly GCA_946894095.1). Lineage (NCBI taxonomy): Eukaryota > Metazoa > Arthropoda > Insecta > Lepidoptera > Incurvariidae > Incurvaria > Incurvaria masculella. The sequence continues at coordinate 4,137,757 of OX335663.1, read as the reverse complement.
TTAATTGGAACGGTTAGATAACAAACTAGCTCAAAAAATAGCTAGTTTAATGCTTTACAAAAAATTGATAAAACTTCTTCTTTTTAAAGTTGAGGGCTTGAATTGTCAAATTATACATCTTAATAGGTACCTATAACCTACCCGTCCTATACTTGATGTTTTCTTGTAAATAATGTGTGTGTTATTAGATTAAAATTACCTTTCTTTTTTTTACAAAATATTTGGTTTTCTCTTTCCTAATGCAAACTATACATATTAATAACTCTAACTGACTAAATTTAAATCAAAAAGTTTTGCTAGATTTCTACATAATCACGTCACAAAGTCACTACTTTAATCACAATATTTGCATTGTCTAAAAACCTTTTGGGCTATTACATCTATATATGTATATGCAGGAACTTATCCATCGAAGTTGAGCCGCCTTACATACAGGTATATATACCTGTTCAGAGGCAGCGCTTCGCCGAACTGGGAATATCATTTTCCTACTTTATGATGGTTAAGCGCTGTCTCTGTGTTTTTGTGTGTTATGTTAGAGAGAGAGAAAATAACCTTAAAAAACCTTGGCATTATTTTACCCTTTAGGCGGCACACCAGACAAACCATTCCATGGACCATAACAATGTGCGAGTGAATTAGCTAAATACCGATTTTTGGAGACTGCTATTTAAAATATTCGTGCAATGTTTTATCAATGTTCGAAGAGTGAAAATTTTATATTACACGGATATCTGAATCTGGCATCAGTTCTCTTTCAACTAAACTTGTTTGGGATAAAATTAGCCCATGGTAAGCCAGTTGCTTCTGTACTCAAATACAATTTTTTTTCTTAATGTAACTAGACACATAGCTGAAGGAATTAGGTTTTTTTTTATGCGACCTGACATGGATGGCTAATACCACACAACTACCGTTATGATATTAGCCCAATACACCACATTCCCTAAGGAATTTGGTGCCATGCCAGGACCTGCCCTTTATGAGCACGGCTACATTGAACTGGATGGAAAATACGGACAATTTTTCATTGCTGCTTCGACCATCTTTTCATCCAATGCGATGGTACCAGCTTGGGCGGGCTTAAACCCTACCACCTAGTAGGGAAGGGGACCTACAGTTTTACATGGATTCCGAACCATGGAGCACCTCGCAATCGTGAGGAAATGCACTTATCGAACTCGGAAAGCGAAAGAAAGTGGTGCATGTCGGTATTGAACCCAGGCCTCTGGTACGCTAGGCCAGTCCCCGTGCCACTAGGCTACGAGCCACTCAAGATGGCTAGGTGCTATGCTAGGATCGTCCCTTTATGAGCACATGGGAAACACAGATTTATTTTCATTGCCTTTCACCCAGTGAGATGGTACCAACCGGGGTGGGCTTAACCCAACCAAGCCATACAGGCTTAACCATACCACCTAGTAGGGGAAGGGGACCTATAATCATAAATGGATTTCTAACCATGGAACAACTTGCATTCGTGACAACATGCAAGTTATCCAATTAAAAGAAAAAGAAAGTGGAATGAAATGAAAAAATCTTTATTTGAAAGCCAACATGGTTTACATAAAGGAGAAATTAATGCCGTGAGGCATTCTCTAATATTCAACCTTAGAGAGTGCTGGCTGGGGGGAGTGGAGCTGGGATCGAACCCATGGTTTCATATCATGGAAGGCAAGTCCCGAAGCCCCCTCATATATTTTAAACCTAAAAACATGGCAGAACGAGCGAGTATTTTTTTATTTTTAACCGACTTAAAAAAAAAGAGGTTCTCAATTCAACTGTATGTTTTTTATATGTTATTTACGTGATAACTCCACCAATTATATTGTTTTATGTTGTAGCCAACAAGATGGAGGTAGCAAATATAAACGTAGAGGAGTTCCTGCCTGCCAAGAACCCCATAAAACTGCGTAACATCAAGCGGCGTGCCGCGTCAGAGTCTCATCCTACAGACCCCATGGATGTTGAGACAGAAGAGCACCGAGGCATCCAGGTAAAATCCTGGTGTTTGATGCAGCCAGGAAGCAGATTTTTGCACGCAAGTCATGAGTACACACACCCTCTCTTTCTCACTTTACACACACTCACACCAGGGGGCCCATTCAGGTAAGCGTGTGTTCGAGTTCGGGAGTGAGTTAACCTAGAAATACCAGGGAAATATATTATGATTTAAATAACGAAACTGTCATTTATACATCCAACGAGAGGGTGTGTATATCATATCACTTGCTTTTTTGTAATTACTCATCCAGGTACACTTTTTCTTATTACAAATAACGCTACCTTCAAAATGTATACTTATTCTTGTTTTAGTGAGGGATAGTTTTGAAGACAGATCTTTATACTTGTTGCCAATTACTTCTTTGTAACTGTTTTATTGTCTGCCTTTGTTTTTCCTCCAATAAATAAATAAATAAAATAAAAAACGTATTTGTGGGTTTTACCAAACTAAAATGATGTTTAAGATGTTCAAGTAGAAACATGAACTATTTAAAAAAGTGAGTCGATATTTAGCGACGTATTCGAACACCCTCTTTCCTGAATGGGCCCCTTCACCCTGTCAAATACAAACTCTTACACCGCAATACCCCCTGTTTGTGAAGGTACTTTTGTTTATTTTCTAACTTATTATTATTAACCTACACCTATGTAATCCATTACATGTAATTATGACCATTATTTCGTGCGTAACTTTTGTGTTTCCTATTTCTGAGCAAGGTAGTGTGTCCAAATGGTGGCAGCTTCAGGTGGGCCCGTAAGCATCCGAAAGTTACGGTCCCCATACAAACGTAGTTTACTAATTACGTAAATACCACTGTTCCAATTTGCTTGATATATGGGACTTATATTTATATTTATATTTATTGAGCATAAATAACCCTTGCGGGCCGTGCACATGTTATAATACATTAAAATTAAATAATTACATCAAATTTACAAATTATTGAAAATTACAATTATAATTATACAGAAAATAACATTTAAATTAAATTAAATATTTTTAAAAAATCATTATCATTAAAAAACTATAATATGGCAAAATCAAATGCTATATGTATTATTATAATTATTATATGTAAGTCTAAATTGCTATCAGAGTAATTGAAAAATTCTTCTAAATTATAAAATGGGTGGCACAATAAATATTCTTTCAACCTAATCTTAAAATCGGTCAACGTATTACTATTTCTAATCGATATATTTAAATGATTGATGAATTTTAACTCCTAAATAATCAAATTAATTCTTAAATTATAAACATTTAGGTCCTTTTTGTCAAAAACTTTCATTATTACTGTTACGCGGGTAGGGTGCAGATTAGAGAAGAAAACACCAATACTCAACACTCTTCCTTTATTTCAAATAATTCACAAGCAAACTCACAAATACAATTTCACACTAGGTTAATTCAAACACTAATTTGCAAACTATATCACTCACTTCACTGATTCAATTCAGAGCTAGTTCACTTTTCTTGGTATCGCTTACTGTCGCTCTTTTTGCTACCAAAAATAGACTGCCGCCCTCAGCGCCTTGGGCGCCTTTTATATCGGTGGAGCTTCTTTCCAGAACACTCCACCGATTTCTAGGCGCCCATGTAGGGCAGCAGTCGAGAACTATCTCCCTCGAGACATTACTCGAATGTTCGAGATTTGTTTCTGAAGTCAGCTGGACGAGGCGTCACTTTATATGGGACGACAGTGATGCAATGGAGGAAACATGGAGGAAACATATACATGACTCCACCCTTAATAGTGATGTTCATAACCATAACACAAGACACAAGAACAATGTTAAAGTGATTAGTCATAAATTAGCTAAAACATCTAAGAGTTTTATATGTAACAGTGTTAGATTTTATAACAAATTACCCGAAGAGGTCAGGGAGTTAAGTGAAAAAATGTTTAAGGCTAAGATTAAGAAATTCTTAACACAAAAGGCTTATTATAGTGTTAAAGAGGCCCTAGTTGATAAATTTGAATTTCCTGAGATTTTGACCACATGCTGACTGGGTACCAAACGTATCCTACTATAACATTGACTTTTTTTTTTTTTACTTATTTTGACACTGGATACATTATGTATCCATATTATTTTTATGATAAATACTACGTGTAGTATGAAATTACTAACAAAATAATATTGATTTGATACAATTTCGTATCAATAATGACGAGGGCTCTGTACACCCGAACTGTATTGAAGCATTATTAAACTGTAGGTGTTGGTCAGAATCTCTTTCAGGAATCTTATTCGTATATGGTTGCTCTCAAACCATTGTACTCTTAATTTTCTGTAGGTGGTAGCATTTAAAGTGTAATATTATGTAGTTTTTTTTTTTTTAGCTGTAAGAATAATAATGTATTTTGTATTTTGACTCTTTGTTTACAGGTCACTGTAGTAGTTCATGACAGAAATAATCGTATTAAAACTAAATCGTACAGAGCTTTCACAACTTTTTCATGTTGCCACTGGAGTAGTGCATCGCTTTAAGGTCCCTACTTGCGGCGACGCTGGGTTCGGGTCTCCTCTTTCCCTAAAATATGGTTGATAGAGGCGATGGCTGTGCCTGGCGTGATGCTCGTGAACGGGTGCTGTTTGTGGGGACTGGCCTGCTCCAATTGGCAACATTCTAGATGGCGGGCATGGTCTTTACTAATAAACTGATATTTGTCATGAACTGTTGCATATGACATGAATTGCTGATTCTCGTCAATTCATATTAATTTATCGTGTTTATCTGTGAGTCTAAATACTTTTGTAAATTTAGACTAAGTGGACGTTGAAAAAAAAAAAACCAGCGGAGTTTCTTTCCAGTTCTTCTTCGCTGGGATTTCCCCGAACTGGCTAATGATAAAATATGACAAATCCGAGTGCAGTGTACTGTCTATGGATGATGAATAAACAATAAACAATAAACAATAGGCTGCGCAATGGAATAAGAGAAGTAGCGCCATCTACTGAGACTCGAAGGAACCATTTGGCGCACTTTGGTAGTGTAGCAGCGCTATGTCTTCGCAGCGGGGCGCGCTCGTAACATTACTTAAGTTATACCTTAGTACTGCTTTTACTTTTTCCAAATCTTACTTTGTCTTATGGATTTCTATGCTGAATATATGAAAAAGTTTCTTCGCATTTTTTAAGAAAATTCAAAACATTTTTTAATATGGTTTATTTACATTTAACTAAAGTATGTAGGTACCATTTTGTTCGATAACTTTTTGCCATCTTGTAGGTAGGGACATGATCCCATTGCTATAGAAATATTGGGACTTCTGATCAATATACCGCGACAAGTGGTTTTGGCAGTCCTCTCGTGATGTTAACCTGACACTGCCTAAAGAATTCTGAAGAGACCTAAACAGGTGGAAATCTGAAGGTGCAAGGTCAGGACTATACGGCGGATGCATTAACACCTCCCAGCCAAACTCTCTTAGTTTTTGCTGAGTGGCTAAAGATGTGTGAGGTCTAGCGTTATCATGATGAAAAACCACACCCCTTCTGTTGATTAATTCCGGCCGCTTTCTCTCAACTTCTTGCTTTAATCTCATCAGTTGTTCGCAGTAGAGTTCAGAATCGATGGTCCTGCCTGGTGGTAACAGCTCATAATGAATAATGCCCTTCCAATCCCACCACACACACAGCATCACCTTGTTGCGAGTTAACCCGGGTTTCGCCACAGTCTGTGAAGCTTGACCGGCCTTTGACCACGACCTTTTTCGCACGTTCTTGTCGTACGTGATCCACTTTTAATCACCAGTTATCAGCTTCTTCAAAAATGGTTCGGTTTCATTACGTCGTAATAAAGAATCACAAATGAGTACACGGTTCATTAGGTTTCTTTCAGTGAGCTCGTGAGGTACCCAAATATCGAGCTTTTTTGTGTACCCAGTTTTTTTCAAATGCGCCAAAACTGTTTTGTGGTCAATTCCTAGTTCTTCAGCTACGTCGTAACTACTGATATGCCGATCTTGCTCCACTTTTTCAAAAATGGCATCCATTTTATCCGTAATAGGGCGACCAGAGCGACGTGCATCTTTGACATCAAAATTTCCGGATTGAAAACGCTTAAACCAAATTTGTGCTACTCTCACAGACACTGCAGTAGGTCCATAAACATCGCAAATTTTTTTCGCGGCTTGCGTTGCATTTTTACCTTTTTTGTAGTAAAATTTTAAAATGTATCGAATTTCTTCATTAGATTCACTCATTTTGACAGTACGAAAAACAAATGAGAATCACACATTTTTCCCCGACCTATTATATAACGAAATTATGGTCATTATTTTTTATTTCACAAAAAGGGGCCGGCATAATATCAGGCAACAAATATCTATGTCTGTACGTGTTTGTTTTCTCGAAAAATGTATCCTGTGTCACACAACAGAGAAAAGAAAATTTGTGTGAAGATTTCCTTTTGCCTGTTATTTGACTTGCTTTAGATTTTTCAGTAAAACAAAAACGTGCAGACACATATATTTATTGTAGAATATTAGATACCAAATATCAAGCGAATCGAAACCGTGTTTTTTTTAAAATGATTAGTAAACTACGTTTGTATAGGGAACATAGCTTACGGGCTGTTCTTAAGGTGGGCCTTCCTGCTCAACTCCCCATACAAACGGGGAAAGAATATCACGCCCATATTTCTTGTCAGAGATCCAAAATTGTACTCAAATTTGCTTTATTTGATCGAACTAGATGTCTGATGACCGTTGGTATTGCACAATTGTGTTTGGTTTCGTCCGTTTTGTAATTTGTAAGGTCCGAAAGTTCGAATTTTTCGCGCGTTTTATACAATAACTTTGGAGGTGGATATTTATATATATGTAGGTTTATTGTTATAATATGTTTAAGTAAGTTTATTACATAATTAATGTATGTATGTATGCACCAAATGATTACTTAGTTTTAGGTTAATACTCAAACTAACAAACCAAACCTACCGTCACTACCTTCGAATATATACCTATTGAACTTTTCAAACACCCAAAGGTCGGCTGGAAGAAATCTCTTCGAGGGATAAGCCCGCCTTTGCGCCCCACTTATGTTGTTATTGCACTATACTTTCTTTTGTAAATTGTTTTTTTTTGTGGCGTAATAAAGAATTTTCAATCAATCAATCAATACTCAACGGTAAAATGTATACATCTTAAGAAGATTAGTCAATAGACATAGCTTGTTTCATGAACATTTATAATCAATTTAGTTTTTCTTAGATTTTTTACTACAGCGGTCGTGATTTACTTTTAGCTATAAGTCGTGTTGTTATTAAAATTTTCGTAAATCTTACCAAATCAAACACTATGCGCATTTACTGCTTTGTGGACATGTGACATCCTTCTCATCACGTAGCCTGTCATTTTCGTTGAAACAAAGAAGGTCTCAGAGCGCAATAGCACGGTTTTGTACCGTGCTCGCGAATGTGTTAGCCCCGTCGGGAAGGGACACCTGAAGCGTTGTTTGCAACAAGTTCGATAACACATGTGAATATACCAGGGCACGGCGAAACACGCACGTCCACGAGCGAAGAAGGTCAAGCGCACAGAGCCGAGCGAGAGCAAGGTGGAGATGCGGAAAGTTGCCGTGCCGGCACACAGGTATCTATCATCTTTAGAATATTGACTAAGGCTGGAGTGCATCATGTCTTGTGAAGAAGGTCAAGCGCACGGAGCCAAGCGAGAGCAAGGTGGAGATGCGGAAAGTTGCCGTGCCGGCACACAGGTATCTATCATCTTTAGAATATTGACTAAGGCTGGAGTGCATCATCTCTTGTGAAGAAGGTCAAGCGCACGGAGCCAAGCGAGAGCAAGGTGGAGATGCGGAAAGTTGCCGTGCCGGCACACAGGTATCTATCATCTTTAGAATATTGACTAAGGCTGGAGTGCATCATCTCTTGTGAAGAAGGTCAAGCGCACGGAGCCAAGCGAGAGCAAGGTGGAGATGCGGAAAGTTGCCGTGCCGGCACACAGGTATCTATCATCTTTAGAATATTGACTAAGGCTGGAGTGCATCATGTCTTGTGAAGAAGGTCAAGCGCACGGAGCCAAGCGAGAGCAAGGTGGAGATGCGGAAAGTTGCCGTGCCGGCACACAGGTATCTATCATCTTTAGAATATTGACTAAGGCTGGAGTGCATCATCTCTTGTGAAGAAGGTCAAGCGCACGGAGCCAAGCGAGAGCAAGGTGGAGATGCGGAAAGTTGCCGTGCCGGCACACAGGTATCTATCATCTTTAGAATATTGACTAAGGCTGGAGTGCATCATCTCTTGTGAAGAAGGTCAAGCGCACGGAGCCAAGCGAGAGCAAGGTGGAGATGCGGAAAGTTGCCGTGCCGGCACACAGGTATCTATCATCTTTAGAATATTGACTAAGGCTGGAGTGCATCATCTCTTGTGAAGAAGGTCAAGCGCACGGAGCCAAGCGAGAGCAAGGTGGAGATGCGGAAAGTTGCCGTGCCGGCACACAGGTATCTATCATCTTTAGAATATTGACTAAGGCTGGAGTGCATCATCTCTTGTGAAGAAGGTCAAGCGCACGGAGCCAAGCGAGAGCAAGGTGGAGATGCGGAAAGTTGCCGTGCCGGCACACAGGTATCTATCATCTTTAGAATATTGACTAAGGCTGGAGTGCATCATCTCTTGTGAAGAAGGTCAAGCGCACAGAGCCAAGCGAGAGCAAGGTGGAGATGCGGAAAGTTGCCGTGCCGGCACACAGGTATCTATCATCTTTAGAATATTGACTAAGGCTGGAGTGCATCATCTCTTGTGAAGAAGGTCAAGCGCACGGAGCCAAGCGAGAGCAAGGTGGAGATGCGGAAAGTTGCCGTGCCGGCACACAGGTATCTATCATCTTTAGAATATTGACTAAGGCTGGAGTGCATCATCTCTTGTGAAGAAGGTCAAGCGCACGGAGCCAAGCGAGAGCAAGGTGGAGATGCGGAAAGTTGCCGTGCCGGCACACAGGTATCTATCATCTTTAGAATATTGACTAAGGCTGGAGTGCATCATCTCTTGTGAAGAAGGTCAAGCGCACGGAGCCAAGCGAGAGCAAGGTGGAGATGCGGAAAGTTGCCGTGCCGGCACACAGGTATCTATCATCTTTAGAATATTGACTAAGGCTGGAGTGCATCATCTCTTGTGAAGAAGGTCAAGCGCACGGAGCCAAGCGAGAGCAAGGTGGAGATGCGGAAAGTTGCCGTGCCGGCACACAGGTATCTATCATCTTTAGAATATTGACTAAGGCTGGAGTGCATCATCTCTTGTGAAGAAGGTCAAGCGCACGGAGCCAAGCGAGAGCAAGGTGGAGATGCGGAAAGTTGCCGTGCCGGCACACAGGTATCTATCATCTTTAGAATATTGACTAAGGCTGGAGTGCATCATCTCTTGTGAAGAAGGTCAAGCGCACAGAGCCAAGCGAGAGCAAGGTGGAGGTGCGGAAAGTTGCCGTGCCGGCACACAGGTATCTATCATCTTTAGAATATTGACTAATGCTGGAGTGCATCATCTCTTGTGAAGAAGGTCAAGCGCACGGAGCCAAGCGAGAGCTGATGTCTGATGACCATTGGCATTGTAAAATTGTGTTTGGTTTCTGAGTTATAAGGTCCGAAAGTTCGAATTTTTCGCGCGTTTTATATTATAACTTTGGAGGTGGATTACGCAATGATAAAGTAAGAACATCGTAAAAATATTAGTCATCAGACATAGCTTATTTAATTAAAATGTATGATCTATATGGTTTTTGTTAGATTTTTGACTACAGCTGTCGTGGTTTACTTTTAGCTATAAGTTGTTTTGAAATTAAAATTTTCGTAAATCTTACCAAATCATACACTATGCACATTGTATTTTTTGTGGATATGTTGCATCTTCCTCATCACGGAGCCTGTCTTATTCTTTGAAACAGAGAAGGTCCCAGAGCGCAACAGCACGGTCTTGTACCGTGCCCGCGAATGAGTTAGGCCCGCCGGGTTGGGCCGCCTTAAAAATAAAAATGGCGCTAGCTGAACAGCTGATGTGCATCAATGTCAGCGAAGTCCAGCAGTTTTTTTAAGCTGGGGAAAACACCCATATGTTTTAGTGCAATTCTGCATACTTGATCCGTGTATGGTTAGCATTGTATTTAAAATATGTTTTATCGACTGGCAATTTAGTGTTAACACCAACCGCAGATTGTGCACTCCAAATTGCCTTTTGCTAGCCACCAGTGGTTAAATTTTGTTATTAACCGTAGACATAAGAAGAGAGAAGACCGATACATCTTAACGATAACATTTCCGTCAACCAGAATGGTGCACACCAGCCTGAGTGTTAATCAAGTTTAATTTTCAAAAATCCTGGAGGATTGATGACGGACCATTGAAGAAATTATGACAGCAGATGAAGTAACTAGAAGTTCTTTCAGGTTCAGTTCCTTTATTTCCTCCATTAGATGTACATTACACACTCGGATTCGTCTTTTTTTTTTTCCTGTCGGTTCGATTACTTCTGGCGAAGAAGAGCCGACAGGAAACTTCGTCAGGTTAGTCATTGTATTTATTTTTCCATTGATACTTACAAACTAGTTTACAGTGATTGATTGATTCCTACTGCTCACAAAGAACATCATAATAAGAACATTACATACGTTGGTGAAGAGTGATAATGACATCTTATTCTAAATTAATAGGAATTATGATCTAAATTATTCAGGTGTAAAAAGCCATCGTCATTTTTGATACAAGGTAATATCAAATCAAATAGATGTTAGTAAATAAACGAAGTTTATTTTGTAAGTTTTGACCGAAGATTTAGGGCCGTCAATGTCCCTCCGTGTCAGTTTTTAACCCTTATTCACCCTAACTTTTCCCCTACAACTGTTCGTTGCTGAGATTCTTAAAAGTATATTAGCTCTAATAGAGATTGAGGATTGAAGAAAGAAGATGCACATTTGAATACTTTAACTAAAAAAAATTATTGCTACCCTCTGAAATACTAGCCGGATATTAAATCTGAATTATTCAGTAAAGTAAGTAGGAATGAAAAAAATAGCAGTGCTATGTAAAACAAGGGTAAAGGGTCATTATGATCTTGTTTACCACATTTGAAACATTGATCACAGCTATTATTGGTTTAGCCTGGTTTTCACCATGTTCTGATTTATTACTAAAGTGCTGATTATCTTGTACTGGTATTGATTTCAAGCTGCTAAGAAAGGCCCTTAATATGTGACGATTAAGCTAATCAGCAGTAGGTGAAAACATGTTAAATATGTTCGGCTGCGGGAAATAGCCAGGTGGTCACTCCATCATACTCGCCACAGCTTTAAACATGAACATGGCAGTAAGGATCTGCGAATTTAATCCCCAATTTTAGTTGTAGCAATCAATGACTAAATGCAGGTTTTTTAATTAAAAAAATTATAAACAAACAAACTACTGCGTGATTTATTGTGAGTTACTACCGCATCTAAACATTTTTTGCACTGTTACTAACACATGCTCCGAGATGGTTCAACCATTGATAACTGAGGCTGAGATAAATAGTCGTGACAGAAACTAAGACTAGCGCAAAGAAGTGCTTTTTGACGTCACTTTGCATTACTTTGAGATTTCGTCCACACAAAATGTGTCAAAGTAACGTCACAAAGAACTACTTTGAGTTAGTCTTAGGCTAAGATAAATAGTCGTAACAGAAGACTAACGAAAAGTAGTACTTTGTGACATCAATTGGCATTATTTTGAGATTTCGTTCATACAAAACGTGTCAAAGTGACGTCACAACGTACTACTTTTCGTTAGTCTTAGTTTCTGTTACGTCTATTTATCTCAGCCTTAGTTTCAGCTATGACTATTTATCTCAGCCCGAGACTCTTTGTAACCTGCAGGACTACCGAATGAAAAATAATAATAATATTTGCTGCAGGTACACCCCACTGAAGGAGAGCTGGTTGAAAATCTTTACTCCAATCGTGGAGCACCTGTTCCTGCAAGTGCGATTCAACACAAAGACGAGGAACGTCGAGATACGAGTTAGTCCGGAGACCAAGGACATCGCCAACCTACAAAAGGCTGCAGACTTTGTCAAGGTTTCTGTTCTTATATTTGATTAACTTTATTAATGAAATGCTGAAAATCTTTGTTTTCATAAAGGTGGACATGGCTATCTTATATCACCTCAACCTAAACCAACACACCCCATTTCCAAAAGAAGAAATCTTCCATCAATAATATGGACTCATCTGGTAAGAGATGATTAACTTTTTTTTATGTTTCTAATGTAACTGCTCATGTATGGTTAATACCAAACTGATCTTGAGATATTAGCCTAACACACCACATGGGAACTATCTGCCATGCCAGGACCTTCCTTTTATTGCTTGGCTACATTGAACTGGATGGAAAACACGGACAATTTTCATTGCCGCTTCAACCATCGTTCATTCAATGCGATGGTACCAACCCGGGCGGGCTTAAACCCTACCACCTAGTAGGGGAAGGGGACCTACAGTTTTACATGGATTCCGAACCATGGAGCACCTCGCAATCGTGAGGAAATGCACTTATCGAACTCGGAAAGAGAAAGAAAGTGGTGCATGTCGGGGCGAGGAATTGAACCCAGACCTCTGGCATGCTAGGCCAGTCCCCGCGCCACTAGGCCACGAGCTGCTTAAAATTGTTGCATCAACTGAGAATCCGTTGCGATATTTGAAAGCAAATTCAATATGGAACTCGACTTTTCCTTGTTTGACAACTAACGCTTTTCACGCGGCGGGAGGAGACACTCTGCGACGTTTCGAGCTGATCGTTCAGCCCATTGTCAAGGAGGCAGCCGCCACGTTCGTTCGCCGTCGGCTGCTGCGTACGAACGTGGCGGCTGCCTATCAGCTCGAAAAATGTCTCCTCCCGCTGCGCGAAAAAGCCGTTAGCTGTTAAACATGTTCAACGGCCGCGGTAGTCTCAAAAGTTTCGACTTTTCCATTCAGGCGTTCATCTACGGCTTTGAAGTGGAAGACGCGCTCGCCCTGCTGCGGCTGGACGACCTCTTCGTGGAGTCGTTCGAGGTGAAGGACGTGAAGACGCTCCGCGGGGACCACCTGAGCCGCGCCGTCGGCCGGCTCGCCGGCAAGGCGGGCCGCACCAAGTTCACCATAGAGAACGTCACCAAGACGCGCATCGTGCTCGCCGACTCCAAGATCCACATACTCGGCAGCTACCAGAACATAGCGCTGGCGAGGAGGGCCATCTGCAATCTCATCATGGGCTCGCCGCCGTCGAAGGTGTACGGAAACCTGAGGAATGTTGCGTCGAGGGTGGCCGAACGGTTTTGATTTCACTCGCTACATAAGGATAATAAACATATTTATATTAGAAATCATTGTTTATTGCTCTCAGTTTTGTTAGTCAAGCAGCGCACTCCCCATCAAAACCTCTAATGCAATCAAACTTATATAATTACTAATTTTTTTTTACGATATCTCCGTTTAACTTTTTAATAGAAAACTAAGTCGTATTCAGAGAGAAACTGTCAAAACTTAGTACCATTTTTATTTTACCATACCGATTTTTTTTACTATATTTCAGTTTAACTTTTTAATAGAAAACTAATAGTCGTATTTAGAGAGAAACTGTCAAACCTTAGTACGAGATTAGCACTTATTAGAGTTAGTCCGCCTACTCTGAATCTGGTTGTAAATGTTTTTATATATATCATTGATTTCGCACATACTAAAAAGTTATTTTTTGAGGCTGCAACTAAATTATGACAGCAATATGGTAGATTGTGCAAATTGAACCTAGGCAGTGCGACCAGAGGACCCGAGATTCAAATTCATCTGCAACAATAGCGCTAGGCCATAGTGTTCGTGCTTAACTCTGCATAAGAGATTTCTTTGGAGGTTTACGTAAAACTGTAGGTACCCTTAATAGATGGCGGTAGTAATCCCACCTGGGTTAGGTACCATCGCATTCAATTAACAATGGCCGAAGCAGCGCAATCATCCATGTTATCCATCCAGTTCAATGTAGTCCGGCAACATAAGAAGGCAAGGTACAGGGGGTCTACTCATTATAATCTCACCTGTGAGTCACTGGTGACTCACAGGCCACGAGTCAACCTAGTGTTTTCCCTTTCTAATTATTCTAATTAGAGTGCAACGACGAACAACATTTTGTGTTTGATGACGTCAGACAAAAGCGTCTCACTTTCATCTGTGACTAACTTGTTTTTGCTTTACTGAGTAGATATGCTGTCCTAGTTCCGAAAAGGTGTGTTCAGCTAATACCAGGTGTGGTATTAGCTTCATGTCAATTAACTTGATTTCCTTTTTTTTTTGCAATCTAAAACTTCACCCGAAAAACGTAAGCTGGATGCTACTTTTGCATTTCACATAGCAACAGCTCATAGCATAGTGGCGCGGGGACTGGCCTAGCGTATCAGAGGTGTGGGTTCAATTTCGACATACACCACTTTATTTCTTTCCGAGTTCGATAAGTGCATTTCTTCACGAATGCGAACTGCTTCATGGTTCGAAGTCTATGTAAAACTGTGGTCCCCTTCCCCTATTAGGTGGTAGGGTTTAAGCCCGCCCGTATCGTAATGGATAAAAAGATGGTCGAAGCGGCAATGAAAAATTGTCCGTGTATTCCATCCAGTTCAATGTAGCCGTGCTCATAAAGGGAAGGCATTGGCATGGCACCTAATTCCTTCGGGAATGTGGTGTATTGGGCTAATACCACAACGGTAGTTGTTTGGTATTAGCCATCTATGTCATCCAAAAAAGCAACAGCTCAAGTTATATTGGTAATGTGAATTGCTCTAAAAATTATATCTAATTTCAGTCTAGTCTGTTACTGAGACAGAAACATAAAATAGTTTTTTCTTAATAAAAAACTGATTCAGTTATTCCTGATCATGCTTTATAAATAAATCTAAAATCAAGGCATTTAATGGCAGCATGGAAAAGGGGATTGCAGGAAGACAAGGAATTAAACAATGTTTTTTTAATCAATCTTTATTTATCAATTTATATCAATTCACGTGGTTACTCCACCTGTCATTAAAACGAAGGCTCCGCCAACAACAAATTTTACACGATTCTCAACCATTCTGAGGCTAGGCGCCAAACATGACAGTTCACATAAAGATTTTACATCCAACATGTTTTTAAAAAATATATGCACTATATATTTGTTTTCAGTTCATAGGCACGAGTATATTGCGACCAAGCTCGTGGACAGCAGCGGCGGTACTGGCAAGACCAGTGTTGCCAGCGTAAAATGGTAGTGGGTTTTATGAACAATAATCCAAAGAAGGATAAGTCAAATAGTAAGATAGACATGATTTGGCGGTACCTGGAAATGGCACCCATAAAGATGTTTATGTTTATTACTTAAAAAAAGGCGCAAGTGCGACTCAGACTCGTACACGAAGGGTTTCATACCATTGTGCAAGATTAAACACAAAAATCCCCCTTACATTTTTACTATTTCTTGTTATTGCGGCAACAGAAATACAAACAGTAGTTTCAGTTTTATAGAGGTCGTAAGTGAAACTATTTTAATAAATAAGTACTACTCATTCTGTATCATAAAGGTGGTGTGACTAACCGAAAATGATGACAGTAAATATCTGATGATTTGCCAAATTTATCTTTAAATATAATCTTTTTTCTTGTTTAGAGCAGCATACGGCATACGCCAGGACCTCTTAAGGCGCCCCAATGCTGAGCAGAACTTTTAGGGGGGCTGCAAAAACCATGCCGGCCTGCCAGATGCAGGTCCATGTTTGAAGGACACCCGGTTGCACTTTGGGGGAAATACCTCGGGCCCTCAAGTTCATAGTTCATACTATTGTTCACCGACCCTATGGATAAAGGATAGGTGGGTACTTATTTTGGGAAGTGAATTTGTGCTTGTTTTCCCCGTTCCGCGTAGAACGAAATAGATTTTTTTGATTATGGAAATACTTTGTATGTCATTTATAAATATAATTATATCTTGTTCTACTTGCGCCCTTATCGAACTGAATGCAATCCGGTGTTATCCCACCCTTAATTAAAAACATTTTGACATATCATTCGATTAGTTTCAATGTTCGCCACCGAGCACAAGAAGTTGGTCGCACTATAACATTTCATACCTCGAGAACCTCATGAACTATTATTATCCGTATTGCTTTTCCTGAAAGGCGATGAAGGCCCGAACAAATTCAGACGAATAAAATAATAGTGGAGAATCGCCCGCCAGCGCCTAGTTTTAGCCCCGGTTGCACGAAGAGACGGCCGAGTTAATCAATGTTCAAACACGTCACTTTTAGTGATCCGCATAGAGTTCCTTCCATACAGTCCACCCAAAGTGACGTGTTTGATCATACTTTGACGTTGATTTTGATTTTTTGTCCTTTCGTGCACTCGGCCCATAGTCATGATCCTTAAAATATAATAAAAGTTGACCTAAATCATAGAATAAAGAGGAAGGGATAGATTGCTACAATCAAACTCCACAGATGACGTTGCAATTCACATTTCAGAATACATTACAAAGAAACCAATGAATATCAATGATATTTATTTTTACAATGAAATTAATTCTTTTACAGTTGAAATGTAAGGTTTACATCATGCCTACCAAAGCAAAATTTGGAATCGAGCTTAATTTAATGACGGCGAACTAGTTCTGGCAGTGACGGGAGATGACGCTGGTTAGAAATGTCATAGTAACAGCGAAATAAGCCGTTTTCGGTGAGTTTGTATGACGCTAGCTATCTATACCATCCTCTCTAATCTACACCTAAATTAAGTTATCGACAAAACATTTATCAATAAGAACAATAAAAATTGCAACTGTCTGTATATTCGGTTGTATTGCTTTCCCTTCCGCCGTCCCACCTGTACTCTAATTTGTTATAATGATGCATCTATAAAAACCAGAGTTAATCTGTAATAACCTAATGTGCATGAAAGAGAAGGGAAGTCAATTAATATCCATGAATTCTCGACTTGGCCACACTTGATGTTCTCCGTAAAAAATATGCACAATTTTGAACAAACAATGATCGCTCTCACTGCAACAAATCGAAACTGGAGAGATAAAACGCTTGTTCTTGCATAGTGCACCCCGCGGAAATAATACAGAATTAAGAGCTCCAGCGGAGCTATTATAAATGAGGCAGTCATACTGACTCCTATACCTTCCATATAGCGGCAGCATAGCCACATTTTACACCAACGGTAGTAGTCCACTTACGAATTTGGGAAGCGGAACATCTAATGTTCGTTGCGCTGTGCAGTTCTTACGTGTCGTTGGAACTCTAGTAAACGAATACGAAGAATATCACTAGTTAACGAAGAAAACGAACCGACTGGCCGGCACTAACATCAGTGTTGCCGCTATACGGATGTGTTTCGTTCCTTACTCGTTGATATTAGATGTTTAAGAATGGCCCGTAAGCAGCGTTCCCCATACAAACTTTACTAATCATTTGAAAAACACTGTTCCAATTTGCTTGATATTTAGTATATAATATTCTACAATAAATATCTGTGTCTGCACGTTTTTGTTTTGCTGAAAAACATAAAGCAAGTCAAATAACAGGCAAAATAATATCTTCATACAAATTTTCTTTTCTCAGTTGTGTGACATAGGATAAATTTTTCGAAAAAACAAACACGTGCAGACATAGATATTCGTTGCTTGATATTAAGGTGGCCCAACCCGGCGGGACTAACTCATTCGCGGGCACGGTACAAAACCGTGCTGTTGCGCTCTGGGACCTTCTCTGTTTCAATGAATAAGACAGACTCCATGATGAGGAAGATGCAACATGTCCACAAAAAAGACAATGTGAAGAGTGCATGATTTGGTAAGATTTACGAAAATTTTAATTACAAAACGACTTATAGCTAAAAGTAAACCACGACCGCTGTCGTCAAAAATCTAACAAAAAGCAAATCGATTATAATCTTGATTAAATAAGCTATGTCTGATGACTAATCTTTTTAAGATGTTCTTACTTTATCATTGCGTAATCCACCTCCAAAGTTATTGTATAAAACACGCGAAAAACTCGAACTTTCGGACCTTATAACTTAGAAACCAAACACAATTTTACAATGCCAACGGTCATCAGACATCTAGTTCGATCAAATAAAGCTATTTTGAGCAAAATTTGGGATCTTTGACAATAAATATGGGCGTGATCTTCTTTCCCCGTTTGTATGGGGAGTTGAGCGGGATGGGCCGCCTTAAGTCCCAAATATCAAGCAAATTGGAACAGTGGTTTTTAAACAATTAGTAAACTACCATACCATATTAGTACTGGGGAGCGTAATTTTCTGATGCTTACGGGCCCACCTTAAGGTGCAGTTTTCAGAAAAGATATATCAGTTTACCCGCTAGCATTTACTATTTAACATTCATTGGTCGCCCTCCTACAACAGAATTTTGCACTTACGAGTTGGCCTTAGCATCGCTCGCCTTCCTACGAATTGAAAGGAGGGGACATGTTTGAAAACTCACTGCTTTTCACGCTAACCGTTACGACTGCGGCGTAAGAACGTGGTGGATGCCTCCTTGACAACGGGCTGAACGATCAGCTCTAAACGTAGGTCAGTCATCTGCTGCGTACGAACGTGGAGGCCGCCTCCTCGACAACGGGCTGAACGATCAGCTGGAAACGTCTGAGAAAGTCTCCTCCCGCCGTGTGAAAAGCAGTAAGTTTTCAAACATGTTCAACGACCGCGGTAAAAAAGTATCATATGCAACGAAGTGATTTCGTTGTGTGGCGTCCATATTTTCGTTACTCTTGCACTAATCGTGTGACTGACAGACAGCACTTGTGAACTATGAACCAGATTAACATGAGTGGCTCAGAGGTTTGAACACCCGAGCGTGCTGGGCTACACGACGTTAGACCGTTTCCCAACCATACAGGCATTCAACAGTTATTCTGCAAAGGGTCTCATAGGATCGGAGGGTGATTCTGGAAGACAAGATATAAATATTTTTTGTTGTACTGCCCCATACATTTTGAGGAATTTAAAGGCTTGCATGGAGCGACGTCTTTTCTGAGTTTCTGCGAAGTCGTAAAGCAACTTGGTTTCGTATTTGCCTCCGGAACCGCCCCGCTTTGTAGAATAATCTGCGCCAGCCTCTAAGAGCGCAGCGGTCCGCTCCGCGTATTCCCGGCTCGAAGCGAAGTCTACGCGGATGGTTACTGAAAGTCGGAGAGTGACTGGCGCCACGTCGCGTGGAACGGGATCTTGAGGAGTTTCAGCTTGGTCGTGGGCAGCGACGTGGAGAGCAGCGACTGCAGCGTCGGCAGCGGGAGGATCTCCACCTGACGGAACACGCAAAGGTCGTTAGGTCAGAATAGCAAGACAGAGAACGTGATGTTTCCGCTGAAGTTCCGTACCCAAAGGGCACCAAACGGAACCCTATTACTAAGCCTCCGCTGCCCGTCCAACCGTCACAGGGCTGTATCTGATGAACATTAATAGGTAGACAGCTGAAATTTTCAGAGTGTGTATTTCTGTTGCCGCTACAATGACAAATACTTTGCCTCAGACCGTTCCACCAATGTAAGTTTATAATTAAAGTAGACGAAAAAAAAAACATAGCTTATAGACCAGTGAAATTTCTTTGTAGGTTCTTCTTCACCGAGTTGATCGAATCCGCGGATCAATCAAATTGTGACATGAATTAGTGTAGTTTGACTACCAGAAGTTAAATAAATAAATGAAATGAAGTAGAAATAAAAAACAAATAAAAATAAACGTTATTTCTTTGTGTCAAATCTTGTATCCTTGTAATCCTGCGTGTGCGAGTCCGACTCGCACTTGGCTGTTTTTTTTTACATTTCTCGGCGCTACTCACCTGCGGCGGGCCCGAGTGCTTCTGCTGCGCCTCGGTGACGGCGCTGTAGCCCGGCACCGGCTTCAGCACGGGTATGCTCTGCCCGTCGAGCTTGCTCCGCTTGGCGCCCTTGCCCTCGCACTGGTCGATGAACAGCTCGGTCACGCGCAGCAGCTCGATGGTCACGCCCCACATGAGGTGCGTGAGAGTGTCCTTTAGGCGCAGCACACCGCTCAGCACCTGTACAATGTTCATGGGCACTCGTACGCATATCTTCGCAACAATTTTATGGTTATACAAAGATAGCTGCATTGATTGCAATAATCAGATTTTGTAAAAAACTAAAATTTTTGGTCTGGATATTTGTCTTCATGGGCACTCGTACGCATATCTTCGCAACAATTTTATGGTTATACAAAGATAGCTGCATTGATTGCAATAATCAGATTTTGTAAAAAACTAAAATTTTTGGTCTGGATATTTGTCTTCATGGGCACTCGTACGCATGTCTTCGCAACAATTTTATGGTTATACAAAGATAGCTGCATTGATTGCAATAATCAGATTTTGTAAAAAACAAAAAAAATTTGGTCTGGATATTTGTCTTCATGGGCACTCGTACGCATATCTTCGCAACAATTTTATGGTTATACAAAGATAGCTGCATTGATTGCAATAATCAGATTTTGTAAAAAACTAAAATTTTTGGTCTGGATATTTGTCTTCATGGGCACTCGTACGCATGTCTTTGCAACAATTTTATGGTTATACAAAGATAGCTGCATTGATTGCAATAATCAGATTTTGTAAAAAACTAAAATTTTTGGTCTGGATATTTGTCTACATGGGCACTCGTACGCATATCTTAGCAACAATTTTATGGTTATACAAAGATAGCTGCATTGATTGCAATAATCAGATATTGTAAAAAACAAAAAAATTTTGGTCTGGATATTTGTCTTCATGGGCACTCGTACGCATATCTTCGCAACAATTTTATGGTTATAAAAAGATAGCTGCATTGATTGCAATAATCAGATTTTGTAAAAAACAAAAATTTTTGGTCTGGATATTTGTCTAAGTGCAGGGTGTTCAATATTCTGATAAACAGCCAGACAACTATTCTCCAGATTTATTTACGCTTCTGCTTATGCATCAGATATATTAAGTCAATTTGTTTATTAGTTAATTTACAGTCAGATAATTGTGATAGAAGATATAATTCTCCGGCAATGACTATCTATCTTTTGACAAACAGTGCATCGCTTAAGGACGGCCCGTAAGCTTTGCTCCCCATACAAACGTAGTTTACTAATCATTTGGAGACCGCTATTACAATTAATTTGATATTTAATATCTAATATCAGGTAACAAGTATCTGTGTCAGCATGCTTTTGTTTTTTTGAAAAATCCAAACCGAATGAAATGAAAGCAAAAAGAAAATCTTCATAGGAATTTGGTTTTCTCTGTGGTTTGACCCAGAATACATTTACCGAAAAAACAAAGGCATGCAGACACAGATATTTGTAGCCTAATATTAGATACCAAATATCAAGTAAGTTGGAACAGTGGTTTTCAAATTATTAGTAAACTACGTTTGTATGGGAGGCGAAATTTTCAGGTGCTTACGGGCCGACCTTAAGGTGGCCCAACCCGGCGGGCCTAACTCATTCGCAGGCACGGTACAAAACCGTCCTGTTGCGCTCTGGGACCTTCTCTGTTTCAAAGAATAAGACAGGTTCCGTGATGAGGAAGATGCAACATGTCCACAAAAAAGACAATGTGCATAGTGTATGATTTGGTAAGATTTACGAAAATGATTTTCAAAACGACTTATAGCTAAAAGTAAACCACGACCGCTGTAGTCAAAAATCTAACAAAAACCAAATAGATTATAAATTTTGATTGAATAAGCTATGTCTGATGACTAATCTTTTTAAGATGTTCTTACTTTAAAATTGCGTAATCCACCTCCAAAGTTATTGTTTAAAACGCGCAAAAAATTCAAACTTTGGAACCTTATAATTTAGAAACCAAACACAATTTTACAATGCCAATGGTCATCAGACATCTAGTTCGATCAAATAAAGCAATTTTGAGCAAAATTTTGGATCTCTGACAAGAAATATGGGCGTGATCTTCTTTCCCCTTTTGTATGGGGAGATGAGCGAGATGGGCCACCTTAAAGGTTCTTGCTTACGGTGACGCTTGGCTCGGGTTATCTCTTTCCCTAAAGAAAGAGGTAATGGCTGTGCCCAGCGTGATGCTCGTGAACGGGTGCTGTTTGTGGGGACTGGCCTGCTCCAATTGGCAACATATTAGTTGGTGGCGATAGTCTTTGCAAATAAAATGATATTAGTCATGAACTGTTGCATATGGCATGGATTGTAAATTTTGTGTATTCATGTTAATTTAGTGTTTTACCTATGTTTTTGTTAAAATAATTGACAAACACTTTTGTAAACTAAGATATGCGACCTGACATGGATGGCTAATACCACACAACTACCGTTATGATAATAGCCCAATACACCGCATTCCCGAAGGAATTAGGTGCCTTGCCAGGACCTTCCCTTTATGAGCACGGCTACATTGAACTTGGTGGAAAACACGGACAATTTTTCATTGCCGTTTCGACCATCTTATCATCCAATGCGATGGTACCAACCCGGGCGGGCTTAAACCCTACCACCTAGTAGGGGAAGGGGACCTACAGTTTTACATGGATTCCGAACCATGGAGCAGCTCGCATTCGTGACGAAATGCACTTATCGAACTCTGAAAGAGAAAGACAGTGGTGCAAGTCGGTATTGAACCCGGGCCTCTGGTACGCTAGGCCAGTCCCCGCGCCACTAGGCTACGAGCCGCTTTCCAGTCTTCTTCGCTGTGATTTGTTTTGCTGAACTGGCCAATGCTAAAATATGACAAATCTGAGTGCAGTGTACTGTCATTACACTGTGTATTATGATGAATAAACAATACAATACAAAAAACGTGAATTTATACAATCAGTCCGTTAACTACTATCTGAGGATTGAAAAATCGGCCCTAAGGCAGGATTCGAACCAGCCACCTTTTGATTACATGTCCACTGCTCTACATCTGAGCTATCCAGACAATTTAGTCAGACAACGAATTGTTTTAATAAATTCGAATCAAAATCAGTTCTACATATTCAACTAGTTCGCATATTAGTCCTACGCCTAGGCATTTTTACTGCAATCATTGAGATATCAAATGAACTATTGTCACGGTTAATTTTTATATCGAACACTAGAGTCAGCCCGGAGATTTGCTATTTTCATGTATCTAATACGATATTACCATTATCCCATTCATTTGAGGTTGCTGATATACGATAAAAAAGTACCCCTTAAGGGCCTGGTACTAGCCAAATCGCAAAGTTAGACGAGGCACCCCAAGTTAACTAACTAAGTCTGACGATTACAAGTGTCATTCTTACAATATATGATTCCTTGTCTAGGAATCGAATTATTTTCGTTAATGTATGTTTCCTTTTTCTATACAAAATACATTGCGGAAACGGTGTCCATTTCCGAACTTTTTTGACTAAATGTAGAAATCTAAAAGCAAATGGAATTTTTTGTTTATGCATATATGCTGTTTTTGCTTATATCTAGAAATCGAATTACTTTCAACTTTTTTATTTTTATTATTATTTAAATAAATGATGGAATAAAAAAATATTAACAATCCATTATCAGTCTGGAGTTCTATTTGGATTTGCTGAAGAGTTTCACTACATATTATTACATTTGTTAAAAAGTGCATTTGTATGGCGCGAGTAGTTGGCTAGTCCTAGCGCCTTAAGAGGGCAGAGATATTTGTGACGCGGCAAAGTGGCAAGAATACACCTTTTATGTGGCGCAAAGACACCGCAACAGTAGTTTGAAAAAGGATTTTATGATGCATAGTATATGGTTTTTTGTACATAATTAATCGTTATCCAGTAAAAATTGATTTTAAAAATTTATTTACTCAATCTGTGTAGTTGAAATGAGTAAATTTTCTTTATATTTTTTTTTTTTTTTACATTTACAATAACGTATATTGATAAAAATTGCTGAGACACACGTGCGACTCGACAATTACGATGACGTGAATGAGATTCGATGAGATTAATGATGAGCGCAGACAGTGGGTACCTGGCGGTTGGTGGTGGCGGACTGCGACACGTAAGTGGGGATGATGAGCAGGCGCTGGATGTTGCTGCACTGCGCCAGCGCCTCGTCGAACCCGGGCTGCCATGTGAAAGCACAACATTGAATAGATGTTAGAAAACTTTCAGCCAAGCAGTATCGGACAGTCTTGTCCAAAACGCATACCGTCCAAAACACTTATAAATATGGATATTTTCAATTGGGCTCTCGACACTCGAAAAATACATACTTTTGGATGTTCTGGGTTTTGGACCTTATGCTAAATGGACTTCATGAAAACGACGCATTTTGTGTATACCAACATAATAATATAGCTAATGTTGAATTTTGTAATGGTCCGAAATATGAATTGCGTCCGATTGGAAACGGTTCTACTCTGTCCTGTTATTTCCGTTATAGGGTGGAATCAGGCGGCACGGTGTGTTGTGCTCTAGCCCCAACGTGAAAACCAAAAAGATAAGAATTTCTATCAAAATTCATTAAAGCCTTAAATAATCTTCAATATTTATGAAATCCAATATCAAATTACAAAGATGTAGGCAGGAAACTTCACTGCACTGGCCTAAATCCAAGCATTGCCTTAAATTGAAAGTTATACGTGATATTGACTGGAGGACTGAAGCTGTGTATCTTTGAGAGAAAAAGTGTCGCATCCGTGCCGCTTTGAACACATTTCTCATTTAGCTCTCACCCGGGAAACGCTCGATAAAGGAAAGCAGTTCCTGTTTCGTTTGGAGGTTTAGAAATAGTAGACTGTACAACTTTTTGGTACCTCTAAAATCATCCAGGGGCTGGTTCCCCTGTCGGCTTTTTGTCAAATTTTGTGCAGTCCCAGAGTCGACCCTTGCTTGAATGTCGGAGCAATGTGCACTGAATGACACTGCAGCTACTTCTCTTAAGCCTTGATGATATAATTCTTGAAATTTCTTCCTGGTTGCAACTTCAACTTGCAAATCAAATTACTTTTTTATAGATTGTAAACAGTGATCCTGATAGACGCGCCATCTCTTGGTGCAAACATCCTTTTTGTTGTGATCGATGGAATAGAAGTCACCATCTTAGTTCAACGTTTATTGCAATAGACGGCCGGCTTGCTTAACACATATTGTATGAAACTTTCGTCACTATGGCGGTGGGCCATCTACTTACGCCAGTAAGTAATGATTGATGTATGATTATGAATATTATCCACTTCCAATATACTCGTTAGCGCAAGGTGATAGCGCGACCTTCACCGGACGCACCTTCACGTCAAAGTTGACGAGCTCGAGGGTGTTGAGCAGCGGCAGCGTGGCGAGCGCGCGCAGCAGCGCCGGCGCGTCGCAGTCGGCGGTGCCGCGCTCGAGCCGCAGCCTCCGCAGCGCCGCGAGCCGCGCGAGCGCGCGCCCGAACTCCGCGCCGAACGTGCACTCGCCCAGCTCGAGCTCGACGAGCCCGCGCAGCGAGCCCACCACCACGCCGCACATCGCGCCGCCCAGCTCTGCGCGCGCCAAACACGTTTTGAATGTGGAATGCCAAAGGACAACTAAACACTTCTTAAAAAAGTTCATTTTTTTAGCTTAAATTGCGAACAATCACTTCTCGTTCGAAAATCTGCATCAAGCAGTTTCAGACTGAACGCAGCAAGAATGTCGCATTCACCAAACTGAGAACGGTCGGCTATTGTTTCCTCAAATTTCAACTATCTGCGCCCGGACATTGCATTGCTAGTTGCATCCCTTTTCAACATCAACAAAAGAGTGAGGATGCACTTCGCTAAAAGGCATAGCAGCAAGTAATGAAACTAATTAAGCTCAGCCTAACTGTTTGAGTGGAGGGCAATCCAGCCCACAAATATGTCTCGTTGAGGGACTAAGCTTGGCTTATCGTTTACGGAAGGTTGAAATACTGTATTTATGCATAGAGCTTGGCTTTAGAGTCAACCCAAGGAAGAGCGACGAAATACCGCCCCTTGTATTCCATCTCAGGTGCACTGCACCGCTAGCGAGTTCTGTCGCTAGCAGACCACCGGTTAAAACACATGGGGATGTGGTGGTTTGGTCCTGCCAAATCTATTTTGGTATTCTTCTATATGTTTTGGCATGTTTCAATGATTAATAGTTAATAGGTAAGCGTTTTTCGCACGCTGATTTCTGAACCAATAGTTGTAAAATGTGTTATTTACCCTTTATAGAGGTGAGACTAAGGTGCTGCAGATTCTTGAGATTAACGAGCGGTGTCAAGTCGCTCGTTAGTGTTAGACCTGCATATAAAAAAAAAAACAAATTTTTTATCAACATACATCGTCACACAGTAGAATAGTCAACAATCAGTCAACAATCTTTGCTACAGGAATTATCATTCTAGAATCTTTGCGGATTCTTCTTAATGGGTTGATCGAATCCGCGGATCTTTGTGACGTAACTTGGTGTAGTTTGACTACCAAAAAGTTTAAATAAATGAAATGGAATGAAATGAAAAGAATAATTGCTCAGCTAATTGTTAATTAGCAATAGCTGCACAGTAAAAGAGATACTGTGACAGAAATGTCATTCAACAATCATTGCTGAAATAATTGTTATGCAGCAATAATAGCTGCACAGTAAAGGTGATACTGTGACAGAAATGTGATTCAACAATCATTGCTCAAATAATTGTTATACGGCAATAATAGCTGCACAGTAAAAGAGATACTGTGACAGAAATGTCATTCAACAATCATTGCTGAAATAATTGTTATGCAGCAATAATAGCTGCACAGTAAAGGTGATACTGTGACAGAAATGTGATTCAACAATCATTGCTCAAATAATTGTTGTACGGCAATAATGGCTGCACGGTAAAAGTGATACTGTGACAGAAATGTCATTCAACAATCATTGCTCAAATAATTGTTATTCAGCAATAATAGCTGCATAGTAGAACATAATATGCCCGAATTGTCACTCCACAATCAATGCTGCACAGTATAACAAACATACTGTGTGCAAAATGACATTCAGAAATTGCACCTTTAAATAGTCTTTGTGCACCAGTATGCACAAATTGGCATTGTACAATCATTGCTGAACAGTAAAATGCACTGTGCCAGAATTGTCTTTCAATGTTCAACAATTCTTCCAGGGCGCAATGACATTCTAAAATGAGCTCCGAGTTTACTTATATTTAGAACTCACTAATGATGTATAATTAAACAAAGAGGTGCAACGCACCCGACATGCTCTTGATGCGCAGATCGCACAGGTGCGTGAGCTGCGCGAGCGGCGCGGGGTCGAGGCGCGCGTCGCGCACGGCCAGCGCGCCGAGCTGCCGCAACCCGCTCAGCCCCCGGCACACGGCCTCCACGGCGCTCGCCGGACACCGGCATAGCTCCAGCCTGCGTAACAATTGTATACAATTTTCTTAGACAATTGTCATGAATTTAAAACATAAACAGCCTTAATAATAATATAATAGCCTAAAAAAATAGCCTATTATGAGCTTTAAGCTGTAGCACCTATATATCATCGTGTAGGACTATATATATCATCGCGATAATATGATCGACAAAGAATCAGTAGATCACCCCTTATTTACTATCATAAAAGGGATTTTGTCCGGGTTTTTTACTCCCGTTCACTAAAGAAACCATAAATACACAGGTAACCATGCTTTCTTTAAGGAAAACTAGAGAAATCAAAAGATTTCACAAAAAAACATTTCACATTCCATGAGCGTGACTCCAATGTATTGATAATGTTTCGAGAAGTTGTCTCATCGGGCAGATGTGTTCCATCTCCATCTAACTCGCAGTAGTGGTCCATGAGTTGACGCCTCACTTCCGCGCTTTGTTCGTCTTGTAAGCACAGTGCGCTATGTTAGGTCTATGATTCCAAGACTCTAATAAAGCGAAGATCGAAAGCAAGCAAAAATTTCACATGCGGAAAAAATACCTAAGGGCCATATTTTTTCTGCGAAGTAAGAAGGAAATTTCTTGTACAACAAGATGGCGTCCAATCTTCAGCAGTTTTGATAGTTCAATTGACATTGATTTGACAGTTTTTTTTTTAATTGGAGTGTTTTAAACAGAACACTCATATCCGACCATACATCTGACTTTTCGAGGTGGTGGTGAAAAACGATTGGCTTTCTTGCTTTACCTCTCGAGTGTGTCGACGCTAGCGATGTTGTCGGCGAACTGCCGCCAGAACTTGTCGTCGCTCTGCGGCAGCAGCATCTTGCGCAGGTCGAGCCGGCGCGTGCCGTGCCGAGCGAGCGCCGCGCACAGGCCCTGCCAGTCGCTCACCTGCCGTGCCCACCGTCCTCATTAATAATTGGATATTGGCTGGTTCATTAAAGTGGCATTAAAAATGGGTGCCATTACACTAGGTTGAGCGGCTCACCGCTCAGTGATGCGAGAACTTGCCTTTTATGCCAGAGGTCATGCGATCGATTTATAAAAAAAGGGTAAAATTGGTTACCTTGTATGGGTACGAGCCCTTACAAAATCTGGACATTCTAAATATCTTTTTATCTTGAATTAAGGTGGGCCTTCCCGCTCAACTCGCCATACAAACGTGGAAAGAAGATCATGTGCATATTTCTTGTCAGAGATCGAAAATTATACTCAAAACAGCTTTATTTGATTAAACTACATAGATGTCTGATGACCATTGGCATTGTAAAATAGTGTTTGGTTATAAGGTCCGAAAATTCAGATTTTTTGCTCGTTTATACCATAACTTTGGAGGTGGATTACTCAACGACAAAATAAAAACATCTTAAAAAGATTAGTCATCAAACATAGGTTATTTTATGAAGATTAGATTTATTACTACAGCGGTCGTGGTTTACTTTTAGCTATAAGTTGTTTTATAATAAAAAAAACGTAAATGTAACCAAATCAAACCCTATGCGCATTGTCTGCTTTGTGGACATGTTGCATACTCCTCATAACGTCTTTTTCTTTGAAACAGAGAAGATCCCAGAGTGCAATAGCACTGTTTTAGACTATGCCCGTGAATGAGTTAGTCCCGCCGGGAAGGGCCACCTTAAGAACGGCCCGTAAGCTATGCTCCCCATACAAACGTAGTTTACTTATCATTTAAAAACAGCTGTTCCAATTAAATTGATATTTAATATCTAAAATCAGGGAACCAATATCTGTGTCTGCATGCTTTTGTTTTTTTGAAAAATCCAAACCGAATCAGATGAAAGCAAAAACAAAATCTTCATACTAATTTTGTTTTCTCTGTGGTTTGACTCAGTATACATTTATCGAAAAAAAAAGGCATGCAGATATTTGTTGCCAGATATGTGATACCAAATATCAATAAAATTGCTACAGTGGTTTTCAAATGATTAGTAAACTACGTTTGTACGGGAGGCGAAATTTTCTGATGCTTACGGGGGCACCTTAAAGTTCTTACCTGCGAGTTCTTCATGCGGACGTGCCGCCAGAGCGCCGGCGTGGCGGCGAGCGTGCGCCACAGGCGGCAGACGCGCGCGCACCGCGCCAGGTCGCGCATACCCACGTACTGGAATATCTGCGCACAACGCACGCGTCAAGCGACGGACTTTGGCGACGCGACTCAGACAAAAATTAACCGAATATAAGGTTATCCAACATACAAGATATATTCACCCTTGCTAATACTACAAACTTGAGAGCTGGTTTGGCACTCAGCTGTATCACAATCGCTCAAAGCAGAACCCTCAACGACACTTTCTTAACAGATTAGTAGAATCTTAGAACAGTCTACCCAGTGAAGTTGTAAACGCTGTCTCCGTAAATTCCTTCAAAAAATTAATTTAACATATAATAGGTCCGTTAGGTCCACTGAAACCAAAAAAATGCATACGTAAAGTCAGTTCCCACCCACACAAACCCTCCAATGCATCTGCCACTATGTTTGCATATGGCATTTACATTTAAGTTGGGTTGGTAGTTTTTGAAAATTGGAGACAATGAGTCCATAGTAGGCATGCTTGATGGCATATATACTTCTTTTCATCTATGATTTGATATCGGCTGAGATCTTGGCGCGAGAGTCGCCTGTATTGTGAAGGGCGAAAGTAGGTCGATATTGATCAAGATCTTGGCGCGAGAATCGCCTTATTGCAAAGGGCGAAAGTAGATTGATATTGATTAAGATCTTGGCGCGAGAATCGCCTTATTGCAAAGGGCGAAAGTAGATTAATATTGACCAAGATCTTGGCGCGAGAATAGCCTTATTGCAAAGGGTGAAAGTTGATTGATATTGACCAAGATCTTGGCGCGAGAATCGCCTTATTGCAAAGGGCGAAAGTAGATCGCTATTGACCAAGATCTTGGCGCGAGAATCGCCTTATTGCAATCGGCAAAAGTAGATCGATATTGACCAAGATCTTGGCGCGAGAATCGCCTTATTGCAATCGGCAAAAGTAGATCGATATTGACCAAGATCTTGGCGCGAGAATCGCCTTATTGCAAAGGGCGAAAGTAGATTGATATTGACCAAGATCTTGGCGCGAGAATCGCCTTATTGCAAAGGGCGAAAGTAGATCGCTATTGACCAAGATCTTGGCGCGAGAATCGCCTTATTGCAATCGGCGAAAGTAGATCGATATTGACCAAGATCTTGGCGCGAGAATCGCCTTATTGCAAAGGGCGAAAGAAGATCGATATTGACCAAGATCTTGGCGCGAGAATGGCCTTATTCAAAGGTCGAAATTACGTCCATATTGATCCAAATATTGGCGCGAGAATCGCCTTATTTCTAAGGGCGAAAGTAGTTTGGATATTTATTGCAAAAGGGGAAAGAATGTAAATTTTGATCAAAATCTTGGCGCCCGAATCACCTTATAGTAAAGGGCTAAAGTAAGTCAATATTACATATGCAGGAAAAATACCTAAGAGAGTCAATAAGTTCACAAGCTTTTATTATAGATGGCCAGACTGATAATATGGCCTCAATATTTTATAATATATTATAATATATATAATATATGAAACAGCAGGGGGACCATGGTCCTTGTCTGGAAGGCTGTCTTGTGCCAGTGGTGGGTCAGGTGCGCCGTCACCATCGAGATCCTCCATTTTCAATCTTATCGGGTGAAATAATAGGTCAATAAGAGTGCACACAACCGTCCGTTTATTCGCTCAAAACCCGAATGCCACCACGCGGCCGGGTGTAACTGTGATCAAATCAATGTGTTCACGATAGTAATATTTACAGTTTAACCAAGTTTCGATAACAGTATTACAAATCATTAAAGATAATTGGAATCATCAATTCCTATCACAATAGTTTTTGTGATCTATTAATAGAAAGCAATCTATTTTTTAAAAGTAATTGTAATATTCTGAACACGTGATGTGAGAGAAGGAATGATTACTTAATTTGTTATTTAGAGCAAAAATAGAAGCGAATCAAGATGCTTAAATAAGTGTTATTAATTTAACACTTTATCATGGTCCAATTTCAATATCATTGCAGCTCCAATAATAACATTTTAACTTAATAGTACGGTTATCTAAGCGGAAGGCAGATTTCCCAATGCAGGTGCTGCCATCTCTTGTGGGGGCGAAGCAATCGTTTGTATGAAACCATAGTAGTGCTTCTTTGAAGTTGTAATTTATAACACTAGGGGGCGCATTAGCATTCAAAATTTGGCGGCAAGGTCCAGGGCGGATGTTTTGCGGCGACATATATATATATTTTGTCAGCCTCAGTGGCCCAGTGGCGCGACACCTGGGCGATCGCTTTACGAAGTTAAGCAACGCTGGGTCCGGTCTGGTCTTGGATGGTTGAGAGAGGCTGACCGTGGTTCGAATTCCACGGTAAACTGTAGGTCCCCTTCCTTACTTACTAGGTGGTAGGGTTAATTCCGCCCGGGTTGGTACCACCGCATTGGATGAACGATGGTCGAAGCGGCAATGAAAATTGTCCGTGTTTTCCATCCAGTTCAAAGTAGCCGTGCAATATAAGGAAGGTCCTGGCATGGCACCTAGTTCCCAAGTGGTGTGTTGGGCTAATACCATGACAGAAGGTGTGGTATTAGCCATCCATGTCCAGTCACATAAAAAAAAATTGTGTTAGTTAACATTTGAAAAAATAATGCAAAAATTGAAGATTGGGGAAGATGTGGGCACGCACCTGCGCGACGACATCGTAGCCTCGCTCGCGCGCCCGCCCGCAGAACGGCGTGAAGTGGTCGACGGCGCCCGGCGGCCGGCCGCGCCGCCTGCCGCCGCCCGCGTCGCCGTTGGGCGTGCCCGGAGCGCTGCGCACACGAGCCACACATCACGCCGGCGCCCGCGCCCCCCGCCCCCCTGCCGACGGCCGCTGGCGCCGCTCGCGCCGTACACTACTCTCTTCGGTGGTTCGTTATGGCCGGATGTTAAGGCAGAGTGCGCGTTAGTTAGCGGCGAATCTGAATGTGAAACTTTGTATATGTTTCACCACCGTCGCATAATCGAAATTCCCAACTTCCAACGAATGAATTTTAGTCCAAATCTATGCTTTTATGAAAAAACCTTTTATGTTATCAAAAAAATAATAAACTCGGAAAAAATCTATAATGCTTCAAAGCATCTTAAATTTTTTTTTTTCATATTTATAATATTATATTTTTTTATATGTATTTATTATGAACTAGCACGACACTGAAATATGTAAATACAGCCTGAGATATGATAAGATACCTCCAGCAGTGAAACGGATACCTGTATAAGACCATTAAAATGTATCTATACAAAAAAATCACATTAATGCATTGCTCTGTTGTGGCATGAAACAAACTTCAGCCTTCTTACCAACAAATAAACACACTTTTGCATTTATTTATACGCATTATTTATTGTGTCCTTGCTTCACAGTCAAGAATGTGCATAGTTTATGAATAGAAATTTTCCTTTTAAAGTTTAACATTTCTCATGGAAGTACGATTGCCCACGGTGGTGCTGACATGGCTGATAAAAATCACATATGTCACATATAAATAATGTAAAAGTTGAATTTTTCTAGATATCGAAAAAGGATAAATAGAAAATAATTGCCAGGATCAATCCCTTTCTATATGCGCCCAAGAACTTAACATCCTGCCGAGTATTTCATGATTCACTGTTTATACATACTTCAATGATACGGCAGGGGGTATAATTATGCGTGCAAGGTATGTTCATGTTTTTTGTTTTAAAATAAATAGTCCCCCTGTAGCATCACTGACACGGTGTATTGTGCGAGCGGCTAAAGATAACATTCTGAAAAAATAATTAGTAGATTATACATTTACCTCAAACTGAGACGATTTCCAATTTGACGGCAACAATAAGCGGCATGAACAGGTTCCTACATTTCCGTCAAAGAACTAAAACGTATCATTAGTTGATAAAATAATTGTTTGCTCTGAATGTTTGCACCGTGTTCACGGTACACTCGGACTGAGATAAATAGTCGTACCTGAAACTAAAACTAGAACTTTCTTACGTCACATTTGAATCATTTTGTATAGATGAAATGTCACTTTTTACGACAATTTATCTCAACATACAATTGCTCGATCGGTTTCCAAGTTAGCGGACTCCAATTCCAGAACAGAATGCAATTTAGCAACGAAACAAAATGAAATTCCCGAATGGAGCAGAATCAAATTCCAGTACTGAACGGAGTCCAATTCCGGAACTAAACGGGATCCAATTCCGGAACTGAACAGAATTCAGTTCCGGAACTAAAAAGAATCCAATTCCGGAACTGAACGGAACAAAATTCCAGAACCGAACGGAATTAAAATCCGTAACGGAACAGCATGAAATTCCAAGTCAATGGAAGGGTTAAAAACGAAATATGTGCTAAGCAAATTTATTGGTACCGTCTCTTTGATTTCATACATTCTATATACAACTATTAAATAAAGGGTCTCGCATAAGACAACAATCTTAAACGACATATCACCCGAAGGCGCGATCACAAACAGACAAAGTGATGCACGTAAATATGGCTAAAAGTTCACTAAGAAATGTTAAAAAACATAACAATGGAAATTATAAACAAATGGGGGGCCGGAAGTCAGCCTCGAATTCACGCGGACGGCCGGCGGCAGGCCGCCTCGCTCACCTGGGGACAAACAAACATTTTTTTGCAATGGCAAAGTGGTGCTGTCGTTTTGTATATTTTTGACTTTCTAGTACTTAACGGGCACCAGACTGTAGTTTTATGAATTAACGTTTCTAGAATCTTTGCCTTAGAATCTAATGTCATATAACAGTTTAGTAGATACTAAACTGTTATATGACATACTAGTAGATACTTGCATACTCTGGTTTTCAAAAAATATCTCACATACAATGCGATTCAAATAAGAATAGGACGGGGACTACCGTCATTTTGAGCGTCAAACTGCTAAAGTCAAGTGTACGATGGAAAGACAGACAGATGCCAGACGATGGATTTTATGAGAATTTGCTGTTGTCATAGCAAAAATATGATACACTACCAAAACCCGGTATAGGTTGTCCTGCCTGTCTTTATTTCGCACTTTGTAGAATAGTATCAACGGAGGAGACAGAAAGAGAGAAAGAAAGAGGGACAATTGGGCGGACAGGCGGACAGACAGCGGAGGCTTAATTGGTCCCGTGCCAACCCTTTGGTTACGGTACCCTAAAAGCAAACTAATTTGACCATGCATTCGGTATTAGGCTTTTTCAATTGCATATACATTTTGAGGCTTGCCCTACAATCCGGTTGAAGAAGTTTGACTCACTGCGAGTAGGTGGCGTTTCTCGGCACGACAATGAACTTGCGCCCATTGATGATGGCGACGCCCTGCGGCGCGGCGGCGGCAAACGGCGCGGAGGGCACGGCGGAGGGCGCGGAGGGCGCGACGGAGGGCGCGGGGGTGAGTGCAGGCGGCGGCGCGCCCGCCATCGGCTGCACGGCCCACACCTTCTCGCCGCCGCCGCCTTGGGCCTACAACGAACATTCAAACATATGTACATCAATAAATATGATAAGTACACAGTCGAATGAAGACCTAGATGGTTCACCAATAGCTCAATGCCAAAGGGACGTACAATAGATGGCGCAACTGCATGGATACACGTTTACAGCTATGGAAACAGGATGGCGCCACTTACGTTTCTAGAACTTGCGAAATTGCCAATAGATGGTGCTGTACAAACATAATACCTACTGAGGGTACTGGTTTGGGCTAATTAGTTTCTGTACGGATGTTCAGAAAATGTTTTTCAGTTTGGAGATATTGTACATATTGGATTTGGGTTGATCACTAAGCGTACTGGTTTGGGGTAGTCGGTATCTGTATTGGTGGTCGGACGTTGCCGCCAAGCAGCATACAGCTTGCCCATACAGTAATCATTTTGGTTGTGACCAAAATTATGTTGCTGCCAAGAAGTGGACTGTATGGGCAAGCACTCGACTAAACCGAATGATGCAAATAAACCGAATACCAACCGGCACAGCAGCCGTCCGGTTTGGTGAGGCGCTGGAGGGCCCTCCGTATTCAGCTCGGCGTTGCTGGTCATTATTCTTCCTGGTATTTTGCTGCAAATTTCTTCCCCACCGCTTGGTTTATTATTGTGACCAGATTGTGACCGCTGACCAGCAAATGTTTATTTATTTTTTATTTATTTATTTGATGAACGAGCAGCCTAAGCTGATGTGTTCATGTCTGGGCTCACTGGTGCTTTGTTATTACGGTTACTTTAGTTTAGTGTTTTTAGGTGTTTGTCAAGCCTGTTTTTAAAAGAATTGGTGGTGGGTGCTTCAACGACATCTTCTGGCAACTTGTTCCACATTTCAACTGCTCTATTCGACAGGAAGTGTTGTCTCGGGTTTGTTGAGCTGACAGTGGCATTTAGCTTTAGGCTATGACCACGGAGATGACTATTTGTGTTTCTAGTGAAGAGGTTCTGCAGTTCTGGACAGTCGTAATAGTCATTGAGAATCTTGTATGTCTCTATGAGGTCGCCCCTTTCTCTTCGTTGTTCCAAGGTTGTCAGCTTGAGCACTTTTAGTCTTTCCTCGTATGGTTTCTTCTTCAGTACTTTTGGTATCTTGGTCGCTCTTCTCTGAACTCGTTCTAGGAGAGTAATATCTTTGACGAAGTAGGGATTCCATATTTGGAATCCATATTCCAGGAGTGGTCTAATGTGAGATTTGTATATTTTGATTAATGTTGAGTTTGGAGAAATTGTACATATTGAATATGGGTTCATTTCTGAGACGTACCTTCATCCGGAGGAAGACGCGCGGCGGCGCGGCAGCGGGCGGCGGCGCCGCGCGCCGCACGGGCACCGCGCGCGGCGCCGGGTAGCGGCGCACGGGCACGCCGGGCGGCGGCGGCGGCGCCGCGCGCAGCACGCCCGGCGCCGGCGTCAGCGGCGGCGGCGGCGGCGGAGCGCCCGACTTGTGCGTCAGCGGCGGCGGACCGCACGAAGCGCGGCAGTTCTGCCGGCGCGCGCGACTCGTGTCAACGATCAATACATACAGACGGCAGCATAGATCGAGTGAAGTGTGTTTGGTATAGCCAGGGGCCTGACAAATAGATTGCAGTATATGCACTGCACCTTGAAATTTTTTATGATTTTTTTATGAATGAGTTGATTTTTTCTATTAAGGTGGCCCATCCCGTTCATCTCCCCATACAAAAGGGGAAAGAAGATCACGCCCATATTTCTTGTCAGAGATCCAAAATTTTGCTCAAAATAGCTTTATTTGATCGAAGTAGATGTCTGATGACCATTGGCATTGTAAAATTGTGCTTGGTTTCTAAGTTATAAGATCCGAAAGTTCGAATTTTTCGCGCGATTTATGCAATAACTTTGGAGGTGGATTACGCAATGATAAAGTAAGAACATCGTAAAAAGATTAGTCATCAGACATAGCTTATTTATTCAAGATTTGTTTTTTTTTTGGTTTTTGTTAGATTTTTGACTACAGCGGTCGTGGTTTACTTTTAGCTATAAGTCGTTTTGAAATTAAAATTTTCGTAAATCTTATCAAACCATACACTATGCGCATTGTCTTTTTTGTAGACATGTTGCATCTTCCTCATCACGGAGCCTGTCTTATTCTTTGAAACAGAGAAGGTCCCAGAGCGCAACAGCACGGTTTTGTATCGAGCCCGCGAATGAGTTAGGCCCGCCGGGTTGGGTCACCTTAAACCATTTCATAATTAATCTTTTTTTAATTGACTCCATTTATGAAAGGCCTCTTTACAGCTGATGTTCAAAGTAAAATGTTATAATGTGGCTACTAATATAAATGTTCATATGATCAAAGATGGCATATTTTGTATGTTACTTCTCGTAACCATGTGAATAAAAATGAAATTAAA
This sequence comes from Incurvaria masculella, assembly GCA_946894095.1. Lineage (NCBI taxonomy): Eukaryota > Metazoa > Arthropoda > Insecta > Lepidoptera > Incurvariidae > Incurvaria > Incurvaria masculella. The sequence goes on along the minus strand of OX335663.1, from coordinate 4,100,447 downwards.
TTAAATAAGACTACATGTTGTTGTTGTTGTTGTTGTTGTCAACGAACGACAACGAATCTAAAGAACCACATTGAAGATACTTACATTGCCTACTAAATATTTTGAATTTTTGTTCCATTCATTTAGCAGCCAAGTCTTATCTAGCCATTATGATGCGTTGCGGTGGAGCGGATGTTTCGAAAGGAATCCCTAACGTAGATATTGATCCAGTTCTAAAGGTTCTCCTACTCCCTGGTCCTCGCAGGAGTGGAAATCGCCGACATTACACGCGTATCACTACACTTACGCTGGGGCTCGATGAGGACAACGAAACCTTGCTGTGTCGAAATAGCTCAGAGATTAAAAATACCACTCACAACTGTCAAAGAGCCTGGAGGACATTTACTTCAGTCGTCATTATATTGGTTTCTATATTTTTGCCTCCCATCTTTGGTGAGTCAAACATCCATGTAGGTGTTTTATTACCAACATGAAAGGAACAAAAACAATTTTTTTATCAGCAAGAAACAAATAAGATTTCAATGCATCAGCCAAGGCTGCCTGTCTAAAAGAAAAAAAAATATATATAAATAATTGAAACCGTGGCAGCCTCATTGCAATCTTAGCGCACGTGACAAAAAAAAGGACGCACCTTGCACAGGAAACTGGCGGAGAGCGACGCGTGTCCGACGCAGCTCGGGTGATAGAGGCAGAGGCAGGCGCTGCACGCGAGCGACGGCACCGAGCCGGCGGCCGCGCCCGCGCACCGCATCGAGCAGGGCCGCTGCCCGCCGCCCTGCCCACCGACCGTACACTTACGACTATCGCACGCACAACAAATTTGCTCATGGGTGCCATTTCCGACTCCCGTTATCATATTAATATATACATATTAGGTCTTATACATATTCAGTCTCAAGGTACCCAGCGATCTGACTTATGACAACCTCATTTAGCACAAGAGCCTTCAATTATTATTATTTCTGATTTAGTAACACTAGCAGCTTTAAGCAGCTGCACTTCCATTATTATTACTATGTTTTAAGTTAAGTTTATTACTATTAAGGTGTTTGTCTAACTGGTTTTTGAAACTATTTACTGTGGCAGCACTAATCACTTCTTGAGGCAATTTGGTCCAGGCGTCCACTACTCTGTTTGAAAGAAAGTACTTCCTTGGGAGATGTATCGATCGATAACTGAGTTTTTGTTTCGCTTTTTGGGCGAGCGCAAACAAGAAGAGATGAGTATAGCTATATTGTTTGTTTGTGCTCCCGCTGCTGATTTAATTGAGCTTAGGCGAATGGCCACAAAATCCCGTATTACTCATTGTGAAATTTAGTCACGATTTAAGATGTGAACCAAGAAGCCACAATTAATCTAATTTTCTATTATTCTTCTTTCTAATACTCGTCCGCCTCAGTAGCCCACTGTTCTTAATGCTTTGGTTTTCGATCATTGAGGTTAAAATATGACTGTTCCACCATTGGGGCTGTTCGTAGTTCAGATTCCACATAATACTCTAGGTATCTCTCTTTTCTTTTCTTCACAATCGTAAGCATTACTTGTAGATTTTGAGTGTGACTGAGCGAGTTGGCGAAAAGACTTCTTGATGAGACAGGTTATGGAATACTCCTTACTATCAGTGCAATATGAGGTTATTTAGGACATGTGTTACAAGGACTCCTAGGCCTCTCTGCTGGTGCAATGCACATAGTCGGGTGTTTAGGGAAGTACGGTAGATGCAGGGTCAGCTTCCCTAGATGGAGAACGGTGCTTTTCTGTAAATCAGTCAGTTCACTGACCACAGGTTCACTTATTTCTTTTTTCTCCTTCCGAGTTGGATAAGTGCATTTCGTCACGAAATCGAGCTGCACCATGGTTTGGAATCCATGTAAAACTGTACGTCCCCTTTCCCTACTAGGTGGTAGGGTTTAGCCCGCCCGGGTTGGCACATTGGATGAAAAGATTGTCGAAGCGGCAATGAAAAATTGTCCATATTTTTCATCCAGTTCAACGCAGCCATGATCATAAAGGAAATGTCCTGGCATGGCACCTAATTCTTTCAGAAATGTGGTGCATTGGGATTACCCCAATACATTAACGGTAGTTGTGTGGTATTAGCCATCCACGTAAGGTTGCATAAAAATTGTAAAAAATCAGGGCGCTCAAAGTACGTGGTACCTGGTGGTCGGGCGCGACGACCAATAAGGCGGGCCGCTCGTCAACACTTGTATGTCGTTAGCAATCTATACTTACTATTCTATATCTATGGCATCGGGGCGTGCAAAGTGTGTGGGTACCTGGTGGTCGGGCGCAGCGACCACTTGTATGACGTTAGCAGAGTGGTTAGTCGGAGTTCTCACCTAAATTGGCGTTTACGGCTAACCAATCGACTGGCGTTTTCCGTAAACACGTCTAACTCCATGCAAGTTTTTACTAGATATTCTGTGGTTTTATTTCTTTAAGCTGTCAAAGTCAAACTCGGACTTCCGATTTGTATGAAAACGCAGAATCGGCGGAAACGGAAACGTCGACATATTTACAGTAACGTTGAGTAAGCTGTCAAATCAAACTCAGACTCGCAAATGTTAGTTCGCTTAACGCCCACTGCGCGCGCTCCTTAATTTGAAAACGCCACTCGTTCGGTTTGCAATTAATTTAGGTGACAGCTGGGACTACCGGCTCAGTCTATCCCTACAGTCCTTTATCTATAGAATTGGAGCGTGCAAAGTGTGTAGGTACCTGGTGGTCGGGCGCGGCGACCGGCGGGGCGGGCCGGCTGACGAGCGGCGGCGGCGGCGGCACCAGCAGCCTGCGCCCCGCACGCTCACTTTAAACACTCCGTACACACACGGCCGCCGACGGACCGCCGCCCCCCATCGACTTACACTACGCTGCACAATGGTCACGGGCGCCGCACGCGCGCGCACAGTCGGACGCCCAACCGCGCTGCACACTCTCGGTTCCGACATTTCGATCTCCGCGCATCACCGCCCTCGATATTTATGTCTTTGGGGATTTGTCACTCACATCAATGCACAAAATGCAATGGGGTGCACGGCGCAAAGCTTTGCCACCAGATGGCGCCACATAAAACTATGCCAAGCTATCACGTAGAGGTTATGTTTACTCGCGAATCACAGGCAATCACATTGTCCGTGTTTTGTATCAATTTCAAGGTTCACATTAACTCAGTTTAGTTGGTCAACAACCTATAACCTCTAAATGAAACCGTGGCATAGTTTTACGTGGCGCCATCTGGTGGTAAAGTTCGGCAGCCGTCCTCCCCATTGCGATGCATTTTAGTCATCAATTAATAAATTGCAATTCAGTGACTGAATTTTGATGGAGCTGCATTTTGAAATTTGATTCCAATGATTGGCAAATGTACGAATAAACATACTGACATAAGAATATGATGCTCAGCTTTGGCACCGCAAAAATTTAGCTAAGTTAACACTTTTTTGTTATGTTGTTTTAATTGCTTTGAAAGACTTATATTATTAAAGTAATTGTTTCTATACCTTTCTTGCTTTAATGAATGTGTCCTTACTTCACGGTCGGTTTCACATACACATCACATTCATAATTTTTTTAACATTTGTATAAGAAAACCTATTTTGCTTTTGCGTTTTAACTAATAGTTAGTAATGAGTTTTTGGATCAGTTTCTTTATTACCTTGATTGAAGAGTCGCCTACACCAGTACGTCTATTCGTTGACATATTGGTAATTTGTATGCTATAAATATGAGGAACGTAATGCTGCCTGACCAGATTTAGTTTTTAGATGACTGGAGATATTGCAGACAGAAGTATCGAGGATGGAGATGCGGAAGACGGAACCGGACAATGTTAAATCGAAGATGGCAACACATAGCTTCAAACAGAATAGAATGTGCTATTCTTAGGTTCGGCGTCCAACTGTGCAGCGATAGGTTCCTTGTGCGTTTTGGTGTTACACACATACTTACTATTGGAATAACAGAAAATAAAAGTAAGGAGAAGTGTCATGGACCGTATGGACATATTGTCCATATAAATATATGAGAAGTTGGCCATGAATCGTAAGCCACTCAATCCAAACATCACCGCATCGAAGTCAGTTCTTAACGACATAAACGTAATCGACATCTGCGACTATGTTTGCGTGTGGCATGTCCATTAATATTTGGTTAGTAGATTTATAAAATTTATGACAGTCACTCTCATAACAGGTGTTAATGGCATAGAATGGCACGTCTCCTTACTTTTATGATCTGATATTGTAATGCAATTGCATTTCTAATAAGTATTTTCTTAGAACTTTATTATTATAACAGAGAGAAGAAACAACGACGGATTCACTATGTACCAAACTCGAATGCTAGAATTCCGAGCGTGGTGCTTAAAAACAGCATTTAAGTTCGGCACGTAGTGCACACTCAAAAGAAATGGCAATCCAATTCAATCTGCAAATAAACACATACACCCTATATGCGAGACCCTTTATTATGAAATGTATGAAATCAACAATATGTATATAGTGCATTTTACTTATTATATAACACCAGTCAATTCGTCATTGGTTAACACGTAAATAATAGAAAATATATTTACTCGGCGTGGAAAATTGTCACGAACAAAACGCCCCTAATTTTGCATGCACCGACCTTTAGACTGCACAATTAATCATCTGCGAATGAGGTCAGGGGTCATTACCTGGGTTTCTTCCAGGGGGACGGTGTGTTGTTGTTGGTGGATGAGTTCTTGTCGCTGGCCGTACTGCTCCGGCCGCCGCTCAGCCGGGATCCCATGGATTTAACCTAAAAGCATAAATGAATACAGCAGATGGGCCGGTAACATCAAGTAAGGATCGGAGTAGCGACTGAAACTCATCCGTATTAGTGATAATGAACTGATGGCAGTTAGTTCGTTACGAATTCGGGACGTGCATCTTCGAACTATATGGCGCCCTGAGGTGTTCTTACGTGTGTGAACGTTGGGACTTTCTGCTAGATCTTCAATATGTATTGTGTCGATCCAAGGAGATCTCAATGGATTGTAATGTATTTATAAGTTTTAGAGAGGCAGCATATGCTGATGCGTTTAACCCGTCCTCTGTGTAAGGGCGCGGGAAAAACGGGCGCTACGGGTGCAGCGTATTTATGTTGTTTTCGCGCGGCCGCGAAGGGTTTAGAAAACACAAGAGTTTAGATGATTTTTTTTAAAATATCGTAACAATTTACATGCCAATATAAAGCGCGCTAAATGTAGTATCCATTGGTGTAAAAACATTTTTGATAAAATCGTTATATATAACCAAAAGTACAAAGTTAAAACAGAAAATTCGACAAAAAATTGGCTTATAAAATGTAATCAAAGCTAATGCACTTCCACTGTAGGTATAAACTTCATTCAAACTCGCTAAGTACATGAACACATCATTCCTCTTTCATTTTTTATATTCACATTTAGGGTAGGTAGTATAATTATAGAGTTATTTGAAAAAACACACAGGTACTCAGAGTGACCAAAACAGGCATCCGTGCGCCTTCACAGAAAGTACTGTCGGCACAAACAGTGAGTAGAAAAAAATTTTTTTTTTCTTGTAACGACATGAATGCCTAATGCCTCACCTATTGTCATGATATTAGCCCAACACACCATCCATCCATCCCCGAGGGTCTGATGATGACCAGGAATGTTCTTGCTGGAACTCAGGAACGGCGCTAACTACAAGCTTCGGGTTTGGTTTGCAAGCTAAAACCTGATTGGCATTAACCTCGTGCCAAATATTTAGGGTCTGATGATGACCAGGAATGTTCTTGCTGGTACTTAGTAACGGCGCTAGCTACAAGCTTCGGTCTTGATTTGTAAGCTGAAACCTGATTGGCATTAACCTTATGCTCAACATTCAGGGTCTAATGATGACCAGGAATGTTCTTGCTCGCCCGCAACAACGGCGCTAGCTACGAGCTTCGGGTTTGGATTACAAGCTGAAACTTGATTGGCATTGACCTCATGCAAAATATTCAGGGTCTGATGATGACCAGTAATGTTCTTGCTGGTACTCGGCAACGGCACTAGTTACGAGCTTCGGGTTTAGGTAATAAGCTGAAACCTGATTGGCATTGACCTCATGCCAAATATTCAGGGTCTGATGATGACCAGGAATGTTCTTGCTGGTACTCAGCAATGGCGCTAGCTACATGCTTCGGGTTTGGGTGGTAAGCTGAAACTTGATTGGCATTGACCTCATGCAAAATATTCAGGGTCTGATGATGACCAGGAATGTTCTTGCTGGTACTCGGCAACGGCACTAGCTACGAGCTTCGGGTTTAGGTAATAAGCTGAAACTGGATTGGCATTAACCTCATGCCGAACATTCAGGGTCTTATGATGACCAGGAATGTTCTTCATCAATCTATCAAAATCCGTAGCTTCTAATATACCATACTAATGAAAACCTACAAAGAAACTGCGCTGAGTGGAGTTTTTTATTCTTAATCTAAACTTATTACAATATAACTTATGAAATAATGCTACTGAATGTTACAATAGTAGCATTTAGTTAAAATTGTCAAAGAAATTACATGAACAGTTTATATGAATTACAATAGTAGCTTTAGCCAAAATGGCGAAGAAGTTACTTGAACTGATTAACTCCTCAAGCTTGATTTTGAACTCCTTGCAGAAATGTCGGTAGCACAATGCACAGGGAATAGGATGTGAGACATGCAATAAAACTTACGTAATTCGATTCATCGTCTCATCCTCATCGTTCCTGAAGAGGGGCAGATTATCCAGATTCGGCCTCAGGGAACCGCCCTGACATCATATTCGAAATCGACACCTCCGAGAAACTATAACACGAGTACCACGACGTAGCAACTGAACTAAGGCGTGGCCGCAATTTTGTTTTTAAAATGTCTCGTTTTACCTTAAAACAGACATCACATTTGAAATCGAGACCCCTGAAATCCTATAACACGAGTACCATCATGATGTCACTGAAGTTAGGTGTGGCGGCCATTTTGTTTTTGAAATATCACGTTTTATCTCAAAACAGACATCATATCTGAAATGGACACCCCCGAAAACATATAACTTGAGTACCATGACGATACAACTAAACATAGGTGTGGCGGCCATTTTGTGTTTGAAATGTGACATTTGATCTCATAACAGATATCATATTTGAAATAGATACCCCCGAAAACCTATAACACGAGTACAATCACGATGCAATTGGACTTAGGTGTGGCGGCCATTTAGTTTTTGAAATGTCACGTTTGATCTAAAAAAAACATTATATTTGCAATCGACACCCCCAAAAACCTAAAAAAACAAGTACCATGACGATGCAACTGAAGTTTTGCGTGGTGGCCATTTTGTTTTTTAAATGTCACGTTTGATCTCAAAACAGACATCACATTTGAAATCGACACCCTCGAAAACCTATAACACGAGTACCATGATGATGCAACTGAACTTAGGTGTGGCGGCCATTTTGTTTTTGAAATCTCTCAAAACAGACATCATATTTGAAATCGACACCCCCGAAAACATATAACACGAGTACCATGACGATGCAACTCAACATAGGTATGTCGGCCATTTTGTTTTTGAAATGTGACATTTGATCTCAAAACAGATATCATATTTGAAATAGACACCCTCGAATACCTATGAAACGAGTACCATGACGATGCAACTAAACAACTTTCTTGTTTTTGAAATGTGACGTTTGATTTCAAAACAGACATCATATTTGAAATCCATAACCCCGAAAACCTATAAAACAAAGCCCAACCACTTTCAAAGTCGTCTAAAACAAAACACAAAAAATCAATATTCGCAATGTTTTACGTCTCTTCCTTTTTTTCCACTCAGTACAGCGATTTGACGCGACATCCGATTTCATTTCACAATCGAATATAAGCTTTATGACATATGGCCTCCAAACACAATAGAGTTCAAATTGGCTCAACAAGTTTAGTTACCGAAATTTGGCTTTCTTATTTTGTTGAAAAACTTGTGAAATTCGTGGTAAATCGTTCAGCAATGATCAAAAATAAGATTAGATGACGTTCTACAATAAAACTATCTAGGATGCGTGTACATTCATCTGTCCAAAATGGCGTCAGGCGTGGGTAAGCAAATCAGACGAGTTTTTTCCCAAAAAAATGTATGATGCTTATCAAACAAACACCACAATCGAATTCACGCTGAGAATGCGCTTCTAATGGTATATAACACTTGCCGCTTTCGTTCCATCTTGCACTAAAAAACTTGTATTTTCACCACACGACAAAACAAATGGCGCGCGCTCAATGCAACTTGCAATGTAATGGCTTGCAATCGTAAAAAGTCTATGGGGGAAGTCAATCTGATGTTTCCAGAGTGTAGGTCTGTTCAGTATAGCCATATAAAATGCGACAGCACGCACAGAAAATCTCCACAGAACGCGTCCATAATTAAAACTCGAAGGATAGGTAGCCGGCACATATGTCGTGCCAGACACAGTCAAGGGAATTTTCGTAGGTGGCACGACGTATGTGCCGGACACAGCCAAGGGGTTAAATCCAACGAGTATATTGTTCTACTTAGTTGTTAAGTGGTATTTTTTTTACTTTTTATATTATTTGACGTGGTTATCCAGCCTATTATTTTTAATTATTGGTGATCACCGTATTAAACACATCCTTTGGAAGTTTGTTCCATGCCTCTACTACTCGGTTGGATACATAGTTTTTATGAGTATTCGTTCTGGATGCCTTGATCTTCAGTTTCATGTTGTGACCTTGAAGTTGAAAATTCTGGTACCTTCAATATCTGTACTGCTAATATCCCCGTCTTCGGGAATTTAGAATAGTTAACTCGTTATTAATTAGTAATCATTAATGTATATAGTCTAAAAAAATACCAACCAAGGTTTAAATCTAACTACAGATGCAGATACTGGTGAAGATGATATTGGGGATGCAGATACTAGTGAGATGATATTGGGGATTGAGATACTGGTGAAGATGATATTGGGGATGCAGATGCTGTTGGAGATGATATTGCAAATGCAGATGCTGTTTACGATAACATTGGGTATGCAGATACTAGTGAAGATTATATTGGGGGTGGAGATACTGGTCAAGATGATATTGGGGATGCAGTAACTAGTGAAGATGATACTGGGGATGCAGATACTGTTCAAGATCATATTGGGTATGCAGATACTGGTAAAGATTATATTGGTGATGATGATATTGGGGGTGCAGATACTGGTAAAGGTGATATGGGGATGCGGATACTGGCAAAGGAGATATGAACAACCAACAGCTTTAGGTACAATGGGTGGGTACCTTGATCTTCATGGGCGCAGAGGCGCGGGGCTCTGGACTGACGCCCTTGGGCGGCTTGGGCTTGGGCGTGCGCTTGCCCTCGACAGCGACGACGGCGGGCACGGGCGATGACTGCGGCGAGTCGCGCACCTTCGCGTCCCTGCATCACAACCGTCTCAACGTTACGATAGCGCACCCGAGCATGTACACTAGTTCACTTTCACGACGTTACATTTTCGTTTGGACTTTACGGTATCCAGCTGTAAGATACGTTGACGAATAGCACGGATATGTAATGACTAACTTGACTAACCATTTCAAAAAGTTACTATTGAAAGATTGGATAACGAAAACAGAAAAGGTTTTTTCTGAATACCAAGAACAGAAATTGTTGAGAGGTTTGTGTTGTAAAGAAATCACTGCAAAATAAAAGTAATGACATTTTTATTTTTTATCGGTTTGGAATGTGCAGTGTAATCTTGAGAGTGGTATATCCTTAAGTATATCTTTTTTTTTTTTATGCGACCTGACATGGATGGCTAATACCACACAACTACCGTTATGATATTAGCCCAATACACCACATTCCCGAAGGAATTTGGTGCCATGCCAGGACCTTCCCTTTATGAGCACGGCTACATTGAACTGGATGGAAAACACGGACAATTTTTTATTGCCGCTTCGACCATCTTTTCATCCAACGCGATGGTACCAACCCGGGCGGGCTTAAACCCTACCACCTAGCAGGGGAAGGGGACCTACAGTTTTACATGGATTCTGAACCATGGAGCAGCTCGCATTCGTGACGAAATGCACTTATCGAACTCGGAAAGAGATAGACAGTGGTGCATGTCGGTATTGAACCCAGGCCTCTGGTACGCTAGGCCAGTCCCCGCGCCACTAGGCTACGAGCCACTCAAATATCTGTCCCTCTCCATCTGTTCCTGTACTGAAGTAGGGTGATGCATAGATTTGCATGTACTTATGTGGTGTTAGCCTGTACTAGGTAAGTATCTCTAAACTATATGGAACACAAAACAAATCCAAACAACTTTAGGATTTTTGACTGAAACTAAATATAACTTACCTAATGATTTCCTTGTCCGGATCTTCTATGCCGAGTGGCTCCTTGAAGAATGTGAAGTTGTCGAGCGTGAACCCCGTGCCGGCGAGGTGCTCCGAGATCTACGGGCGGAACACGCTGTCAGTACCAACAACTCCCACATCGGAGATAACGGGCTACCATGGATTCAGCTAACATGTCGGGGCCCCAATTTTTTTTTTTTTGTGGTGCACTGGTAGGTTGCTGATGCGTCGCGTCTGAAGGGAATTTTACGTGTATTGCAAAATGTATTTAATTAATGTCTTCTTCCACTCAACTGGTAGCCGGAAAAGTACGAAGCTAGTCAAGTGGCACCCCATGTCGCAACAGGTAGTACGAAGCTAGTCAAGTGGCACCCCAAGTCGCAACAGGTACGCTCGTCTTATACTATAGAAATAAAAAGTCTATAAATAGAAATAAAAGAAATTTTTAAATATAAAATTATACATACACTCGAAAAATATAACCATCCTTCTTGCGCAGTCGGTGTAAAAATTGGTTGTATTCATAGCTTTCTGTCCACTAAACAATAGAATAAATAGATTAAATTTCGCTTCATACATTTATCAATATAGTTTTTAGGTTTTTTTGCAGAGTGGGCGCTATGCCGCCAAAGACCTCCACAGAAAAATTACTTACAACAAAAGTTGCCTACACTTGCCTAGTTCTTGCAAATTAAAACTTTTTTGAACATTCACTTCTTCTTGCTGGTTTCAGTTCAGTTTCAGTTTCTTTATTTCCTCCATTAGATGTATATTACATACTCGGATTCGTCTTTTTTTTTTTCCTGTCGGTTCGATTACTTCTGGCGAAGAAGAGCCGACAAGAAACTTCGTCAGGTTGGTCATTGTATTATTATTTTTTCCAGTGATACTTACAAACTAGTTTACAGTGATTGATTGATTACTACTGCTCACAAAGAACATTATTATAAGAACATTATATACATTGGGGAGGAGCAAACTCTTGACTACTATAATGACATCTTATTCTAAATTAATATTTTAAATTAATAGGAATTATGATCTAAATTATTCAGGTGTAAAAAGCCATCGTCATTTTTGATACAAGGTAATATCAAATTAAATATAAGTTAGTAAATAAACAAATTCATACTACAATGTAGTACCCATGTCAGAGAAAATAATAATAATAGAAAATAATAATAATAAAAAAATGATAAAAAAATAAAAAACAAAAAAGTGCGGATGTAACAAGTTGTTATTAGTGCTAACTCGGGGGAAGGAAATGAAGTTTGGAGGGAAATGGTATGGAGAAAATAAAATTCATGCAGGGTATGATACTAACGAGATTACCGCAGTCGTTGAACATATTCATGCAGGGTAGTTCAAGAAACGGTCAGATCTGTCAGTATATCAATTAGCGCGAAAATTAAAATTTCTACCTGATATAATATTTTACATGTCTTTGTTTGGATTGACCAGGGGCGGTAGGGCAAATCGCACGTACCTCCCGATTGGAGCGGAGCTTCTTGCCGGCGGGCGTGTAGTAGTAGATGTCCGCGTTGCGTCGCGCGTGCGGGTCGAGCGCCGCGCGGTACACGAGCTCGCGCCGCCAGCCGCGCTCGAGCGGCAGCCGGAAGGCGGGCGACGCGAGCGCCTCGGGCGCCGTGCGCCGGCCGCGCCCGCTCGCCGGCGACGACGCGCCCATCTGCACGCACGGGAGTTATGACCGTTGTTTTCTTTTATGCAACCTGACATAAATGGCTTAAGGTGGCCTTTCCCGGCGGGACTAACACATTCGCGGGAACGGTACAAAACCGTGCTATTGCGCTCTGGGACCTTCTCTGTTTCAAAGAAAAAGACAGGCTCCGTGATGAGGTGGATGCAACATGTCCACAAAGCAGACAAAGCGCATAGTGTTTTATTTGGTAACATTTACGAAAAAAATAATTACAAAACGACTTATAGTAAATCACCACTATAGTCAAAAATCTAACAAAAACCAAACTGTTTATAAATCTTCATGAAACAAGCTATGTCTGATGACTAAACTTTTTAAGATGTTTTTATTTTATCTTTGAGTAATCCACCTCCAAAGTTATTGCATAAAACGCGCGAAAAAGTCGAACTTTCGGAAATTATAACTTAGAAACCAAACACAATTTTACAATGCCAATGGTCATCAGACATCTAGTTCGATCAAATAAAGCTATATCGAGAAACAGTTTGCATCTCTGACAAGGAATATGGCCATGATCTTCTTTCCACGTTTTAATGGGGATGTGAGCGGGAAGGCCCACCTTAAACTTAAATCCCTGTACACAAAACGGGACTACCCATTCGCTAAAGCTTAATCAAACCAGGTTTAATTCAAACCCAAGGAAGTACTTTCTTTCAACAGAGTAGTGGACTCCTAGAATAAATTGCCTCAAGAAGTGATAAGTGCTATCAAAGTGAATGGTTTTAAAAACCAGTTAGACAAACACCCTAATAGTGTTAAACTTAACTAAAAACACAATAATAATAGTAGAACTGCACTAAAAATATCAAATTTTAAAGTATGCGCGTATGCGTATATCAGCTTAAAGCTGCTAGTGTACACTATCAATAATAATAACCACCGCCCTAATATTAGCATAATACACCACATTCCCGAAGGAATTATGTGCCACGCCAGCACCTTCCTTTTACGAGCACGGCTACATTGAACTGGGTGGAAAACACGGGATAATTTTTCATTGCCGCTTTGACCATCTTTTCATCAAAATCGATGGTTAAACCCGGGCGGGCTTAAACCCTACCACCAAGTAGGGGAAACTACAGTTTTACATGGATTCCGAAACATGGAAACAAAACTCAAAAAATTCAGAAACACTCACCTCAGACAACAACGCATCCTCGGAGCGGTGGGAGAGGGACGAAGATGAACGCGAACCTTCTGCAATGAGACAAACTCTGTGAAAAGGCAGCCATTTCAATAACATTTTCGTCAAACACGAAAAAAGTGCTGTTACAATGTTGGCGATGCCTTTGCTTTTAAAATAATTTCAAACTAATGTCAGACAGTCGCGCTAATGCAGCCAGAATGTTATTGCTGAAAATTAAAAAAATATGAACATCAATGTTTAGTCTAAGCCCAATTAAATAAAGTTTCAGAGAGGATTAGCATAATACTAAGCGCAAACCAACCGTCAGTGCGTTGCCTCTTCAGTAGCGGTGGCGCGAGGACGCTCCGGACCGGAGTAAGCGTCGCCTCGTCCGCTGCCACCTCGGCGGCCATCTTGTCTGCGTGTGTTATTTCATGATATTCATAACAAATAAACATATGTTCTTAGATTTACACCGTCGCTGTCCATAATGTTTTGAAGTGGCACTGACGATGCTTCCGTCGTTGGAGGCGAAACATGTCGGCCAAGCGCGGCATTGCACACCGGAAAACAGTAAGTTTTCAAAACATTATAACAAATAAATAAATAAAAATGGTTAAAAAAATTTTTTTTGAATTAGATTTGCCAAATTTTGTGAAAATTGGTTTAGTAGATCAGTCGTGACCATAGATTAAAGAGGGAGGTATAGATAGCTTACGTCCTACTATGCACAAAACTCGACGAAAACTGATTATTTTCGCTGGTGCTTTGCCCTCCTTATTCAAAAGACGGTAACTACATATATATATATTTTTTTAAGCGACCCGACATGGATGGCTAATACCACACAACTACCGTTATGATATTAGCCCGCCCAATACACCACATTCCCGAAGGAATTTGGTGCCATGCCAGGAACTTCCCTTTATGAGCACGGCTACATTGAACTGGATGGAAAACTCGGACAATTTTTTTCATTGCCGCTTCGACCATCTTTTCATCCAATGCGATGGTACCAACCCGGGCGGGCTTAAACCCTACCACCTAGTAGGGGAAGGAGACCTACAGTTTAACATGGATTCCGAACCATGGAGCGGCTCGCATTCGTGATGAAAATGCACTTATCGAACTCGGAAAGAGAAAGACAGTGGTGCAAGTCGGTATTGAACCCAGGTCTCTGGTACGCAAGGCCAGTCCCCGCGCCACTAGGCTACGAGCCGCTCAATAATATGTGCATAATATGTGGCTCATATGTAGTTACCGTCTTTTGAATAAGGAGGGCAGCACTATGAAATATATAAGCAGTGCCATCTCCCATCACTGCCAGAACTAGTTAGACAGTCATTAAACTAAGCTGATTCCAAATTTCGCCTAGGTTAGGTTAGGTTAGGTTATGTTAGGTTAGGTTAGGCGTGTTTGAAATGTTTCGATTTAACTATAAATTAAGTAATGTCATTGCAAATAAAAAATATCATTGGTATTCATTGGTTTCTATTTAATGTATTCTGAAATGTGAATTGCAATGCCACATTTTACTATCCCTATTCAACACCGGTATGACGTCAGTTATCTATCCCTTCCTTTTTAATCTATACTGCCGCTGATCATTGCCTGATGACAGATTTTGTTTGTTGGTCAAGATGTCATTTTAACAGGGTGGGGGATAAAGGCTAAAGACTGATATCTTCACAATTAAAGTCAACTATTAATATATTTATTAAGAAACACTACTATACTATCCAATCCATGTGAAGGTAGGATACGGACAGATGGAATAATTTGTCTTAAAAGAAGGCTAAACATGGGTAGTTAAAAAAGCTAGCATAATTGAAACTAGCAACAGATAGTTCTTAAAAAGGAAAACATTGAAATAACCGAGCGCACGATATACTCCATGGATTAAAGGCAGCGAACGTGCTGGGCGCTGTGGTGGCATGACCAAAAAGGTGATATTTTAATAAAAGTAATGAAAATCTAATAAAATATAATCTACTTTCTATGAATTGGCAAACTTAAAACTGCGTTTTTTGTCATACTTTTTTCGTGCACACAGATTCTTATTTTAGATATATATTTAAAATAAATTGAACTACAAGTGAAAATATGCCATTCTTATGCAATAAAATCGACCCAAGATAACGTTATTTCATTCCTGCAATTGTTATTTGCACCGCTACTCAACACAATCTACAGAGTAAAGCAAACATATATGTACATAATATGTCTCACATATATTAACACTGCTATGAACCTCGTTTCCTGCTAAACGTTTGATGCGATCCTTTGATACATAAACATTACGCAGAAACCAAAGGTTTAAATTGTGCAACTTATCAACCAACCAAGCACTAAACTACACGGTAATCTGACATTTTCGACTGCTTCATTGAGCAGAGCAAATTCCTGTTGAAGGATAACTTTATCCGTTTGTTCAATGACATTGATAATGAACTCACATAGTCCTTTCTCTTTCCTTATAAGGATATTGCTTTGTTCTTCAACTGGGTATGCAGGACCATAAATAATGTCACTTCACACACTTGTGGGAACAATAACATGCTTATCATAATTTGAACACACGAGTACTTAGTATGGAATTCTATTCTATTCTATTAGCGGCAATGAAAATTGTCCGTGTTTTCCGTCCAGTTCAATGTAGCCGTGCAATATAAGGAAGGTCCTGGCATGGCACCTAGTTCCCATGTGGTGTGTTGGGCTAATACCATGACAGAAAGTGTGGTATTAGCCATCCATGTCTAGACACATAAAAAAAAATTAATAATAACAGGAATTCCCACATGACAGAGCATGAAACATAATAAATAGTTAATAATTCAAATGCATGGTAAAAATAAATATTTATTCAAGGGTAAAAGTAATCTTAGCCCATTAACTCTCTAGTCACATCGATATGTTCATATGTTGGTCCCTTGCTGTGTAAAAGAAGTACAAACTAACAGAGATCTTTTATTTTATTCTCAACCAATGACATACACGCATCGGCTTTAAGCTGCTAGTGCATATAAACTAATAAATAAATAAATAATAGTGAGGATTTCCTATATTAGTCTACGGAAGGATTCCCGAAATGTTGATTTCCAAAACTAGATTGATAAATATAGCTAATATTCTTTTTTTCGGCGGCGTCATTTAGCATCCGTTAAAAAAATAGTGAGCTTTAATCTTCACCTCATATGGCAAAGTATTCAATAAAAACAGAAGAGAGCATGATGCCACTCACCAACAAGTCTGGAGTAGTGTGACCTGGAATCGTTGAGGACATCCTCGGGCTTGGTAAACCCGTGGAACTCGTCACTGGTGTCGCTGAGCGCGCACGACGCTCGCCGCTTGTGTCCGCGCGGCGACGGGCTCTCCGCCGCGGGCTCAACCGCCATGTGCTCTTCCGCTGAGGGCTCCTCCGCCGCGGGGTCTTCCGCCGCCGGCTCTTCCGCCGCGGGGTCTTTCGCCGCCGGCTCTTCCACCTCTTCCTCTTGTTCCGCCGGCTCTTCTGCCGTTGGCTCTACCGCCACGGGCTTTTCCACCAGGGCTTCTTCCGCCAGCGATTCCACTGTTGGCAAAAACGTTTTCTGTTAAGTATATATTCCACTAGCTGAGGTACCCGGCTCTGCTCGGCTCAATTTGCTCTTGTAATGATTTTACCTACGGAATTTGATCAAAATCGGTTGAGCCGATGTGGCATGATTGAATAAGAAAACATCCAAATATTGCCATTCATAAATTCAGTGGAAGGAATTTAGGTACATGAAATCCTTAAGGTGGCCCAACCCGGCGGGACCAACTCATTCACGGGCACGGTACAAAACCGTGTAGTTGCACTCTGGGACCTTCTCTGTTTCAAAGAAAAAGACAGGCTCCGTGTCCACAAAAAAGATAATGTGCATAGTGTATGATTTATGAAAATTTTAATTACAAAACGACTTATAGATAAAAGTAAACCACGACCGCTGTAGTCAAAAATCTAACAAAAACCAAATAGATTTTAAATCTTGATTAAATCAACTATGTCTGATGACTAATCTTTTTAAGGTGTTCTTACTTTATCATTGCGTAATCCACCTCCAAAGTTATTTTATAAAACATTAGAGATAGATTTCCATTACAATCGGCTTTCCAGCAACTAAATGGGTGGGTCTTAGGCCTGTTAACTCAGGAAAAGCAAAGCGTTGGCATGATTCGGATTATTTATTGGTAGAGAGAGAGTAGTGGTAAGCAGGAAAAGGGAAGTTCTGTGCAAGCTTCCAATCCAACGAACACGGAACGACGGGTATAGCAACCCAAACCCATTTGTATGGGGGTGGCGTAGCCACTTCGCAAACAATGGCGGCACCGCCAGCGAGTCAGTCTGCTTACAAATATGCTAATAATGACAATAATAATGTTGATTTGCAGACCCAAGGTCCATTATTTGTCAGACCCAAGGTCCATAATGATTGCCACGAGTTCAAACGACACATAAGATTATCACAGGACGTTATTCAGTGCAACGAACATCCGATGTTGCAAGTCCCGAAATCGTAAGCGAACTAACTACAGTATGACGTTATGGACTAACTCGTAGCTACGCTACCGCCATACGTCTTTCCATACTTGCTCAAGAGTTTATAAGCTAAATGAAAGGTACAAAGATGCAGCGAGCACGGCAAAGTGGCCGCCTGCCAACTTCCTGGCAAGAGGTCGGGATATATTCAGTGAAACCATTGAGAGCTAGTTGCCTGCTAAGGAATGCAAGGGCCCGTTGCATCCGTCGCACAATGACATTTGTCTGTTTGCTAAAATCCATCAATAAAGAAATATGCATCATCTTTTTTAACATATTTGGGCATATTTTTATCCAATGCGATGGGACCTATGAAAAATGTTTAAAAATATCACAAGAAAATTGATTGGTGACAAGACCTTAAGCGCTAGGTAAGTACCTACCATGTGAGAAAAATAATAGGATTTTGGCCAAAGATATCTACATTCAGTTTTTAGCTATGCAAAGATAGACTTGCGATGTCTACAGCTCAGAGAAGCCACTAGTGGGTAGCAATTTGCAGATCCTTTGTGATAGCTCTGTATGTTTCAATTCAGCAATGTACCATAATTAATTATTGCCATGTCTTGAGATTTTTCATCAGCAACAGAGCGTTCCGAGATATACCAAGATTTCCAAGGGTTCTCAGTATCGCGGTTAGCACAGAATGTTCATAACTCTCAGCTTGCAAGAAATAATAGCGATAATCATAAGAGTGTTCCGAGCGATATTCCGCTTGGAAGTCCCGATCGGAATTACCTACTACCTAGAAGCGGAAGGGGACCTACTGTTTTTTTTCATAGGCCGTGACAAGCTGTTGGTCCAAGCAGCGAGCGAGGTTCAAGTAATTATCCATCAATAACAATGTTTTGAATGATTTCACGAAATAATGAGTACTCTATCTCGAGAAATTTAAAACACTCGAAACAGCGCAACGCTGTATTGTATCTCAAACGCTAAATTATTAGTCTAGATGTTGGTATAATTTAGATATGCCCATAAATTTGTAGTCGCTGATGAACTATGTCAACTGACAGTTAACAGTGACAGTTCGCCTGCTGATGGCTGACTCGATTCTCGCTTTCGCTGGCCTGCAATCCCGCTCGCTCACAATTTTTATCGCTTTCACTGGCCCGCAATCTCATGAATAGTAATGCTCCGGTCAATATCAACATGTTACTGGTGTGAGATTATGACCTTGAGAGCCCAAACGAATCAGCTCATCAAAAGCGTATCATCATCTGACCGATTAGAATTATTTGATAAGCAGTCAAGCTTTAGCGTCCAATAATTTCTTGACTCAAGGTTGTGTACTTTTGTTTATTCTGTTAATAGGCTGCTCGACCTCTACCAGTCGATGTGCATTCTGGGGTGCACGGTAGAAAATCAGTAAAATTATACAGCATTATAACCTTACGAGTTCCGACATTTACATAATGCGAACAATTCGTATTATTATTATTTTAGTAGATTAGTGATGATGGCTTGATGTCAACGACCAGCTCTCCCACGCCCACACAGCCACATTCAACAGGGAAGACCCTACGATGCCTAGCCGCCAAAACGGTCCTGTCAAAATCATAACCTAAATTGTCTAAAGTACGCACCTTCAGCCACTACAACGGGCGTCTCTTTCCTTTCCTCTGAAGGAGCACTTTCTTCAACTGGCGTGTCCTCAGAGGTGGCGCCGTTTAGTCGCGCTTCCTCTGCATCTTCCACAGCCGGCGCGGCGGGCTCCGCTGCCGGAGCCTCGTCCCCCTCCGCCATCGGCGCATCCTCGGTCTCGGCTGCCGGAGCCGCGACACTAGCGTCCTCCGCACCCACATTCTCTACACTGGCCACGTCCGAACTCTCCATAGTTTACCTCGGCTCACAGCATCAGTCCAGCGGAACTGCGCTTTGTGTACGCACGGTAAACCAGCACGTGACGTCACGCGGCCGACATTTCGATTCGACCCAAACTTTGCACAGCGATAGGCGGCACCGAGTAGCGGCAGCTTGCAGGAGGAACGAACATTGGGATTGTTGAACAACGATCATAAAAAATTCCCCCGCATCACTGCACTTCACCAAACTACAACTGCCGCCATCTTACCATAGACAAAAATATAGCATCCGCCGCTCTGCCTGCCGCGCCAGACGCCACGCGAAGTGGTTTTGTCTATGGATAATATATAAATATTGTGGATACATTCCGTAAATTCTATTGTCAAGTGCGTAGAAAGCAAACCTAGTTAGAGAAATTATCCTATAGAATATGTCATAGCAGCGCATCAATTTTAAAAACTTTTTATTAATTTCTTTTCCTATCATTTAATCGCCTCGTATACATTTTGACAACTGACAACATTAATCGCGATTTCCGGTTGTCAACATGACATTTCATGAGTGAGTGTTAATGGCGGGAAAAGGGCGTCAACACCATTTCTTTTCCCGCTGAAGATGGATAATACATAATAGGTAGGGAGAACGGTGATCAAGAAATTTTTAATGTTTATAAATTTTGTAAACACTATTTGTCGAACTTGCATTTATTTTAGATGATTCTGTCCGCTGTCTACATTTCTAGGTAACAGGTTGAAATTTTCAAGTGTGCCTTTATGTGTAAATCCTATATATACTATGAGAAATAACGAAAAGCACTCAAAGGAGTAATGAGGCCGATATTGCCTTGGTTGCCTTTGCTTGCCTTGCTACCCGATTATTTTTTTTCTCATACGAAATTGTTTCCCACCATTCTACCTAAATCGGCTGGATAATTTTTTATTTCATACTACTCTGAAAACTCTTGTGGCAATCATTGGCAGCATGAGTTTATTGTTTTGTTTATTCGAATTCTTCGACGAAAACTTGGATCCGATTTCGGATTTTTACGGATTTTCCTATGAAAATGTATTGGGGAATTCGAGGATTTGTAATCGGCAACGCTGCTCTTGAGACAAGTGCTACATGCGCTAGCTTAAGAAGCGCATTAACGTTCGGCGTGAACTGTAATATCACTTGTCATTCCTGGGTAACTTCAACAATTTATAAAAAAATATGTTTATAATATTGATTGGTAATGTGATATCATACGGGTATTTTTAACTAATCGTTGAAAACACTCAAATGTGAAATCCTAAGTATAGCCAATTTTCTCTAACAAATAGCATCTGGATGTACTAATTATTTTTTGTACTAACTAGCATCAGTACTATGGGGACCATTCAGGTAAGAGCGAGTTCAAATTCGTCGCTAAATATCAACTCACTGGGAATGTTATAATCGACACTGAAGCAAGGACACATTGATTGATGATGCTAATGATAAAATATGAGAAATCCGATGCAGTGTACTGTCTATGGATGATGAATAAACAATAAACAATAAACAACAATTGAAGAAAGAACCCAGTAAAAAGAACTACTTTACGCATATACTGCAAGGCTGGACCATTATGTATATCCTGGTATCCTGCATATCCAAATTATGGGTATACAGCCGGTGGCGAAATTGGTAGGCGCAATACCCGCGAATGGTATGTTTTGCTGGTTCGGGTCCAGCCTTGCAGTATATTCGTAAAGTCGTTTTTTTTACAGGGCTCTTGCTTCAATTAATGTGTCCTTGCTTCAAGGTGTATTATACATACATACATATGACATTGTTTGGAATAAGCGACGCACATGCTCAGTATGAAAAAGTATATTTATTTAATCAATTCTCTTTATTAAATAGTTCATGTTTTCACACTTCTTTAACATCATTTTAGTTTGGTAAAAATCTGCTTTGTCCCATAAAAACCTCCGTTAGAAGTATAAATAACATTTCCATTATTTCAATAATAATATATTTTTAAGCTATTTTTAGGTTAACTCACTCCCAAACTCGAGCTCACTCACTCTTACCTGAATGGGCCTCCCGTACATAAAATTATTGATTAAAGAAAATGTTATAAAGTAAATATATGAAACCAGTAAAGTTTTTGCGCTATACAGGCATGGTCCAAACGTTGACCAAGTAGGTACCTATTCCTTCCTAAGAATATTTCGTCTCTTCGGCTGACGTGACCAGCCCACTGTCATTTGAGCTTAGCCTGCCGGTGTCCAATATCGACTACTTTGGTACGTCGGCGGATTGCCTCGTTACGCACCATATCCCGTAGCAATCGTAACGGTAGTTGTGTGGTATTAGCCATCCATGCCAGGTTGCATAAAAAAAAACCAATGTCAGATTTGGCGAGATGCTGAAACCAGTCTGTCCAATGGTCTGCTTCACGCACCGGAAACCTAATGCTTTGTGGTCCTTAACAAGTCAGCAAAACTACTACGTACATAATCACTTATTTGTTTTTATTAGGGCCGATTTTTCAATCCTCAGATAGTACTTATCGGACTGATAGTACAAATTCACGTTGGTCAAAAGACGGATAGTCATTTCCGGAGAATTATATATTATTTCACAATAATCTGACTATAATTTTACTTATAAACATATGAACTTACTATATCGGATGGATAAGCAGAAGCGTAAATAAATCTGTCGAATAGTTATCTGGCTGTTTATCCGACTGTTGAAAAATCAGCCCTTAATCCATTAGTATCAAACTTTTGAATTTGTCAATTTACAAGATGGTCAGATTACCACGGAGAAAGAAGAACCGAGAAGAAACTTAGTCGGTGGTCAAATTACTCATTTTATTCATTTTATTGGAGTAGACTACAAAAACATAACAAATTTAGGGTGGCCCAACCCCGCGGGCACGGTACAAAACCGTGCTGTTGCGCTCTGGGACCTTCTGTGTTTCAAAGAAAAAGACAGGCTCCGTTATGAGGAGGATGCAACATGTCCACAAAGCAGACAATGCGCATAGTGCATGATTTGGTAAGATTTACGAAAATTGTAATTACAGAATGACTTATAGCTAAAAGAAAACCACGACCGCTGTAGTCAAAAATCTAACAAAAACCAAATAGATTATAAATCTTGATTAAATAAGCTATGTCTGATGACTAATCTTTTAAGATGTTCTAACTTTATCATTGCGTAATCCTCCTCCGAAGTTATTGTATAAAACACGCGAAAAATTCTAACTTTCGGACCTTATAATTTAGAAACCAAACACAATTTTACAATGCCAACGGTCATCAGACATCTAGTTCGATTGGCACGGTTTTGTACCCACTTTTGGCCATTACCCTCAGAATAAAAGTCATTGAAACAGTTAGGAGACTATTTATTTTCATTTCACCGTCGCCCGCCCCTTCCGCCCCCTCCCCTGCCCCGGCCGCCCCTTCCTCCGTCACTCCGGCCCCCGCCTCCTCCTCCCCCCCTCCCTCCGCCGCTCCGGCCGCCGCCACCCCTACCGCCGCCCCCCTTCCCCGCACCGCCGCCGCCCCCCGCACCGCCGCCCCGCCTCGCCGCGGCTGGCTTCCCGAACGCCTTCCCCTTGCTCCCGTCCCCCTTTCCCTTGCTCCTGTCCCCCTTCCCCTTGCCGCCGTCCGCCTTCCCCCTCCCGCCGCCCCGACCGCGGCCACGGCTCGCCGCGGCGATCGTCCGATTGGCCTCGTGCCGCAGCCTCTTGGCGCCCGAATGCGAGACGTCGGTGAGGTCGACCGCGAAGTTGCTGTGCTTCCTCTTGCGCGCGGCGACCTTGTCTCGACCTCCGGGTGCGTGCACGTCGTCGTCGACGGCGCGGATGCGTTTCGTCTTCGTCTTGCTCTTGGACATGCGCGACTGGAGTAGCGCTATCTGCGAGACATAACGTAAATTGCACCATTTTAGTGGAATAGTGAATAAAACTGCTTATTTATCACGACAGGTGGCGTCTAAGCGAGATCATTTAAAAGATCTGTCAAAGCTGGCAGATACCATACAAAATAAAGCAGAATATATTTGAAAATTATTGGTTATGGTGCTGTCTCTACAACAAACACAAAAACAATTTATAATTATTTATTCTATGTAATTGAAATGATTAAATTTTCTCCATGTTATTACAAAAATAAAGAAAGGAGGGAAAGAAAATATTTCAAAAACATAACCTACAAACCTAACCCATAAAAAAAATTCTTATAGCTCAAACGGTTACCTTTTCCATGCCTGCGTCCAACACCTGCATGGGCCCCTCCTCGGAGTCGCGTCATATGAGCTTCTTGGCCGTCTTGTCTGTGGCTGCAAATCTAGAGAGCTATTGCTTATAGCTCGAACGGTTACCTTTTCCATGCCTGCGTCCAACACCTGCATGGGCCCCTCCTCGGAGTCGCGTCATATGAGCTTCTTGGCCGTCTTGTCTGTGTCTGCAAATCTAGAGAGCTATTGCTTATAGCTCGAACGGTTACCTTTTCCATGCCTGCGTCCAACACCTGCATGGGCCCCTCCTCGGAGTCGCGTCATATGAGCTTCTTGGCCGTCTTGTCTGTGTCTGCAAATCTAGAGAGCTATTGCTTATAGCTCGAACGGTTACCTTTTCCATGCCTGCGTCCAACACCTGCATGGGCCCCTCCTCTGAGTCGCGCCATATGTGCTTCTTGGCCGTCTTGCCTGTGTCTGCAAATCTAGAGAGCTATTGCTTATAGCTCGAACGGTTACCTTTTCCATGCCTGCGTCCAACACCTGCATGGGCCCCTCCTCGGAGTCGCGTCATATGAGCTTCTTGGCCGTCTTGCCTGTGTCTGCAAATCTAGAGAGCTATTGCTTATAGCTCGAACGGTTACCTTTTCCATGCCTGCGTCCAACACCTGCATGGGCCCCTCCTCGGAGTCGCGTCATATGAGCTTCTTGGCCGTCTTGTCTGTGTCTGCAAATCTAGAGAGCTATTGCTTATAGCTCGAACGGTTACCTTTTCCATGCCTGCGTCCAACACCTGCATGGGCCCCTCCTCGGAGTCGCGTCATATGAGCTTCTTGGCCGTCTTGTCTGTGTCTGCAAATCTAGAGAGCTATTGCTTATAGCTCGAACGGTTACCTTTTCCATGCCTGCGTCCAACACCTGCATGGGCCCCTCCTCTGAGTCGCGCCATATGTGCTTCTTGGCCGTCTTGCCTGTGTCTGCAAATCTAGAGAGCTATTGCTTATAGCTCGAACGGTTACCTTTTCCATGCCTGCGTCCAACACCTGCATGGGCCCCTCCTCGGAGTCGCGTCATATGAGCTTCTTGGCCGTCTTGCCTGTGTCTGCAAATCTAGAGAGCTATTGCTTATAGCTCGAACGGTTACCTTTTCCATGCCTGCGTCCAACACCTGCATGGGCCCCTCCTCGGAGTCGCGTCATATGAGCTTCTTGGCCGTCTTGCCTGTGTCTGCAAATCTAGAGAGCTATTGCTTATAGCTCGAACGGTTACCTTTTCCATGCCTGCGTCCAACACCTGCATGGGCCCCTCCTCGGAGTCGCGTCATATGAGCTTCTTGGCCGTCTTGTCTGTGTCTGCAAATCTAGAGAGCTATTGCTTATAGCTCGAACGGTTACCTTTTCCATGCCTGCGTCCAACACCTGCATGGGCCCCTCCTCGGAGTCGCGTCATATGAGCTTCTTGGCCGTCTTGCCTGTGTCTGCAAATCTAGAGAGCTATTGCTTATAGCTCGAACGGTTACCTTTTCCATGCCTGCGTCCAACACCTGCATGGGCCCCTCCTCTGAGTCGCGCCATATGTGCTTCTTGGCCGTCTTGCCTGTGTCTGCAAATCTAGAGAGCTATTGCTTATAGCTCGAACGGTTACCTTTTCCATGCCTGCGTCCAACACCTGCATGGGCCCCTCCTCGGAGTCGCGTCATATGAGCTTCTTGGCCGTCTTGCCTGTGTCTGCAAATCTAGAGAGCTATTGCTTATAGCTCGAACGGTTACCTTTTCCATGCCTGCGTCCAACACCTGCATGGGCCCCTCCTCGGAGTCGCGTCATATGAGCTTCTTGGCCGTCTTGCCTGTGTCTGCAAATCTAGAGAGCTATTGCTTATAGCTCGAACGGTTACCTTTTCCATGCCTGCGTCCAACACCTGCATGGGCCCCTCCTCTGAGTCGCGTCATATGAGCTTCTTGGCCGTCTTGTCTGTGTCTGCAAATCTAGAGAGCTATTGCTTATAGCTCGAACGGTTACCTTTTCCATGCCTGCGTCCAACACCTGCATGGGCCCCTCCTCTGAGTCGCGCCATATGTGCTTCTTGGCCGTCTTGCCTGTGTCTGCAAATCTAGAGAGCTATTGCTTATAGCTCGAACGGTTACCTTTTCCATGCCTGCGTCCAACACCTGCATGGGCCCCTCCTCTGAGTCGCGCCATATGTGCTTCTTGGCCGTCTTGCCTGTGTCTGCAAATCTAGAGAGCTATTGCTTATAGCTCGAACGGTTACCTTTTCCATGCCTGCGTCCAACACCTGCATGGGCCCCTCCTCTGAGTCGCGCCATATGTGCTTCTTGGCCGTCTTGCCTGTGTCTGCAAATCTAGAGAGCTATTGCTTATAGCTCGAACGGTTACCTTTTCCATGCCTGCGTCCAACACCTGCATGGGCCCCTCCTCTGAGTCGCGTCATATGAGCTTCTTGGCCGTCTTGCCTGTGTCTGCAAATCTAGAGAGCTATTGCTTATAGCTCGAACGGTTACCTTTTCCATGCCTGCGTCCAACACCTGCATGGGCCCCTCCTCTGAGTCGCGTCATATGAGCTTCTTGGCCGTCTTGTCTGTGTCTGCAAATCTAGAGAGCTATTGCTTATAGCTCGAACGGTTACCTTTTCCATGCCTGCGTCCAACACCTGCATGGGCCCCTCCTCTGAGTCGCGCCATATGTGCTTCTTGGCCGTCTTGCCTGTGTCTGCAAATCTAGAGAGCTATTGCTTATAGCTCGAACGGTTACCTTTTCCATGCCTGCGTCCAACACCTGCATGGGCCCCTCCTCTGAGTCGCGCCATATGTGCTTCTTGGCCGTCTTGCCTGTGTCTGCAAATCTAGAGAGCTATTGCTTATAGCTCAAACGGTTACCTTTTCCATGCCTGCGTCCAACACCTGCATGGGCCCCTCCTCTGAGTCGCGCCATATGTGCTTCTTGGCCGTCTTGCCTGTGTCTGCAAATCTAGAGAGCTATTGCTTATAGCTCGAACGGTTACCTTTTCCATGCCTGCGTCCAACACCTGCATGGGCCCCTCCTCTGAGTCGCGCCATATGTGCTTCTTGGCCGTCTTGCCTGTGTCTGCAAATCTAGAGAGCTATTGCTTATAGCTCGAACGGTTACCTTTTCCATGCCTGCGTCCAACACCTGCATGGGCCCCTCCTCTGAGTCGCGCCATATGTGCTTCTTGGCCGTCTTGCCTGTGTCTGCAAATCTAGAGAGCTATTGCTTATAGCTCGAACGGTTACCTTTTCCATGCCTGCGTCCAACACCTGCATGGGCCCCTCCTCTGAGTCGCGCCATATGTGCTTCTTGGCCGTCTTGCCTGTGTCTGCAAATCTAGAGAGCTATTGCTTATAGCTCGAACGGTTACCTTTTCCATGCCTGCGTCCAACACCTGCATGGGCCCCTCCTCGGAGTCGCGCCATATGTGCTTCTTGGCCGTCTTGCCTGTGTCTGCAAATCTAGAGAGCTATTGCTTATAGCTCGAACGGTTACCTTTTCCATGCCTGCGTCCAACACCTGCATGGGCCCCTCCTCGGAGTCGCGTCATATGAGCTTCTTGGCCGTCTTGTCTGTGTCTGCAAATCTAGAGAGCTATTGCTTATAGCTCGAACGGTTACCTTTTCCATGCCTGCGTCCAACACCTGCATGGGCCCCTCCTCTGAGTCGCGCCATATGTGCTTCTTGGCCGTCTTGCCTGTGTCTGCAAATCTAGAGAGCTATTGCTTATAGCTCGAACGGTTACCTTTTCCATGCCTGCGTCCAACACCTGCATGGGCCCCTCCTCTGAGTCGCGCCATATGTGCTTCTTGGCCGTCTTGCCTGTGTCTGCAAATCTAGAGAGCTATTGCTTATAGCTCGAACGGTTACCTTTTCCATGCCTGCGTCCAACACCTGCATGGGCCCCTCCTCTGAGTCGCGCCATATGTGCTTCTTGGCCGTCTTGCCTGTGTCTGCAAATCTAGAGAGCTATTGCTTATAGCTCGAACGGTTACCTTTTCCATGCCTGCGTCCAACACCTGCATGGGCCCCTCCTCTGAGTCGCGTCATATGAGCTTCTTGGCCGTCTTGCCTGTGTCTGCAAATCTAGAGAGCTATTGCTTATAGCTCGAACGGTTACCTTTTCCATGCCTGCGTCCAACACCTGCATGGGCCCCTCCTCGGAGTCGCGTCATATGAGCTTCTTGGCCGTCTTGTCTGTGTCTGCAAATCTAGAGAGCTATTGCTTATAGCTCGAACGGTTACCTTTTCCATGCCTGCGTCCAACACCTGCATGGGCCCCTCCTCTGAGTCGCGCCATATGTGCTTCTTGGCCGTCTTGCCTGTGTCTGCAAATCTAGAGAGCTATTGCTTATAGCTCGAACGGTTACCTTTTCCATGCCTGCGTCCAACACCTGCATGGGCCCCTCCTCTGAGTCGCGCCATATGTGCTTCTTGGCCGTCTTGCCTGTGTCTGCAAATCTAGAGAGCTATTGCTTATAGCTCAAACGGTTACCTTTTCCATGCCTGCGTCCAACACCTGCATGGGCCCCTCCTCTGAGTCGCGCCATATGTGCTTCTTGGCCGTCTTGCCTGTGTCTGCAAATCTAGAGAGCTATTGCTTATAGCTCGAACGGTTACCTTTTCCATGCCTGCGTCCAACACCTGCATGGGCCCCTCCTCTGAGTCGCGTCATATGAGCTTCTTGGCCGTCTTGTCTGTGTCTGCAAATCTAGAGAGCTATTGCTTATAGCTCGAACGGTTACCTTTTCCATGCCTGCGTCCAACACCTGCATGGGCCCCTCCTCTGAGTCGCGCCATATGTGCTTCTTGGCCGTCTTGCCTGTGTCTGCAAATCTAGAGAGCTATTGCTTATAGCTCGAACGGTTACCTTTTCCATGCCTGCGTCCAACACCTGCATGGGCCCCTCCTCTGAGTCGCGTCATATGAGCTTCTTGGCCGTCTTGCCTGTGTCTGCAAATCTAGAGAGCTATTGCTTATAGCTCGAACGGTTACCTTTTCCATGCCTGCGTCCAACACCTGCATGGGCCCCTCCTCGGAGTCGCGTCATATGAGCTTCTTGGCCGTCTTGCCTGTGTCTGCAAATCTAGAGAGCTATTGCTTATAGCTCGAACGGTTACCTTTTCCATGCCTGC
Organism: Incurvaria masculella; assembly: GCA_946894095.1. Taxonomy (NCBI): domain Eukaryota; kingdom Metazoa; phylum Arthropoda; class Insecta; order Lepidoptera; family Incurvariidae; genus Incurvaria; species Incurvaria masculella. The sequence continues at coordinate 4,071,477 of OX335663.1, read as the reverse complement.
GTCCAACACCTGCATGGGCCCCTCCTCTGAGTCGCGCCATATGTGCTTCTTGGCCGTCTTGCCTGTGTCTGCAAATCTAGAGAGCTATTGCTTATAGCTCGAACGGTTACCTTTTCCATGCCTGCGTCCAACACCTGCATGGGCCCCTCCTCTGAGTCGCGTCATATGAGCTTCTTGGCCGTCTTGCCTGTGTCTGCAAATCTAGAGAGCTATTGCTTATAGCTCGAACGGTTACCTTTTCCATGCCTGCGTCCAACACCTGCATGGGCCCCTCCTCTGAGTCGCGTCATATGAGCTTCTTGGCCGTCTTGCCTGTGTCTGCAAATCTAGAGAGCTATTGCTTATAGCTCGAACGGTTACCTTTTCCATGCCTGCGTCCAACACCTGCATGGGCCCCTCCTCGGAGTCGCGTCATATGAGCTTCTTGGCCGTCTTGTCTGTGTCTGCAAATCTAGAGAGCTATTGCTTATAGCTCGAACGGTTACCTTTTCCATGCCTGCGTCCAACACCTGCATGGGCCCCTCCTCGGAGTCGCGTCATATGAGCTTCTTGGCCGTCTTGCCTGTGTCTGCAAATCTAGAGAGCTATTGCTTATAGCTCGAACGGTTACCTTTTCCATGCCTGCGTCCAACACCTGCATGGGCCCCTCCTCTGAGTCGCGTCATATGAGCTTCTTGGCCGTCTTGTCTGTGTCTGCAAATCTAGAGAGCTATTGCTTATAGCTCGAACGGTTACCTTTTCCATGCCTGCGTCCAACACCTGCATGGGCCCCTCCTCTGAGTCGCGCCATATGTGCTTCTTGGCCGTCTTGCCTGTGTCTGCAAATCTAGAGAGCTATTGCTTATAGCTCAAACGGTTACCTTTTCCATGCCTGCGTCCAACACCTGCATGGGCCCCTCCTCTGAGTCGCGCCATATGTGCTTCTTGGCCGTCTTGCCTGTGTCTGCAAATCTAGAGAGCTATTGCTTATAGCTCGAACGGTTACCTTTTCCATGCCTGCGTCCAACACCTGCATGGGCCCCTCCTCTGAGTCGCGTCATATGAGCTTCTTGGCCGTCTTGCCTGTGTCTGCAAATCTAGAGAGCTATTGCTTATAGCTCGAACGGTTACCTTTTCCATGCCTGCGTCCAACACCTGCATGGGCCCCTCCTCGGAGTCGCGTCATATGAGCTTCTTGGCCGTCTTGTCTGTGTCTGCAAATCTAGAGAGCTATTGCTTATAGCTCGAACGGTTACCTTTTCCATGCCTGCGTCCAACACCTGCATGGGCCCCTCCTCTGAGTCGCGCCATATGTGCTTCTTGGCCGTCTTGCCTGTGTCTGCAAATCTAGAGAGCTATTGCTTATAGCTCGAACGGTTACCTTTTCCATGCCTGCGTCCAACACCTGCATGGGCCCCTCCTCTGAGTCGCGCCATATGTGCTTCTTGGCCGTCTTGCCTGTGTCTGCAAATCTAGAGAGCTATTGCTTATAGCTCAAACGGTTACCTTTTCCATGCCTGCGTCCAACACCTGCATGGGCCCCTCCTCTGAGTCGCGCCATATGTGCTTCTTGGCCGTCTTGCCTGTGTCTGCAAATCTAGAGAGCTATTGCTTATAGCTCGAACGGTTACCTTTTCCATGCCTGCGTCCAACACCTGCATGGGCCCCTCCTCTGAGTCGCGTCATATGAGCTTCTTGGCCGTCTTGCCTGTGTCTGCAAATCTAGAGAGCTATTGCTTATAGCTCGAACGGTTACCTTTTCCATGCCTGCGTCCAACACCTGCATGGGCCCCTCCTCGGAGTCGCGTCATATGAGCTTCTTGGCCGTCTTGTCTGTGTCTGCAAATCTAGAGAGCTATTGCTTATAGCTCGAACGGTTACCTTTTCCATGCCTGCGTCCAACACCTGCATGGGCCCCTCCTCTGAGTCGCGCCATATGTGCTTCTTGGCCGTCTTGTCTGTGTCTGCAAATCTAGAGAGCTATTGCTTATAGCTCGAACGGTTACCTTTTCCATGCCTGCGTCCAACACCTGCATGGGCCCCTCCTCTGAGTCGCGCCATATGTGCTTCTTGGCCGTCTTGTCTGTGTCTGCAAATCTAGAGAGCTATTGCTTATAGCTCGAACGGTTACCTTTTCCATGCCTGCGTCCAACACCTGCATGGGCCCCTCCTCTGAGTCGCGCCATATGTGCTTCTTGGCCGTCTTGCCTGTGTCTGCAAATCTAGAGAGCTATTGCTTATAGCTCGAACGGTTACCTTTTCCATGCCTGCGTCCAACACCTGCATGGGCCCCTCCTCTGAGTCGCGCCATATGTGCTTCTTGGCCGTCTTGTCTGTGTCTGCAAATCTAGAGAGCTATTGCTTATAGCTCGAACGGTTACCTTTTCCATGCCTGCGTCCAACACCTGCATGGGCCCCTCCTCTGAGTCGCGCCATATGTGCTTCTTGGCCGTCTTGCCTGTGTCTGCAAATCTAGAGAGCTATTGCTTATAGCTCGAACGGTTACCTTCTCCATGTCGGCGTGCGCGCGCTCCTCGGCAGTGTCATGCGTCTTGGCGCGCTTGGCGGGCGCCGGCGCGCGCGCGTGCCGCCGCTCGCCGCCCGACACCTGCATGGGCCCCTCCTCCGAGTCGCGCCGCTTGCGCTTCTTGGCCGCTTTGCCCTTGTCTGTAGGTGTTTTTGAGTAACATAATAAATTTCAGTACATTTTGTATAAAACGAGTTTGGTCTCATCCATCAATTGACTTTGTGTCTTTGCATTTTTGTCTATTATCTAAAAAAAATAACCCCAGGCTACCTAGGCAACATGCAATTGCAACCAGTCACATCATAAAAGGATTTTGGAATCACCATCTACTTTGACTTGAAGTGGGAACCTCATATCACCCAAATTGTCAAAAAAACTAATTCTCTTTTATACCTCATTAAAAGGGTGTTTCATGTGCTGATTTCAAAAGTATTGCTCAAAATCTTCGAAATGTTTGCACGACCACTTCTGGATTACTTATGGATTTCAGATCTGGTAACCTTACTTTGCCAAAAATACCCAACAGTTAGAAACGGGTCCAAAAAAGAGTAACCCTTGAGCTACGAAGAGAGACCAGAAGCTCTTAACACACCTACTTTGGATTCACACCATCGGAGATGATGTGATTAATTTAACGACCATCAATCAATTTAAAAATAGACCGGACAACAACATCTAACAATAGCAAAAGTAAAAAAAAAGGTACTTAGGGCCAATTTTTCAATCCTCAGATAGTATTTCACATCACATTTACATTTGTCAAAAGAAGGATAGTCATTGCTGGAGAGTTATATTTCGATCACAATTATCTCACTATAATTTTACTAATAAACGTATGGACTCACTATATCGGATGGATAAGCAGAAGCGTAAATCAATTCTTCGAGCTAGTTATCTGGCTGTTCATCAGACTATTGAAAAATCTGCCCTAAAACAACTAACTATAACAAGATAATCATAGGATTTAGACGCATCAGCATATGCTGCCTGTATCAAACTTTTGAATAAATCTCACCGGATCCGGGCAGCGCAGTCAGCGCGAGCCTCTCCTTCTCCTCGCGCTTCTGCTTGCCCGTCTGGAACCACGACTGCGGCCGCGGCGCCGCCTCGGACGCCTCCGCCTCCTCGCCCCTCGCCTCGCCCTTCCCCCCCCCGCCGCCCTTCCGCCTGCCGCCCGCGAGCGCCGCGTCCATCCGCCGCGTCTGCGACTCCATCTTGTTGAGCGTCCTCTCGGCGTACTCCTCGTCGAGGATCGCCGCTGTTGACACGATTACAATTTAAGGTGAAGCATTTCAACAAATGGGGAACGTTCCTGTCCTAAACGAAACAAAATCACTTTGGCGGTCACAACATGAAATGAAACCATACAATACTCGCCACAATTTTAAAGATCCTTGAAGATGTAATTATTACTATGCGATCAGTTGACTACGACTTTGTTCGTGCGGAATTAAAAGCATTATATCTCTCGGTAATTTGCATATTACATTTCGGGTGATAAGTACCAGGGGTCTCCTCCGAGGATAAATAGCGACATTTACATTGAGTGATTGTAATCAGATTTTGCAACCCCGACAGCCGCTCTCAACTCACCGATCTTGGATTCGATCGCCTCGAGCTTGCCCCTGTACTTGGCGACGATGTCCGGCGGCACGGCGCGCGAGCGCACCGGATTGCGCGCGCGGCGCACCACCTCGCGCACCACGCCGCGCTCCGCCTCGCCCGCCAGCGACACCGACACGCCGGCGCGGCCCGCGCGCGCCGTCCGCCCCACCTGCGCGCGCGCAAACCGTCAACAGGGTGCGGCTACGTTGTATTTTTGGAGACGCTTCTATTGAAATTGCATGCATTTTTACGGTTAAGGAGGAAATAACGAATAAACTTAAATCCTATGCAAAACGCATACAGAAGCATCCCAACCAACTGGCCTGCAAATTGATGGCTAATTCCACCCCCACCTTCTGCAGAATTCAAAGAATAGCTCCCCAAGACCTTATATAGATCTGAACATTCATATAAGACCACAGAAATATATGGATTAGCCACTGGGCTAATACCATGCAAGACCGAAAGACAATTTATAAACTCTAGCTAAATGCTTGCATAGGCAGATCGCCAGATTAAAGGGAGATAAAAAAAAAAATATTACAAATTTCATGTCAAACTAAAGTAGCAAACTTTCGGTGAAAGCAGAACTTGGTAAGATTTTTTTAGTGGATGCGCCCTCTGAGATCGTAGGATAAGCCGATGTGTGGGGAATTCGGGGGTGTGTGAATTTTGCATTCTGATTGTAATTGCAGTGCAGTTAGTTCAGCCCGCCAGTGAATTACAATCTCCGTTATAAAGTTTTACATTTCATGTTTCAAGCCACCATCAGGCTTTTAAGGACCCCACTGCCTGCCAGATAAGGCGAGGCGGTTGTTTTTTAGTGTGAAAATGACACTTAGTCGAACAACTGCCTTGGATCGGCCACTAAGTACACGGTGCTTTACAACCCTAAGATCGTACAGTAGTAGCAAATTACCCTGTGTATGTAGTGCTCCAGCGTGGCGGGAAGCATGAAGTTAAGCACCGTCTTCACTCCGGGGATATCCAGCCCTGCCGACGATGTACTCAGTTATTTGTAGCACAAGCGTTTCGGGAAAATCACATGTGTGCAGGGTGCAAAGTTCAAACCTCATCTGCACATTTTTTTATGTGACTGGGCATTAATGAAATAATACCAGACTTACTGTCATGATATTAGCCCAACATACCTCAAGGGAACTGAGTTAGCTTGAGCAACTAGACAAAAAAAGACCATCGTTCATTCAATGGTACCAAACCAGAAAGATTTGATGAGCAAGATTTGCAATACCACAGTGACATCTTTAATGTGGAAATAAATTCACGGCCAGTTTCAACGGTCGAAAAACAGTCATCCATCCAGACCCCGATTGCACCCAGAGTTACTACATCTTGTTTAGCGAACTGCAAGATGACACGCCACTGGACTACCGAGGCTGACAAATAATTATTTATGAATTGTGTTTTATCTCCCATCGTTCGCTCGCAGTTACAAGGTTCACATAAAAAGTAAGTCACCCTTAAATTATTCAGAATTGTTAAATTCAAACATCACTGTTCGCGGGCGCTAACTCACGGGCCGATACAGGTGCCCCAAGATAACATCGATGCGTCGGAAAGAAACTACCCTAACCTGGATCCAGCCCTAAAAGAATAGGACTTCTTACTTCTCTTGACGCTCATTGGTGCTGGTGGCTCTAGGCTGACTCTTCCCCGGGCCGTTACAGACGATTCGCCATTGCGCACACACATACACACACTCATGCCTACATGGCATGGCCGAAGATTGCACAAAACCCGTGGCCCTTTTGTGGTCAAGCACACTAACACACGACCTTCTAATGGAGGCTTACAAATCTAAAAATGCTGTGTCATAAGCACACCACTTCTTTTCGGAAGTACAATTCGATCTGACACAGCACTGACAGTTCCGAAAGACTAATGACAGCTGTCAATACTGTACAGATTTAAAGGCAAAGGACCGTTCTATGCAGCCTCAGGTAGAGAAAACAGTCACTATTAGAACATCACTGTACCTCTGGCAGCGACGTCCGTGGCGACAAGAACATCCACCAACTCCTCGCGGAACCTCTTCAGAGAGTCCAGACGCTGCACTTGCGTTAGCGCACCGTGCAGCTCCGCCACCTTTTAGACAATGCAATATCTTTTTAATTCCGACCAAAAAGCATTCTACATGGCAAAGACGTTAAATAGATATTTTAGATAGGTTTTCTTGTTTATAAGTTTTAAAAATAACTTGCTTGCTCACTAAATGCCAGCAGTGTTCCCTTATAACACTTTCTTTGTGGTACAATTCATCATTAGCGAATCCATAAGCAGCATTTTCTTTGCAAAAATCCCTGTTTGCATCGTAATAATGTTAAAATTGATTGGGGCCTTTATATTTCAGAGCCATCTGCCAAAATCATCATTAAACTAAGGATTCATTTTAGAAAAAAAGGTGGTTTTTGTTCGCATTGAAATTGTTTGTAGCATCATAAAAATCTAATTAGAAATAATCTTTTAAAAATTGTCAGAGTTAAGACAGTCAAGAAAGTTGTTAAAATTTACAACTTTCTTCACACAATGTGAAGAAAGTTTTTTAAATTTGACAAAAAACTTTTTTTTATCATTATTCCATTCAAATGTGACAGTTTCACTTTAACCTTCCTCAATAGGTAAATAATGTGAATACATTTTTTAACCCCTTCGAAGCTACTATACAAAACTATATCAGATTTGGTTTTTTGCACCTCCTCTGCCGCTTGGGAGAGGAAGGACTCGGTTCGTCCCGAGGAAGTATATGAATGAATGAATGAATAAATTAAATACAGTTACAGAGAATAGCGCAGAAAGTGGGCATATCAGTCAACAACCAACACCATTGAAGCGATGAGAAGAGACAACAAAAACCTCACCTTAACCCCGAGGAGTCCCAGGGCGAGGTGCAGCCGGTGTGCCTGCTTCTTAGTCTGCACGAAGACGACGGCGCGGTTACGGAACGTGCGGCACACGAGCGCCGCCAGGATCGCCTCGCGGTCGCCCTCCCGGTCCTTGCGGATCCTGCGGACGGCGGAAAGGACTCTGTGCAATCGTGACCTTGCTCAGTCCGTCGGAGTTTTTTGTGGACATTTTACAAACTAATGGGCGGGGCTGTGCAAACAAGCACTTCTGTTTGGTTCCTGTAACGGATGTAATTTTAGTACAGAGTCTGCATAGGAATTTTCTTCTTCTTCAGCCTTTTGTTGTCCACTGCTGGACGCAGGCCTCCCCCAGACTTCGCCAAGTTGTGCGGTCTCCTGTTTTTCTTCGCCAGTTGTCACCTGCTGTCTGATGTATATCGTCTGACCAACGCGCAGGAATTTTACTTATTTCAAATTCCCCTCTACCTATCCACGGTTTTCGGCCTCAAGATGAAAAAAACGCAAAGAGGAAAGCACTCTTGTGGCGCGAGCGAAGTGCCTGCTAGCTACGAGACTGAAGATATTTACGACTGTTTTGGACAAGCTTAGTTTTCTTGAGAGACTTTTCATCGATGTGAAGAGTGAAGTGTTGTCCTACAAGTGTGGGCAAACCGTAGTTTTTATTGAGGCGCCCAACAAAGAAGAGGAAGGGCCGGCAGGACACCACGCCGGCGCCGCCCGATCACCTGAGCTAGCCGTGCGATATTAAGTGGATGTGCACTGTGTCCAAACTTTTCGTGAACTAACCAGTGATACATTCCGTACTAATCTTGATTTTTGAATTACTTTTTCAGTGTGCCTAAGCGCAGCTACTCAAGAGATCTCATTTGATACATGATCTAGAATTCGTACGTTAATTCACCGTATTAATAAACTCATTCGCAACTCTATGATCAGTCTCAAACCAGAAATTACGAAAAAATTGTTACTTTGGCCTTTTCAAGCAGATTAGCCTTATAAGTGGATTAATCTCCAGCAAGTGTCACATATTAATCTTTACATTCCCAGGCCCTCATCTGAGAAGCAGGTACCAACTTGACGAGGTCCCTGATAGAGTGCATCATCGGTTACGGTGGCCGAGAACATCGTCCGCCGGTTGGGCAGCGATCTGTGGGCGGCTCGGTGATCTTCGTCCGCTCCGCGACAGAGCTGTGGGTACCGACCTGACGAACTCCTGGCGCAGGTTGAGCGCCACCTCCCGGTTGGAGTGCACGAACAGCTTGACGGGCTTGTGCAGCGACACACCCGCCAACTGCTTCACCTCGTCGCTCATGGTGGCCGAGAAGAGCATCGTCTGCCGCTTGGGCGAGCACTGCTTGATGATCTCCTTCATCTGCTCGGCGAAATATTCGTCCAGCATCCTTTAAGAGATAGGTGAGATACAGATCTGTCATAGTGCTGACTGCAGGGTTCGTCTATACAGAATAGAAAATATTTATACTCGGAGGTCTTCCAACGGCAGTGATGTATGGATTCTGACATTTGAAAAGAATAAAATTGGTCCCACTGCATTTGTTCCCGTGCATGACTCAAGAGCCAACGAAATTTTCTCGTTAGTGGTTCGAATTCTTTTTATTTCATTTATTTAAACTTTTTGGTAGTTAAACAACACTAAGTTACGTCACAAAGATCCGCGGATTCGATCAACCCAGTAAAGAAGAACCCGCAGAACTTTGTAAGACTGTATAGGTCAGTTACTTACTAGGCGGTAAGGGTTAACCTTGCCTGGGTTGATACCATCGCATGAAAAAGATTGTCGAAAGGCAATGAAAATCTGTCCATGTCTTCCATCCAGTTCAATTTTGCGGTTAAAAAGTAAAATTAAATGAGTATAAGTAGGTTCCTGGCAAAGCACCTAGTTATCATGTGGTGCATTGGGCTAATATCATGACTGTAGGTCCATAGGCCATCCATTTTTAGTTACGTAAAACAAAATACTTACATACTGCAGCAAAGAGGCTATGCAAGACTTGGTAATACATCTCAAAACAATTGTGATGTAGACGAGACAATTAATTCTCAAGCAGATGTAGTAAACAAACAGTTTGATTTGTCCTGAAGAGACATTTATCACCCAAAAATAGTTTTAAGGTGGCCCAACCCTGAGCGGGTTCCCCATACAAAAGGGGAAAGAAGATCACGCCCATATTTCTTGTCAGAGATCCAAAATTTTGCTCAAAATAGCTTTATTTGATCGAACTAGATGTCTGATGACCATTGGCATTGTAAAATTGTGTTTGGTTTCTAAATTATAAGGTCCGAAAGTTTGAATTTTTTGCGGGTTTTATACAATAACTTTGGAGGTGGATTACGCAGTGATAAAGTAAGAACATCTTAAAAAGATTAGTCATCAGACATAGCTTATTTAATCAAGATTTATAATCTATTTGGTTTTTGTTAGATTTTTGACTACAGCGGTCGTGGTTTACTTTTAGCTACAAGTCGTTTTGAAATTAAAATTTTCGTAAATCTTACCAAATCATACATTGTCTTTTTGTGGACATGTTGCATCTTCCTCATCACGGAGCCTGTCTTATTCTTTGAAACAGAGAAGGTCCCAGAGCGCAACAGCACGGTTTTGTACCATGCCCGCGAATGAGTCAGGCCCGCCGGGTTGGGCCACCTTAAGCACAGTAAGTTTCATCGCAAAGCTATGTGCTGATCACATTAACATTAAAATTATTTAATACTAGCTGCGGTACCCGGCTCCGCTCGGGTTAGCGTCGGCTAAATTATTTCATGCATAAAAAGTATCCGACATGGCTGATCCAAAATAGGGTCAAACTGGTCCAGGACAATGTATCCATCTACCAAATTTAATCAAGATCGTTCGAGATGAAATACCATGATTTAATGAGAAATATCCAATAATTCTCATTTAGAGCTTCGTTGACATTTGGTGGCTATTTAAAAAAAAAGCATTTGCCGCCAGAACCTTTCTGCACTTGCACTGCAACATTGTTTACCTAGTAAGTAAGTAACGTGTAATGTAGGTAAGTTTTGCGTGGACTCCAACCCACAGCCAGCCTCAACATCGAAAACAGTAACCCATCTCGAACCTGACAGCTCCCAGAGATCCTATACATTGATAAAATACGCACATAAATCGGGTTAGTGGTTCGCAAGTTATAAGAATTTAACACTCACTACTCACCCTTCAGGTAATGAAGCGTTATATTATGTAGCCTATAAGTTTTGAGTAGAATCAGGCTAGAAGTAGATACAATCCGCATCTAAATCGAGTAATTGGTTCTCAAGGATTTTGCCCAGTAGTCCTAAAGTTGCGGGAAATACCAAGCCGTACCCGCCCCCCCCCTCCCCGCACCCGCCCCCGTCGGACTGCCCGCCTAATCACGAACTAAACAAACACTAACTAACTAAACACTCTGCACAAAACACGATATACGAATTTGTTTCGTGTATCTGTTGACAAAAGCAAACTTAGTAGATTAGGTAACAGACAACTTTTTTTTTTTAAATTTGATATGACTTGAAGTCAAATCCTTTTAAGCCGTACGAATTGTTTTATTTATTTAAAATTTGGATATAAAAAAAAAAAAAAACACTGTTGGTAACGCGATTTTTGTTTGACTGATGTAATGACGTGGAAACTGATGCAGTTTATCTCGCGTGCCGAAACTAATACAAAAGAAACGCGAGTTTCGGAACGCGACATTAAACTCCTCCAACTATGTATTCTGTGCTCCAACGCACACACGCACATTGTTTTGATAGATATGATCTTTGACGTTAGGAACACAGCTACATTACTTAGACAACTGTGAATGCTTGTAATTTAATATGAACTCTATAACATAGCAATAAAGCTCAAATTGACTACGTTTGCGTTACAAATCATTTGTATGGGAAAAAGCAAAGGGCTATTTTTAGGGTTTTTCCAGCAATAATTCTAATTTTTCTCGCCGTAAAAACCATCCTTGAACTTCAACGAACATTTTAAAAAAAGATTTGGCCAAATTGGTCCAGGCGTTGTTGAGTTATGCGCTTACCAACACATTTTGCGATTCATTTTTATATTATAGATATTAGATTTATTTATATATATTTAAAAGTATGACAACGCACCGGTCAGCCTCATCCAAGATGAGCACCTCGATGGAGTGAAGGGAGAAGGAGGGCGTGTTGCGAAGGTGGTCGATGAGGCGGCCCGGCGTCGCGATCACTATGTCCGGATTCTTCCGTAGGAACGATTCCTGTACACAGAAAAGGGAATCATGATTTGAACATTCGGAATACAAAGCAAATGTCTGGTTTCTTCCATATAAACGATTCCTGTTCACAGAAAAGAGAATTGAGGTCTAAACATTCGGGATATGTTTACAATCAGAAGATTTTGTCCGTCAAAACGTGATCGCTCTTTGCACATTACTTTTTACATACAATTTCAGTGTTCGAATGTTCGTAGTCTCCTCCTAAACGGACTAGACAGATTTTCGTATTTTTTTTTTACTCATAAGGTCACCTGGATGGTTCTTTGCTATAGTTGGACCCAGTAGATGGGGCTGTGGTCGAGGTCTGCGGCAGGACGATGTCTGCCTATGGGGTCCGCTAATTGTAACATTGATTTCTCGTTACCAGCACGAACACGCGCGTCGCCGGCGCGCTGCTCGCGCGGAACAGCAGCCGCTCCAGCACGGGAAGCATGTGCGCGGCCATCTGTCCGTGTAGTACCTGTCATGCTACAGTACACTCGGACTTGCCCTCACCTGGTACTTGACGTCGAGCCCGCCGACGGAGAGCGCCACCGTGACGGTCGTGAACTGCGCGAGCTGGCGCGCCACCGCGTACACCTGCGCGCCGAGCTCGCGCGTCGTCACCAGCACGAGCACGCGCGTCGCCGGCGCGCTGCTCGCGCGGAACAGCAGCCGCTCCAGCACGGGAAGCATGTGCGCGGCCATCTGTCCGTGTAGTACCTGTCATGCTACAGAACACTCGGACTTGCCCTCACCTGATACTTGACGTCGAGCCCGCCGACGGAGAGCGCCACCGTGACGGTCGTGAACTGCGCGAGCTGGCGCGCCACCGCGTACACCTGCGCGCCGAGCTCGCGCGTCGTCACCAGCACGAGCACGCGCGTCGCCGGCGCGCTGCTCGCGCGGAACAGCAGCCGCTCCAGCACGGGAAGCATGTGCGCCGCCATCTGTCCGTGTAGTACCTGTCATGCTACAGAACACTCGGACTTGCCCTCACCTGATACTTGACGTCGAGCCCGCCGACGGAGAGCGCCACCGTGACGGTCGTGAACTGCGCGAGCTGGCGCGCCACCGCGTACACCTGCGCGCCGAGCTCGCGCGTCGGCACCAGCACGAGCACGCGCGTCGCCGGCGCGCTACTCGCGCGGAACAGCAGCCGCTCCAGCACGGGCAGCATGTACGCGGCCGTCTTGCCCGTGCCGGTGGCCGCACACGCGCAGATGTCCTTGCCTAGCGGGCACCATGTACACTATGATTTGTTATGGGCAAATTGGTGCCCAATCGTGGGGTCGCTTACCTACCCCTAACCTAACCTAACATGTTACTTAAGTACTATTGTCGAAGATGTTTGTACGTACTACTCGGCTCGTAAAAAAGGGGGTTCTGCTTTGACCGATTGTGATTATTATTTTATTATTATTATTGTCTCGATACACTAGCAGCTTAAAGCTGATGCGTGTACATCTGAGTTGGTAACTGGGGGTGCACTTGTTTTTTTTTATTCCTGTAAAAAGTCTAAAGTTTATGATTCCTTGTATAAGCGTCAAGTCTGTTTTTGCAGCTGTTCACTGAAGCGGCACTAATTACTTCCTCCGGGAGCCTGTTCCGCGATTCAACCACACGATTGGTTATAAAGTGTTTCCTCGGGTTTGAATTGCTTGAGGTTCGGTTCAGTTTTTATTTATACAGCTATTTGAGTGCCATCTCAGGTTTGTAGTATTAGCAAGGGTGAACATATCTTGTAGCTTGTAGTAGAGTTCAGAAGTTTTAATGTTTCAACGAGATCTCCCCGTTTTCTTCGCTCTTGTAGATAGCTTAGTCCCTGTCTAAAAAAAAAACTATGCAAAGCAGTTAAGACATCAAATAAGAAAAGTAAAAATACCCAGAAGTGCAATTGGTATGCACGCCGCCTGTATCTGCGTGGGATGCACGTAGTTCAGTGCACCGATTGCCTTGAGCAGCGGCCGCGAGAGGTTCATGACGTAGAACGATGCATTCTCGTCGTACGCAGGTGGCTCCTCGAAGAACTCAGAGTCGGCTATGATCTGCGTGCCTTCCTCTTCGTCTTCTAGCTCCTGAAATATTATTAAATTGAGGCACACCTACTACGAAAGCAAAAGATTTTTTTACCCACCGTCATGATATTAGTCTAACACATGCATTCCCTAAGGAATTAGGTGTCATGCCAAGACCTTCGCTTTATGAGCACGGAAACATTGAACTGGATGGAAAACATGGACAATTTTTCATTGCCGCTTCGACCATCTTTTCATCCAATGCGATGTTACGAACCCGGGCAGGCTTAACATTATCACTTAAGGTGGCCCATCCCGCTCAACTCCCCATACAAACGGGGAAAGAAGATCACGCACATATTACTTGTCAGAGATCCCAAATTTTGCTCAAAATAGCTTTATTTGATGCAACTAGATGTCATTGTACGTTGGCATTGTAAAATTGTGTTTGGTTTCTAAGTTATAAGGTCCGAAAGTTCGGATTTTTCACGCGTTTTATACAATAACTTTGGAGGTAGATTACGCAATGATAAAGTAAGAAATTTTTAAAAAGATTAGTCATCAGACATAGCTTATTTAATCAAGATTTATAATCTATTTGGTTTTTGTTAGATTTTTTAATACAGCGGTCGTGGTTTACTTTTAGCTATAAGTCGTTTAGTAATTAAAATGTTCGTAAATCTTACCAAATCATACAATATGCACATTGCCTTTTTTGTGGACATGTTGCATCTTCCTCATCACGGATCCTGTCTTTTTCTTAGAAACAGAGAAGGTCCCAGAGCGCAACAGCACGGTTTTGTACCGTGCCCGCGAATGAGTTAGGCCCGCCGGGTTGGGCCACCTTAAAAGGGGAAGGGGTTTTACAAGTTACAGTTTTACAAGGATTCGGAACCATGGAACAGCTCGCATTTTTAACAAAATGCACTTATCCAAATCAGAAAGAGCAAGAACGAGATGCATGAACGGGGCGGGAATTTGAACCCAGACCTCTTGAATAGAAGACATGTGCACCCGCCCCTAAACCACGATCTGCTCAATGCCATTGAATTATTAAATGAAATTAAAATAACCCAAGATTTCGATCAAGTAAACCTTAAATAATTATACAACCAGACATATCATCATTTTTAGGGTTCCGTACCCAAAGGGTGAAAACGGAACCCTATTACTAAGCCTCCGCTGTCCGTCCGTCCGTCCGTCCGGCTGTATCTCAGGAACCGTGAAATTTTCACAGAGTGTGTATTTATTTTGCCGGTATAACAACAAATAGGTAAGATTAAGAAATAATTAAAATTAAAGTGGGTCTCACAAAAAACGTTTTTTTTTGTATACATTTTTTTACGATGGTACAGAACCCTTCGTGTGCGAGTCCGACTCGCACTTGGCCGGTTTTTAAATATGTTGCACTAACGAGTCCCGATTCAGTATAGGAAGCCAAGATGTTGTTTTCTACAATGCTCCATATCCTATTCTAACCTTTTTTTTTACAAAAAACCGAATGCGCTGAGGACCAAAGGTGCTTAGAAAAGCGACCAAGAACACCTCAGCTACTTAAAAAGCATGGCGTGCCGGATTGTTGAATTTTTCGGATAACTGGGTTGTATGGGAAAATTCAAGATGAATAAAGCAAAAAAATCACTTTTAAGGTGGCCCATCCCGCTCAACTCCCCATACAAACGGGGAAAGAAGATCACGCCCATATTTCTTGTCAGAGATCCCAAATTTTGCTCAAAATAGTTGTATTTGATCGAACTAGATGTCTGATGACCGTTGGCATTGTAAAATTGTGTTTGGTTTCTCAGTTATAAGGTCCGAAAGTTCGAATTTTTTGCGCGTTTTATACAATAACTTTGGAGGTGGATTACGCAATGATAAAGTAAGAACATCTTAAAAAGATTAGTCATAAGACATGGCTTATTTAATCAAGATTTATAATCTATTTGGTTTTTGTTAGATTTTTGACTACAGCGGTCGGGTTTACTTTTAGCTATAAGTCGTTTTGTAATTAAAATTTTCGTATATCTTACCAAATCATACACTATGCACATTGTCTTTTTTGTGGACATGTTGCATCTTCCTCATCACGGATCCTGTCATTGTCTTTGAAACAGATAAGGTCCCAGAGCACAACAGCACGGTTTTGTACCATGCCCGCGAATGAGTTAGGCCTGCCGGGTTGGGCCGCCTTAAAGCGAGAATTTAGCGATACACGCTTCTGTGGACAAGCACACTGAGCAGCGGCTTTGAAGACAAAAATAATGCCAAACTTACCTGTTTAAGCTTCTGCTTCTTTGTTAGTTTCTTTTCCTTCGTACGGAGGTTGTCCTTCTTGAGTTCATCGTCAGATATCTCCAACTCGCTTACGTGTTCCTCTGTTCAAATTCAAAAATATTTTTCAATAGATTTTTTTTGTAAGCGGTAGAGCCGAGGAAAAATCAATATAATATAAGTATGTAGATGTGTTTCAAGTGCAATAGGAATCTAACAGAGATTTAACCTAGAAAAATATCCCTAGCTCAAGAGAGTAGGCAAGTTAGGGTAAATATTTAAGCAATTTCTGAAGGATTATTGCATTAGAACTTGTGAGACTCAGGAATAAGTGCCAAAAGAATTTAATAATTGAAATCATAGTGGACAAACCAGGTGCCTCCACATCGGAGTCTTCCTGCGCGTCGCGCTCCAGCTTCCCCTGCGCTCGGAACCGCTCAATCTTGTCGTCGGTGGTGGTTTTCGCCTTTCGACGCACATATTTCTCTAGGTTGTCCCAAGTGTTCTGTAAGCGATATTAGATCTCTAAAGAGTTTCCAAAAGGGAGTTTTTAATGACAAAGAACTAATTATGTTTTACCAATGATTCCTCATATACGGTGTTACAAATTTTATGGCTCTCGAAGTAACATTGAGCCCTTCAATGCGGAGGTCATTCCAGACTTGTAAAACTGCTAATTCTTACTGCTACCCAATTTAAACATCCTATTTTTTTATGAGAAACATTTTGGACTACAAAAGAAGACAGGTAAGCAATATCTTTCACAAAATGTTAATTTCGGAATTAATAACCATACCTCGTACTAAGCCTCGAAATTCAAAGAGGTAACACTGCCAGTATTTTAGGTACAGCTGGAGTTTCGGCTCTTTTAGAAGAATTTTATCTTTAAGTGTAAATTACAAGTGTATTTTAATGTTCCTACCTATCTAATAAAGAGATTGTCACAAAAAAAACCTTACCTTATTATATTCCTCTACAGAAGACACAAACTCAAATTTTGGGTTAAAATCTGCCTTTGTCTTGATTTTCTGCTTAGAAGGCTGGTACTGAAAAGAAAAAAAAAACCTTTAAATAAGGCAAATACTCGTAATATACATTACTTACTTACTTACTAGCAGCCCGTCCCGGCTTTGCACGGGCATAATAAGATTTAAAAAAATATTATTTTGAACAATTTATAGGCACGCTCCCGCCGCCCCGGCCGGCCGGTACTGCCGCAAACGCTACGTCCCGCAATTTTTAATTCTGTAATATCTTCGAAAATATTAATTTAAATCATATGCTGTAAAGGGCCATATAGATCTATATTAAATCAACAATGTATTTAAGGTATTTAATTGGATAAGGATTTGGATAGAAATTAACCATTATTTGTCGTAAAAAGTAAATGACAAAAAAATGTTATTGTGGGATATCCATAAGAGATAGATATATACCATCGCGGAGTTTTCTGTAGACCTTTTCAATGTGTACAATACTTAGTACATTATTTTGATAAATCTTGTAGGGTTCAGCCTGCGTTTGCAATGTAAGCTGAAAAAATGTAATTATTTACGACAGCACATTGGAAACCTCAAAAATAACAGCATTTCTCCACTATTTAATGGATGTTATTATACATATAAACCTTCCTCTTCAATCACTCTATCTATTAAAAAAAACGCATCAAAATCCATTGCACAGTTTTAAAGATTTAAGCATACATAGAGATATAGGGACACAGAAATAGACTTTGTTTTATACTATATAGCGATGGTGGATCTTGTAAACTTCAAAATTCACTTGGCTGGTTTCACCGTCATGCGTGTTGCCCGCAAGCATAACCTTGTTGAATGAGCTTCAATGTAGACAGCCGGAGATTCATACACAACATAATAATTACTTTGGTAAACTGGAAATAATAACTTCACATATTTTTTGGACGATATGGCCTGTCATTTGGTTGCATGCTAAAAACTATTTGATAAAGTAAAATGTTATCCTATGTACAAATTGTTCAATAATAAAAAAAAACCAGTTAAGGACAATTTAAAAAAAGCAAAGCTTATCCAAGAGCAGAGCCACATGCATCAACATTATTTTGGGTTACGTAGATTAATTTGCCCGAATTGTCGAATCGTGGTTGAATCCAACTTACCTCCACTTCGAGGTCCGACTCGTCGCTGTAATCTTGCACGCGTTCGTTGTCACCAATCGTGCGGATTAGGTCGCCACGAAGTAGCTGCTCCGCTCCCAGAACTTCGGGCTCAGTTTTCTTCATGTTTTTCCTATGTTATTCTTTACCAAACAGGCATTATGTCTGTGAAAGGAGGTTATTTTCTCCGGCACCTGTGCACATGTCATTCGTTTCGCTGTCAGTGTCAGTGAGCTGTCAAATTTTCGCGGATTCGATCCGAATCGTCGGCACGTCACAAGTCAATGCTTTTAGCGCCTTTCCGGAATAAGCGTCGGCCTAGTGCAAGAAGTCACTAAGTGACGTTTTTACCGAAATTGAGTTATCTGTCACTAAGTACCTATTTTTTCTTGCTCTATCAGCTCAAGAAGTCATCAAAGCTTAGAGGACGTTATTTTTAGAAATAGCAGACGTGTGAAAGTCATTATTTGAATGAAAACCATTTTTAAAACAAAACAGAATTCATTAAATCATTACATGAGTTCTTCTGAAATATAATTCCATGCCACTGGTAGTTCCAACTGTTTACCATAAATTCATTAAAATAGTTTAGTGATTTTATAATTATTCCGATCACAGACTTTCGATGTTAATAATTTTACAAAAAGTCATTAAATGTGTTTACAATGCTTCAATATATGAAGCACGATTGCCTAACAATGCTTATTGTATTATGTGAACCGAAATAAATGGCATGAAAGGTAGCAACGAAATAGGAACTGCAATACAAAATTGGCTGAAGACTTTACCGGACACAGTGACGGAGGTATTAATCTTTTCTGAAACGTGTTCAGGACAAAATAGAAATCAATATTTGACATATTTGATGCTGTACTTGGTACAAACCACTCACCTAGAAGCAATAGAGCAAAAGTATTTAGAGTCAGGGCACAGCCACATGGAAGTTGACAGCATTCACAGCGCAATTGAAGCTCAACAAAAGAGTTTCCCAATATATTCCATGATTGATTGGATCAACGTTGTAAAACTCGCGAGCTACTCGCGTCTAATCGAAAGACACTGGACAAGAAAAATCGTACTGCGAAAAATCCCTACGAAGTTATTGAATTAAAATATTCAGACATATTGGATTTAAAAGACCTGGCTTCCCATATAATGTTGAATCGATCTGTGAACACTGATGGTCAAACAGTTCATTGGCCTCAAATAAAGTGCTTGCGCTTTGAGAAACAAAAGCCTAATATCGTGTTATATCCTTATGATTACGAAAGTGAATACAAAACCTTGAAAGTTAATATCTCTGAAGAAGAGCAACGCTTAAGGAAGAATTCTTTGGACCACCAAAAACCCAATCTAAGAAGACGGCTAACGGTGCAAGAAGAACCTGCGCAGGAGTTCGACTACAAAACATTTGTAATTAAAAAAGCTTACAAAAAACCTCTTCCCATTACAAAGAGTAAGAAAAAAGACTTATTAAAAATGTGCACAAATAATGTCATTCCAAGCGAACTACACCCTTGGTATGAAAGTTTGCCTGATGCTGCAGGAAAAGATTACTTACCTGAATCCGATGTGGATGAAAGTTCTGTAGAAGAGGAACCTGAAAAATAAACTACAATGCGAGTAGATCTTCGATTACTGTCTGCTATAACTTACGCCCCATTTTACTGCCCAAAAATTACTTGGTGTTGCTGTGCCTTTACAAACTGTTAACATATTAATTTTAAAAAGATGGAATCCACTTGCCTACGTTAGTTAAATAAAATGTTGTGACATCTACTTACTAAAATGTTGCTCACTCCTTGGTTGCATTTAGTTTCATTAAGATTTGATGCGAATGTAATTTTGTGATTTTTTCTTATTTTTTCAATTATTATAGCTGGGAGATAAAATCATATTATCTAAGAATTAGGTACATCGCCATTTTAAAAATGAGGAATTGCAAAATAAATTGTAATTTGAATGTTAGTCGTGCATCATTGCAATATCACTAAGTAAAATTTCTCAGTATCACTCGATTTATTAGAAGTCATTAAAGGAGTTTTGATTTTTTTTTGTATGTTTGGAAGAAAAATTTTTTTTTGTAAACCTTGATATTAATGAAAATAAATTCATTGCAAATGTACATATTTTTTAACTATCACATTTCCCAAAATCAGAAAAGATATTTCAACTTAACTGGAAAAAAACTTTTAAAATTCATAACTCGAAACTAGGATTCGGGTACTTAGTGACTTCTTGCACTAGGCCGACGTAAGAATAATTTATTATTGACGAAACGAGTGCGAAATACATGCAGATTCGCCTTGTTTTATATGGGTAACCGCATATCGGTTGGCTGTGCTGAGAAACCAAAGGTACTCAGAAAAGCTTAAACCACCTCACATCGCGAAACCAAGCTCAGCGAGGCACCAGGTTCTAGGCAATTTGCTGACTATCGCTGAGCTATCAAGCTTGTTTAAATTACTTTTGAAGACTTCCAGGTTATAGGTTTGAGGAAAGACACCCGCCGGCAGACAGTTCCATATCCTAGCGCGGCGGTGCGGCAGAAAGATTAGTTAAAAAAACGGTTCGTAATCAAAAGCCTAATGGCAACTAAAAGGGGTTTCTCTAATTCTCTGCGGGAGCGGGTACTCAGGATAGATTGGATGGGGAGGAATAAGGGATTTATGTTCCGCAAAGCAACATCCATAATAGTACCTGTACTAAGCGAACCTACAACCCGTCTGTGGCTCAGGGACTCCAGGCTAACGGTGAAATGTGGGTCAACTACATTACGTACATACCACTCGGCGCTGTATTGAGCCCAAGGACGCCAGCGGGTACTGGAGACTGCCTTCCCAAATATGGCTACAGTATTCCATAACCGGGCTTGGGTTCCCTAAAAATCCACCACCTAGAGTCAGGTGGCAGTCATTGGCGCCGCCGCCGTCACCTTCTTAGTGAGTTTTGTTTTGACAAATCACCTTCGTGGTCATTCTTCGGGGAGCCTGGGATGAGTGGCCTGTCACACTGGCCTGAAAATACTAGTGTAATAGGACATCAATCCCTGTCCGGCTGAAAAGCGTTGAACAATTGAGTAGTTATAGAATAGCCTTTAGTTTTATTCGAATTGGGAAGAAAACTCAAAGCTGATTGGAGATGTCGCATGAGCGACCTCACCTTAAAAATGTCAAAACTGTCTTTCCTTTCAAGATTGATTTACGAGTTTTTAGATGACATAAGTAGAATTTTCTTTATTATCTAAGATAAGATTTAAAGGAAAAGAAGAGCTTTTGATTGTCTTCAAACAAATTTTAATGTTATTGACCAGCACAAAGTATGAAACGAAATATTATATGTTATGTTTTTGTGATATTTTCTTTCCTACGACTTATTTTGATTAGCACAATTAAGAACAATTTATTTTCGGAATATCATGGAGAAAATTGAGTCATTCCATAGAGTGAGTAACACAATTTTGGTAGAGAATGCCATTTGGTATTAAGTGTTCCTTTTTGCCATTGTTTTATGTAAAACGAGCAAATAAATGATGTTTTCATTTCAATTTTCAAATCGATTCTGTTTTATTTTGTATGGTATCCGACAGCTTTTAACAGATCTTTTAGGTGAGCTCGCTTAAGTTCGTGATAAATAACCAATTTTCTTCCCCATTGGTTTTCAGACTCAAGGGATAAATATATAAATTATGATTATTTAAACATTGCCGACAGAAATGCTATTAACTTCTAGTTTCAGCCCCAGCCCACGAACTGTCAATCTTAATCTGTGCTGCCAAGTCAATCAAATAATCATTTTTATGTTCTGTGATCATCGAGCGAAGCGAAACAAATCAATCAAGCAGCCCGTTTCCCTGTTCTGCCGGAAAATCCTATCTTCTGGGGAGAAACGGAAGAGAGGAACTGGAGCGCTGCAAAAGATGTGCACGGGGGCGGCGTGAGCAGCATGAGCGAAGCCGCCGAGTCTTTGGATCCGCGCGTGCAGGTCGGTTCTATTCCTAGTCCAAAGGGGGCTTATATTGGCTTAGAATAGTTCCTAGTGACCCGAAGTAGACAGTATTGGGTCGTTCATAGTGGGATACGTGTAATTTCATTCATGCTGTTATTTACCTACTGGCCGGCCAAGATTAAGCGAAACTTTTCCGAAAGAATTTCCTTAATCGTTTGATCTGTTTTGTTTTCACGTAACTGGACTTGGATGGCTAATACTAAACTGACCGTCAGATATTAGCCTAACATACCACATGGGAACTAGTTGCTATGCCAGGACCTTCCTTATATTGCTCGGCTACATTGAACTGAATGGATCATTCAATTAATGTGATGGTACCAAACCCGGCGGAATTAACCCATTTTTTTTTGTACCATTTCTTTCACAATATAAATAAGTCACAAAATATTGTCAATCTGTGCAATATCCTACTAGGGGGTAAGATTGAGTCTCCCCAGGTTAGTATCCGTGCATTGGAAGAAAAGATGGTAAAAGCAGCAACATATTTTTTTTTCATCCAGTACCATGAACCAGTGCTCGTAAAGGGGAGGTCCTGGCATGGCAACTTATTCCTACGGGAATGCGGTGTTTCGGTCTTATATCATGACAGTGGGTATGATATTAGCCATCTTTGTCCATTAAGTCACATACCAAAAAGGCACTGCTTGAACGAGATGTTCAGGAAATTCCACCTTTCGTCTTTTCGTTCACATCAGGTGGAACTGGAGCGTCTGAACTCGGCCACGGACGAGATCAACCGCCGCGAGGTGGAGCTGGACGAGGCGCGCCTCGTGTTCCGGCAGCTGCTGGCGGAGAGCCACCTGCGGATCCAGCAGCTCACGCGCAAGCTCGGCGCCTCCGTGCACAAGGCGCGCCCCTACTACGAGGCTCGCTTCCGCGCCAATGCCGTGAGTACCCTGCGCTAAGGCAACTGTAGTAGACCAGAAGCCCGGCTGCATGCAATGAGGGGAGGCACACAGACACCTGAACGCGGACTCGCTACTACAGTTTGACCTACTTCCGTTGGGATCAGCGTACGTACGTGTAAATAAATAAATTGGCCTTGTCATCCTAATTCGGTGATAGTCGTTCACCCTGTCTGAAGACCTCTGAGTTATTTTCTTCCGCGAGCTGCTTATAGGCATTTAATTTTTTCACACATAATCACAATAATGTTTGTAAATTGTAATATGTTTTAATTTTCATCCTTTGGGACACATGGTGAATTTCTTGATTGTCCAATAATAATACTTTAATTTGCATTCAAACATAACACCGTATAATCTTGGAAATAGGCTATATATATGCAGGCTTAATATATAGGCAGTATATTATATATAGGCAGTCGTATTCAGAGTTGGCTGTCAAAATTTAAAATATGGACTGTCTCCAGGCTTACCATACAAAACATGAGATAATCCGGAGATATTTTACTCAGCTTCAACTCTGAATATTACTCTTAATAAATAATTAGGTTAATAATAAAATATTTTCGGATGTTATGAATCGCTCACTTGCTTAAGGTGGCCCAACCCGGCTGCCTCAACTCATTTGCGGGCACGGTATAAAACCGTGCTGTTGCGCTCTGGGACCTTCTCTGTTTCAAAAAAAAGACAGGCTCCGTGATCAACAAGATGCAACATGTCCACAAAAAAGTAAATGTGCATAGTGTATGATTTGATAAGATTTACGAAAATTTTAATTACAAAACGACTTATAGCTAAAAGTAAACCACGACCGCTGTAGTCAAAAATCTAACAAAACCGGCCAAGTGCGAGTCGGACTCGCACACGAAGGGTTCCGTACCATCGTAAAAAAAATACGTTTTTTGTATGGGAGCCCCCTTTAATTTTAATTATTTTTTAATCTGTCCTATTTGTTGTTGTAGCGGCAAAATAAATACACACTCTGTGAAAATTTCAGCTGTCTACCTGTTACGGTTACTGAGATACAGCCCTGTGACAGACGGACAGACGGACGGACGGACAGCGGAGGCTTAGTAATAGGGTTCCGTTTTCACCCTTTGGGTACGGAACCCTAAAAACCAAATAGATTATAAATCTTGATGAAATAAGCTATGTCTGATGACTAATCTTTTTAAGATGTTCTTACTTTATCATTGCGTAATCCACCTCCAAAGTTATTGTATAAAACGCGCGAAAAATCCGAACTTTCGGACGTTATAACTTGGAAACCAAACACAATTTTACAATGCCAATGGTCATCAGACATCTAGTTCAATCAAATAAAGCTATTTTGAGTTAAATTTTGGATCTCTGACAAGAAATAAAGGCGTGATCTTCTTTCCCCTTTTGTATGGGGAGATGAGCGGGTTGGGCCACCTTAAGTCGATGTTTCGTCCACCACATTGTGGACTTCTTCAGGACTCGCACACACTTCTTCCACAATGTGGTGGACAAAACGTAAATTATATGTTTGTGATTGTACAGGCATCGCAAGAACTGCAGGCAGCTGCGCTCGCATTTGAGAAGGCAAACAGTGCACATTCTGCTGCTAGAGAGATGGTTAGTCTTTATTTATTGTTTATTCATGACTATGCCACCACTTTATTAACAACACTGAAATAATTATTATTGAAATGGTAGTTTCCTAAAACGCTATGATTACTGTGATAAGGTAACATCTTCCGCCGCCGGTTCCTGTGGTAGAAGTGTCACATAATGGTCCACCACATAATTGTGAAAAAAGGCACTTTCATTATATGTCAAGAACCAGTCATGCAATTTGAATGATACTTGCATGAAAATATGCAGAAAAATACCCTCACAAATATAAACATTTTGATTGGTATTAAGATATCTGAAAAACTTGTACAGGTCGGCTTTAAATGTTTTGTCCTCGCTTATTAAAAAGTATATTTTTATTTATTACATATTTATTTATTAATTAATTAGATATTTATGTATTAATAATTAATTATTATATTTATTCATATATTTAAAATTAAAAGGTATATTTTTAAAACACAAAAAAGAGACTTTTGCTGTCAAAATATTGCTAAATTATGGCTCTTTACTGAATCATGTAATGTATATTTAGCTACAGTGTGCAAAATAAGATGCAAGAATATTTGAGTATGATAACAATGTTTTATCAATCGAGTCAAAGTTTCACCACGGGTTGCGTAACTCGCAGGTGTTCCTAGCGGAGCAGGGGCTCTGCCGGCTCGCGTCAGAGAGCGGCGAGGGCGCCGGCGTGGCGCTCGACCCCGCCTGGCAGGAGATGCTCAACCACGCCACCGCGAGGGTCAACCAGGTCCGGTCCTGTTACTTGCAGCTGCTACATGGATGGCTAATACGACACAACTACCGTTATATTAGCCCAATACACCACATTCCCGAACGAATCAGAGGCCATGGCAGGACCTTCCCTTTCTAAGCACAGCTACATTGAACTGGATACAAAACACATACAATTTCTTAAAATGTTTAAGAAAACTTACAATTAAAAATGCAAAACTTTCCATCGTCGAATGTTTATGGGATAAAGTGTGCCGAAAAGGTAATTTTTTTGTTCTTATTTTTGATGTTATAAAAATTTAAAAATGCAAAATCCGTGCAACAATCTTTTGTATGTAACGTTTATCGTTTAGTTCCCCCTTAATACATAACGCAGCCTTTACTGGAAATCTCCTGTAGCAGTGTGTGTGTGTGGGGGAGTGTAGGCGGAGGCGGAGCGCGCGGCGGCGACGGCGCTGCACCGCGCGCGCGCCGCGCACCACCGCGCCGCCGCCGCCGCCGTGCAGCAGCTGCAGGGCTCGCTCAAGCGGCACATCGCCAAGTCCAGGTAACCGCCCGCCTCCGACGCCCTCACGTGCACCGGGGTTACAGCGAGCGCTCTCCCCTGGCGGCACCAATGCGTTGGAGAGACCTCTACCCTAGCTTGGCTCCAGATCTAAAGGACTAGGGCGTCTTATTACACTCGATGCTTCTGATACTGTTGGCACTCGGTAGCCTAGTGGCGCGGGAACTGGCCTAGCGTACCAGAGGCCCGGGTTCAATACCAACTTGCACCACTGTCTTTCTCTTTCAGAGTTCGATAAGTGCATTTTGTCACGAATGCGAGCTGCACCATGGTTCGGAATCCATGTAAAACTGTAGGTCCCCTTCCCCTACTAGGTGGTAGGGTTTAAGCCCGCCCGGGTTGGTACCATCGCATTGGATGAAAAGATGGTCGAAGCGGCAATGAAAAATTGTCCGTGTTTTACATCCAGTTCAATGTAGCCGTGCTCATAAAGGAACGGTCCTGGCATGGCACCTAATTCCTTCGGGAATGTGGTGTAATGGGCTAATATCATAACGGTAGTTGTGTGGTATTAACCATCCATGTCAGGTCGCATAAAAAAAAACTTCACTTTTGCTCACAAATCGACGATTAGCAAAAGGCACACTTAACACACGCCAACCTATCTTTGCTGGCGGAAGACCACTATAAATCCCCAGATTTTGTTAGCTCTTGCCCCAGCATTCATCTGTCACACACTGACAGCCCAATGCCAAAAACAAGCTTTTATCCATTTTGACATGTTTTGCCAGGGGGGAAGGCAAAGGATTTTTCCGTACAGTCCTGCAAACTAAACACACGTCTTAGTGTAAATGCGCTGACTGTAGTTACTTTGCTTTACTACTTTGTTTACTTTGCGCGCAACATCAATCGTTCTTTGCACAATTACAACAGTAGTAAGCGAATTTGTAAGCAAACTGTCAGGTCGGCGCTACCGTCAATTCATGTATTCTGTGACTACGCTGCGCCATACCAAGGAGTCTCGATCGCCACACCCATTTTTACTTGCTGAGGTGGTAAAAAGAAAGTGGAAAGAACCATCCAGGCTGGACGCCTCCCACACTGCCATCGCGTGTATTCGTTCCTGACACCTACTCTTTCCGTGGATGTTCATCTTTATGTGGTCGGTTATGTGGTCTAGAGGAAAAACTGAAGAGGTTTCAAATTCTGTATTGGATTGAGTGGTTGATTTTATCATCAAGCATAGAAAAAAATACAAAATAAAAGCTTGTTTGAAAACTTATGGCTTTTCACGCGACAGGAGGAGACATTCTCCGACGTTTCGAGCTGATCATTCGGCCCGTTGTCAAAAAGGCAGCCGCTACGTCCGTAGGCGTATCAGTGACCGACCGACTTACTGAGGTAGCAGCTGCCTCCTTAACAACGGGCCGAACGATCAGCTCGAAATGTCGGAGAATGTCTTATCCCACCTTGTGAAAAGCCTTAAGGTTTCAATCATGTTTTTACGACCTCGGTAATCTAAAAAGTATCAAAAATAAAAGTGTTTGTAGATTCTTTCACATATCTTTGTAAATTTAACTAATCGATTGTTTCCTCCAGACTATCAGCATAAGCGTAAATGAATGAAATGTATACTCAGGCATACCAGTTACTCGCTGTCCTGACAGAGTTTATCCATTATTCAACATTGTCTGCCTCCGATATCCACTCTCTGTTGTGTTTCCGACAGTTTTTATATATTGTAGATATATACAAAAAAATATCCTGTTTTGTAGTATCTTCTGCCCCGTTGCAATGCTGGGAGGGTTACGGTAGGATTTTTCTTAAGAAATAATAATATTTGCAACATATGGTGGTGACAGAACACAACATGCTGCCATGTGCTTTATATCATCGATAATTTTTACCACCTAAGAATAACTGGCTAACCAGTCGTATTATTATATTGTAATGTCGTGTATGATGGATTAGCTCTGGACACATATCGACCATTTATTCTAACACACCACCTTGCCTGTAGATTTTCTTCTTAGAAAGCACTTTGTAATATATTCTGTACTAGTTACTATACTTCATAATGCATGAAAAAATAATAATGTTGTTCAAGAGACATAAAAGGCTGTGCGAGGGAGATTAAGCCATACATATGAGCGCTTCGGATATATAACCATCTCCGTCGCACAGCCTTCGTGATGCGCATTCTACCACTTACATATTTGCGTAACCGTGGTTAATTCTTTTACATATTTTAACTGCACTCATCCATCAATACACTCGAACTCAGAAACTAATATGGTATTGTAATCAGTTCTTACAACACGTGAAGAAATTGGGCAAATCAGACCAACATTTATTCTATTTATTTTGAAAATAAGATTAAAGTTTTCCCTGTCTTCTTTCAAATTTCTGTAACGTTGAATGCCAATTTCTTGGACGCCGCAACATGCAACTCAGGCCGCGCGACTCAGTCGCCGCACATTGCACCTAGTGGCGTATTACCCCTGTTTTAACCAACTCCAGTTACCTGAAATCCGATACGTAACTTTCGGTTACATGGCACATTTGGCTGGTGTAACCGAAAAGTAACGTTGGGATTTTTGTAGCTGGAGGTTGTGGAAATGTGCGTCAGTCGCGCGCCTTCCAATGGTGGCCGACCCGAAAGGCATCTAATAAATTGGCGACAAAGAAGTAGGACATATTTGTGGAAGTTGACCCAACTGCAGGTTCTTGAGTGATTTGAGTTTAGCGTCTGGGTTCTATTGTATCGATTGGATTACTCAAGTACACTGGATAGGAATGCGGAGAACAACCTGCACTGTGTGTGCCCTGGCAGGTTGTTAAAAGGAGTGTGTCAAAAAAATACTATTCATTTATCGTTGAGTGGCGAGAGCACGCACTTCCAAAATGTTGAGAACTAATTACCTTTTGCAACATAATTGTTTTCTGTTTTCTAAGAAACAGATTCCATACTCAAATTTCGTTTACATTGTATTTGCTTTTTTTTTTTATTTAAACTGGTTATTTGGTATTTTTTTCTTACGAACATTTAAAAACCTTGACACATATAAAGAAGTTAAATGGGCTGCACTCAGATTTATTCAAAAATTTGTTTGTGTTACTCGTACACTAGTGTCGAAGACATGAACCAGTTCAATCTGACTTTTGTCCACGAAATGGCGACCACCTAATGCAAAGTCATCCTTTATTATTTCTGACTTATTCATTACTAATACTCCATTTCCTATCCAGTAGACTCGAGCTTTAATTATTTGGCTTTGGAAGTGTCGATTTATTTGCTGCACAGTTTTATCGTAGTGTGTCTTCCGCAGGTTCCTAACCTATTGAGTAGTGAATGCACCGGCAACACTCAGGTACTTCCACTCAGTCTACTTTCTGCAACTAACTGCACCGTTGGACAGAACGAGTTTTGTCGATGGGCTTTGTGGCAAGTGCAGTAGAGCTTTGATTAACCGAACGAAAGGGGAATCAGTTTTCGGTTAATTGAACTATTTTATAAAGTGGTGGAGATGGACTCCGTCTGTCCCCATCTCATTCTGCCTTTGTAATTAGTGTTCAGAGGGACTCGGAATGTTCTGCATCAATATCCGAAGGTGATTCTGGAGGCAAAATGTAACCAATTTTACCTGTTTTTAGGTTACTGAACATGAATGCCTAATGCACACCCACTGTCCCAACACACCACGTGGGGACTAGGTGCCATGCTAGGATCTTACATTTGCTGTATCGGAAAAGTTAAATTGCTTATGTTTGCCTCCAAAATCGCCAAAAAATTTAGTTGATGCTGAATTCTACATCTATTCGGATAAGTGGTTGTTTAGTTGACTAACGTTTGGATAATCAATGCTCTACTGTACTGCCTGGCGATGTCTGTTCTCAATATTTTTAACTTTGATTTTAATGAAACCAATTAATAACAAATCTTTCAAAGTAACATGATTTAGAACACTTTTTGCAATTTAAAGTGCTCATTGTTTACTCATAAAAAAGAGTTCGCCACATGAAAACCATTGAAATGACTCGTCTTTTTAGCTAGATGTCTTCTGCTAATTTCACCTTATTTTAATAACTTTTTTATAGTGTGATTGTGTTTTTTACTAAATAACTCTCTTTTTTATTACCTAGTAGTATTGTTACACTATTAAACATACCTTTCCCATAAAATAGCTGCTCAGTTGCAGTTGTTTTATGCAAAAGCAATCGTTTATGTTGAGTAATTTAAAATTGTTTTGGTTTATGACACAGTGAAGAAACAATATACAGGGTGTTAGCGGAGGTATCGTTTAAACGTCAACAACATATTCCTAGGCATATTTGGAGCGAAAAATGTAGATAACATTTTGTCGTACAACTTAAAAAAATCGTCCTTACATTTTGGTATTTACAAAAATGTATCAGGAGGACGATTTTTTTGCTGTGCCCTGATTCTCTGTGGCGGGTGCTCCAGATATAGGTACGATGGGGAAGAATGAGATATGCAAGTTCCACAGTGTAACGTCCATGGTAGTACCTGTAGAACAGACGCCACAGATCGCCCCACAAATCGTCTGTGGCTCAGGGACTCCAGCAAAACGGTGTGTTATGGGTCCCCAACAGGGACGGAGGGACGGACATATCAATAAGTAATATGAGAATCTGTCAAATCTCCCCCCCCCCCCACCCTGCCCCCTCCATAGAGAAAGTATAGAAGGAATAGACTGCTACCGTCATACAACTCGCTCAAAACTGCCTATTTTCCCTAGTACTATGACATTTCTAACCAGCGCCATCTCTCCTCACTGCAAGAACTAGTTACACCATAAGCTTATAATTCAAAATTTTGCCTATGTAGGCATTATGAAAACATTACATTTTAACTATAAATTAGGTAATATCATTGCAATGAAAAAATTTCAATATTAAGGTGGCCCAACCCGCTCATCTCCCCATACAAAAGGGGAAAGAAGATCACGCCTATATTTCTTGTCAGAGATCCAAAATTTTGCTCAAAATAGCTTTATTTGATTGAACTAGATGTCTGATGACCATTGGCATTGTAAAATTGTGTTTGGTTTCCAAGTTATAACGTCCGAAAGTTCGGATTTTTCGCGCGTTTTATACAATAACTTTGGAGGTGGATTACGCAATGATAAAGTAAGAACATCTAAAAAAAATTAGTCATCAGGCATAGCTTATTTAAGCAAGATTTAGAATCTATTTGGTTTTGGTTAGATTTTTGACTACAGCGGTCGTGGTTTACTTTTAGCTATAAGTCGTTTTGAAATTAAAATTTTCGTAAATCTTACCAAATCATACACTATGCACATTGTCTTTTTTGTGGACAGGTTGCATCTTCCTCATCACGGAGCCTGTCTTATTCTTAGAAACAGAGAAGGTCCCAGAGCGCAACAGCACGGTTTTGTACCGTGCCCGCAAATGAGTTGAGGCCGCCGGGTTGGGCCACCTTAATGATGTTTATTGATCAATGAATATCATTGATTTGTATTTAATGTATTCTGAAATGTGAATTGCAACGCCATCTGTGGAGTTTGATTGGTTGATTGAAAATTCTTTAATACACCACAAAAAAAAAATTACAAAAGAAAGTATAGTGCAATAACAACATAAGTGGGGCGCAAAGGCGGGCTCATCCCTCAAAGAGATTTCTTCCAGCCGACCTTCCATTTCTTCCATCCCTATTCAACACTTGTATGACGTTAACAATCTATCCCTACTATATTTATCTATGCCCCTCTAATGAGAAGCCCACCTCCAACTGACACGTCGGCGCTCGCGCAGGCCGTACTTCGAGGAGAAGGCGCGCATCAACTGCAAGCTCGAAGCGCAGAAGTGCCGCGTGATGGCGCTCGAGCGCGGCGTCGGCGACGCGAAGCTGAGCTACGCGCGCGCGCTGCGCAGCCTCGAGTGCATCTCGGACGAGATCCACCGGCACCGCTCGCGGCAGGGCAGCCGGCAGGGGATGCGCGCGGGTAAGTTGCCGGCGCGTTGTCGTTGCCTGCTTTCAGCGAGCATGGTAGGAAACATGGTTATCAGCAACTGAAACTAGATTGTATCGTTACACATTGTAGCCCAACACATCGCATTCTCGAAGGAATTAATTACCATGTCAGGACCATCCCTTTATAAGCACGGCCACACTGGATGGAAAACACGGACACAGATAGCTTTAAAATGAACTACTTTATGAATACACTGCAAGCAAAACATATCTTTCGCGGCAACGGAACCCTATTACTAAGCCTCTGCTGTCCGTCCGTCCGTCCGTTCGTCCGTCTATCCATCCGTTCGTCTCTCCATATGTAACAAGGCTCTATAGACTAGGAGGTCGCCACAAAAATGGTAATGATAACGTAAAAGGCTGGGTTCACGGGATAAAGACTAACTAACTGAAGCGAAATGTGTCAGTCTGCCTGTTCCAAGTGGTTGCGTTATGTAGATAAGGCGCCTGAAAAAGAAGTTATGGTGAGAATAAATATATACGATAAGGTTAATGGATGCAAATGACGAAACATGAAAGTATCAGTACATACTTGCTTAGCAATACATAAACTGAACCAATCTTTGGTTGCATTTCGTAGTTATAGACGATTTAGATTACAGATATAATTTTAGGTATATTTAAGTATTTAATTAAAAAACCGACTGGTTATTCTTATATAATTAAAAAATAGGTATCAATGTTTCCAGACAATCAGTATATTCATTAGCAGGTACATACCAGGATCTATTTTATATATCCAATCTAGATAACGCAACCACTTGGCATGGGCAGACCGACATATTTAGCATCAGAGTGTTGGTCTCTAACACGTGAACCCAGATTCAGCCATTTACCTTATCGTGACCAAAAATGTCGTGACCTCCCGGAATACTATCTAATGAACCGCAATAGGTAGGCAGCTGAAATTTTCACAGAGTGTGTATTTATTTTGCCGCTATAACAACCAGTAAAATTTAAAAATACTAAAAATGTAAGGCCCCCATACAAAAGACGTGATTTTTTTGTATTCAATCTTCTACGATGGTACGGAACCATTCGTGTGCGAGTCCGAATCGCACTTGGCTGAATTTAAATAAAATATGTTTTAAGGTAACGTCTTGCGTCAGTCAACAAATTAATAATTAATTTAAAAAATTAAAAATGTTTTTATTGATCGAAAATAAGGCCATAAAATACAGAAGATAATTTTGTATGCAATATGTCATATAGATTGGCCCATAACCATGTATACACCCTGCTCTCTAAACTAGCCCGTAGACTGTACTATAAGGAGCAGTGGGTACTCCTGTTCATTTAATTTAAGCAGGTAGTGCATTTCTGGAAGAACTGAGAGCAAAAACTTTTGAAAAATAACACTTTAGAATCTATATAATCAACATGGTGTAGTAATGGTGAAATATGAGGGTGTGTGTATGTGTAAGAGTGTTAGTGTTAGGTTGTATGTGTGTGTTCTACATAATGTGTTTTTGAGGGAAGTGTAGTGGAGGCAGGCGTAGCTTAATTTTAATTAAAAATATTTTATTAATGTGTAACCTGTTCTCTATTCTTCTTCAAATAAATACAAAAATAAATAATAAATATGTGACTTAATTAGAGATTCAAATCATTGCAACAATGAACGTGTCACGTGAAGAATTGCGGCTGTTGTTATCGTCGGGGTGTTGTTTACTTTCTACAAGCTGATGCGTGTATTTTAATTATTGGGCGCACTGTATTCATATTTTTGTAAGCTACATTTTTTTTAAGTTTGCTTTTTATTTATTGTTTCTCGTTTTTGATATTTGTCCATTATTTTTTAAACTGTTAACTGAGTTAGCACTTTTCACTTTTTCTGGCAATTTATTCCAAGCGTCCACAACTCTGTTAGATAGGTTTGTACAAAGCCGCCTCTTATCTCTTGCCACGGGCACCTTCACCATTTCACAGACGCGGCGCCGGAGGTCGACGGCGGCGTGCCGGCCGAGGCGACCGCCGGCGAGAGCAGGGAGGCGTCGGTGCGCGAGTGGCTGCACGACCCGCAGAGTCTCGACCCGGAGAGTCCGCCGGACGACTACGGCGCGCCGCGGCCGCGGACGCTGCCGGAGCTGGCGCGGCGCGCGCGGCCGCCGTCGCCGCGCGCGCCCGACGGCGACAACTGGACCGAGATCAACCTCGAGTACTCGAGCCCGGAGGAGATCAGCTTCGAGAGGTGCTCCAACTTCGCCAGTCTCGAGAACGGTCGGCAGGTCGGTTATCACAATTTTCTCTTCAATTCAAGGAGAAGTGGCATGCGGCCCATATCGCGCCATGGTGGCAAATGTCATGGCAAGTGGCAAATGACCATCTAATGGTATGGCAATCCGGCGACGCGTCGTTTGCCACACAGTCGAAACGAAACCGCGCGCGAATGTGCTCTAAAATATTGTTCATCAAGTCATTTCTCACCCACACACCCTCCAATACATCCGTGACTCTGTTTGCGTGTGGCATGTACGTTTAAGTGGGGTTGGTAGTTTTTAGGGTTCCGTACCCAAAGGGTAAAAACGGAACCCTATTACTAAGCCTCCGCTGTCCGTCCGTCCGTCCGTTCGTCTGTCACAGGGCTGTATCTCATGAACCGTAACAGTTAGGAAGCTGAAATTTTCACAGATTATGTATTTATTTTGCCGCTATAACAACAAATAGGTAACATTATAAAATAATAAAAATTAAAGGGGGGCCCCATACAAAAAACGTGTTCTTTTTTTGTAAATCCTGTACGATCGTACGGAACCCTTCGTGTGCGAGTCCGACTCGCACTTGGCCGGTTTTTGAAAATTAAAGACAGCTGGTTCCATAGTAGACGCGCTTGATGCCATATCTCCTTCCTTTTTATCTATGGTTATCACTTTTTATAGGGATTTCCAAAATTTGACAGTTCATTGCAGGCATTTTGTTGACTCCACATCTGTCAAATTGGCTGTCATGCCAAATCATCATGGAGAGTTATAGCAGCAACAAACAACATGTTCAAATAATAAGAGTGTTTTATGAAAATGATTCTTCTCTTCGTGCAACATTTGCAACAATTAATGGCCGCAATAATCGTTCTAAGACGAGGGTCATATCTGGACGAGGCTAATCCACCATACTACACCAGGCGGCAATGCATCCACAGAAAGTCACTGGTTCAGATTTTGCGCTGACGACATCGGTCTGTACTTCTTTGAAGATGGTGCTAGCAAGGCCATTGTCATCAACGGCGAGCACTACAATTAGATGATTACCAACTTCTTTTCGCCTGGACAGCGATGACATCTGACACGTGGTTCCACCAGAACGGCGCTATGTATGCACAGGGAATGCCACGATGCACTTGCAATAAGGGCTATTGACATTTTAGAGAAAAACCACTTTCAAGATATATTGACACAAGGCATAATGCCAATTGAGCCAGTGATGGTCGTATATTTAATTTGTAAGTAGGTTTATTTCCTTGTAATTTACTTTGTATATTTAAAGAATTCAGATCAAAAAAGAGAATTGCATAGGCGCCTCTACATGATTTAATCCGGCTCTGTCGGCAGGTGGCGTACGAGCGGCTGACGGGCGAGTGCGACGCGGCCAGCGAGGCGACCACGCCGGACGAGGCGCGCTCGCCGCTCGGCAGCGAGGGCGCCGCGTGCTCGCGCGTGAGCGCCGCCTCGCCGCGCCGCATCATCAAGCCGCGCGCCATGTCGGTCGCCGTGGGCAGTGCGGCAGGTGTGTTAGTATGGCGTACTAGCGGCTGCGGCAGTGAGGCCATTCTGACGTAAATCTGACCAAACTGAAAGCCTATTTATTATTAGAAGCATCCAGAAGAGCAATAATAATAATAACCATTTATTGGATGAAGAAGACATAAGTACACAGAAAAACAAAAGAACAGTAAAACATACAATGCAGTACATTTCTGAAAAGAGATACAGAGAAAAGAGTAGATGCGCCATTATACTTTTCACTTTACTATACATAGGCTAATTTTAAAGAAATAGTGACTCTAGTTATGGGTTTTCAATGACATGAAGGGGGCTACGTTAGGTCGTTGTCACATTTGGACTTAGCGTTGCAGCGTGGAGATGCTGACGGACGAGCAGATACACTCGGTGATGCTGTTTACGGTGCTGGAGGTGGTCTGCTCTCCCCCGCTGCCTTTACCCGAGTATATGTAATACTCTCCCCGCCTACGTTCGGATATTTTATTGCACCATGGAGATGCTGACGGACGAGCAGATACACTCAGTGATGCTGGGCAGGAAGGTGGAGGCGGTCTGCTCTCCCCCGCTGCCTCTTTCCAAGTATAGTTCACTCCCCACCTACGTTTGGGTATTGTCACTTGCGGATGCATTGCAGCATGGATATGCTGACGGACAAGCAGATACACTTGGGGACGCTGGACATAGAGCTGGAGGAGGTCTGCTTTTCCCCGCTGCCTACACCCGAGTATATACTCTACATTCGGGTGTCGTCAGTTGCGGATTTTTTTATTGCAGCGTGGAGATGCTGACAAACGAGCAACACTCGGTGATGGTGGACACGGAGCTGGAGGCAGTCTGCTCTTCTTCGCTCAACCGGGTATGGTACTCCACCCACCTACAGTCGGGCGTTGTCACTTGCGGATGTTTTATTGTGGCATGGAGATGCCGACGAACTGGGCCGAACATTCGCCTCTCGGGATTCTGATGACCAGTGATGATGTGGTTGTTTTGCAGGCGCTGAGGTGCGGCGAGCGGGAAGCGCGCGCGCGCGGCTGCGGCCGGAGCTGCCCGGCTGGCTGCGGCGCGAGCGCAGCCCGGCACGCCGCCAGAGCCTCGACGTCATCATCAACGACACGGGCGAGCGCGTCAAGGAGATATTCTCTCAAGGTGGGTCTTCCGTGCGACTGTACAGTAGTTGAAAACTATTTATACTGGATATATTCGTTCCGGTAAGATGGCCCTAAACTCTATAATATAGTGTACCCATTGACCGACTTTAAGGAGGGGGAACCGCTATTCTATCCAGAGTGTTTTACAACACTAGCAGAGACTCCGGTGCTCTTTATGGCGAGTGCCACCAATATGAACTGTAATCAGATTTTGAAAACGTTTTTGGTCGTGACATTCGTTGGAAGAAGGATTCGAACCTGCGTACCGATAACAGTAATGTTGTATCCATTAAATACATAAAATTATCACACTTCCGATTTTATTTATAAGTACTGGAGCTGTAGTATGCGCTTGTCTCTCGCGATGACGCTA